>BSBK01005407.1:1155000-1822673 GCA_027943335.1 Chamaecyparis obtusa
ATGGGTCCTAAAACCCCTTCCTTTGCATTAGGATCCCCTAGGACCCATTATGTATGATAAGGGGTCCTAAGTGATCATATGACCCATTAATAGGTCATAGGACCATTTAGCACCCCTTATGACCCATTAATGTGTTGTAATACCATTTACGACCTCTTAGGACTCATTAATGTTGAGAATATTAGAGATTGTTGATTAGACCTTGTTTATGTGTGTTGGCATTATTGTATTTTCATTGATGTCAACATACTATTGTTGTTGTATAAAGTGTGCTTAGTTTGTTCAAAGAAGATGATTTTAGTTGTTCAGGTGATATATTGAGGATCTTTTTCTATGATTCTAGATGATTTTTCAAATATGTCTATAGTTAATTCTAATCAACCTATAGAGGTTCGCATAATAGTTTGAGTGAGCTATGATTGATTTATTAGTTACTTGTATTTGAGTGTTCCATTTGTTCATGAAGTTTCAGATATTGAGTTTTTTGCTTCAGTATGGATCGTATTGGTTGATTTAGTTGGTGAAAATATATTGTTAATGTTGGGATCCATTATTGTTTCCTCAACTAGTGTTGTTCATGATTCAGAGTTAGGTGAGTTATCTTTTTAGTGTGACAGAGTTCAGTGTTCACTATTATTGATGATCAGTACAGATATGAGTTTGGATTTAGAGGTTGAGTTGATGCAAAGGTTTGGGAAGCTACTCTTTCTTCTTCTTGGTATTCTTGGATCATGATATGACCATGTTGATGGTTCACATTAATCATGGTGATCATATTTGGTGATTTTCTAGCATGTTGGTGTTTCTTCATTTAGGTCGTATTGAACTTGGTGAAGTAGCGTGTTGTGATTCTTTGTGTGGATTTGTCGAAGATGTTGCATGTTTTACGATGAAGTTTTAGGTGCTATCTAAGTCTTGGCCAACTTGATTTGGATCACATTATAGTTTGAGTATAATGTTTATATTATTTTTTTCTTATATGTCTTAGTCGATCTTGTTGTGGAATATTCATTGTAATATGTATAAATGGGCAATAATTTGTGATTGTGAATTGTGCATGAAGATAGAAGAAAAGGAAAAGGATGTTTGTATTCAATGATTGAGGTAGAAATTTTACTTCATTGGAACTATATTGGCATTGATGATGCTATGAGCCAATTTAGTTGTATTGGACAGTTTGTCCACCTTTCTGAATTGTAATCAGAGATTGATCGGTGAACCTAGATGAAGGCCATATCAGTGTATTTTATTATGAGAATTGAGCTGATGAAGTGTGTCTGGGAATGCATGTGCATTCCTCTTTTATTTTTATTTTCTCTTAACTGAGTATTACTTTTAGTAGAGTACATCTATCTAGTGGGTTTGACTCCCACCAGGGTTTCTCCTTAACTGGGTTTCCTCGAGAATAAATTGGGTATTTTATGTTGTGTTTTGGACCTTGCATTACTATTTATCTTTTAGATCATTAATTGGATTAAGTGTGTTAAATTTTTAAGGTGTTGTACAACTGATTCACCCCCCTCCTCTCTTATTTGTTCTTCGGTCTTAACAATTGGTATCAGAGCTAAGTCCTTTTGAACAAGCTTAATCACTTGAAGGGGATCTGACATATGGATCATAAGGAAAGATGACCCTAAGTTTGATGGATCCAACTATCTGATAGAGAAGGATTGGATGACTACTTATCTGATATGCATGGGAAATGAATATTGGGATATCACAGAGAAGCCTTACACCATTCCTAATGACTTATCTTAGGCTACTATTGATAAAAATAAGAAATTGAAGGAAAATATGTTAGCAAGGGAATCTTTGATCAGTTCCTTGTGAGATACAAAATATTATCACATCTATGGGTTGAGGATAGTGCATGAGGTATGGACTAAATTAGAAACTATTTATGAAGCTGACAAGTATGTTAAGAAAGCTAAGTTGTAGGGTCTTAAAGGGAAGTAAGAAGACATGAAGATGAGTGAAAGTGAAACTATCTCATCCTCTATGCATAGAGTAAATGATCTAGTTTGTTCAATCAAATGTGTTGGTGGTACCTTGAGTGATGATGAAGTTGTAATAAAAATTCTGCAATCTTTTTCTATGTGTTACAATGAGAAGGTTGCAACTATTAACAAATTGAGAACTATAAGAGATGTTTCAAGAGAAGATTTTTCTAGTAGACTTTGTGCCTATGAGATGACTACTCTTGGTAAGGAACTTCCAAAGGTTGAAACTACATTCAAATCTAGTGTGACTAAGCATGATAATGAAGAGAGTACTTCTAGGATATTTAAAGATAGCATCTATGCTAAGAAATGGGAAGAGATCATGGAAGAGGAAAGGAAGATTGATGAACTTGAAGCCTTGATTACAAAAATATTACGTAAGGGATCTGGTAAGTATGAGGGAAAGTTTCCTTTGAAATGATTTAACTGTAATAATATTGGTCATATTGCTACTAGATGTCTAAATAAAGTTTTTAAAGAATCTAAGTTCATATCTAAGAAATTCCAACCTAAGGCTCATAAAACATTTTATGATGGAGAAGGTGTGACTAATGATGAATCTGGTGCTAGTTTAGAATAGATTGTGTTTATTGATATTAAAGAAGATAATCCTAATGAAGATAAAGCCTTGGTTTTGCATGTTGATAAAAGATATGAATGAGTTATTATTAGTGGATGTTCTCATCATATGACTGGTGATAAAAATAAGATTGTGAAGCTTGAAGACTATGATGGTGATGTTGTTAGATTTAGTAATAAGAGTCCTTGTTTTATTAAAGGAAAAGGATCTATTACTCTTGATGGTAAGAATAGTTCTGATGATGTCTTTTATGTTGATGGCTTAAGACATAACTTGTTGAGTGTTGTAAAACTACTGGATAAGGGCTACCGATTGGAATTCATGAAAGGAATGTGCAAAATCATTGGAAGCATTGGAAACCTAATTGCATTTGGTACATAGACTGCAGGTAATCTATTTCATTTCAAAACTGTTGAAAATAAGTGCTTGGTTACTAAGATTGATGAGAGTTGGTTGTGGCATAGAATATTTTTTCATGTGAACTTTGATAATATGGTGAAGGTTAGCACTACTAATGTGGTAAGTGATTTTCCTAAGATGATAAATCCTAACAACATGTGCAAAGAATGTTAGTTAGGAAAGCTAACTAGATCTATTTTTAAGAATATGACAAACACTTTAAATGGATTTCTATATTTCGTGCATATAGACTTGTGTGGTCCTTCTAAGACAAGAAGATATTATGGAGATAGATACTTCATGCTATTCATTGATGATTATTCAAGAATGATGTGGGTCACATTTTTAAGAGAGAAATTAGAAGCCTTTTAGAAGTTTTAGATATTCAAGATGATGGTTGAGACAAATTCTAGATAAAGATTAAAGTTCTTAAGATCGGATAGAGGTGGGGAATTCACATCTGCTGAGTTTTATGCTTTTTGTGAAGAACATGGGATAAAGAGGAAGACTTCTTCTCTGTGAACCCTATAGCAAAATGGTGTTGTAGAGTGAAGGAACAGAACTATTTTGGACATAGCTAGAACCATGATGATTGAAGGAAATGTTCCACGGATCTACTAGAGAAATGTAGTGAGCATTGTAGTATACACTTTGAATTGAGTTCAAATAAAGAAAGGAACCAGTAAGACTCTTTAGAACTTTGGTACGGTCATGTTCCTATAGTGAAGTAATTTAGAATTTTTGGAAGCAAATGTTATATTAAGAGAGATGAGGATATTTGAAAATTTGATCCTAGAAGTGATGAAGGGATATTTCTTTGATATTCTACTAGGAGAAAAGAATACAAATGTTATAACCTTAGACTGAAGAATATTGTTGAAAGTAAAAATGTTAGAGTAGATGAGAATGTGAAGAAATTGAAAAAAAAAACTACAAGTATGACATAGCTGAAGAGGACAACCATATTAAGGAAGTGTAGAATTAGAATTAGGATAAGAATGGTTCGAAAGAACAAGTTGAACCGATGGAAGAATTTACAATTGAAGGATCCACTACTAAGCCTAGTTTGAAGACTCCGTAGTATGTAAGGATTAATCATTCTAAAAATGCTATCATTGGTGATAAGAATAGAGGCATTCAAACTAAAGGAAGAATTTCTAGAGATGAAACATGTTTTTTATCTAAATTTGAGCCTAAAGATGTAAATGAAGCATGTAATGATGAAAGTTTACTAATATCGATGAAATAAGAGCTTAATCAGATTGAGAAGAACAAGACTCTGATTCTTTTTCCTAGACCTATGAAAATTAAAGCGATTAGAACTAAATGGATATCCAGAAACAAGTTGAATGAAGATGGTAAGATGATTCAGAACAAAGCTAGACTAGTATGCAAAGGGTATTCCCAAATAAAAGATGTTGATTTTAAAGAGAAATATTCCCTTGTAGCTAGACTTGAAGCTATCACATTACTTCTTGCATATACGGCTTACAAAATTTTTGAAGTATATCATATGGGTGTTAAGTCTGCATTCTTGAATGGTGAGTTTGAAGATGTTTACATTGAGAAACCAAATAGAATTCCACTAACCGAGGAATGAGATATGGTTTATAAATTGTAGAAAGCATTGTATGGATTGAAGTAAGCTCCTAGAGCCTGGTATGCCAAATTTGATAGATACTTGACAAATATTGGTTTTAGTGAAGGTACTATTGATAGTAACTTATATTTCAAAATAGTTGATGATAATATCTTGATTGCTAAAGTCTTTGTTGATGATATCATATTTGGTAGTAATGATGAATTTAGTAGAGGTTTTTATGAAGAAATGAAAAAACAATTTGAGATGTCTATGATAGGTGAGATACAATTATTTCTTAGATTGAAAATTACAAAGTTGAATAAGGGAATTTTCATTACACAACCCAAGTATGTAAGAGAATTGTAGAAGAAATTTGGTATGGAAGATTCAAAACCAGTAGGGACTCCTATGGTTACTGGTTGTAAATTGGCTAAGGATGATGAATCCCCTTACGTAAATCAAAGAGGATACCAATCAATGATCTCAATATATTTCTATACTTGACCCAGACTAAACCTGATATAATGAGTGTTTTTTTGTATTGTGGCAAGATTTCAAGCAAATCCAAAGGTATCGCATGTTGTTGTTGTTAAGATAATATTTAGATACTTGAAGGGAAAAATTTATTATGGCTTAGGGTATGATAGAGATAATGATTTCATGCTTTTTGCATATACAGATGTTGATTGGGAAGGTAATAGGGATGATAGGAAAAGTATAACTAGCAGTGCATTCTTTTTGGGTAGTAGAATAATCTCTTGGGCTAGTAATGGTGTAGGAGCACTGAAGGATCCTCATGATTCATACACTTTTGGTTTTTTTTTGCAATAGGAATCATTTCCAAGGGCCTTTGATTTTTTACTATGATTGGTGCAATGTAAGACCTAATTAGCCTAGTTGGGCAATTCGGGTCAATTGGGTCACCTCTGGTCAATGATGGTCAGACCATCCTAACTCATGTAAAATGATCTAAAATGGTGTTTTAACGTGTTATTATGTCTCTTGGATTGATTAGGGATCTAATATGTCACTTAATGTGACAAATGCAAAAAATGTCCAAAAAGATGTAAAATTGCTTATATGTTGTCATGAGCAACTTTTACAAATTGTCAAGAAGTTGCTTCCTGGTGGTTTAACAACTAGGAATTTTAAAAGTTGGTTAGAACTAATCTAATTGAGTTCTATTTGATCAGATAAATCAAGAGAATATGTAATCGTGGATTGGGTATTGAATGAAATAGAATTTTTTCTTTGTTGTTCTGAATTTTATTCATTTTTTCTCATTATAACCATGAAATGTGATGTTCCATTGATTGGGGTTCAAAGGTTCTGTGTATTTATTGGTAGGTTCATGGGTTAGGATCTTGATCCAATCAATTTGGAGTTCTTTTGAATCCATCAAGGAGGAGTCTAGACTATGTTTTCTCTAACTGGTCCAGGAAGTATCCAAACGAGGATTTTGGAAAGAAATATAAATAACCTAACATTCCACCATGGGAAATTTCCATCCTTTTGGGGAATGTTAGGTCTATGTACATATTTTAGGATGCATTTAGTTTCAAGATAGGAAAAGAAAACTCTAATTTTTGTTGTGAAGCCCTAGGCTTGGTTCTTGGTATGAGGCAAGCCAGTGGCAGGGCAGAAAGAAGTTGCAGAAGAAGAGGAATGTTGGTGTGAGTGTTATGGATGCATAGGAGGATTCCTTGGAGTTTTTAATGTCATGGAAAGTTTTTTTTTAATAAAAGATCTCGACTCATGAAGGTTTTACACAAACCTTGAATAATTAGGCCTAATAGGCTAGTTTGGAGGCAGCACTGGTTGACCCAATCAAACCCAAAACCCATATACCATCTTGTGACATTTTGAAGTAGGCCAAAAAGGGTATCAAAAACTATGAGTTTTGGGGGGTTTTTAAGGAGTTTTGGAGTTTAGAGACAGAATAGTCAAATAGGAGGCCCACTAGAAATAGGTCTCCTACTAGGCCTAATAAAACAAAATGCATTGTGGGTATTTGATAGTAGGTTCAAACATTAAAAAAAAATCATGTTATATAGAAAGGAGTTAGTCAAGGCATTCATACCAATAGAAGAAGTGTTTCTATGAGACCCTAAATACAAAGTGGAAGTGGGGTCTAAGGTAGGTGTTAAGGGTTCAAGGTTCAAAAGAATGAATTGGAAATTCCTTATTGTGAAACAAATTGCTATATTGGAAAAGGAAACTTAGAGTAGGCATAGAAAAGGCTATGAAGAAGGGTCAACCTAGTATAGGTTGGAGTATAGGACCTATTGGAGTATGTGCCTAAGAACCTTGTTTTGAAAAGAAACCCTAGGAATACTTGTAGGACCACTAGTCACTCTGCATCATATTAGGTTCAAACATTCAAAAAAATTCATGTTATATGGAAAGGAGTCAGTCAAGGCATTCATACCAATAGAAGAAGTATTTCTATGAGACCATAATTGCAAAGTGGAAGTGGGTTCTAAGGTAGGTGTTAAGGGTTCAAGGTTCAAAAGAATGAATTGGAAATTCCTTATTGTGAAACATATTGCTATATTGGAAAAGGACACTTGGAGTAGGCCTAGGAAAGGCTATGAATAAGGGTCAACCTAGTATAGGTTGGAGTATAGCACCTATTGGAGTAAGTGTCTAAGAACCTTGTTTTGAAAAGAAACCCTAGGAATACTTGTAGGACTACTAGTCACTCTGCATCATATTGGTATCAGAGACAATATTGGATCAGGATAGTGTATGTCAAAGCCACAGATAGAAGATGAAGTTGATACAGTGCCTCCAAAGACCATGAGACAGGAAGCCATCAAGAATATGGTAGAGGAAATGATAGAAATTCAGTTGCAGGAGACTAAGAAATGAAAAGGAAAAAGTAAGGATTGGGAAGAAGATTCAGAGGAGGAAGAAGAATATTTGAGTGAGAACACTACAAAGAGGGAGTTTCCTACAGACCAAAAGGTGTTTTTGGATGCCCTCAAGTCAGTGAATAGGGACAACTTAGAAGGTCTACCAATTTACAGTGGTAGTATGAATGGGGAGGAGTTATTAGATTGGACAAATGCACTCACCAATCATTTTGAAGTCAAAGAAGTCCCTAAGGAGAAGAAGGTGGGATTTTATAAATAAATATTGAAAGGATTTGCCTTGTTATGGTGAAATTTTTTGTAGGAAGAAAAGATACAAGAGGGAAATAGGAAGATAACTTCATCAGAAAGGATGAAGACCAAGAGAAAGGCTCAATTCTTACCCATAGACTAAAAGGTTCAAATGTTCAAGAAGTTGCAAAACCTCAGACAGAGGGAGTTAGATGTGAGTTCATACACTGAAGAATTTCATAGGTTGAGCCTTAGAGAAAGGAAGAAAGATGAGGAAGCAGATAAGGTAGATAGATATCTGAATGGTCGGAGAGAGAATATTTAAGATGGGATTAGCATTGTAGCCCCCGGTTCATTGCATAAGTGCTTCTAATTAGCACTAAGTGCATGGGAGACTATTAGGAGAAAAGGAGAAAAAAATGATAAGAATGGAGGGGGTAGAAGTTTCAGAGGTAGAGGGACATTTTGAGGAAGACATTCATTAGGAGGAAGAGGTGGAGAGGCCAGTCAGTATCAGCAACAAGATTCCATCAAGGAATTGGGAAATAGAGGAGGATTTAGATGTGGTATAAGGCCTAATGGATTTAGAGGAAGAAGTGGGGGTCAAGGAAGAGGACTTGGTGTGTTCACAAGGAGATTTTTTAGTTTCAATCAAGTAGGGAACACTATGAGCCAATGTCCTAAAAGGGCATTAAGTTCACAAGGAGGGGTTAGAAGAAATCAGTTGATCCAAGATGAAGACTTCCAAAGTGTGAAATCTCCAATGGGAAGTGTTGCACCTGTCCTAGATGGGGAGAACCTGATGATCAAGAGGACTCCACTCAAGGCACCTATAAAGCAAGAGCTACCACACAGGAAGACATTGTACAAAACCCAATGGAAAGCCCAAGGTAAGATTTGTAAAATCATTCTTGACTTTGGTTCAATAGAGAATGTAGTGTCTATAGTAATGTTAGAACATATTAAATTAAAAAGATTGCCGCATGTCAAACCTCATAATATTTCATGGCTAAATAAAAATTAGAACTTTATGTTTGATGAGAGAGCATGGGTTTAGTTTGAGATAGGAGATTACAAGGATAGGATACTGTGTAAAATCACTCCTATGGATGTCTATCACCTTTTATTAGGACTCCCTTGGAAATTTGATGTCAAAGCCCAACATGATGGGGAAAAAAATTCATATGTGATAACCAAGAATCGTAGATAGTATAAGATGGATCCTCTACTAGAACATCTAGGAGATAAGGATAGTGAATGTAGTATCATATTAGTTAATGGGAAGGAGTTTATAAACCTGATGAAAGAAGAAGAATGTCAAGGTTATGCCTTTATGATGAATCTTGTAGATAATCCTAGTTTGCAAAATAAAGAAAATAAGGAGGTACCCTATGAAATCTAGAAATTTTTGGAAAAGTACCGAGGGATTGCAGTCAGTGATACCCATAATTAATTTCCACCTATGAGAGATATAAGCCATTAGATTGATCTGATTCTTTGTTCTACTTTTCCTAATAAGCTTAATTATAAGATGGCTTGATCTTAGAATGAGGAGATAGCAAGGCAAGTGAAGGAGTTACTTGACAAGGGTCTGGTTAGGAAGAGCTTGAGCCCTTGTGTTGTACCTAAAGTTCTAGCCCCAAAGAAATATGACAACTGGGGAATGTGTACAAATTCTAGGGCAATAAATAAGATCACTATTAGATACAGATTTCTAATGCCAATAATAGAGTACCTCATGGATTATCTAGGGGGGTCATGTTACTTCTCTAAAATTTATTTGAAATTAGGATACCGCCATATCAGAATAAGGAAGGGGGATGAATGGAAAACTACCTTTAAAACAAATGAAGTCTTTTATGAATGGATTGTGATGCCCTTTGGGCTTAGTAATTCTCCTAGAACCTTTATGTGGTTGATGAATGAATTGTTAGTTGAATTTATTGGTAAATTTGTTGTAGTGTATCTTGATGAAATGTTAATATTTAGCAAGGAAAAGGAGGATAATTTGAGGCATATTGAATAGGTGTTGGAGAAGCTACATGAGAACAAGATCATGATAAATCTTGAGAAATGTGAGTTCCTAAAAATTGAACTTGTCTACTTGGGTTTTGTTGTTTCATAAGGATGTATTAAAATGGATCCTTCCAAGGTGGAAGAAATCCTTAACTGGCCTACACCCAAGTATGTGGGGGATGTAAGAATTTTTTATGGCCTAGCCACTTTCTATAGGAATTTTATCAAAGGGTTCATTCACATAGTTGCTCCTATTTTGAAAACTATAAAAGGGAGTGTGAAATGCAAGTTTGCATGGACTAGTCAAGAAAAGGATAGTTTTTAGTTGTTGAAGAAAAATATTGTAGAGTTACCTACTAGAGTTCTTCTTCACTTTAAAAATATGTTTATTGTGGAATGTGATGTCATTAAGTATTCTATAGGTGTAGTTTCTTTTTAGAGAAGCTAAATGATGAAAAACAAAAGTATTGTACATATGATTTGGAGTTGTATGCTATGGTACAAGCCCTCAAGAAGTGGAGACACTACCTCATGCCTAAGGAGTTTATTGTGTTCACATATAATCATGATTTAATTTTACTTAATGGTCAAGATAATCTTAATCAGAGACACCTTAAGTGGGTTGAACAATTGCATGCATATACATTTACCATAAAGCATAAGAAGGGGGTCACAAATAAGGTTTTTTATGCTCTTAGTAGGAGAGTTCTCATTGTTCAAGAAGTATAGTTGCATAGCATCGGAGTGGAATCTCTCAAGGGACTCTATGGAGATGATCCTAATTTTAATGATGCATATCATGTTTGTATAAATTCATCTAACACTTTTCATGTGGATTATTCTTACTATGTGCTGAAGGAATGACTCTTGTTTAAGTGGAACTATTTGTGTGTTCCTAAATATTCCATGAGAGAGAACATTATAAGAGAAAAGAATAAAGGAGCTCTCGAAGGACACTTTGGTCTTGATAAGACCTTAGAACAATTTAACATGCTCTACTATTGGCCTAAGTTGCAGGTGGATGTTAGCAACTTTGTGGAAAATGTCAGATATGTCAAAGAGCTAAGGGTGTATCCTCAAATTCAGGGTTGTATTAACCCTTTTCAATTTCTTCTAGACCCTAGGAGAGTGTGAGTATGGACTATTTTGGGTCTCTCAAAGAATCCTCGGGGTTATGATAATGTCTATGTCATTGTTGATAGGTTTAGCAAGAAAACCCACTTTGTTCCTCCTAAATGTACCACTGATGCTTCAAAAATTACAAGATTGTTCTTTAAAGAGGTTGTTAGGGTACATGGTTTTACTTTTTCCATTGTCACAAAAAAGGACCATAAATTTTTTGGCCATTTCTAGCACATAATGTGGAAGAAACTTGGTACACAATTGTCTTTTTCATATGCCTACCATCCACAAAAGGTTGGTCAGACAGAGGTGGTTAACAAGTCATTAGGGAACTTACTTAGGTGTCTAACTAAAGAACATGGCATGGCTTGGGATCTATTCATCAATCAAGAAAAATTTTCCTTCAATGATTCCCTCAATAGATGTATAGGGAAGAGTCCCTTTGAAGTGGTGTATGGCTTCCATCATAGGGGAATCTTGGAGCTCAAAGACCTGCAAAGTACAAAGAGGAGAAGTGCTCAAGGAGAAGACTTTTCTACTTCCATGAAAGAAGCGCATGAATAGGTGAAGAAGACCTTAGACTGGAATGTTGTGAAATATAAGGACAGATATAACTTTTAAAAAAGAGATGTACAATTCAAGGAAGGTGATATTCTCATGGCCTTCCTCAAGAAGGAGAGTTTACCTAAGGGCCAACCTGCAAAGTTTCTTATGAATAAGATAGGACCTTGCAAGATAGTGCACAAATTTGGTTCTAATGCATATGGGATTAATTTGCCTCTTGGTTTAGGAATCTCTCCAATTTTCAATGTAGCAGACTTGTTTCCTTATAGGCCACCATTTGGTATAGGTGAAGATTATGTTGAATGGCATGCAAGCATGGATGAGGATTGGGTTGAGGACCTTTCCCCTTTGTGAACCTTTAAAGTTGAAGATTTTTTTGGATATCAATGTGGTGAGGCAAACCAAGAGGGGAACCTAAAAAGACTATTTTCTCAAATGGACTGGATTACCTAATTCTGGAGCTACTTGGATGAATGAGGCATATATTTTGAAGTATGGATCTAATCTACTTCAACTAGAAACTCAAGGGACTTGAGTTTTGTCTACCTAGGAACTATGGTGTAGGAGCACCCAAGGATCCTCATGATTCATCCACTTTTGGTTTTTGTTTGCAATAGGAAGCCTTTCCAAGGGTCTTTGATGTTTGTCTATGATTGGTGCAATGCAAGACCTAATTAACCTAGTTGGGCAATTCAAGTCAATTGGGTCACCTCTGGTCAAAGATGGTCAAGCCATCCTAAATCATGTAAAATGATCTAACATGGTGTTTTAAGGTGTTCTTAGGTCTCTTGGATGGATTAGGAATCTAATAAGTCACTTAATGTGACAAATGCAAAAAATATCCAAAAATATGTAAAATTGCTTACATGTTGTCATGAGCAACTTTTACAAATGGTCAAGAAGTTGCTTCCTAGTGGTTTAACGGCTAGGAAGTTTAAAATTTGGTTACAACTGATGGAATTGAGTTATATTTTGTCTGATAATTCAAGATAATATGTAATGGTGGATTGGGTATTGAATGAAAGAGATATTTGCTTTGGTATTCTAATTTTTATTCATTATTTCTCACTGTAACCATGACATGTGACGTTCCATTGATTGGAGTTCAAAGGTTTTGTGTATTTCTTGGTAGGTTGATTAGTTATGATATTTATCCAATTAGTTTGGAGTGTTTTTTAATCCATCAAGGAGGATTCTAGACTACGTTTTCTCTAACTAGTCTAGGAAGTAGCCAAATGAGGGTTTTGGAAAGAAATGTAAATAACCTAGGATTCCACCATGGGAAATGGCCATCCTTTTGGTGAATTTTAGGTCTATGTACATATTTTAGGATGCATTTAGTTTCAAGAAAGGCAAAGAAAACTCTACTTTTTTTTGTGAAGCCCTAGGCTTAGTTCTTGGTATGAGGCAAGCCAATGACAGGGTAAAAAGAAGTTGCAAAAGAAGAGGAAGGTTGGTGTGAGTGTTATGGATGCATAGTGGAGTCCTTGGAGTGTTTTTTGTCAAGGAAAGTGGTTTTTTTGATAAAATATCTCGAATAGTGAAGGTTTTACACAAACCTTAAATAACTAGGCCTAGTAGGCTAGTTTGGAAGCATCACTGGTTGACCCAATCAAACCCATATACCATCTTGTGAAATTTTGAAGTAGGCTAAAAATGATATCAAAAATTGTTATTGTTTTTTGTATTGTTAAGGATTGTTGGAGTTTAGAGCTAGAATAGTCAAATAGGAGGGCTACTAGAAATAGGTCTCCTACAGGCCTAATAACACAAAATATATTGTGGGCATTTGACAGTAGGTTCAAACATTGAAAAATGTTAATGTTATATGGAAAGGGTTCAATCAAGGCATTCATACCAATAGAGGAAGTTTTTTTTATGAGATCCTAATTGTAAAGTGGAAGTAGGGTCTAAGGTAGGTGTTAAGGGTTCAAGGTTCAAAGGTGTTAATATGATTTAGAACAATAGAGAGGGGGGGTGAATCAGTTGTTCTTAGGTCCTGATGTATAAAATAACTTCAAAAACTTTTCCTTAAATCAGATCAAGCAACCAAAAAAAACTCGGTCATCATTGATTCAATAATAGAAACATATAACTCAGCAGTCCACTTACCTTGTTGTATCTAACTTGTAAAACATGGAAATGTTCAAACCCAAAACATTCACACAAGTATTGACACCAGGATTTATAGTGGAAACCCAATATGGGAAAACCACTTTGTAACATGCTACTATTATTTTCACTCTTCTGGAGTGAGCTTGGTTAAAAGCCAACCCTGTCAAAGGTTACAATACACACTATCAAATGTGACCCGGTTAAAGGATTTCAATCACCCTGTTAAAAGTGAGCCTGGTCAAAGGACTTACATACACTCCATTAGAATGCAACCTTGTTCAAAGGATTTAACATATGGTTGTTAGGTCAACCTCTGTTAAAAGGATTTTGACTGTTACAATGGTTAGAAAGTAGCAGTAGTATTGATCTGAAAACATACAACTCACTTTGAAAATATCAGATCCAATTCCATACACAAATGTTGGTTTACTGACTTTGAAACTTTTCCATCTCCACTTCTGATCTGCTTTGAACTTTCCTTCAAGCAATCACCACACTTTTCCTTCATCCTTTTCTCTTATACAGTTAATAAATATTTAATGTTCTTCCAGCATCTACTTCACCCATGCATACACATACCTAATGCTTCGGTTCCCTTAATACTTTCCTCTGTTAGGTTAACTTTTCTTTTGCTACTTAATCTCCTTCGTAGATCTTAGGGTTACGTCAAATACATTGAATCTACCCACTTCATGTTCTTCATCTCCTCTTCTAGAATCATCTCAAATCTCATAAAGATTTATCATAAAATGTTTTACAAAGCATTAAATGCTTCCATACAATCAATAAATAAAGTCAACACGTTTTACATAATCCAAGAATTCAACAATGTCAGCTCCAAATCTGAATTCTCTTCAAATATAAAATTGTTGATGCTCAGTCAATACTGTGATCATCCACTTGGTCTCCATGTAAAACGCTCGGTCACTACTAAAACTATTTCCTCGGCAAATACTGTCTTCCTCGACAATTTACTGATACTCGGTCGATACTAGATTTTTTGCTTAGCATCCACTAACTCAGTCGACTTTGTCATAACTCGGCTTAAACATGATTTCTTCATTTTTGCTTGGTTAAGCCTACCAATTTAGTCTTCAATCTTACTAAGATAAACAATACATTGTCTCATCATTGTGCAACATCATCAAGTACACTTTGTAGTATCAAGATAACTCAACCTTTCCTTAGGTGCTATTATTACCAACCTTTCTTTCCCTTCTCACCATAGATATAGTACTTTCCTAAGTAGCAACAGTCTTACCAGTTAAGGTTTAACATCAATGACAATACAATAATTGTTTCAATTACAGTTTCCAACAATCTCCCTCTTTGGCATTGATGGCAACACCATATGATATCACCTGAATAACACATGGATTACCAACCAATCCAAAAAAAAACTTATCTGTCCATCAGAGAAAATTTATAATATCCTTAGCTTCATTTAGATACAGAATTAGTAAATCTCACTTCTATGACCATTAGAAGTATCTGGATCTCCCTCTATCCTAATCTTTTGTTTCAGTTCAATCTCCTTTACTTTCAGTGTCATGTGTTATAGTATCATTTCAGTTCAATCTCCCTCTTTGACAAAAATGCCAAAGTAGCAACTCAAACATACATATAATAGATGTAGATATATATGTTCAGCACAGTGTTTCTCCCTCTGTCATCTTGCTTATGACTGATTTGTTGTCTTTGCTTCTTCTTCTTCACAGCTCTAGGATAGTCCTAAAGTGTGACAATCTTCTACATCAATGTGTCAAATGTTCTGTTGTAGCATATTTGATGTAGTGCTCCTAGCTTGGCTAGGCAGCCTCGGTTAGGGGAAGGACCCCTAATTGACTTCTCAGGTACTCATGAGCTTCTTTGGGTAAATCTTTAGTGAATATGTCTACCAATTGTTCTTTTGTATTCACATATTCCATTCGGACTTCCTTGTCTTGTACCAATTCCCTCAAATAGTGATACTTGATTGCTATGTGCTTGGTCTTAGTGTGCATCACTAGATTCTTAGAAATATTGATAGCACTTGTGTTGTCATAGAAAATAACAACAAGTTCAGTGATTTCTTCTTTCATTCCTATCAACAACTATTTTATCCATATCAAATTTGAACACTTTACTATAGCAGCAACATACTCGGCTTCAACAGTAGATTGGGAAATGCAATTTTGTTTCTTTCTTGTCCAAGAAAGAAATCTCCACCACTAGTGTTCTTTCTATCATCTACATTTCCTACCCAATTAGCATCAGTATATACTTTAAGTTCAAATTCGTCATTCTTCTTGTAGTATAACCCATAGTCAGCAGTTCCTTTCAAGTATCTCATGATTCTTTTCACCACCATCATGTGTGTTTCCTTAGGATTGGCAGAGAATCTTGCCACAATCCCAATAGCTAATGCAATATAAGGTCTACTATGTACAAGATACTGCAATTTTCCAATCATGGATCTGTACAAAGTCTGGTTAACTTCTACAGCATCATCATTCTTAGATAACTTTTGTCTAGTAACCATAGGAGTTCCCACTGGTCTAGCATCTTCCATTCCAAAAGTTTTTCAGTATTTCATTAACATACTTAAACTATGTAATGAAAATACCTTTCTTCATCTGATATATTTGTAAACCAACAAAGAATTTGATCTCACCAAACATACTCATCTCAAATTCAATTTGCATTTCATGTGAAAAACTTTTACACAATGCATATTGTCCACCAAAAATAATGTCATCAACAAAAATTTTGGCCAACAAAATATCTCTACCTTCTTCATCTTTCATATACAGATTTCTTGTGTCATTTGTCCTAGAAAATCCAATCTGTATCAGATAATTATGCAACCACTCATACCATGCTCTAGAAGCTTGTTTCAATCCATATAAAGCTTTGTTCAGTTTCCATACCATGTGTCTTCTGTTTCGATCAATAAGACCTTCTAGCTGTTCTATGTAAACTTCTTCTTCTAGTATACCATTTAAAAATGCAGACTTGACATCCATTTGATATACCTTGAAATCTTTATAAGTAGCATATGCAAGCAGAGTTCTTACTCCTTCCAATCTAGCTACAGGGGCAAATGTCTCCCCATAATCAATTCCTTCTTCTTGTGCATAGCCTTTACATACTAGTCTAGCTTTGTTCCTAGTGATTTCACCTTTTTCATTCAACTTGTTTCGAAATACCCACTTTGTTCCTATAACATTCTTATCTGCAGGTCTCGGCACTAGAGTCCAGGTTTCATTTTTCTCAATCTGGTCAATCTCTTCATTCATTGCTTGAATCCAGTCTTCATTTTCTAATGCCTCTTTAGTTGTCTTAGGTTCAACTTCACATAGTAAGCATGTTGGATCTTTTGTCTTACTTCTGGTCTGAATTCCAATGTCTCTATCTCCAATTATTTGTTCGGGTTTGTGATGTCTTCTTACATATTTTGCCAAAATAGGTTCAGCATTTTTCTCTTCTATTTCATCAGGTTCCCCAACAAGATTGTCAGATTCAGCTTCTGAATGCTTGGCAACCTCTTCCTGATCCTCGGTAGCATTATCTTGTAGCTCGGCAGTTCTTGTTCTCTCTCGGCACTATTTTCCTGACGCTCGGCATTGCTTGCCCAAGACTTGGCATCAATTGCAGGTCTGTTACCTGCCTCTTCTATTTCCTTAATGTACACAAAAGATTTTTAATCTTTTGTTTCTCTTTTGCTATCAGCCTCATTTCTTTCTGCATACTCATCAATTTTTACATTCACACTTTTCACAATTTTGTTAGTGTTAGAGTTCAAACACTTATAAGCTTTACTTTTTGTGGAGTAGCCTAGGAATATGCCTTCATCACTTTTAGCATCAAACTTTCCATTCCTATTAGCTTTCAATATGTAACACTTGCTTCGAAAGATTCTAAAGTATTTAACACTCGGTGCATGCCCATACCATAATTCGTAGGGTGTAAGATTTTTACCTTTCTTGATCTGTACCTGGTTAAGAGTGTAAATAGTTGTACTTATAGATTCTTTCCAGTATTTTTATGCCACATTCTTTTC
The DNA here is from genome assembly GCA_027943335.1 of Chamaecyparis obtusa. NCBI lineage: Eukaryota > Viridiplantae > Streptophyta > Pinopsida > Cupressales > Cupressaceae > Chamaecyparis > Chamaecyparis obtusa. Next base: position 1,172,525 of record BSBK01005407.1, read on the forward strand.
AATCAATAATGTCCTTGCACAGTCCAAAATAGATATGTTCCTTCTTCCTGCTACACCATTCTGTGGGGGTGTCCTAGGTGTAGACATCTGTCTTTTGATTCCTCTTTCATTGCAAAATAGATTAAATTCATTTGATGTAAATTCTCCACCATGGTCAGATCTAAGACATTTCAGGTTCCTACATGTCTCCTTCTCAACCTTAGCCAAATACCACTTAAAATTTTGAAAAGAATCAGATTTTTCTTTTAGAAACATTACATGCATCATCCTAGTATGATCATCAACAAACAAGATAAAATATCTAGCACCACAGTAACTTTGTATACCCATAGGTCCACAAAGGTCAGTATGAACCAAATCTAAAATGTGTTCAGAAATAAAGGATTTGCTCTTGAAACTTGACTTAGTCATTTTTCCTAATTGACATTCTTTGCACATCACATTCTCAAGTTTCTTCAATCTAGGTAGGCCTCTTACTTTCTTCTTCTTACTTATCTCTACTAGATTGTCAAAGTTAACATGATATAGCCTCTTATGCCATAACCAAATGTCATCAAGTTGTGCGAACAAACATATTTCTTCAGATAGGTCAAGATAGAACAAATTACTTCTGGTCTACTCACCACTTCCAATCAGTTCACTAGTAGCATCAAATATCTTAGCTTTCTTGTGATGAAATTCCACTCGGTAACTAGTTCTGTTGAGTTGAGCAACACTTAACAAATTATAATTCAATCCTTCAACCCAATAAGCATTTTCACAAGAGATTTTATCAGTCAGTTTAATCAATCCTTTTCCTCTAACAGGACATGGTGCATCATTACCAAATGTTACACTTTTACCTTTATAATGATGTAGGGTCTCAAACTTACTTTTGTCACCAGTCATGTGATGTGAACAACCACTGTCAATAATCCATTTATCATTCTTGTTCACATAGGAAATCAATGCAATTTTCTCATCCTCATCAGATTCATCTTTCATTGCAACATAGACTACCTCAATTTCAAAATCATCACTATCAGTGTCAGTCTCTTCTTCAGCAATGTAATAGGATTTCTTACCTTTTTCTTTGTAGTCTTTGTACCTTCGGTATCCTTTGTCATCTCTTCTATCTTTTTGTCTGTTATTTCTTTCTTCATCTTTATCCTTCCTATCATGACATCTAGCAGCTATATGACCGACCTTGTTACATGCAAAACATATAATAGGGAGTTTACCTTTGTATTTTCCTTTTCCTCTTCTTAGTCTTCTAGCCATAAGAGCTTCTAGATCTTCAAGATCTTCATCAGAAGTGTCACCATCATCCTCACTTTCACTTTCACTTTCACTGATGCATCTTTCCTTTTCCTTTTTAGGCTTTCTCAAGACTAACTGTGACTTAAAAGCAGATTCAACATTTCCAATACTACCAACAGTGAAATTATCATAGTTAGACAGTTCAAAAGCAGTCATCTTGCCAATCAAACCTTCCAAAGTAAGCACATTTGTAGAGTTTCATCTAGATTCCTAAATAGCTGAGATCTTAATAGCATATATAGGACACAGAGTTCTTAACAGTTTTCCAATTATAGTCTCATCATCAATAATTCTATTTGCTCCTCTAATAGCATTCACAACTTCTTTTATTCTACCATAATATTGTGCAATGTTTTCATCTTCATTCATTCTCATTTCATCAAGCTTACCTCTGAGACTCTCGGCTTTAGCTTTCAGTAAATATAGATCACCACCATAGATCTTTGCAAGAGTGTCCCACATATCTTTAGCAGTTGTGCAGTCCTTAATGTCCTCAAATTTTGGATAGCTTAGGGCAAATGCAATTTCCAGCATTGCCTGATTGTGTTCTTGCTTAGCTCTCATTTCCTCGGCAGTCAAAGGTGCAACAGGTGTGACATAGTCATGCTCAATGTAGTACTTTGCAGAATCACCAATACCGACCAAATGCAACTTCATCAAGCTTTGCCATGCAGGGAAGTTTTCCTTATTTAGCTTCGGTACCTCCTTCTTATACATCTTGATCATTTGCTTCAAGTCCCTTTAAACTTGCTTTCTGTAAACACCAATAAGAAACACAACTCTGATACCAATTGTTAATATGATTTAGAACAACAGAGAGGGGGGCTGAATCAGTTGTTCTCAGGTCTTGATGTATAAAATAACTTCAAAAACTTTTCCTTAAATCAAATCAAGCAACCAAAACAAACTTGATCATCACTGATTCAATAATAGAAACATATAACTTAGCAGTCCACTTACCTTGTTGTATCTAATATGTAAAACACAGAAATTTTCAAACCCAAAACATTCACACAAGTATTGACACCAGGATTTATAGTGGAAACCCAATATGGGAAAAACCACTTTGTAACATGCTACTATTATTTTCACTCTTCTGAAGTGAGCTCGGTTAAAAGCCAACCCTATCAAAGGTTACAATACACACTATCAAATGTGACCCGGTTAAAGGATTTCAATCACCCTGTTAAAAGTGAGCCTGGTCAAAGGACTTACATACACTCCATTAGAATGCAACCTTGCTCAAAGGATTTAACATATGACTGTTAGGTCAACCTCTGTTAAAAGGATTTTGACTGTTACAATGGTTAGAAAGTAGCAGTAGTATTGATCTGAAAACATACAACTCACTTTGAAAATATTAGATCCAATTCTGTACACAAATGCTAGTTTACTGACTTTGAAACTTTGCCATCTCCACTTCTGATCTGCTCAGAACTTTCCTTCAAGCAATCACCACACTTTTCCTTCAGCCTTTTCGCTTATATAGTCAATAAATCTTTACTGTTCTTCCAGCATCTACTTCACCCATGCATACACATACCTAATGCTTCGGTTCCCTTAATACTTTCCTCTATTAGGTTAACTTTTCTTTTGCCACTTAATCTCCTTCGTAGATCTTAGGGTTAGGTCAAATACATTGAATCTACTCGCTTCATGTTCTTCATCTCCTCTTCTAGAATCATCTCAAATCTCATAAAGATTTATCATAAAATGTTTTACAAAGCATTAAATGCTTCCATACAATCAATAAATAAAGTCAACATGTTTTACATAATCCAAGAATTCAACAATGTTAGCTCCAAATCTAAATTCTCTTCAAATATAAAATTGTTGATGCTCGGTCAATACTGTGATCATCCACTCGGTCTCCATGTAAAATGCTCAGTCACTACTAAAACTGTTTCCTCCATAAATACTGTCTTCCTCAGAAATTTACTAATACTCGATCAATACTAGATTTTTTTCTTGGCATCCACTAACTCGGTCGAATCTATCATAACTCGGCTTAAACATGATTTCTTCATTTTTCCTTGGTTAAGCCTACCAGTTTAGTCTTCAATCTTACTAAGATAAACAATACATTGTCTCATCATTGTGCAACATCATCAAGTACACTTTGTATTATCAAGATAACTCAACCTTTCCTTAGGTGCTATTGTTACCAACCTTTCTTTCCCTTCTCACCATAGATATAGTACTTTCCTAAGTAGCAACAGTCTTACTAGTTAAAGTTTGACATCAATGACAATACAATAATTGTTTCAATTGCAGTTTCCAACAAAAGGAACCAATTGGAAATTCCTTATTGTGAAACATATTTCCATATTTGAAAATGGCACTTGGAGTGGGACTATGAAAGGTTGTGAAGAAGGGTCAACCTAGTATAGGTTGGATTATATGAACTATTGAAGTATGTTCCTAAGAACCTTGTTTGGAAAAGAAACCCTAGGAATACTTGTAGGACCATTGGTCATTCTACATCAAGTAAGAAACAAGATTGTATTCCCCAGTCTATTTTGAAGCTGAGTATGTTGCTACCTCTAGAAATTGCACTCAATTTGTTTGGATGAAGAAAATGTTGAAGGATTTAAGGATAAAAATTGATGAAGCTATTGTTATTTAAGTGTATAACTCTAGTGCTATGAGTCGGTGAAAAGGAAGTAAAATTGGAGTATGTATCTATTAAAAAACATATTTTTGATATCTTTACAAATCCTTTACCGAAGGATACATTTGAGTACCTCAAAGATAATATTGGGGTTATAAACCCTCCTTATTAGAGCTAATCATGCTAAGGATGGCATCAATCTATAAATTTATCAAAATATCATTCTCTAGATTGATGAGTTTGAGGACTTCTCCTTAGGGGGAGAAGTCTTGTGAATAGGATGATGTGAAACAGTTACCTATTATGCCTTTTGAGGTGAGTTCAGTTATTTTTATGTATTTATCCCTTTTCCATTGATTTTAAAGGGGAAGAGATTGTGTGAAAAAAAAATTAGAAAAGATTGTGCTAGGGAGAGATTGTGTTGAGAAGTTTGAAGCTGGATATTCAGAGTGATAAGGTGGATATATTGATGTCTTTGTGCATTGATCAATTTTTTACTTCATATGTTTCCATCAATGCTAAAAGGGGAGATTGTTGAGCATGTCATAGATTATTGATTAGACCTTTTTTATGTGTGTTGGTATTAGTTTTTTTTCATTGATGTCAACATACTATTGTTGTTCTACATAGTGTGCTTAGTTTGCTCAGATCAGAAGATTATTTTAGTTGTTCAGGTGATATGTTGAGGATTTTTTTTGTGATTCTAGATGATGTTTCAAATATGTTTGTAATTGATTTTGGTCAACCTACAGAGGTTCGCATAACAATTTGAGTGAGCTATGATTAATATATTAGTTACTTCTATTTCAATGTTCCAGTTGTTCAGGAAGTGTATGAGATTAAGTTTCTACTTCGGTATGGATTGTTGTTGGAAATATTCAAGACTATCTAGGTTACTGAGAGGGGAGGGGTGAATCAGTAACTTCAAAACTTTTAACAGATTCAGATCTTAATAATATTAGATTGATAATCTGACTGCATGCATGAGTAACAGAAAAAATAAAACATTCATAACACTTAGAACACAGAGATTTGGTGACCTAGAAACCTTCCAAGTAGAAAGTAAAACTGGGGTGGGGATGATACCCACAAAACTTCAATACTACAGTATAAAGTTTGCCGGTTAAGGCTTACAATGATCACTTCTGATGATCTACCCTGTTAGGAGCAATAAGGACTGCTAGGTCCACCTTGTTAGAGGTTTTACAAACATACAATGAAGTATGCACTCAGTTAAGATATTTTTACAAAGACTGTTAAGTCTACCCAGTTAAAGGATTTCAAGTTGATTCACCTGTTAAGATGAAACAGTAGATCTCTTACTTGCAACTGTACTTGCTGATTGAGATTCTCTGATGTACTGATCACCTTCTGTGATAGATAGATCTTTGCTACTTCTTATACTATTGTAGCCCTTTGTAATTTTCTTATCTCTGTCTTTCTCTCTTTTCATACTTCTCTATTTCATCATACTTGGATATGACATAAAATATTGTTTATATATCAATCTAAGTCAATTCCAAAACAATTACAAAGTCGGCTCTTAAACAAGTAAACACAAATATTACTGAGTCGGCCCAAATATAGTTACACGGTTACTGCAAACTAACTCGGTGACTTTCTGATACTCAGCGTCTACTGCATTACTCGGCATCATCATGCACTCAGTAGAAGTGGAAACTCAGTCCATACTAACCACTCGGTTGTAGTTTTGAACTCGGTAAATACTGGAGACTCAGTAGATAAAGTGTTACTCGGTAGAAACTAAATTTCTTGTGTAACCGTGTAGCACTTGGTAAACACTATGAAACTTTGTGAGCTCGGTATGCACTGCTCTACTCGGTAAGCTCTGCTCGGCTCGGTAAGCTCTGTTCTGCTCGGTATGTACTGTTCTTCTCGGTAAGCTCTTTTTTGCTCGGTATGTACTATTTTTCTCAATATGCACTGTTCAGAATAAGTGTTGTCACTAATGACAATCATTCTTAATGCCAACAATCTCCCCCTTTGGCATTAGTGACAAAAACACTTATAGCCAAAACTTATATACAAGAATCATGCTGAATCTTTTTTTTATTTTTCAAAATTTATCTTTGTCAAACTGTTGTTTATATATTTCATGCCTCCCTTATATAGACTACTTTCTCCCCCTTTCGTATTACACACCTTAATCTTATACACTTTCTCCTATACATTTTCTCCCCCTTTTTGACAATAATGCCAAAGGTGTATATACAAGTATTTTACAGGGAGAATCCAAAATGTGAAAGAAAATCAGAATGTCCCTTTGTGATTAGTGCCAGAGTTCTGTCCCAATTCTCTTGCAGAATCTTGCATGTTTGGAGTGCAATTTGGACTTCTACAGAGAGTTCAATCATGTGATCTGCAATGGAAAATTGATTGTGATGGAGTAATTCTTTTGAGTGAACAATGTGCTTTGCATTATGTCCATGATGGGAAGGATCATGTTTTGAATATCTAGCAGTGTTGACCGAATCTTTGTATCTTCTTTTAATAATTCTGACTGCCTATTTGATAGGAATGTGATTTTCATATGATGTGTAGAGCTTGAACTAGGTTCAAGTTGCAACCTTTGTACACTGTCCTTCAGATCCTCATCAATCTTATTCAATTTTTCCTTGACTTCCTTAGTGAACTCGGCAACATTACATAGCTTAGCAACATGTGAGGTAACATTGGAATAGGAGGACTCAATATCTGTCAAAACTAAAGATAATTCTACCTGATTAATAGCTATATGCTGAGAAACATGCTCAAGCACTTTATTGTCAAATTTCTTCGCGACTTTCTCAATAATCTTCTCTGACGCAGAGGAATCCTCATGGAACTTGTTTGCTACCTCAACTAATTGTAACAAAATATGTTGAGAGGAATCAACTTTAATACCTAATGCTTCTGACAAAATATCCTTTGCATCTTCAATAATTTTATATTCCTTGTCCCTTTCTTCTTTTAGTTTCTTCTGCTTTGCTTTCTTTTCGAGGAGTTCACCAATGTTTTGCATTTGATCTGCTGAAAGATTTGCAAAGTCTAATTTTGGAATCTCTATCTCCTCATCTAAGTCTATATCCTCTTCTACATTCTTACTCAAAAATCTTGTACTCGATTGAGCCTTAGGATCAACTTTTATTGCACTTAATGCCTTTATAGAAGTTATTGTAGACATTGTAGGACTAGCTGTGAAAAATGATAAACTACTGACTGGAATACTTGAAGGGCTCAAAACTGAAGTATTCACAATTGTAGAATCAAAAATTGAAATACTTACTAAAGTATCTAGAACTAAGGTACTTACTGCTGGAAAACTTGATATGGAAGTAGGTATTGAAGTAGATACAGGAGACTGCAACTCGGTAAAAGAGGTGGTAGTCATTTTTGTCGATGATTCATTGAGTTGTGCTAGTGATGATTTGACATTTGATGTATCTTTGGAAGTTGTCATAATCATACTTGAATTTATCTCCATGCTAGGTGTAGCAACTTTTGCTGGAGAGTGAGGAATTGAGGCAATGGCTTCTGCAGCTATCTGAACAATATTATCTTTCTCATCACTTTGCTTGTCTACCTCGGTATCTTCTTCATGTTCATCACTGTCATCATCAATATCCTTGATTATCACAGTTTCGACACTCGATTTGTGAAGATTATAGATGTTTTTCCATGTGGCAGTGGCACTCTTCACAACCAACTCAATATCTTTGATCAAAATCAAACAACTGTTGAATTTGAGTGTCATATTAATTTCATTATCTATCAATGCCTTATTAATTTCAGCATTTTTCAAACTTGGCATTAATTGCCTCAAGGTTTGAGCATAGATGTCCTTGATAGTTTGTCTTGCATTGGACCATCTCAACTTAATTTTGTTCAGCAGAGTTCCTGGGATTTGAGAAGCTATCTCTTAAGGTGAGTATTTCCATCTTCCTATTTTCTCGATAACAGGATCTTCAATTTCCTGTTGCTCTTCCTCAGATCTGATTTCATATTTTAGAGATTTGAAGTTTGCAATTCCAGATCCTTCTTTCATATCCTTGATCTTTTCTTTTAATGAAGGAGGAGGCCTTTTGAATACTATTTCTTCACTGTCTTTGCCTACCTTGCCTCTTGCACTCCTTGTAAATACTACAGAGGGTTGCTTGGGTGCCTTGGTGATAATTAATTTTCCTTGCTTCTTTGCTGGTACTTGTTCTTCTTCCTCCTCATCCTCTTTCTCTTCTTCTTCTTCAAAGTCCTCTCCTTTTTCCTCAGTTGACATTAGAGGTGTGCTAGCTTGTATTTTGGCCATCCTCTTTCTTCCTTTGTTAACTGCCTGTGGAAGCTTTATACTAAGCTCAATTCTCTCCTTAGCTTCTTCATATGTCCCAAAATATGGTGCCTTTGGATTAACAGGTTGATTAATTTGGGCTTCAATAATATTCTTGGTTTCATCAATATTTACCTCATAGGGAAGAGGTTTCACATGTACAATCCTTGGTTTTGCTGCCTGTATTATCACAGTCCACCATGAAACAAATATCATCTTTGTAATCTTCCACCAATTTCTGTGGAATTCAGAATCTATTATTCATTTTCTCTTTAAATGATTCAAAATAGTTATCCATTATGCTTTCAAACCCATTTCTGAAATGTATTCATTCATCTGATAAAGAACCGGCACATCTTTTCTCCATACTACCGTGCCTTTTGATGGGAAAAACTTTTGAGCATAGAAAAATAAACAAACCAACAGTGAGCCAAACTTACATGGATTGTTCTTTGAGGTTTGGATGCTCTCCATGTTCTTGTTGAACTATTTCAACAAAAGATCTGCTAGGTCAAATGACAGATTGTTCTTTACAATTTTATATGCTAGGTCAACTGCTTCACACGAAACACTGTTCTGCCGACTTGAACTGTATATCTTGTGAGCTATGATATGTATACCAAACTTCAATTCTGCATCAATAATTCTACTTATCTTCATACCTCTACCATCCCACTCGGCTAGTGTTTTCTCTTCCAGTTCCGTCCGACCTAGGGTTTTTGTAGATTTTGCCTTGTCGAGCATGGGAAGACCAGTGATTCGGTGAATCATCTTCTTCGTAATCTCTACTGGTTGCTCAAGCCATATTTTACCTTCATGTACTCGACTGAGGATATAGCTGACCCATTTTATCTGAAAGCTCTGAGGCAAGTGTGTGATGTGAACTAAACCCTTATCTTCCAAATGTTGATGCTCCGGTTTGAGAACACCATCGACACATAGTTCCTCATGAATAGTATCTATCTCTAGAGTTCCAAGCTCTTGAATTGTACACTTAAAATGGCTGTGAATATCGTTAATAAGGAGTACCTTAGGAGGAATCCAAGATTGAGCTCCACTCGGGTCTAGGGTTCCGGCAACTGTGGGCACGAGTTTGAAATTTGGTGCTTTCCATTCTCCATGAACCAACATTTCTGAATCTTTCTTCATTTTAGCACTTGATGATGCCATGGTAGCTCGATGAACACAGTAAATTCTTTGAGGAAAGAAAATATCTTTCTGAAATATGCTTCAAAACGCTTGATTGCACTAGGAGACTTTTGTTCGCGGTGAATAGTGAACTTGATTTCACTCCTTTTGTTAAAACTTTGTCATTAATGCTCAGTACGAATTAGGGTATTGAATTAGATAGGCTGTCATCCACTATGAATTAATTGCTCGGTGAAGACTCCACAACTCGGTGATCATATGAATTCATACTTCTTCGACCTTGCTCGGTAACCAAATGAAGTTAGGTTACTCCTGACCTTGCTTGGTGGTAGCTGATACTGACCTTCTTGTGATCCTATTGTATCTTGCATACTGATTTGGATCTATCTTCCTTTTAGTTCAGGAACTATTTTGGAATATGTCTATGAAGATATAGTTCCAGTGCTTTCTTGGAGACTAGTTAGAGCTCATAGAGCCACTCCCTTCATTAGTGACTTCAGGATTGGTTTTCTCGGTAGGTTTAGGAATCCACTTCTGTCTCATCTACTTCCTAATGTTATTTGCTTTTTCTTTCTTTTCATCTTCAATTTTGCCTAAATTCATGCAGTTTTTAGCTATGTGACCAAGCTTAGTGCAATTATAACATCTTATGGTAGAATCCCTTTTTCTCAAGTGGTTCCTTACACAATTCATGCCAATGTGTCCATATTCTCCATAGTAATGACATCTACACCAAGTGTTGTAATCCCAACCAAACATTGCTTTAATATTTTTTTCCGCTAGATTGGGTGTTTTAGTTCTGCATTCTGATGCATTATGACCTTGTTTGCTACATTTGTGACATATGCCTTTAAATCTTGGTTTCTCCTTGCATTCATTTTCTTTATGACCAAGCTGATTGCAATTGTAGAATTTTCCATTGAATTTTTCTTTTCCATTGCTCCAACATTTGTTTGAAGTATGACCAATTTTGCCACAATGATTACAGGTGAGTTTCTGATTCTTTTGAGTACATTGTTTGGAGGATTCACCTTCCTCTTTGTATCCAAGTCCTGCTTTTCCTTTTTTCCTATGAAGGTTTCGTTCATACACCTGATTCATATCTTCTTGAGATTTCAACATTCTCTCATTGATTTGCCTTTCAGCATCTAGTTCACTCGTCACTCTTAAATTGATTTGCTTTTCAGATCTCAGCTCTTCTCTCATATTTTCATTTTCTGATCTTAGAGTCAAGATTTCTTCATTTGCATTGGAGATTTGATCAATAAGATTTTCTAGCTGAAGAGTTTTATTTTGGATTTCATTGTTCTTTCCATCTATTTCATCTTTCATCTTGTTTCTTTGTTCCAAGACTTCACCGAATCTTGTTGACTGAATTTCTTGTTCTCTTTTCAATTTTCTCACTTCTTGCAGAGATCCATTCTTTTCTAGAAGTTCTTTGATTGCATTGTTTGCTTCATCTGAGCTGCTTGAAGGGAAAAAGTCTTCAATCTTTTCTTCAACATACTGGTGGTCATTGATCTGATTTGCAAGTTCCTTCCTTCTTTTTAGGGAAAGGGAAAGATGCTCTCTTGCTTCTTTGAGTTGAGTTATGGCCATTTCCAGATCTAGCTTTTCATTCTCAATTACTTTGTTCAGTCTGAATATCTCCATTGTCCTGAATCTTTTCTCAAGCTGTCAAACTTTATTTTGAGATCCACTATGCTCTGATACCAATTATTGGAAATATTCAAGACAATCTAGGTTACTGAGATGGGAGGGGTGAATCAGTAACTTCAAAACTTTTAACAGATTTAGATCTTAATAATATTAGATTGATAATCTGACTGCATGCATGAGTAACAGAAAGAATAAAACATTCATAACACTTAGAACATAGAGATTTGGTGACCCAGAAACCTTCCAAGTAGAAAGTAAAACTGGGGTGGGGATGATACCCACAAAACTTCAATACTGTAGTATAAAGTTTACCGGTTAAGGCTTACAATGATCACTTCTGATGATCTGCCCTGTTAGGAGCAATAAGGACTGCTAGGTCCACCTTGTTAGAGGTTTTACAAACATACAATGAAGTATGCACTCAGTTAAGAGATTTTTACAAAGACTGTTAAGTCTACCTGGTTAAAGGATTTCAAGTTGATTCACCTGTTAGGATGAAATAGTAGATCTCTTACTTGCAACTGTACTTGCTGATTGAGATTCTCTGATGTATTGATCACCTTCTGTGATAGATAGATCTTTGCTGCTTCTTATACTATTGTAGCCCTTTGTAATTCTCTTATCTCTGCCTTTCTCTCTTTTTCATACTTCTCTATTTCATCATACTTGGATATGACATAAAATATTGTTTATATATCAATCTAAGTCAATTCCAAAACAATTACAAAGTCAGCTCTTAAACAAGTAAACACAAATATTACTGAGTCGGCCCAAATATAGTTACACGGTTACTGCAAACTAACTCGGTGACTTTCTGATTCTCGGTGTCCACTACATTACTCGGCATCATCATGCACTCAGTAGAAGTGGAAACTTAGTCCATACTAACCACTTGGTCGTAGTTTCAAACTCGGTAAATACTAGAGACTCGGTAGATAAAGTGTTACTTGGTAGAAACTAAATTTCTTGTTTAACCGTGCAGCACTCAATAAACATTGTGAAACTTTGCGAGCTCGGTATGCACTGTTCTACTTGGTAAGCTCTGCTCGGCTCGGTAAGCTCTACTCGGCTCGGTAAGCTCTGTTCTACTCGGTATGTATTGTTCTACTCGGTAAGCTTTGTTCTGCTCGGTATGTACTGTTTTGCTCAATATGCACTGTTCAGAATAAGTGTTGTCACTAATGACAATCATGCTTAATGCCAACAGATTGTATTAGTTGATTCAATTGGTGTAAATCTAGTGGTAATGTTGGGATTCATTGTTGCTTCCTAAAATGGTGTTGTTCATGAGTCAAATTTTGGCAAGTTATATTTTTAGTGTGATAGATTTTGGTGTTCAGTATTGTTGATGATTAGTATAGAGATGAGTCTATATTTTTAGATTGTGTTGATGTGAAGGTTCAAGAATCTACTCTTGCTTCTTGATAGTATTCTTGGATTGTGTTATGGTTATTTTTTAGCTCACATTGATCTTGGTGATCACATTTGGTGATTTTCTAGTGTTTCAAAATTTCTTCATTTAGGTCCTAGTTGACTTGGTGAAGTAACATGTGATTCTTGGTGTGGATTTGGAAAATTTGTTGCATGTTTGAGGATGAGGTTTAGGGTTCTCTCTAAGTCTTGGTCGACTTGATCTAGATCGCATTATATTTTGAGTATAATGTTTATATCATTTCTTTTTATAGGTCTTATTTGGCCTTGTTGTGGACTATTCATTGTAATATGTATAAATGGGAAATCACTTGTTATTGCAAAGCGTGTGCAAAGATAGAAGAAAAGGAAGAGGATGTTTGTATTCTGCAATTGAGGTAGAAATTGTACTTCATTGGAACTGTATTGGCATTGTTCATGCTATGAATTAGTTCAGATGTATTGGATAGTTTGTCCACTTTTGTTAATTGTAATCAAACATTGTTCAGTGAACCTGATTGAGGGCTAGATCATTGTATTTTATTATGACCAGTGAGCTATAGGTAGTGGACCCGTTAATGCATGTGAATTCCTCTTTTATCTTCATTTTCTCTTAACTGGTTAGTACTTTTACCAAAGTACATCTATTTAGCAAGTTTGACTCCCACCAGGGTTTTCTCTTAACTAAATTTCTTTGAGAACAAATCTAGTGGTTTTTGTTATGTGTTTTGGATCTTGCATTACTATTTATCTTTCAGATCATTATTTGGATTAAGAGTGTTAAAGTCTTAAAGTTTTGTACAACTGATTCAACCCCCCCTCTCATTTTTTCTTTGGGTCTAACAATTAATGGGTCCTATGACCCCTTACTATGATTAAGAACCCCTTAGGAACCATTATTTATGATAAGGTGTTCCAAGCAATCGTAGGACCCGTTAATGGGTCATAGGAGCATTTAGCACCCCTTATAACCCACTAATATGTCCTAAGATCCTTTACGAGCTCTTAGGAATCATTAATGGGTCTTATGATTCCTGAGAACCCCTTAGTACCCCTTAATACCCATTGAGACCTCTTAGGACCCATTACAACCCCTTAGAACATATTAACCATTGTAGGACACACTAATGGGTTCTAAGTGATCCTAATGGATCATAAAAGGCCCTAATAGATCCTAAGTGGTACTAGGAACCCTTAGGACCCATTAGGACCCATGAGGACATATTAAGACCCATTAGGACACATTAAGACCCATTAGGACATATTAGTACATATTAGGACCCATTAAGACCCCTTAGGACACATTAGGACCCCTTAGAATGCATTAATCTTCGTACACATAGTAATAGGTCATAATGTATCATAAGAGGTAATTATAGGTTTTAAGTGGTCCTAGGACCCCTTAGAACCCCTATGATACATTAGGACCCATTATTTTTTCTTAAGATCCCTAGTATGCAAATTAAGACCCCTTAAGATCAATTATGTATCATAAGGGGTCCTTAAAGGTTGTAGAATCTATTAATGAGTTGTGTGACCATTAATGATCCCTTAGAACTTATTAATGGGTCCTATGACCCCTTACTATGCATTAGGACCCCCTATGACCCATTATGTATGATAATGGGTCCTAAGTGATTGTAGAATCCATTAATGGGTCATAGGACCATTTAGCACCCCTTATGACCCATTAATATGTTCTAAGACCATTTACAACCTCTTAGGACTTATTCCTTAGGAACCAATTTTTATAATAAGGGGTCCTAAGTGATTGTAGGACCCATTAATGGGTCATAGGACCATTAAGCACCCCTTATAACCCACTAATGTGTTCTAAGATCATTTATGACCTCTTATGACTCATTAATGGGTCTTATAACCCATAATAACCCCTTAGTATGATTTAATACCCATTAGGATCCCTTAGGACGCATTACAACCCCTTAGAATGCATTAACCATCGTAGGACACACTAATGGGTCCTAAGGGGCTCTAAGTGACACTAATGTACCATAAGGGGTCCTAATGGGTCCTAAGTTATCCTAGGACCCCTTATGACCCATTAGGACACATTAAGACCCATTACGACATATTAGTACACATTAGGACCCATTAAGACTCCTTAGGACACATTAGAACCCCTTAGAATGCATTAATCATCATACACATAGTAATGGGTCCTAATGTATCATAAGTGGTAATAATGGGTTGTAAGTGGTCCTAGGACCCCTTAGGACCCTTATGATACTTTAGGAACCATTATTTTTTCCTAAGATCCATTAATATGCAAATTAGGACCCCTTAAGACCAATTACATATCATAAGGAGTCCTTATGGGTTATAGGACCCATTAATGAGTTTTAGGACCATTAAGGATCCCTTAGGACTCATTAATGCATCCTAAGACCCATTACTATGTATTAGGACCCCCTAGGACCCATTATGTATGATAAGGGATCCTGAGTGATTGTAGGACCCATTAATGGGTCATAGGATCATTTAGCACCCCTTATGACCCATTAATGTGTTCTAATACCTTTTACAACCTCTTAGGACTCATTAATCAGTCCTACAACCCCTTACTATGCATTAGGAAACCTTAGGACCCATTATTTATGATAAGGGGTCCTAAGTGATCATAGGACCCATTAATGGGTCATAGTACCATTTATCACCCCTTATAACCCACTAATATATCCTAAGATCATTTAAGACCTCTTATGACTCATTAATGGGTCTTATTACCCCTAATAACCCCTTAGTATCCCTTAATACCCATTGGGACCCCTTAGGACCCATTACAACTCCTTAGATCACATTAACCATTGTAGGACACAATAATGGGTCCTAAGGAGTTCTAAGTGATCATAATGTATCATAAGGGTCATTATGGGTCATAAGTGGTCATATGACATTTAATAATCCTTATGACCCATTAATGTGTGCTAATACCATTTACAACCTCTTAGGACTCATTAATGGATCCTACGACCCCTTACTATACATTAGGAACCATTATTTATTATAAGGGGTCTTGAGTAGTCCTAAGACCTATTAGGACCCCTTAGGACCCATTAGAACCCCTTACAACCCACTATAACCCTTATGATATACAGTGGGTCCTATTGCATAATAAGTGTCCTAAAGGGTCCTAATCAAGAACTAATTGGTTGTAAGTGGTCCTAAGATCCCTTAGTACCTACCAAGACACATTATGACCCATTACAATAGATTATGACCCATTAGAAAACATTAATTTTTGTTAGGATCCATTAAAACACATTCAGACCCCTAAATGATACATAATGGATCCTAAGATGTCCTAATGTATAATAAGTATCCTAAGGGATCCTAATCTGGTCCTAAGTGGTTCTAAGTGGTCCTAGGACCCCTTAATTCCTATTAGAAAACATTAGGAGCTGATTAGGACCCCTTAGGATACTTATTACACATTATGACCTCTTAGGACGCATAATATGTATCATAAGGGTCCTAAAGTGTTTTAATGGGTCCTAAGTAGTCCTAGGACCCCTTATGACCCATTAATGTGTCCTAGGACCATTTACAACCTGTTAGGACTCATTAATGGGTTCTACAACCCCTTACTATTCATTAGGATCCCCTAGTACCCATTATTTATAATAAGGGATCCTAAGTGGTCCTCGAACCCATTAGGACCCCTTACAACCCATTACAACCCTTTATGATACATAATGGGACCTATAGTGTACTAAGTGTACTAAGGGGTCCTGATCGAGAACTAATTGGTTTTAAGTGGTCCTAGGACCTCTTAGTACCTATCAGGAAACATTAGGACCCATTACAAAACATTAAGACCCATTAGAACACAATAGGTCCCATTAGGATGCATTAAAACACATTAGGACCCTTAAATGATACATAATGGTTCCTAAGAGGTCCTAATGCATAATAATTATCCTAAGGGGTGTTAAGCTGATCCTAATTGGTCCTAAGTGGTCCTAGGACCCCTTAAGACCTATTAGCACATATTAGCAGCATATTAGGATCCCTTAGGATACTTATTACACATTATGACCTCTTAGGACCCATTATATGTATCATAAGGGTCCTAATGTTTTTTAATGGGTCCTAATGGGACCAATTGTGTTCTAATGGGTTGTAATGTGTAATAATGTGTCTTAATGGGTCCTAATGGCTCTTAAGGGGTCTTATGACCCCTTAGGATACTTCTTATGCATTAGGACCCCTTAGGACCCATTACGATCCCTTAAGACCCATTAGGACCTATTAGGACACATTTGATCCTATTATGACAATTTAAGACCCATTAGAACACATTCGATAAATAGATATATTCTCATTATTTTTTACATGTACATAAACTTGATAGATTAGATTATATTATTTTTTACAAGTAGATGTTTGATAGATTGGCTTAGATTATTTTAAATAATTATATTAGATTATGTACATGTTTGAAAGATTAGATTACATTATTTTTAAGTTTTTTAAATGTTTCAATTTTATATATGTACATATTTATTTTAATTCAATTTTAAATAAAATATTTAATGCAGGTTTATTTATATATATGATTATGGATGACTTTAACATCAATGAGTTACTTAATCCTCCCCTAGGACCTGTGCCCCCACCCCCACCTGCACTTGAACTTGAACCACGGCTCGAACCACAACTAGAAAAAGATACCAATCAAGCTACCTATAAAAAGAAAATTGATGAAAAAATAAAATCTATCATGGGCCAAATTACTCACCTACAAAATCATCCCTTTGTCCCCCCACCCCCCATGTTGTGCACTTTATAGACACCATACACAATATTGTAGATTTAGTGAGATCTATTGATGGTGACCTTGATTGGCACCATGCATAGAGAGATGAGATGAGGTGACATTATGATGATGGCCTCACATATCAACAAATAAATGATATCAAAATTAATATAAACACAATATATCCATATTTTAGGGACCCAAAATAAGGAGATCAATTAAGATAAAAAAACATATATCAATGAGGCGGTGTGTTCATCGAGGAATGGTGGACAATTTTTGGAGTCATTGGTGGATGTGTTTTAATCACCTCCCCCCCCCTCCCCTTCCCCAATGAAAACCAAAAAGTGCCTCTATATTTTTTGAAAAAATTATATTGTGAGTTCATATTGGGTTTGAAACTTGACTATTTTAACATTTAATATTTCTAGGGGATTGGAAAGGGCATGCCCTAGAATAAGCCATAGGAAAAAGTTGACCCTAGGAGACCTGTGCCAACTACACCTCTTTTGGATCCTTCCCCACCTGTTATACCTACACCATTTTATCAGCATGCCATGGTCTTTGACTTAGGAGCATTTTGTCATTTGACCACTAGTCTTAGAGATTAAACCTCATAGATGGAGACACCTATAGTTATAGAGCCTCATCTGTACACTAGTTTCCATGAGATGTGTTATGGTAAGACACAGGATGAGATGACTACTACACCATAGGGAGCATCTAATGATATTGGCTCATTTTTGGATTTCTTTTGTGTTGAAAATTATCCCCTCGATCGATAGGATCCAATGGTACATATATGTCACCTATTTATATATGTAATTTCAACACACACATTTTTGAATTTTTTAAGTTCATGTAGAAAATTTAATTTAATTTTAATGGACATTACACGTGTACATGTGATTGTCTATGGGTTGCAGGTATAGGTTCATCAAGCTCTTATTTGGATAGGATTAACTTTTCCTTGACACCTTTTGTAGCTGGCACATCTCATGGGCTATAATTATAGAAACTGAACTAAGTTTTAAATTTCTAAATTATTTTTAAATTATGTTGTTAAATTTAAAATTATTTTTGTTGTTAAATAGGGGGGCATCCACCACACACCATGTCCACTAATCCACCACTTTCAAGTGTATTGGATGCATTCCCACCTAAGGTAATTTATTATCATGAAATTTAAATGATTTTTATATTCAAAAATTATCAACATGTGTTTGCATATTAATTGTACACATGTGTAGATCGATATGATCATCAGAATTTGTGTTAGTGTACATATGATTGATCTAGGTGCATCGCAACTAGATACATCTTTTAAAATTTTATTTCTACATCTTAAAAATTAGGTTCATATTAAATATTTGACCTCTAACAACATATATGTGCATGTTGTTATATAATTTTGTTTGACTTTCTATAGGACATTGTTAGTGATACTATTGTTGTTGATCATTCCACATAGATTGAGTTGCAAGAGGGACTGCGACCTAACATAGATGATGACATTATTGTGGTAATTTTTTTGTTCATCTTGAATTTAAAAAATTACATATGAAGATATTGTATGTCATTTTTAATAGTTTTGGTGTTGATCATTTATGCAGATAGAGTGCTAACAAGGACAACAACATGAGATAGGTCATGATGTTCACCAGGAAAATGTACCAAATATGTAGAATGACATGGTGATTTATTCATGTTTAATTTATATATAGATATTATTAAAATAAATTCTATAATATTTTTAATAGTTTTGGTGTTAATCATTTCATGCAGACAAAGTTCAGACAAGGACAACATCATGAAAAAGGTCGTGATGTCCACCAGGACAGTGGGGTAGATGTGCATAATGCCATGGTACAATTTGTTCATGTTTAATTTATATAATTTTTATTAAAATGTTTTAGATTATTTTGAATAGTTGTGAATATGAATCCATGTATTAGAGTATGATTTTGTAACTATGATGTTTTTACTAAGTCATTCAAATTGTCTTGCTTCACGCAGATTAAAGAGGACTAGATCATACTAGGGACACATGATTTTATAATCATTTATCACATGTACTTTCATATTCATATGGATTATTTATTTTATGGATCTATATACTGACATATTTACATCATTTACCAGATGGACTAGATATACATATTTACATGTGCTTTATTATCTATGCTATATGTACATGGATTGATAATCTTTACACTGAAATGTTTTATATACTTAGTAGAATTTTGAGATAGTTTGTATGTATCTCTTGAAGTACTATGAAATTTTCACATCTAGTGTTAGTTTTACGTGTATTATGAATATTGAAACATAAAACTTTCTTAATCTATAGAATTAACAAATTTTAGGTAATATTGAACAAGCTACAAAAAATTGAGCATCCAAATAGCAATCATGTATTTAATAAGATAACGAAATAACAGACTAATATTAAATATAAAGTATTTAAAATAGTTCATTGATAAAGAACAAAATAAGATACTTGTTCAATAGTTTGACAACTTAATAACATTAAAAAAAATTTAGTAGGACATAACACAATAAAATTGGTTACAATTTGAGAATATAAATGATCTTCTACTTTATATAGTGACGCACAATAAAATCAATCATAGAGCTAGCAACCTGCAATAATGAATAAATATTTATTAATTATACATATATTTAATAAGATAACGAAATAACAAACTAATATTAAATATAAAGTATTTGAAATAGTTCATTGAAAAAGAAAAAAATAAGATATGTGTTCAATAGTTTGATAACATAATAACATTTAAAAAGTTTAGTAGGACATAAGACAATAAAATTGGTTACAATTTGAGAAGATACTTGATCTTCTGATTTATATAGTGACATACAATAAAATGAACCATAGAGATAGCAACCTAAAATAATGAATAGATCTTTAATAAGTAACTTAAATCTTGTACAAATAGAAAATATGTAACTAAAAACATGTATAATTAATGTAATTGAGTACAAATGTAAGAGTATCACGCTTACCAAATTAAGAAAGCATAGTCATTAAGTTCTTGAATAGAATGGTTTTTTTACAAACCTAAACCAAAAATCAAGAGACATGTACAACATTTAAAAATGAGGCACATTAAAATTCTAGGTGAAATTAAGGGGGTTCCTTGAGTAGATTTCTTGAGGGGACGTCTTAAGGGGATGTAGGATTAGGATATGTAGTTTGAGGATGTGATAGATATGATGGCTTGGGAGGATTCCTTAAGTGGATCTAAAATTAAGATGTCTTAATGAGATCTAAAGGGGTCTCAATTCTTTAGGGTACCTAAACATTGGATATCTTAAGGGGATCTAAAAGTAGGATGTCTTAAGGGGATCTAAAATTAGGATTCCTTAAGGGATAATAAAATTTGGATGTCTTAAGGAGATATAAAGTTAGGATGTCTTAAGAGGATTCCTTAAGGGGACCTAAAATTAGGATCTCTTAAGGAGATCTAAAATTAGGATGTCTTAAGGGGACCTAAAAGTAGGATGTCTTAAGAGGATGTATGATTAAGATATGTGATTTAGGGATCAACTAAACTATGATAGCTTGAGGTGATGTGATTTTAGGATTTATTAAGGGGATATAAATTTGGGATGTCCTAAGGGGGTGTAGGATTAGGATATGTTTAGGTGATTTTTAAAAAAAAATTATATATGAAGTTATCAAAAATTAAAAATTGCACATATATACTCACTTGTATTTACTTATTTCATTCTACCATATGCATCCTCTATTTTATACAAAGAATCAATAATAAGATTATGATATTTTAATGTGATGTAAAAAAAAAAAAAATTATATATATGGAGTTATCCCAAATTCTAGAAGTTCACATTTATACTAACTTGTATTTACTTATTCTATTGTACCGTCAACATCCTCTTTTCTATAGTACATCTATAATTGTCTCATGTTCTTCCATAGAAATTGACCACAACTCTTTATTAACATATCTCCCAAGATATCTGGATAGCTTTATATTTGTTACCATGACCAAATGTGAGTAGTGAACAATCTTCATATGTGTTTTGTAGTCTTTGAATGCAAGCAAACCATTCTTCCTTGTTAGATATTTTTATAACCATGTGCCAACAACCACAACTAAACCTGTAGGATAATAATTGTCATCATCTTCTTCTCTAGGTTGTACTAACTTATCTTTTGTCTCAAAACATATAGCCATCCAATACTCTATTTCATCTTCATTGTTCTAAGGTGCAATAACAACATACACATGTCCTGCAAATTAAAATAAAATGGCTAATTGACATGTGAAATAAGCTTATAGAAAAAAAAATTAATTACCATAATAAACATAGACCAATAATTATATTCAAATATAAATTGATATAAAAAAATACAATTACCTTTTTTACAAGATCTAAAACATGATCATAATCATCTGATGAAAATAGTTGATCATTATCTTGAAGTGTTGTTTCATACTACTCGTATGTTTGAGCAAGTGGCAATGATTTTTGTTTCCATTCTTCGACCCATATTTTATTCTTGTATGCATCCCAATCACTTGATATACAAAATTTACAAAAACATGCAAGCTCTCTTGACCACAATGCTCATTTTCTTGCATCAAAACTCTTAAATGAATGCCATGATGTTGATCCACTAATTGTATCACTATGAGACCTACCTTTGACGGACATCATCTTATTGCTTTTCTTTCTATGCTTGCAGTGATTTTTTCATAGGCGTACTTTGATTATTGAGACACTTATGTATTTGAGGATCTATTGAATTCTATGTTATATGCTCAGTACCTGGTTATGTAATCAGGGTACACTCGAGATACTTCATGTTTTGATTCATTTTCAGATTATGATGATGTAATATATGAGAATTATTGTGTTGGATGCAATTGTGATGGAAAATTGTTTTAGGAAACCGATGATATGTTTAGTTAATTTGATCACATATATAGTTACATACCATGCAGTATTGATGATGTATTTTATTTCTATATCATGTTGTTTTGGACCTACTGATGTGTGCAATGAGTGTGCAGGGATAGTTGACCATGGATCTAAATTAGGGACCTAGAATTGGAACCTATGTGATTCCATGAAATCCAAGGTCCTATTTGTATAAAGAAACATGGACCTCGTTGTATAGTTGTTTATTCATGAATGTGGTTTGCATGAGTGTGCTTAATTCAGTTAAAGTTATTGTGAATAAGTCATGTCATTTTCTTATTTAAATGTGTCAATTTTGGCAATTGTTGTATAAGTGTTGGCATGGCTAGTTAATTGTATTATGTTTAAGTAAAGGGTTAACTAGGGGTTAGCCTTAGTGTAGTACCAAGCTTACCATGGGTTAGGAAGTTTCTAGTTGGTCAACCTTCACTTGAAATCTATGTGTAAACTTTAGGTGAGGTTTAGGAGGGTCTTTTGGGCTCCCATAAGGTAATCAAGGTCAATTTTAGCTACCTAGGTTGGTACCCTAGGGTTTAGAGGTCATTTTTAGCCCATTAAGAGCCTTTAATCATATTTATTACACCCCTAAAGTCTCCCTTTTGAAGTTGTGCAAATTTGAGAGTTGTGTGGTTTTGGTTAACCTCTCTTTTCTTCCCAAATTTGCATTTCACTCCATTTATGGAGAAGGAAGGCAAGTGTGAAGAAAAGGGATGGGAGGTTCTTCCTCACCTTTAATTGGTTCCTATATTTTTTGGGGGTTGCCTATATAGGGAAGGTTTTAAGAAGAGCTTGAGTGTTCACCCACTCTCTACCTTTAGAGATGATTTTAAGAATTTGAAGGAGCTTAGAAGGGATTTTCTTGGAAGGCTAGCTCATTTTAGAAATTCAAATTCAACCTTAGGCTTGGAGTAAGGTTGGTTTCTCTTTAGTTTAATTGTTTTCTTGGAATGTATGTAAGCTTGGAGATCCATTAATGGAGTCCTTTCCATTTTATGGTTTTTTCTTAAAATGTTTAGATATATTTATTGTGGTTTTTCTTTTGTAATTTTATTTGTGAATGGGATTCTTCAAGGCACACTCACCCTTGGGAGGGTAGAGTAACCTTGAAGGGGGTAGTAGGAAGTGACCCAGGATTGTGCAGAGTCTCCCATGTGTGGAGGGATAAACATGGGGTTTCATGATACCCATGATGCCAAGTACGACCTATAGGCACCTGGGGCATAAGGAGGAACTTAGACTACATCTTGTGTAGATGGTCTTTCCAAGTCCATGTGTGGCTTGTGAATTTTACATTATACTATGGTTTCTCCTCTTGCTAGTCCACCACTACCCCTATTTTCAGGAAGGCCTCTTAGAGACCTTCCTCTTGTTTAAACCATGTTGGGAATCCTTTTTGGTTTTTTTGCGTCTATATGTTTTTTTCTTCATGGTTGTGATACTTAATTTTATCCCGTTCTATTATGAATCCCCTAGCTTAGGGGTGGCCTTGAAAAGGCCTAGGTTGGGAGGTGAGCCTCTGTGGTCAACCTCTTTCTTATCAGGTACCCAGTTGGATATAAGAGTTGGCAGATTGTATAAGATTGAAATTGGTATTTGGGGATTTATTTTTAACCTTGTAATATCATGTAATTTTATTGTTATTTAATGCAATAATGGAAATTACATATTATGCAATATTGGTTATGTATTGGAAAGGAAATTTATAGATTAACATTTAGGATTAAATGGATATATTTGCCTTTTAAATTCATAATTTCCATTAAAATTAAATTGTTTAAGCTATTGAGAGATTAGTAAATTATTAAAACAAATTTTATAAAATAATGTCACTTCAATTTGGTCAAACCATGAATGTGATATGACATTATGTTTTTCTTTTAAAAAGAAAAATTGTAGATTAATATAGTGATATAAATTTTCTAACTATGTTATTTGTATTGTTGATGTGAAGTGTATTTTTTAAGTATTAAGTGTATTTAGAAAATTTAAATTTGATAAAGTGTTTTTGAAAGAATATGGGAGAAATTAAACATTTTAAACTTAGAATATATTTTTAAAATTATTAAAAAAAAAGAAAAAGCCTAAATTAAAAAAAAATCCTACTGAGTGTTTAGCTATGCATTTTGAATGCATCTATGTTATTTAATTTTTAGGGTATAATTAAATGCTTATACCAGTCATTTTAAATATTTTTAATATTACTTATATATATATATATATATATATATATATATATATATATATATATATATATATATATATATATATATATATATATATATATATATATATATATATAATTAATTTTGAAACCCTTTAGAAAAAGAGGTAAAAATAATAATAATCTCTTCGTAGTACCCTTGGGTCGTAGGGATGGCTTGGCTACCCACTGTGTCGAGCACAGTGAGAGGCACGGCCTCGGTCGTGCCCACTGTGATGGACTGAGGGTGTCGGGCACACCCCATGTCATCCTCCACGGAGGCATGCACCGGTCATGCGGTGGACCCGCCTCTGCGACCACCATAGTGGCCGAGCAACTCTCCCTTTCGTCGCCCTTCCCAGCAGCACGTGCCTAGTAGGTGTGTTTGGCCTTGCAAAAACATAGGGTAGGGAGATTTAGGGGTAAAATTTATAAAAATAATAATAACTTAGTGAAAAAATTTATTAATTAAGTTTTCCTTTTTATTAAAAAAATAGATTTGTTTATTTAGTATAAGATTTATTTAATATTTGGTAAAGGAATTATGGTGCTTTATTTTATTAAATAGATTTATTTATTATAAAATGAATTAATGTTCTTTATTTAATAGGTTTATTTAATAAATTGGTATGAGGATTAATTGTATAAAGTAAAGGATTTATCTTTTAATGTAATATTATAAATTTCAAATTTATTTCAAATTAGATTTAGTTATTAATTTTAATTGATTATAAAATTAAAATAAGATTAGACTAATATGTACATTTTAGTATTTGATTTTGAAAAGGGATAGATTCTTTTAAATTAAAACATCGGGGAGATTATAATCGAACTTCTTAGGTGACTTAGATGTTCTATCTTTTTACAAACATTTTGTTTGGGTCATTAATTTAACTCTAGTCATCGTTTTATTGACTTAGTGATAAACTTTTGATTTATTGCTCCAGCTAGATAAACATGTTTTATCGATAGAAGTGGTTTAATCACGTCTTATCATACCTTTAGGAATTTTAAAACCTTAGTAGAATATCGTTCGTCATTTTTGTGCATAGTTGACTTTTGGTCAACCCTAGGTCATTCACCTCAGTTTGCATGCACAAGAAGTCCATGATATTTTTTTGAACCTTTAGAACCTAGTTGCACATTTATTGGTGTGTGGTTGACTTTTTGGTCAACTCTAGTTGACTTTAGTCAACTATCTCAATTTGCATGTTGGTCGAAGCATGCAGTTTAGAAAACCCTATAGGATAGTTTGGAAGTTGTTTGGTGAAGTTTGAATTTTGGTCAAACTTGGTCAACCTTCTCTGGTTTGACCCTTGTGGTGTTTCAGGGCCACTTAGACTTCTTTAGTGACTCATTTCCCTCTACATCATTTTGCATGCACTTAGAAACTTGTGCCAATATGTTTTTAAACTCAGTCATCTTAGTTGTGTTTGTATGTATATTTTTAGTTAAACTTTAGGTTTTAGAAAAAAAATTGTAGTTGTGTTTTGCTCTACTTTTTGGGCATCACAATCACAATCAAGTCTAGGTGGAATGCCATTTTCTTCAATTAATGAAAAGAATTATTTAATTATAGAGTTCTCATTTGATCCTATAGAAAAAATTTAATTTCACCAATTCACAATAGCACGTGCATCTTTAAATTTGGCTACACCCTTAAATTTTAATTACTCTCTAGCCAAAATTATTTTAACACATGCACCAGCTTTGTCATGTTCTCCTTTACCATGTCCACCTTTAAAAAAACTCCACATATGTGGTATATTGGTTTTCTTTTGAGCCCTACTAAGCCAATAAAATATTTGAGCATTTTTTAATTCTCTCATACAATTATCTAACCATATGAAATGTTCTCACATTTGGATTTCATGTTCTCTTAAATTAATATAAAATATTTCAAAACAATATTGAACAAACTTTGACAAGTGCATCTGATTATCACTCAAATAGAAATGATACTCCTTGATAAATTTTCTATCATCCTTTGTACTATCATGTGCATGTCTACAAACAATATGAATAAACATAGCAACTTGCATTGAATTGTAGTATTGATCTTGAGTTTTCTTTTGTGGAGCAAGAGTATAATTTTCTACAAAATCAACTACTAATAGTATACTGCCAACTGGAAATGTATTTCTACATGTGTGAAATTTACCATCAAGCCATCTAGCATATTGAGAGTGTTTCACATATTTAGGAATGATATTACTCTTGAATTCTGAAATGAATGCATGTACACTAAGTTTTTATGTGATTAATTCGCATTGATTTCCAATTTTCCCATCTTTTAAAGGATACTCAACATTCTTAAATATTTTAACATCCACTAATTGTTGGCCAAAATTATTTTCACTAGTTTCATGCATACATGGTTCTAATAATGAAAAATTCCCACATGTAGTGCACTATCCTGAAATACATGAACTTAAAAAAAAAATTCCCATTATATATTTCACAAAACAAACCTGCTACAAACTCCTTGATTGTTTAAGGTGGTATATTAATACCAAAATACTACATAGTGATGTTACCATGTAAAGTACAATGTATATATCAAAAAACATCAGAGTAATAACGGAATTGAACATGTGTTTTACAACAACAAGATATGAACATTTCTTATTGATTTTCACATACCTAGGTTTACATTTTTTATTTGATCTTTAACTAAAGGTAATATGTTTTGGACCAAAGGCACCTCCCAACCCCAGCCCCAACTAGAACCTCATATAAAAAAATTCTATAAATTCAGTTTGGGTGGTGTCTAATAGGGTTTTTGGACTATGATCATGAATTTTACAACCCACTCTTAATTTTAAAACATCTTTAGCATTAGATGATACTCTTGTATTATCATGACAATACTTTTAAACCAAAGATTTGATTTTAGGATTCAATTTCATGTGAGATCATGGGAGTCTATAACCCCCAAAACTACAACATTGGTTGATTAGATCATTTTTGATACTTAATCTTCTCTTTGCCACTCTTACCAATGTTTAAGGGTTCATGTTTAAAATTTCACTGTTATTTTTTACCATTCTTTTATCTAAAGTGTTTTTATTGACTATAGAAATTTTTATAGCTCATCATGTTGCATTCTTATCTTTCTAGATCGACTCATTTTTCCAATAGACTGAATGGCACTAGCAACAGTAGATATATCATGTTTAACTATTGCATCTTTTTTATTTTTTTCACATAAATTCCTAACTTTTTCATTACATTTCTCATTTTTGACATTCTCATCAATTGCATCATAAGCAGCGTAATTTTTAGTGGTGAATTCTGGGCATATACGTTTCATGAAATTGGTGAATCATGCAGGTATAGGCTAGCAAATATTCACCCAATCTTGACACGGTGACCGTTAAATATTAATTGGAATCGCCAATCAGATTTGGTGTTTGATGCTATTGACCATCATATTCACCTATAATTAATGTGACGTGGTTCTTTTAACGATCTCTTATTCACCAACAATATTAATTATGAATTGCATATAAAATTTGAAATAGCCATATGGTTTATATTATTTTATTGGTCCATGACGTATTTCGCCACCCCGCTAATTAATTGTTTTATTGGTCCACGACGTATTTCGCCAACCCATTAATTAATTATTTTATTGACCACCACATTATATTTATTTTTTCACCAAAAATAGCATTGATCAGGTTGGCACTCGGCACATTTTTGCCAAAAACCTGGGAATTTGAAAATAAATAAAAATTGGAAATTTGGAATTTGGATTCATGGATTGATATAAATTCAAATCAAGTTTAGAAAACTTAATAGTAGTCTTATCATGCGTCATTACAAATTTTTGGAGCTGGATCCTAGAGGGCCAGATTTACAAATAACAATCTTGCAACAGTAAATAGAGGATTCAGCATTTCAGAGAATCAAAAATCAAAGGAAGCAAGATAAAGGTAAACAATTATTTGTTCACATTTCACAGTATTGCTATTAATTTTAATTCCTAGAGGCTAGAATCCTAGTGACTAGTGAGAGGTCATTGGGTAAAGATGTCGGACAAGGGTGACTATCCTGAGATTGAGTATCCTCAGGCTACTACTACTGAAGGGATTCAGATATTAGGGGAGGTTGACAATCAGACTTCTCACCATGCTCAGGGCAGTGAAGAGATTGGAAAACTAGACAACGGTAAGACTCCTTGGGGCAGTGAAGGGCCTGGGAGGCCATAAAAATGCCCAAAACTTAAAGATACTACCATAAAGGCTTTCTTTGGAGTTGGCAATGTTTCTGCTCCATCAACATCTACAATTGTGAGTGCAAAATCCATTCACAGTAGCTCACCAGTACCAGTACCACAAGTCGGGGTTGTCATTGAGTTAAATGAAAATCAAAAGGCATCAAATGAGGATAACAATGGTGGCACGAGAGAAGATGTTATAAGGGATACGCAGAACCAGTTGGAAGAAAATGCTAGCAATGAAGATAATAATAATGTTGGTAGGAAGAAAAGAAAAAGGGAAGTAAAAATGGGGCGGGAGTGGGAAATGGCAAGAAATTTTAAGGTTGATTGGGTAGAAAAGTACTAATTCATTGAACCAGTCCTAAGCAATGATGAACAACCAATAGAATGTAGGTGTAAGATTTGTACCTGGAAACTTAAAAGAGAGAAGAAGTTGCAGCTAAAGCTTGACACTATAGAAAAGCATATTGGTATTGTTTATGAAAAATAGACCATAGACGGACAAGAAATATCAGTAGTGAGATGGAAATCAAAGGAAGAATGTCTTCATGTTAAGTATGCCATAGAATATGAAGAGCATAACAAGAGAATGGTAGTAATTGCTAGTAGTGAAAATCCAATCAAGGTTGGGTTTAAACATGCAGCCAATGAAGCAAACCTGGCAAAGACCCTTCAAATGAGTGTTGTTTTTCATATTATGTCCAGAGGGTGTCCTATGAGAGACTTCTTAGAATATGGTAATTTATTATCTTTTTTGAAAGTTCCTCACTATCCCATGTCACATTGGTCAACAAACGTTGGATGGGAAATGGAAAACTATCTTTCTGAGGTGGAAAAGTAAAATTTACAAGAGAAAGTAAAATAGTCCAGATTCATTTCATTATCCATAGATGAAGTTACTATAGTAGATAACACTAGTTAGATTTGTATGCATGTGTATACAGTAAAAGAACATGTCCATCAAGCTCATCTACTCTGTGTTCATAAAATGAGGGGCAATTCAACAGCAGAAAACTTATATTTTGAAGTGAAGAATGCTTTGAATGAAGTTGCTGGTATGGATGATTTGACAATTGGAAAGAAGTTAGTGTGTGTTGGAGCTAATGGGGCTGTAGTAATGCAAGGCCAAAGGAATGGTCTCTGTGCAAGATTACAAACTAGTATTGCACCTTACATGCTTGGCATACATTGCATGGCCCATCGAATGAATTTAGCATATAAAATTGTAAGCGATTTTCCTACAGTGTCAAAATTTGAAGATCTAGTTCGTGACATATACTCTTACTTTTGCAGAAGTCCTAAATGTTTTGCAAAATTTAAGATTTTCTCAGAGGGAGTTACACTAGGAAACAACCTTCTCAAGGATGTTGAGACCAGATGGATCTCTTTGCATGGACCAGTAGAAAGAGTTCTAACATAATATCAATCCTTGATCGGAGTAATATATGAGCAATGCCTCACAGTAGACAAAGCTCCTAATTTGTTACATAAGTTAAGTGATATAGAGACTCTGTTAACTATAGCCAGTCTTCTCCCCATGTTGGATTTAATGAACAAGCTTGTTAAGAAAGCCCAAGATAGGACTATGTATAACCATGAGTACTCAGATTTACGTAGAACGACATGCCTTGCCCTAGATAATTTATACTCAGATATGATAACACTTCAAAGCCCAAATTTTTTTAGGTGGCAAATAATTATAGATTTGAACCATGCTGAGAATTTTTTACAATTCAATGCAAAAAATGATTTATGTGTGTTTGTGAAAGGATATGAAATACCAATGCACCAATCTAAGACGGGCAAGCGAGGCAGACTACTTCTAGTTAAAAGGGCTGATTTTGACATGTTTGTTAAATCTGTTAGTGAGAATTTGAAGTCAATTTCCTACCAACTTTCAAGTGAGATTCATGAAAGATTCCCTAGAGAAGAAATTCTTGAGGTCATGGGTTGTGTGTTTCCTCATTTTTGGAAAAACATCAGAGATAGACAACTTGATGCTCATATGTTCCATAAAAAAATTGATGAATTGATTAGAGAGTTTTCAAAACATGCAGATTGCAATGGACAACCAACTGATGGAATTATAGATTCAGCTAATCTTAAAAAACAATGTAGACAATTTGCATCATGTATGAAATTGCAGTTAAAAAACTTGGAGAATCCATTTCAACGTAGTGCAATAACCAGGCTTTGGAAAAGGATAGAGCAGAGTGAAGTACTATGTGATTCAATATCAGAATATTTCAAACTTGTTGATTTATGTCAAACAATGATATTGGGGTCAGTGGAAGATGAAAGAGTTTTCAGTGCATTGGGGTTTTTGAAATCAAAGATCAAAAACAAACTAGACAGAAATTTGGAAACTTTCTTGAGGTTGTTTGTAACTCAGTACAATGTTACAGACTTTCCTTATGATAGGGCATTGGCAATTTGGAATTCACTACGTGAAAGATGAGGGCTTTTGAACACTAGTTCAAAACATGGTGGTTCAGAGACAAACGATGGATCTTGGTCCCAGACTCAGAATGAAGATGAAGAGTTTTTTGATTTTGAATACCCAACTCAGAATGAAGAAGAACCTCTTGCTAGTAGTACTAGTCAATTTTAGGAGCTAGATTCCATGTGGGATATAGAAGAGGGCGAGGCAGACTGCTCACTAACACTGAGTGAAGAGTGAACTGTGAAGTGATTTAGAATTAGCATTCGGTTAATAGGTATTTATAATTTTATACACTATATACTTATTAATGTACTTGTTGGATAAATTGATAATGGAATTGGACTTGATTCTAAATATTTATTAATTTATTGACAATTTATTAATTGACTCATATTCAACTACAAGCCTACGGGTACAAGTAATAAGTATTGTTCATGATTTTTGTAATTTCAATTTTGATTTTTGTAATTTGTAATTTGAAATTTTGAATTCATGATTTTTGTAATGTAGATTGTAGAAACTAGAATGTCCCTCTTTGTCCACAATAGTAGGTGCCAGGGATATATATGATTTTTGTAATTGTAGAATGTTCAAGAAATTTGTAATTTGATCTTACAATAGTATCAACTCTATCCCTTTACTAAATATTGGATCTTACAATAGATGATAGTGAGAAAGTACTAAGCAACAACCTATTGTTCATTGACTCTCCATCACTGGGTAGAATAACATATAAAGTAAATAAAAGTAAAAGACTAGTAATAATTAAATTTTTTTCAAGATTACAAGATTCCAATCATTCCATACAAAGATAAGATAGGAAGATCAAGGCCAGTACCTTATTCATTGGACAATAGAGTCAAAAATAGAATGAATAAAATAGTGTTTAATGAAAGGTGGGTCTTGAATCATAAACACAAACTACTTCAAATCTTTCCTACTTTCAGAGATCCTTGAATAGATTCAGTAAACATGCATCCAACTCAAAGTAATTTTAATCCAATCCTAGATCAGAACTCAAAGTTCAAATACATACATATAAACCTCAGAGAGACTTAAAAATTTACTGAACAAACTCATAGGAGAGACAAAGATCCAAGATTCATATTAAGTTCACCCTTTAAATGTTGCATACATCAAAACCTAAACAAAGCTTACAAAATAACAACAGCAACCTGTACTTATTCTCTATTTCTTTGATAAAATGATACAAAATTTACAAT
The DNA here is from genome assembly GCA_027943335.1 of Chamaecyparis obtusa. Classification (NCBI taxonomy): domain Eukaryota; kingdom Viridiplantae; phylum Streptophyta; class Pinopsida; order Cupressales; family Cupressaceae; genus Chamaecyparis; species Chamaecyparis obtusa. The sequence goes on from BSBK01005407.1 coordinate 1,204,810, forward strand.
CCTTGACTGAGTGTTAGGTTTCAGAATTTCTATCTTTTTCTCCTAAGCTCTCAATACCTAGAATGATCATGAAAAATCCTTTTTATAAGGAAATGCAACAAGCTACTGATCATTCTAGGGTTATAAAATTTGACCTAAAAGACATTTACAACAACTTCAAAATTTTACAATAAATACATTTGGTGAAGCAGACAAGATATTTGATCAGGCAGTTGGAATATTTGTAGATGAGCCACCTTTTTTTTTGTCTTCAATGTTTTCCTTGGCTCTCTTTGGAAAATTTGATCTGCAACATCACGTTGTCCATCCTGAAATAAATGTCTCCATATATCTCACCAACTTTTAAAAGACTCAAAAATATCTATCTTTATTCACTCTAAGAGGCGGGTGGAGTATTGACCTTTTCCACATGAGGTATGTACTGATACCTCCACTTATCAAACACCTCTTTGCTTGGGAACTCAAAATTGGCAAACTCAACCCTTTTCTTTGATAATTGTTCCCACTCATTTTCAATCTGAGTAACTCTATGCTGAAAATTTTTAAACGTTGATTTAGCATTTATTAACAACTTGACAGTAGTGCTAAATGAATAAGTGTTACTTACGACATCAATCACCCTCTCTAATAAAAGTGCATCCATCTCTTCCCTCCACTAATATGCCTCTTTGAATTTCCCTTTATCTATGAAAATAGTAGGCACCAGTTCATAGTTTGAAAGCATCAATTTAGCTTTCAACATGCTTAATTTTTTGATAAAATTATCTAGAATGATACCATACTGTACCATTCTCTTCACAACCTGATGCACTAGCTTAATCAGTGGATCAGGGTCCTCTTGTCCTTTTGACAGCATACAAAATAACTTTACATTAGGAGACCTTTCAATCCACTTCTTCAAAATTGGGGACATCTCTATCATCTCCTTATTCAAGGTTTCAAGTAAAGAAAATAATTTACAGGCATGACTATGGAAAATAGAGGGCTTTAAATCAATAGAAAACTACATAACTACATCTGTTATCTTTTCCTCATACTTTTGGTTTGCTGAAGCTGTGGCCTTTTTGCTTTCCTCTTTTTCTTTCTCCAACTGTACCCTTATTTCCCTCAACATATTTGTTTATTTTGTCAGTCTTTGCTTCTCCCAGATAACCCTTGCATCCAAATTTGTCTCTGGGTAGGGGGATAGTGGTAACTCAATTATTGGGCTTGAAGATGAAGCCACTACAGGCTTATCAGAAATCACCAACTAAGGAGACCTATGGTCTAAGGGTCTTGACAATAGTACAATTAATTTTTCCTTCTGAATTAGCTCAACCTTGAGCTCATTGTAGGATTTGAGAACCATTTCAAATTTGAGCCTAAGCTCTTCCTTCTCTCTAGCATCTTTCTCTCCCACTTGGGCTTTAAATTTGGCAGTTTCTAAAATCAAATTTGAAGCTTCAACTCTAGATGTCTCTCCTACTCTCTGAACTAACAAACTGCCTGTATATCCTACAGAGAGATCCTTTCACTTTCCTTTATTTTCATCTTTATTTAAAGACCACATCACAAGAGTAGCTTGATCTTTAGAGAAAGAAAATCCTCTTGCAGCTTGTTCAGCCTATTTTGCTGTAGCAAGAGTCCTCACTTTTCTCTTTCTAACCTAATCAAAAACAATTGCATCTACAATGTCCCACTCTAGTAGAATTAGTACCCCTGGTGTATGAACCATGGCCCTCCCTTCCTCTAGAGTAATTTTCTCAAATTGTTTGATCATTTCTACCTTGGTCTCATTTTCTATTTCTATGATATCCCTAGCAAGGGACTCTTCTTTCTTCTTTTCACATATCTCCTTAAATTGATTTATTTTCATTCTCCAAAGAAATTGGGAGAATGCCCTAGTTTTAACAAACTTATCATCAGCAAGGAAAGAATCTGTGGCCTATTTTAGAATAGGGTCCATCTGTTTACTCTCAAACTCTTCTATTGAAAGATCCATGGCCACCTCCTTAGGTGCCTCAGGCATTCCTTCCTGCAAATCTTCATTAGAAACAAAAAGGTTTCCCTCATTCCTCAACTATATAAGTTGTTCTACCACCCCATGTTCATCCAATTGGATAGGCAATTGAGAAGGAGAATGGGCCTCCTCTCCTAATCTTACTTCTTATTTCTAACTCTTTGGAGAGGGTCCTTGCACTGTTGGATCATCAATAGGTCTTTTCCCTATTGAAGTAGAAGGGATATCTTCATTTCTTTTTTGTGATGGCAGGACAATAGTGTAACCACTCCTTCTTTGCATTGTGTAAATTCCCCTTGGGGTCAATTTCATGTATTTAGGTTGGCTCAAAATTTTCCTAGCCTTCTCAGGGTCTTTCTTGCTCACAGTTGCCCTCTTTTCATTAATTGCATGCATGATGCCTTCGAAATGTTCCATAAGGGCATCCACTTTTCTTGCCCACGGTTCAAACCCCTTCAATGGGTCATAAGCTCTGTCAAAATTCTGAATAAAATCTAGAGTCTTCTTATAGATGACCCACTTTTCTTTCTTGATCTCCTGAGTTTGAAGATCAAACTCATTCCTAATTACATCCTCAAGAAAATTAAATTGATGCTCAATAAGAGCACACCTCACCTTATCTCTAAAAACTCCTAAGAGAAAACCCTCAGTATCTGCACATCTCACCTTTGCTTTGGACATTATGTAGGGCTGCAAGAGCTTATTCAAGTGCACCCATCCTCCTTTTGTAATCACATATTGATGTGCAATAGTTATATCTGGGAAAAAGGTTCCCCTTCCTTTACTAGTGAGAGTGGACTCTTGCAAGTCTCCAATCTATCTTAGAATTTTTGCATATCCCAACTTCAATGGGACTTGATAGGGTAAAATATAAGGTGCTACCTTGCAGCCATACACTCTAAAAACTATGGAAACTAGATATAAGATAATATCCCCAAAATTGTGGACAATAGTAATATCCTGGCAAAACTCCTTTGGCCTAATTAGCCTCAACAACTCTCTTGGAATCCTTGGATTATCAAAATGTAAAAGAGTTCTAAGTCTAGAGGCAAAATCTCTGTCGAAAATAATATAGCTTGCATCAATTCTGTCCCATGACAGAGTTGTAGTTCACAACTGTACTGGAAGAATTTCTCAATTCCTTTCCTTCACAATATCTATTGTTGTACCAAAATATTTATCACCCTTGTATAGAAACATATGCATGAGCATTGAGTACCACCCAAAAGGTCTAGAGACCTTCATATTTTTTATTCCCATCAACCCTTCATGTATTAGATCAGCTAAATGAGATGCAAAGTAAAAAATAAGGGCTAATTGGGGGTGCAGTGACTGTACCATCATGAACATATAAGGTACTGGCATGTGAGTTGCCTCATCATGCCCTAGAATCAAAGTCAAAGATTTATAAACTTCCTATACCCTTCTACTGAATAAGTCTAATCTAAAAGGCTTTGGTGTGCTTGCACTGACAACACACATTGATCCAATTTGATCAAAAAATTGCCTCAAAGGCCCTGTCCTTAGATAATCCTTCTGTGCTTCATAGATTTCTGTAAACTCTGTGAAATCTATCTTCTCTAACCCCACAGATGGGTCATTCAATGAAAATACTTCCCTAATCTCATCCTCTGTGATGCTGATTAGGTCTCTACCATTTATATCCTTGACACACTTTGTCACAGGATCATAGCATTTAGCTATCTAAATTAATAACTCAACATCCATAAAAACACCAGGGACAACCAACTTGCCAATATTAAATTGCCATATATTACTTAAAGGGGCACAAGCATTCCTTTGTGAATAAGCTAACTTGAATAGAATAAGCCCGTTATGCTTGTCACCCACCTTGGCATCTCTCATCCAATTTCCCCTGTCATGGAGACCTTCTGTAACTAAATCTCTAGAGTTTCTTGGAACTAGTTCCCTCATCCTAGCTGCCCCATTGTCTGAATGTGGAAGTAACTGCATTAAATCCTCAAAAATCCCTCTCTTGATATACTCTATTTTACTAGACAAATTCCTCTTGGGCGGCATCTTGAAACTAGGGCTTTAACTACAATATATGAGCACTTCAAGAAAAACCCTAAAATACTGACCAGTAACACAAAACCTTTACAAATCTTCACAATCCTCAAGAAATTCTCAAGAAATAGAAAATTAGACCTACCGGGCACCTGTAGATACTTTTCTTGAAATCGCCTCGAGAGAAAAATGAGCTCGCTAGAAATGCTTATGAGAATGATGAATAGAAACAATGATTAAAATTTGATGTATAGCGTCAACAACTGCCTACAATTTGTCCACATGTAACACATTAAATCTACCATTACTGAAAGTTGGTGGCCTCAGTTATTCACAGGATGCGAAAAATGTCACTGAGCAAAAATTCTAAATTAGGCCGTTGATCTATTTCTTTTCCAACACATCAGACGGTTGGCAAGTCGACCAGCAAAAACCTTGATTACTTTCCCCAAGTCAGTTCTCGAGCAATGAGAACATTGCAAAATTGCCATCTGGGGAAACAAAATAACTTATCTTCACTTCACCCAGAACAAACAGGTGTCATCTCATCGCTAAAGTGCAAACTGAAACTTTTCAGAAGAACCAACTCAAGATATAACGACCACCGTAGATGCACTTTGATCGGATGATCACCAGAATTTAATAAAACCTTGGCCCCACTGAACATTTTAAAAAACCTACGATGAATCAGGAGATGGCACCTCGAAAAAGCCAACAAGCAAAAAAAATCCTGTGTCATCTGTGGTGTTAGAAACACCTGGCAATCAAAACTCATCATTAGCACCATAGGCCAATAAAAAAGAAACACATCATTAAAAGTTCTGACAACCGAGGACCCACTGAACAGTTCATATCCTTGGTCAAGATCGACGGTCATCGCTATACCGCGATGCATAAAATACTTGCACCTCACTTCAACGATATAACGATAGCCATAAGATCTTTACACACTTTAATCTTCAAACTACTCAAGTCCCATGGTGACACATCATCCAACTAAAAATCAAACCAAAAAACAACACGTTGTAGAAAAATGACAAGCGGAAGACCTGTCATCTTTAATATCAAATTCGAAAGAACTTGATAACCGCCACCTCAATACTACTGACAATCAATAAAAAATTTACATGAGAATACGACCTGACAATGTCAGAACCCACCGCAAAATTTATTCATCAAAAGGTAATTTGATGGTCATCGCTATACCACGATGCATAAAAGACATGCATCTTGGTCCAACGGTATAACGACAACTGTGGATTAGATTCATTCGTTAAAGGCCAATGCATTACAAAATCAAATGGGCCCGCCAGGACAGGTGTCACGTGGTCACCATTTTGCATGTCAAGGATTCTGACAAAGAGCAGTCTTGTGGTGCAATGACAACCGCACAATTTTAAAAGGCTTTCCTTTATGAAAAATTAATCTAAAACTTAGGCTTTGGCGGATTTAATTAAATAAAAGGGGAAGATAGTTCAAAAGCCTAACCACTACGACACATAAAATAATGAACAAAGTGAGTCGAGATATTAGCAGAAGTTTTATGAAAAGATTAATGACTCAAAAAGGTAACGCGGACACACAACATGACCTAGGATGAGTTAGGGCTTCAGATAAAACTTAGGGTTTATACCTTGAAGAATATTACCATTAGGTCAATAATCTCAAACTACTTTGAAACCTTATCATAGAGCTAAAAAAATTTATATGGTGATAACACACTCTGCATATGACCAAAATCAATCTGATGCAGAGTTTAACTAGGAAATATTAAGACTATAAGAAACAAATACTAAACCAGTGCCTTATCTGATGGGCAAAAGAAATTCAAATGAAAATCAACCAGACAATTTTAAAAGAAATACAACAATATGCCTTACATAATATCTGCAAATTCAAGTAGATTGCCTTACAAACTACTCTGTTAACCAAACACTATTATTATCAACAATCCTTACAAATATGTCTGCTCTTTGAAATGAATTATGAGAAGTTTAATTCTTTCCTTGAAAGAAACTCATAATCAATTCAAACAAGTTGCGTTACAACTGGTATATTTTAAATGCCTGACATGTAAAACATACAAGAGTACAACATAAAAGTAAAGAGAAAACAACAATATATGGAAAAAGTTGCAGTGTATTTGTATTAAAATCAACTTGCTAATTACATTCAAAATTCAATTACTCAAAAGGTCAGACACATAACTTAGAAGTCTGCTTCAAAGCAATTTTGTTCAAATTTTTCTATTATCTTTCAACTCTCTCCCAAAAATGAGTCTTCAACTCTATTTATACCTCATTTCAGCCATCTTGGAATTCCCTCATGAATGGGAATGCAACAAGCTTTGGATGGTTGAAAACCATAAACCTAAAAAGCATAAGAAATAAAGCAATAAAAGACAAAATACAATGAGCCCTTAGGCGGTGGAAAGACAAAATTGTTTTGGCCTGTTCTGCATCCTAGATCACTGATAACTAACACCTTTGTCTATGAGTATTCATGATAGCTACTTTTATAACAAGATATGGTGACCGCCATTCTGGCTAACTTACACCATTCTTAAATGATAGCTTATCATCCCTGTATTCTGAGCTCAGGTGTCAGGTGCTCCAGAGTCCAGATGTCCTCCTTACTCATCATCCAAAATGTCCAAGTCAACTGCAATGGATTTAACTTTCTTGGCCTTTGTTAGCTCAACCCATGTAGTTACTTCTTCCTCTGACAGCCAATTGAAGTCCTGGATGAGCTGCAGTTATGCTTTCTGTCTTCCCCACCTGGCATCTGTAATTGCTTTGACATCTGTTACAAACCTAGTGAGATATGTCTCTACCTTAATAGCTTCATCCAGGGTTTTATTGAAGCTCTCCAAATCAATATTGTTCCCCTCACCTAAAAATGCCTCCTTCCTAGGCAATAAAAGATCAGCATCTGACCTCCACTGATCAAGGCTCTTTATGGCTCCATCCTCATTCTTAATGGAAGGGATAAACTTGTTGGAACAAGAGCTGAGCATGGCTATCTTAGCCTCCATCAAATTCACCTTACCCTTAAAAAGTGGTAATATGGCTTTAATTATGTCTATCTCCTCACCAACCCTCACAACTATCTCTGGAATATCACTTCCCAAAGATTGAGAAAATGCCAATCTCTCAAAAAGTGGTGCTCTGGTAGACCAAGTTGCATGATACCCGCTTAAAATTTGTACATAGCTATCCACTTCTTTCTGTAATTATGGAAACTTTCCATAAGCATTAAAAAAAAAATCAAATTTATCTTTAATTACATTTATTCTATGCTGCAAAATATCTAACAGGGCCTGTAAGATGGCCTCATTCTTCTCCTCATTTATCTTTTCTATTGCAAGTTCTATAGCTAAGCCACCCTCATGCTTAGTTTGGACCCCTGCATCACAAACCTCTGTAAATGCCCTGGAATGATTTTTTAGAGTATTTATTTCATCTTTTAGCTCCTTCACAGTCTTATCCAGCAAATAATTCTTCTTCGGTTCCTCTTCAAACTTTTTTCTAGTTGCCACATAATCTCTGAATGTCCTAGCTAGCCTATTCTCCAAGTCCTCAACCACTGCTTTATTCATGGAGAATGCATGGCATAAGATATTTGCTATCTCTGATCCTATAGTGTCCTACAACCTCCATATTTATTGGCTACCCTGTGCGATGTCTTGGATGTCAACCAACCTAGGCTTACTAGATTCTGGGGCCACACACCATACTACTAGTGTCTTAGTGTGCATATTGAATCCAAAACCCCTCGTGAGTCCATCAGGGCCAAAAGCTTCATAAGCTACAGCTTTATCTTGCATCTTGATTTGGTCAATTAGGAATGAGGACTCCAAGTCCCATCCAGGGATCAGCAACATGCCACTTCTCTTTACAAGATCTCTTGCCTCCTCTACACTTAATGTTTCACTATTGGGATCATAGGCCTGTAATTTTTCAATCATTTGAATAGTTTTTTCCTTTGATTCCCCTGGTTTCAAAGATAGTGTTAATTCATTCTGCTTAACTCTAAAGAGAAAACTTTTAAACTCAACGGACTTGATGAATTCATCATCATCTATAAACTCTTTAGCTTGGATGACCCTGTCATCCAATCTAGCTGCAGCCAATTCTAACTCCTCTATGGCCTTTTCTCCCTCATCTTCCATTGATGTCAAAAATTGTTGTCTTAAGTCAGCAAAGTAATGGCTATTACCTGGCAGAATTTGTAGTGCCTTTTGCTTTGCCTTTTCTGGTACATTCATCAACTTTTGTTTCTTTGATGGCCCCTGCTCAGATGTGGATGGCTCAGCTTGTTCTATTTCTCCCATAAACTCCACATCAGGTTCAACTTCTTCAAGCTTTATTCTATCCTCCTCCTTCTCCTCAGGGATGTCTGGAAATTTAGACATAATATCTTTGTAATTCTCTATACACATTTCAATTTTCTTAATGTATTTGAGATCAGGAAAGAAACCGAGGAAGGTAGGGTCTGCCTTTTTCAATTGTTCCTCTACCCTTACAATATTTTCCCATTTACAGGTTCTCTCTTGACAAGTAACTTTGCTAAAAATATTTCTAATAACATCCTCCTCTGCCATAGGTTGATTTAGAGCCAAATTGTGATTCCTCATTTCTCTCAATGCTCCTCTAACGAAGTCTTCAGGGTCATACATCCTTGCTTTACCAGAGGGCAATCTAAATTGTTTGAGGAATTCATGGATTTCGTCCATAGCATCTTTACCTATAGAGAAATCCCCTATTTGGAACCTCCTTGCTAGAAAGGTTCCCTTATGTCTTTTAGGGCCTAAGTGCTCTCTATCCATCATGATAAGCCGCCACAAGAATTCTACTATTGCCAATCTTTCTGGGACAAATGTTGGTAGTATGTGTGGAGGTTGAGGGAAAGCATACACTCTTATAAGAGTAAAATTTTCAAAAAAAAACATATCACCCCAATTGTGCTTGATGTCATTCTCATAATTGTCATTGTGAATATTAAATGCTAAGGGTGTAAGAAATTTTCTAACAAGTAAAGGAAATGTATCCCTCATAATACCTAACATGTTCATTACTGGATCCACAAAATCACTAAAAAAAGCAATGGAATTAGAGAAAGGGTAAGTTCTATGCCATACCCTGGTCCACAACTGAACCGAAACAGTTCCTCCCTCATTCTCGGTCTCATCGATGAACCTTGGGTTGATGTAGCCAATATTGAAATAGAGGATTAGGTGCATCAGCATGGAGTAGTGATTGAACTTGAAGCTTTTCAAATCAGTCTTCGCATTCATCAACTCAGAGTGCATTACATTAATTGTGTGCCCCACATAATCAAACTCCTTGTTGGTGTACTGATCTTGAACATCTGTAGCCATGAAAAAAATGTCAGGAGTCACTGTCCAACCTCCATCTAGTCCAATAACTTTGTGTAGACCATAGATGGTATTCTGGAAATAGGGAAAGAAAAGCTCAATATCAAATGAATCTGGAACCTTCTTGGGTAACAACCTTGCCTCTATGTTTTCTCTAGGAATATGCCTCCTCATAACCTTTCCATGGTAGTAATTTCTCTATCTATTAAATAGGGCCTCCTCTCCTGCTAGGTCAATATCCACACTCATAGGTCCCTGAAGGTCGAAAGCTTGAGTAAAAGATGCTCTATCTAACATGCAAAGTATAGACTTGTCATGCTTGTGGAAAGCTTGTGTCACTGGATTGTATTCTTGAATTAGCGCTTTCATGAGGTCTACATCCAAAAATACCTTAGGTACTATCAAATTTGCCAAGTTCCTATCCCATGGGTTTGAAATAGGAGGGCCTCTAATTCTATTGTTATAGAAAAACATGAAGAGCTCATACCCAGTTGTGTTTGGGCATTCAGCATCCCTACAGAACACATAAGGGTCCCTCCATTCATAAGCATTAGCTGATTGCAAATTTGAGGGTCCACCCAACAATTACATCCATTCTTCAGCGTATATGTTTGGCCTCTTTGTTCTTGAATGCACAATGGCACTCTTTTCTGGTACTGCAACAACATTAGAAGATCCTTGTTCTACCATTCTTTTAAGTACTAAACTCTCTGGTTGCTCTTCGACTCTGGAAATTATGGATGCTCTGAAGTGTGAACTGCATTTAATAACTAACAAGTAACAAGCAACTCATAAGTAAAACCAGGGTACCAGCCACCAGGCCACCTACTATATTAAAAATTAAAATCTCAATGTCTCATCAAGCATAGTCACACACGCATGAAATTAGTAATTATTTTTTTCAGAAAAGTTTCACTGTCAATGGTACATCTAAGTTTCTAAGTTTCTAACCCTAGGTCCCTAATACCCTATCTCAACTATGCTAAATTGCTACCTACAAATCAGGGCCTTTGGCCCTTAGCCGTTTGAATTTGAAATCCAAAAACTTTGAGACTTGCGAAATCACATACGCAACACCTTTTCGAAACTTTGGGACTATTAAACTGACCAGAAAAATGAAACCTTGAGATGTTACGACATAGCTTGGCATGCCACATGTAGCATGAATGATGACACTTGTACTTCCCACTTTCCACGTGGCATGCAACTTAGTCTCCATCAGACCGTCTCTCACTTTTCAACCCCTTATGAAGTTACGCAACAGCCATGCGTTACTTCAGAACCCCTAACCATCATAATAAATTAACCGTTGAGAAGCTACAAAATAGTTAGGCATAACTTCAGAACCATCATAATAAATTAAAGTTTTAAACATTAAGAAGCTACAAAATAGGCAAGCGTAACTTTGGAAGTGGAACCATCATAATAAATTAAAGTTTTAAATGTTGAGAAGCTACGAAACAGGTAGGCGTAACTTCGGAACACAAAACCATCATATTAAATTCAAAGTTGAGAAGTTATGCAACAACCAAATGTTACTTCAGAACCCCTAACCATCATAATAAATTAACCGTTGAGAAGCTACGAAACAGCCAGATGTAACTTTGAAACCATCATAATAAATTAAAGTTTTAAACATTGAGAAGCTACGAAACAACCAAGCATAACTTCAAAACCATCATAATAAATTAAAGTTTTAAATGTTGAGAAGCTACAAAACAGCCAGGCATAACTTTGGCACCATCATAATAAATTAAATTTTTAAACGTTGAGAAGCTATGAAACAGGCAGGCATAACTTCGGAACCATCATAATAAATTAAAGTTTTAAACATTGAGAAGCTACAAAATAGGCAGGTGTAATTTCAAAACACATCACCATCATATTAAATTAAACATTGAGAAGTTATGAAATAGCCAAGTATTACTTCGGAACCCCTAACCATCATAATAAATTAAACGTTGAGAAGTTACGAAACAACCAGGCGTAACTTTGGAACTATAATAATAAATTAAAGTTTTAAACATTGAGAAGCTATGAAACAAGCAGGCGTAACTTTGGAACCAGTAACACTATTTGAAAAAGAGTCATTTGACTTCTCATTATTTCATTTGTAGACTACTATACAGTATTACAAATTTACGAACTACAGTATTACTATTTAATTCAAAAACTGGTATACAATATATTATATACATAATACTTATTACTGGTAACTTAAACTGATTCACTGATTCAACATTTCACTGAAGTTCTAAACGGCTGTGGACCAACCATTTTCAAAACCAAAATGAAAACTACATTTGATTATTTCATATTTACAAATTACAACTTACAAGTAACTACTAACAATTAACAAAAAATTTTGTAACGGTAAGATCCACATTGCACAAAGAAAAAAATATTAGTCAGATTAGTCGATGACTAGAGCAGAAAATAATAGGATCATCTGATTCATCTCCTCCTGGAATGCCTCTTGGTCGAAGCCATGATCGTCAAAAATGGCACACATCTCCACCTTGTCATGTTCTACTTCAAATTCAAACATGTCACTCAGGTAACCAGCGTAACTGGTAGCATGATGATGATCCCTTACTATAGACATTAGATGACTGAGGACATCCTATTGAATCTCCTCCTCCATATCCAAAGTTGGTTGGATAACAGGTTCTGGGTTCTCATTTGATGATCCCTCAACTACTGGAAGACCCATTCTGTGAAAGCGCCAAGAAAATACAAATAATCACCAACTTGTCATCCAAATTTAGAAATTTAGAAAGCTCCTATGCTCTGCAATTCCACTACCAAGGAGTATATAAAGAAAATAATCACCAACTTGCCAGCCACAATAAATTTTGAAGGAATGTTTCACGTCAGGTGGTAATCAAGATGAAATTAATGAATATCGGTAAAGAAAAATTGCAGACATTGTAATGTCCTACGTAACTTGGCTCCAAAGTCGAAAAGAAGAATAATAAATGTTGAATCACAGCTCATATCTCCTAAAATTATCCTTTTTAATGTCTAATCAAAATCTTAGCCTGGATAATGGATAATCATACCACTCAAGTTACGCAAACTACCGGCGTTGACTCGGAACCACCATATCCTAGCTGCGATTTTAAATTTTGAACTGACAACTTGGCAGCCGCATTAAAATTTCACGTAATGTGACTTGGCTCCGAAAAGAAAGATAATGAATGTTTACGATTCATAGCTAAGATTTTGTACAAATTTAATTAACCTTTTTTTACATCTAATCAAAATCTTGTCATTTTTTAAGTCTCATTAATTGTACTTCAATGATCAATGTCACTGCAACTTTGCGGCTAAGTTACGCAGACTGCCAACGTGGCCCCAGAACCCCCATATCTTACCTACGATCATAACTTCCAAAGTCACATACACTATCAATCTGTCCTTTGCGTATCTTCATGGCCTTCAACTGCAACCTACCAGCATAACTGCCAAAGTCACGCACGCCGTCAACCTGACCATTACGTATCTTTGTAACTGTCAGCATCGACCCTCCTTTTAGCCTGCCAAAACTACACACACGCCACACTATTACTAGTCACCACAACTATTCACCAATTTATATTTTTTATAATATAAATACTCTTTTATATTCACCAATTTATATTTATTATAATATAAATACTATTTTCTATTCGCCAATGTATTTTTTTTATAATATAAATATTGTTTTATATTCGCCAATTTATATTTTTGTAGTTATAAATACTATTTTATATTCACCAAGATAGTTCCACCTACTTTTAGGGAACATCAATGATTCGCCAATTGAGATTATTTTTTTTTCTTTGAAAAGAAAATAATTTCGCCAAAAAAAAAAATTTCCCCTTCTCACTTTCGCCACTTTTTTACACCTTTCTTAAAGGGGGGATTTCTTAAAAATTACCCTGATCATAAGTTGACATTGAAATGCTAATTTTTTTCGATAAAAAAATTATGTTTATATTTTATTAGCATAATTTCTTATCTACCTCTAAGATAGCTTACCAGAAAGATCATCCAAAACATTACTTTCAAAATTCAAAAAATACTTTTCAGTATCATCATCATTGTTATAATTCTTGATTGCACCTTGTTGAGAAAGATTTTCATTCTCATCTAGGAAAGGATTTTCATTTTTTTGTCAACAACATTTAAAGGATTTTTATTTTGAACAATAGGAGGATTTTTAATTTTAACATGTTCAGGAGGATTTTCATTCACACCAACAAAATGCTTTTTATCATAAAAAAAACTATGGGTATTTTCATTTTCAAGAACTATGTTAGCAATTGAATCAATTTCAACACTACTATATGCTTGTAATAAATTTCCATAAAGGGTATTATCTATAACCATAGATTCAGTATCAGTCAAAGGTAGATTTGAAGATGTACCTAGAATCATGTTTTTTGTCAATTTTTCTACATCATTAAAAGGTTCATTCAAATACATACTTGTATTGTTGTCTATATCTATATTATCTTTTGGATTCACCTCTTGGACCCCATCTTCTAGATCCCTCATATCCCCATGTTATCTGCAACGTTTGGCTCTTCAATTATTGTGGATCTCAAAGCTTCATCAATATTCATTCGGCGCATCCTCAATATTATATCTCTTTGATGTTTGGCCTCTTTCTCTCTCTACTTTCATTTCTTCAGGGGTCATATCCCTCCTTCCTTTCCTCTTTTAACATTATTTAGATCTCATGATTGACAATTCAAATCAATCAAATAATATCTTCAATGGTTCACTTTAACTAAAAAAATACTCCAAGATGCTCCCAATCATTGAATCATTCTCATGGTGAATATAATAATACATCAACAAGACAAAAACCAAAAAAATATGTAGAATCTATCATTTTCAGTTGTACTTTCGGTACTTTACTGATGTAGTAAACTATTTTTAGTAAAAAAAAAATTTAAATGGTCCAAAAAAAATGTGACCCCGCTTTCAAATGGGGTGGCATTTTATTTTTGAAATGTAACCTCATTTTGAAATGGGGTAACATTTCATTTTTGAAATGTCACCCAATTTTATAGCAGGGTCTCGTTCCTCGAAAGTCAAATCCCTTAATGTACATTTTAGGAACAGGGTTACATTTTATAAGCAAGACCCTGTTTCGTAAATTTTGAAATTTCCCCCCAAATTCGCTACAGGTTTAGCTTTGGAAATGGCTTGGTCAAGTGACCCTAAGCTTTAGATCTGGTTTGACCTAAAAGTTGGAGGCTATTTCAATCTATAGACAATTTTTACACTTTGGACATAAATCAGCCTGAGTTTTCTACAAAACATTTTGACAAAAAGAACCCATTATAGATCAAACTGTGCAGATTCCAAATATTAAATTATTTATATATTTGATTAATTTTCTTATTTTTTATTGAATTTCTATTGAAACAGGTCTACAAACCTCTAAAAAAGGGGTATTTTGTTATTTTAATAACATTTTTATTTGAATTTTTTTGCAAAAATAATTATATGACATCAAACTAGAGACAATTCTACATATTTTTTTAAAAATAAATTAAAAAATCATATGTTTAGGTCACATTATGCTTTTCATACATAACAAGCTTTAAAAATAATAATTATGCTTGATAAAAATTAATTAAAAAATATTCAATAAAAAAGTACAAAAAAATAGTGTCATCAATCTTAACTGATTTTTGTACCATTCTCCAAAAGGATTCAAAGAAATAGTTTCATTTAGATCAAATTTGTCTTGCCATACATGAGCATAGTATGGCCCTGAAACAAGGACTTTTAAAATGTGGGTTTTAGTAATGCCTATTGAAAATGAAAATTTATCTCCTCAGAATTAAAATAAAATACATATTTAGAAAGTAGAATTCAGGTACTACAACTTCTAATACTAACTATTTTTGAGATACAATATCTAAGTGCTTCAAATATTCATCTCAACTAAGACAGACTTGAAAAAATAGGAAAAATAGTTCCACTTTTTGGCCAAAAAGTGGACTCAACTTCTTTCTGACACACCCATATGTCCATACACATACATATATTTACAATAAAAAAATACATAGATACATACACAGACGCACAAATATATATATATATATATATATATATATATATATATATATATATATATATATATATATATATATATATACCCAAGTACATATATGTACACATACAAATACATACATAGACACATAGACACATATGTGTATGTCTATATTGTGTGTGTGAAAATTGTACCTGATCTGTAGACACAACACTTCAGTAAAATATTAGAGGTTAGCAAAAATCAAAATCGTGCAAAATTGAAATCTACTCTAACCAAGTGATTTACTGTCTTCTAGTAGGTGCAAGATTAATGTTCTTAGATTGTTATCGAGATCAGTGACCTAGATGACACCTAAATGAAGGATTTGAATGCAATTGATCTAGATATGAATTGAATGCAATTAAGCTATTTTTTTGGTATTTCTATGCAATAAGAATGATAAAAACTGATATGAATCTATGCTAATATGGAAATTGATATGCTAAAATGATCTAACAATGATATAAAAAAGAATCTAAATGAATGTAAAAAAAAACAAACAAATTGATCTCACAATAGCGTTGATTCACAATAAGCTTTGATTCTCCAAATTCCAATTCTTCAAAATAGTTGTGCAATTCGTAGATGACTTTGGCAAAGTAAGCTTGCAAAATTATGAGATGATTTGAGATGAGCTGAAGCCTTGATTTTATAGAAATCCAGGGCTTTGGAGGTGCATGGGAAAAAAAAACCATAAATCACTCAAATAACTCAAGTTGATTTTTGAGTTATTTTTAAATAAAGGATAATTAACTCACAAAAACATGCAAAAGCTAAGTTTTAACTCAAAATAGAGTTTAGCTTTAATTGATAATTGATAGTTGTCTGCTTTTATGATTGTGCATGTTTTATTTATGAATTAATTTAATAAATAAAGTGATTTATGCTCAACTTAACTGATTTTTTAAAATAAATAATTGATTTATGGGTTAATCAATTATTTAATCAAACTTTTATTAAAAACTATATTATTAAATAATGACAACTTGCTTTAATTAATTAAATAAGAATTTAATCAATTATTCATAAGATATTAGATTTATTGTCAAAATTAAATAATACAATTAATAATAGATAGAATTAAATTTAATTACACAATTAAGTGGTAAGATATTAAATCTAATTAATTAAATATGAAAATATTCAATTAATCAAACTTAGGATAAATGTGATTTATCGCCAAATAATCATTAAATTAAAGATAATTAGGAATATTGCTAGGAATATTCCTCGATGCAGAATTTAAGAATAATCAATTATGATTCGATGATGTTTAGATGTGCCTTAGGTTAGGACTTTGATGTTGATTTCATTCGATTTGATGATGTAGGAGGTTAATGAACTTATAGCCCATTTTTGGGGTATTACATTTTTCCCCTCTTTGAATTACTGTGCGAAGCGCAGTGGTTCAAAGATAGTCTGTGTATGATAGAGATATGAAACTGATGTTTGAAATTGATAATTGATATGAGACAGAAGCTGATTGATATTGATTTGATATGGAGATAATAGGTCCTGAGTGACCAAAGATAATGTTCACTATAATAGAAAATGAACCTATGATTGTGAAAAAGTGTCAAAACGTTTGATTCCAAACCTTAGGATTGCAAAGAAGTGAGTGACCCGTTCTAGACTTGATTGTCTTAGCAGAACTAACAGGTATCACATCCAAACCCTTCAGTTGCCGAAGAACCAAGGAAAGAACACTATGATCTGATGGTTGCAAAAATTGATACAGTTTACAAGATTAGGAGAATACCAGATTGATATGGATCGATGAATCTAATATGCCCCAAGTGATGATAGATTTGCCCCGACTGATGAGGTCTTTTTTTGATGAATCAATAACTAGACGTGATTGTTGTCTTGATTACTGAGAAAGATATTGATTTCTATAAAGATATGATTTCAAATTTGATTACAAACTTCAAATGATATGCAATACCATGTCCCCTTCGGGATTAAAATTGAAATCTGACAAGAAAAGTCAGTGTTGAGAGTTTAGAAGCATGTTAATTGATTTGAGAAGTGGTTAAACACGTCTGGTGAATGCATTCTGCATCGTTTAGAGGTCCTGGAGACTAAGTTTAACTAGGTTTGACCATGAGTTGACCATGGTTGACCAAGTTGAAATTTTGATAGTTTGATGTTAGATAATTAGTTAAGTTGAATACTGGATTTCTGTGATGATTGAAGGTCGATTATGCAAGTAGTTAATAATATGAATGATCTCAGATTTGAATTTTGATCCCGAAAAAGGATTCTACTTGCTGCTTTGTTGGAGGAACCTTCATGTGAGATTCAGCTCTTGTTAGATTTGAAGAATTGCTATGAAGAATTGTTTAAGCTTTGAAGTTCATTTAGTCATTGTGAGATCATGCAAAGATGAAAAATGCAAAGAAGCATGCAATATGAAATGCAACCTAAGACCTAGGACCTAGTCACTGATCATATGTTGATTTGTTATCATCATTGAACTTTCAGGTAACCGGATAAATCAATACAATGCCCACTAGCTAAAAAAAACTATAGACATATGAATATTGATTTGTATGCACAAGAATCAATACAACCCCCACTGGTCAAACAACCATGGACATATGAATATTGATTTTATTTTTGGAATGTCGGATTAGATATAAGTACCAAGGCATAAACGCCAGGATGACCTGAATATCATGCCCATTTTGATATAGCAATTTGTATAAGCATCAAAACATAAATGTCGTGATGACCAGAATACTCCTTGCATTGCAAACACATCAAACAGTCAAGAGATCATTCTAAATCCAATGTGAATTACCCGTAGTGACCATTTATCGTTCACATCCTTAGGCAAGATCGTGTTCCATAGTAGGAGAAAGAACTTACTCAAAAAGATAATAGTTAGATCAAAATTCCTTGAATTGTTTGGGTATCAATGGTCGAGGTACGCATGGCCATCCAATTCGAGATAGAGGCTCTTATAGTCGGACACCATTTCAATCCAGAATTTCCAAAGTTGTTAGATTTTCACATACAAGCAGAAGACAAAGAAAAGATTATGCCCCCAGTCATCACTCACTAAATCCTATAAAGGACATCATCAAAGAGCTCGAAGGGACACAATATGCAAAAATCTCAATGTGAATCAATAAGCATACAAGGAGATAAAAGCATGTAAAAAGCATAGATTATTTTCAATTGATTTTTGATGTTTGATTGCGTTGTTGTAGATGCAAAATCCTTTCTGGAGACAAGACGGACTGACTGACTCACATGAAGCTTCAAAGGATTCTGACTAAATATGATCCATCTAAGATACATGGGAGACCATAGGATATGACATTGATTGCCCCCAAGTGTTAAACATTGATAGGATACAGACGCTTGAGCTGATTGGTGTACAAACTGACTTATTAAAAATTGGAAATGCAGAAACAAACCGGGAGATATGTACAAACTAAAGCAAGACTGAAAGCTAGGAAAGACCAAGATTGCACTAATAGATGGAGCATTTGGAACAAGTGGCGCCCATTTGCTAGGTTTTCACCATCTTGGTAGAGATTCTATTTTTGCTACCAAGGCACCTGTTTCCAGGTTTTCACCAAGGCACTTTTTTTCTTTTCCTTTTTTTTTTGTATTTTTCATTTTTTTCAAATTTTTTTTTGTACTTTTGATTTTTTTTTGTGAATCATCAAGGCACCTATTGCGAGGTTTTCACCAAGATGTTCATTTTTTCAGGACTTTTTCTAATTTTTAAGATTTTTTCAGGATATTTAACCATAGATTGAATGCCTTAGGCGTAGAATTTCTTCAGATGGAGAACATTGATTGGTTCTCAGAGCTGTTCTCCTTCAATCATTGAGAGTTGATAGGCACCAGAGCCAAAAGTAGTAGTGATTACAAAGGGACCCAGCCAATTGGGTTCGAACTTCCCCTTGCGTTCTCGATGGGATTGATTTTTTGGATTTTCTCTCAAGACTAGATTGCCAACCTCAAATTCTCTGTGTCTGACTTTCTTGTTGTAGCCTCTAGACATTCTCTTCTGATATACTTTGAGATGATCATACACTGCTTGTCTGCGCTCATCTAGTAGTTCCAGTTCTTGCAACCTAGACACTCTGTAGTCATCATCAGTTACTAGACCATGCATTCTAATTCTTAGTGATGGGATTTCAACCTCAATAGGTAGTACCACATCAGACCCATAAACTAAAGCGAAAGGTGTAGCCCCAGTAGGTGTTCTGATACTTATTCTGATACTGGTTTTGATACTGGTTCTGATACTTGGTTCTGATACTTGTTCTGATACTAGTTTTGATACTTGGTATAATTGATAGCATCTTGTTCCATTGCAAACTCCCAAGCAAGATCATATCGTGCAGTCCCAATGTCTAGCAAGGTGGAGAACAAGAGGGATTGACAAGCTGGTGGAAGAGATGGAAGAGAAGAGAATGAAGGAGAATGAAGGGAAGAAATCCTCAAGGGAAAACTCCTCAAGAATACCCAAGCTAGAAAAAAAATTTCATGTAAAGCACATTTGGACAAGCAATGAAAGGTCAGCATAGGATAAGTCACAAAAGTGTAATGCCAAAGAAGGATAGGATGTAGTCCAAAGGAGTAGACATGTCAAGAGGCCTCAAAGCATCGTGTTTTACTCTTTCTCTTTTCTTTTATTAGATCAAGACCAAAGGGGAAATGATAGCGAAAGATGAAAATGAATGGAGGAAGATGGATATGAAGGCTAAACATAGAAGGAATGAAAGCAAGATCATCATCAGACAACTCATAAAATAGCCAAATGTTCGTGTATAGATCAACATTGTCAAGATCAAAGAGAGAAGATGGAATGGATGAAATATGTAGAAGAACTACGCATGACGCCTGATTGCCAAGTTTTCATCACAGTACTTATCCAAGGTGTCACAAGGGAGTGGTTTTCACCATAGGATGAATTTATTTCTCTTTACTTTTGCTACCAAGGCACCTGTTTCCAGATTTTCACCAAGGCATATTTTCAATTTTTTTAATTTTTTTTTCATTTCTCTTTTAGTTCAATTTTTGGAAGAAGGCAAGCTTTTTAGATAGTGCTCCTTGAAAGGATAAACCATGATATGTCAAGGAATCAAAATGATATGCTCAAAGATGCTGATAGGGAAAGGGAGATGGAAGAGAAAAATGGAGGATAAGGTTTTATGTAAAGCGAGTGAGGTTGGAAGATAGGAGGAATAGGCAAATAAGGAAAAATGATAGAAGGTAGAAGGATAATGCATGGAAGGATTGTGAAAGGGTAGATGGAAAGGAAGGAAAGCTCAACATCAACACATACCTTGAAGGGTGGTGAGAGGATGGAGGAATTGTGAATGAAGGAATACATGAAGGAATATGGTGAATGGATAGCAGAGGTTGTGGTTTAGGCGCATGGAATGGAGGAATGCTTTTGGAAGAAGATGAAGTGGAAGTCTTTGGAAGCTTGAATGTCAACTTAAATTTTTGCTCAATACTAGACTCTTTCAAGAGAGACTTTGGAATCCATATAGCCGTAGGCTTTTTATTTCCTTTTGATGATTTAGAGAGAATATCTTCAATGATGGATTTTGGAACCCATACTTGTCTTGTAATTTTTTTCTTAGATATATCTTTTGACTTTATGCCTCCATGTCGTTTAGAGGAGACATGGTGATCTTCTCTTTTTGATGGATTCTTGTATTGCTTCTTTTTCTTGTATTGAACATTCAAGTTACTTCCAAAAGACTTGGGACTTGTGGAAGAAGAAGGAGGATATGACTGGTTTAGATGGGTGGATGGATGAAAAGGATTCAAGGGTATGCATCTGTGTTGATCTTGAGGAAAGATCAGAGATGGAGGGATGTAAGGACCCAAGATGGATGGAGAATTAGGAGAGTTAGGAGGGGAAAGTGAAGGGACATAAGGACCCAAGATGGAAGGTAGATGTGAAGCCCTTAGTAGTGGTGGAAGAGGTCCAAGGATGGAAATGGAAGATGCAAAAGGATAATTAACAAGTTCATCAACATTTATATGACAACCAAGGACATCAACATCTTTAGAGTGAGCATTAGGATTTTCAATAGAATCTTGGACATCTTGAATATGAGCACCTTCTTTGATAGGATTGTTCAAAGCTTGCAAAGACTTAGGAAGAGTAGAAAGTGGAAGTGAACATGGAGTGGTAGAATAAGAAGATGGAAGACTTTGATCTTGACAAGGATCTTTGGATAGCATAAGCGCATAATTTTTCTCTTGATTTTCAATAGGCTTAACATTGGAAGTAACAATACCATTTTTACCAACCTTAATGGAAGTATCATCTTTGGAAATTGCAAGTGTAGTAAGGCTATTTTGATTGTCAATAAGCTCAATAGTGTAAGTAGTAGTGTGACCTTGCTTAGGAGAATATTTAAGACCTGGTGGAATGCATGAAAAAGGGTGTGCAGGATCAAAAGAACCCTGAAGAAAATAAGAGACATCATGAAAAGGAGTGGATGACATGGAGGGTTCTTGATCTTGATCTTTCTTTATGTTATTTTCTTCATCATTTTTAGAGTCCTCTTGACATGGAGCCACTTCTAAGGACAAGGAAGCATGTTGGAATTGTATGGATCACTTTGGAAGAGATGGTGAAGGACTAGCTGAAGTAGGGATTATAGCATATGAAGGCTTAAGCTCTTTAGGTTTAGCATCATTGAAAGTATTTGCAGCCAGGTGAAGGTTAGCTTGAGTTTCTTTAAGAGGTAGCCCTAGAGGATAACTATAGGGAACCGCATGAAAATTATCAAGGCTTGTGTCGGATGAAGGTTCTATGAAAGATTTGAAAGACTCAGAAGCTTTAGGAAATGTACAGGTATTGGAGGAAGTAGGGGATGGAAGGGAACCATTAAGAGACAAAGGTCCAACATTAAAATGATCTTGCTTGAGAGTGTAATCTTTATTTTCAGCCTGAGAATTCTTAGAGGAGAGATCCTTGTAGTATTGATGCTTCAAGCTAGCATGATACATTTTATAGTCCTCAGCAGTAGTAGATGGATCATAATCAAGGTATTGTCCACAAAAGCCATCAAAATCTCTTTCAAAATCAAAATCATATGGATCACCATCACGATCTATCCAATGTGATGGCCCATTTGTAGTAAGTAGGAACACATAACGAGGAGGACTCTTAGGAATAGAGGTGTCATAGGTATCATTACATTGTCTATCGTCATAGTCATCATAGTCTCCAAAGCTTGATGTGTCACTCTCTGTGGAAGAGGTATCATAAGGGTTGTCACCTTGCTCGCATTTTTCTAAGGGCATGGTGACATGTACAAGTCTTTATCAAATGGAAAAGAGCATAGAGTTTCCATGGAGAACTCTTTAGGTTCCTTCTCTTTCTTAAGATTGTTAAGTTCAACTTGCATAGCTTGCAGCTACTTCATCATAGCGGTGATTAGAGCTTCTTTCTCTTGTGTACTGATTCTTTGAGACATGTGTACTAATTCTCAATAGCTACTGCTCTATTCTTAACACAGTGATTTGTATGATAGATTCTGGAAATAGGTTGTAAAAGCTGAAGTATCTGGCAATTCTGACAACTTTTCAAAATTTTCTCAAATGACTTTCTGCAAACTCGTACGACAGTTGGTAGGAAATGAAATGATAGTTGAAAGTCTCGTACGATAGTTGCAAGTAGGATTTTGACTTTTAGAATTTGCTGGCATGAAAACTCGTACGACACTGGGTACTCAATCATACAACAGATGGGCTGTAATGAAATGACACTTTGTGAAAACTCATATGACTTTCTGACCTCTTGAGATGACTTTTGACTCCAGAAAGGAATTTCACTTCAAATTTTGCAAATTTTGAGTTTTCAGATTCAAATTGTTTACAAATTTCAATGTCTAGATTTGAAGATTGTAACATATTTGTTCTTGTTTAGTAACCAGATAGATAAACAAGCACGCAAAACAACAAGCATGTGATTTTAAGCATGTCTGAAAACAATGAACAAGGGCAAAAGCAACCTTGTGCATGAACAATCAAGTGACTTATTCGTTCTAATCCTTAGAAGTGCTAATTGTGTATGTTCCAAAATATTTTTCAATAACACACATATACCCTATAAAATGAAAATTTGGCATCGCTAGGGTTTTTAGTAATGGTTTGACTCTACAACTTTTATGATCCAAAGGGGTGAACTCCAATCCCGAGCACCAAGGTTTTGACATAGTCTGAGAACTTAATCTTTAGGAGCTGCTAGGGAGATCTGACAACCCAACAATGAACCATACCCGTGGAGATTTCTTCCACAAGGACATTTATATAGCGGTTGTCGTTACCACGGCAAAAATGGCTATGACCGCTTGAGGTTCCGTCAACGCAGTTTGCCTTGTGAAGGGATTTTCTGCTACGGTTAACCCTCTCTAAAGATGACTCACAATAGTATACCACAAGGGGACTTGGCTCTAGATCCAAGGTTTTTGACACCTTTTCACTTTTAACCCAAACAAAGCAAGCAGATTAATCCGACACGCTAAGACAAAGTTTTGCTTCACCAAGGTTTATGATGCCAACTCCACGTAATCTATCAACCTCTCCAGGGAGAGAATGTATCAATCAATAAGAGAAGGCGCACTAACCAATTTTGATTCATGAAAGCTCGTGATGTCAACCCCATGTGATCTATCAACCTCTCCTGGGAGAGAATGTATCGATCAATAAGAGAAGACACACTAACCAAGTTGAATGTGAAACGCACTAAGTATCCTCCCTACCTACAAGGATTCTGTCATCAAGAAAGATTTCACTAGGAATCCAATCTCTCAAGAATCACAAATAGTGTTCATAGGGCTTAATTACTATGTGAGCTTAGTAGATTTTACCTAATTTTTAGCAATTTTTGTTGAGCTTTACTATGCAAGCCAGCTACGAACTCTCCAACAAGCCAACAAGCAAACAAGATATGCAAGGTATATTCAACTTATGAAAACCATAGGGTTAGATCTAAAAATCAATTGTTAGGAGCAATAATAACCAGAAATTAATCCAAATGACAACTCATATCATGCATTGAATCATATGAAAAATAAGTGCATACCCATCATAAAATTTTAATTTTTTTGCACTGCATTTGACCTAGTCAACAAGATCTGATTTTTTTGATATGATTTTGGCCACAAAAATAGAAATTCAAAATAGAGACCCCTACTAAAAAATAGAGAGCTTTCCAAAAATGCAAAAATTTAAGAAAAATTTCTTCATTTGTGCCCTAGAGACCTGTTTTATCAAAACATACCAGTTTTTGTAAATTTAATATTTGAGCTATTATATTATGTCCAAATTTAAAACACAAATAATGTACCCCCTATATAATTTAAAGGTTTTCTGAAAATATAAAAATTTCTGAAAATAATGCTGATTTGCATCAGATATTAATTTTTTTTAGAATTTCAAGAAAAAATTATTAAAAATTCAAAACATCTCAGAAAATTCTAAAATTTTTACTATAGCTTCACTAATATGTCACCAACCTACAACAAATATTGTAGACCAAAAAACCAAGCTGTTTGGGAGATAAAATTAAATCTTTGAAACTTTGAGGTTTTAGCTCCCAAAAAAAAATCAAAACCAGCATGCAAAGGTGGGTTGCCCCACGGTGGGTGCTAGAAATGTGTGTGTGAAAATTGTACCTGATCTATAGACACAACACTTCAGTAAAACATTAGAGGTTAGCAAAAATCAAAATCGTGCAAAATTAAAATCTACTCTAACCAAGCGATTTACTGCCTTCTAGTAGGTGCAAGATTAATGTTCTTAGATTGTTATCGAGATCAGTGACCTAGACGAAACCTAAATGAAGGATTTGAATGCAATTGATCTAGATATGAATTGAATGCAATTAAGCTATTTTTTTGGTATTTCTATGCAATAAGAATGATAAAAACTGATATGAATCTATGCTAATATGGAAATTGATATGCTAAAATGATCTAACAATGATATAAAAAAGAATCTAAATGAATGTAAAAATAAAAAAATAAAAAATTGATCTCACAATAGCCTTGATTCGCAATAAGCTTTGATTCTCCAAATTCCAATTCTTCAAAATAGTTGTGCAATTCGTAGATGACTTTGGCAAAGTAAGCTTGCAAAATTATGAGATGATTTGAGATGAGCTGAAGCCTTGATTTTATAGAAATCCAGGGCTTTGGAGGTGCATGGGAAAAAAAACCATAAATCACTCAAATAACTCAGGTTGATTTTTGAGTTATTTTTAAATAAAGGATAATTAACTCACAAAAACATGCAAAAGCTAAGTTTTAACTCAAAATAGAGTTTAGCTTTAATTGATAATTGATAGTTGTCTGCTTTTATGATTGTGCATGTTTTATTTATGAATTAATTTAATAAATAAAGTGATTTATGCTCAACTTAACTGATTTTTTAAAATAAATAATTGATTTATGGGTTAATCAATTATTTAATCAAACTTTTATTAAAAACTATATTATTAAATAATGACAACTTGCTTTAATTAATTAAATAAGAATTTAATCAATTATTCATAAGATATTAGATTTATTGTCAAAATTAAATAATACAATTAATAATAGATAGAATTAAATTTAATTACACAATTAAGTGGTAAGATATTAAATCTAATTAATTAAATATGAAAATATTCAATTAATCAAACTTAGGATAAATGTGATTTATCGCCAAATAATCATTAAATTAAAGATAATTAGGAATATTGTTAGGAATATTCCCCGATGCAGAATTTAAGAATAGTCAATTATGATTCGATGATGTTTAGATGTGCCTTAGGTTAGGACTTTGATGTTGATTTCGTTCGATTTGATGATGTAGGAGGTTAATGAACTTATAGCCCATTTTTGGGGTATTACATATATGTGTATATGTCTATGTGTTTATGTGTATATCTAAGTGTATATATGTCTATGTATTTATATTTATGTATTTATATTTATGTGTATATATATTCATGTGTATATATTTATGTGTATGTGTCCATCTTTTAGTCTAATATATTTGTATAATCATATCTTATCAAATCAAGACAAAAAGGGAGTAGTTTGTAATGCCCCACTATGGAACCTAGGAGAATTTAACCTAAATCATGTTGCTATGTTTACAAAATAATTTATTTCCTTAAGAGTTTACAGACCAATAATGATAACAATGTGGAAGCAATACAATCATAAGATATAAAAAACTACATAAGTACAACTCAATTACAGTTAACAATTCTCAAGGGTCCCATGATGTATAATTACATATACACTAATTAATTATTTTAGATTAACCATAATTAAAAATATCCCATATACAAATGAATAACAAGTACATCCAATACCATAAGGTATAACACCATGAAACAACATCCTCTACACAAGTTTCAAGGTATGTAACAATAACCAAATATAAATTTTAGTACAATAAAATGAAAGGAATCACAACTGAAGCATTGATCCAAGGTACAAATATAACATCATAAGGTAGATATGAACAAGACTCCAATGAAGAATAAGAATAAGGTAACAACAACAAGCATCATCCAACATCACTACAGGAACGTCAGAATCTTAAATGGTAAAAGAAACACTACCACCCGACCTCATGGAACCAAAGGTCCACTCCCACCGTGTTGAGGAGATAACAAAAAACCCCACCTGCATAACAAACCCAATCAAAACAACTAAGAAATGGATCTTGAAGGATTTCTATCTCAAAAGGTACCACCAACTAATGATAAAGAAAACATAATAAATATTAAAATGTCATTACGTACCAAAACACCAAATACTCAAATACCCAAAACCGACCACCATGTAATACTGAAATACCAAAGACACAACATTAGAGGAAAATGAAAAAAATTATGGAGAAGACTTAGGCTACATACTATGGGAGTGTCATCACATGGTCGTCTACTTCAGTTACCCTGGACTGGTCACACTTGATCCTAGACCATCAAGCATTGAGTTACCCTGGATTGACCACTCTGGGCCCCAGACCCTCAATACGACCCACGCGGAACTAGAATACCCTCTCATGAAAATGAGGAATTCTATTCATACATATTCTCTAGGTATCATCTTATTCCAACCCTTAGCCTATACAAGCACCCAAGGCATGGGTGAAGCATTGTCACTAATCATATTTTTAATGAGCTCTCCAAATTTGAATTACTAAGTTATCACTTGTTAACAAACTTACGATAGGTTACCCTAGTGTACTAACCACTTTGGGTCTCAGACCCCTATTGTAAGCCACTCCCCTAAGATGCACCTATTTAACCTCCCCTAGGCTCACAAGTCATAAATAACCACATAGGTCTCATAAAAGTATGATGAACAAATTTCAATCCACAAAAGATATCAGGGACACACACTGGTCCTCAAACCAAAATGTCATAACCACTCTCTCAAAGAAATCACATAAACATAAGCTTAGGTATCAACAAGGTTGGGTAGACACATATCAAAATTATATAACATCATAATTCATAATAAATAACCACATAAGCATCAATAGAACAACTCACCACGCCTTTGGTTTACACACTCCAAAAAAATCCAACGTAAACCCCCATTCCACAATACTTTACACAATAAGGTTTAAGTAATAATCCTCAAAATACAAATTCATACATACAAGAAAATATTATATTTAATTTAAAGATTCTAATTTGACTTAAAAAATACAACCATATGTATATAAACACACTCAGAATAAGTCAATTCATATAAAATTTCTAACTATTTAAATATATCCACATAAACCCCCTCTAAATAAATAAAAAATGAAACAAAGTAATAAATTTTAATATTAGATATGGGCGATAAAGAAGGTCCACGAGCAGTAGCAGGTATGGGTGCAGTGGCAGAGTCGGGAGCAGCAGTAGCTAATCACACAGCTTTTAGGTCTGTGTCTGGTGCACGTTTCTCCAGAGATGGCTCACGCCTCTCTCCACCTCAAAAATTTTCACATAATGCCTGGTGGGGTATTAGTAATAGTAAGGAGGGTTTCCAATCAAATAAGAATTCATCAAGGTTACAAGGCTTTGCTCACATTTTCTCCTCCATGCTCATTGTGCAACCCGCACATAAGTCTTCATCTAATCCGATTTTTCAACGCTATTTCTTTCAACAAAAAAACTCTTTGAATGGGAAAAGTGAAAGCAAGGGTGTGGGTTCGATCTTCCGTAGAAAGGCATTTGTTCAACCTGCCAAACCCTTTTTTGTAAATCCTTGCTTCCATGATCACCGTAAAACACTCCCAAACCCAGCGCCTCGCTCTCATCCAAGACGGCTTCAACACAACTTTAACATGAATACTTGGAAGGGGACTGGTGAATTTTCCATCTCTGAAGCAGGGGAATCTTTGAAACAGGCTTCAAATCATCCTCCATTTTCCTCACATTTTGGAAATGGATCTGGGTGGGAAATAAAAAATTCAAAAAATCAAAGGGTTAAGGGATCATTTCAACAGCATAGGAACATTATGTATGGAACTGGCAGAAACTAGTGTCAATTTCAAAAGCAGCCTGTATTTGATATATGTGAAGGCACTCCTCCAGGGTCACCAGTCTGTATTTTCACAAATCCCCCCAAAGATTCGAAAGGAATAGATCCATCAATGAAGGATAAGGACCCTATCCCTTCACATGAGTTGCAGAATCATGATGGCACAAAATCAAGGCACATGGCTTTTGGGCCCTCTTCTAAATCCTCGAATCCAGTCCAAACTCAAGCCCCCTTCAATCCAAAAATTTCTCAACAAGTTTGGCAAAAGAAGCAATCTCAAAATGTCACTTCCTTGGAGACACCTGACCAGCATCAAAATCTATTGACAATCACGCTCCCGCCACATTTGTTGCAGCAATCAATTGGTCGTCTTTGCCAATCTGCACTTATAGGTAAGTTTTCTTGCAACTCACTTCTCTTCTCTGATATTAAAGATTGGGCATTTTCCGCATGGACAGGATTAAAGGATATCTTTTATATAGATCAAGAATCTAAAGACTTCATTGTTATTTTTAAGTCCAAAGAGTTCAGGGATTCTGTCCATAAGCAGAAGGGTTGTTTTTGTCTTGGTTCGGGTCTTTTTACCATGATCTAGGTCCCTAACTTCAAGCCTCAACTAGCAAACATTCATTTTTTTCCCCATTGGATTTCCTTTCCTTTTCTTTCACTTGAATATAGAGATCCACAGATTATTGAAATGTTTGAAAATAAACTAGGAATATTTCTCAAGGATGACCTTATACCTTTTGATCGTCTGCATTTAGATGTTAGAGTTTGCCTTCTTCTAGACTCTTGCAAAGCTCCCCCGGTGCATTTGGCAATAAAATCTCAATGGGGGCTTTGGAATCAGTCCATTAAGATTCAGGATGATACCATAGTCAATAAATTTCAGCATAGGTTGGGTCATTTCAATACTCAATGCCAAGCTATCATCCAAGCTACTATAGAAATTTGTGTTGATCATAACTCAGACCCAGCCTTATGTATGTATAAGCTCACTCCTTAGTAGCATGAAGGCCAAAATGACTTCCACACCATTGACAATTCTCTAAGCACAATTCAGGTATCCAATGCCAGGAAGGTATCTAGTCAAGATTTTTCCCTCTTTTTGAATCTAGCCCTGCCTGCCTGGTAGAACTTTACAACCGGTTTCAAAGGCTTTGAGATCTCACAAGATTCTTCAATTCAAGCTCTATTGGAAATTGATAGTAGGAGGTTGTGAACTCTTCACTTGAAAGGCCAATCTCCTTTAACTAACTAGGGGGATTTGGCTAATACACCTCAGATATCTCAATCAAAGGCTCGATAGATTAGTGATCAGATTGTGTCTAAAATAGCTCCATCCATTATTTATGAAATAGCAGAGGAGGAAGGTCTCCTAGTTGACCACCATAATACTAATATTGATGAACTCCTCAAACAATTTCAATTCTAGAATAGCAAGGCTCTTCCGAAAACCCTAAATACATGTCATATTTCAAAGGATACAGGGACTAATTCTGACACGTCCCAAGAAACACAATTAATGGTTGCTACTTTCAGTAATGAGGATTCATTAGGGTTGGAAAAAATTATCTATCAGCATGCTTGAACTTTGACAGATTCAGAGTGTTTGAATGCTATTATTAGTATGCCTGAACCAATCAACGTATTAAATTCTACAAAGCCAGATGATGCCACTTCCTTGGTACTTTTTGATCACCATCAAATGATATCAATACATCAGACTCCTTCCAAGTGTCTGCTAGTTCCTAAGACTCCCAAGTCTAGAGGTAGAATGAAAGGAGCTAAGACTAAGAATGAAATAGCAGCAGGTAATCAAACAACTTTGGACGACACTTTCATAGTTACCAAGCGAGTGATGAGGAGAACAAAAGGTTCTCCTTGTCCACAATGAAGATCAATTCTTGGAATGTCAGAGGCATTAATGCCTTTGACAAAAGGAGTAGAATCAAGAAGTTGATTGATTCTATGAATGCAGATATACTTTTGATTCAGGAAACCAAGCTTTCTTAGGATACATTTTATAAAACAATTTCCAAATGGTCAAAATGGTCCTCAGTTCACTCTCCTGGGATAGGAGCTTCAGGAGGTCTAGCTGTTCTTTGGAATCCTCAAACAATCCAAGGCCACCTCATTCAGTAGAACCCCAATTGGAAAATTTTTAAGATGTCAGACTTCGACATCTCGTTTATCCTAGTAAACTTCTATGGTCCTTCCTCAACGCAAGACAAGTTAAAAGTCTGGACCAGAATTACTCACTTGATCCAATCTCAAGAATCTCCAAGTGTCATTATGGGAGGTGACTTCAATGCTATCTTGGATCAGTCTAAAAAATCTGGTGGCATCTGTCCACCACTAAAAACAATTTAGGATTTTTCTCACTTTGTGGATAACAACAACCTTATGGACATTCATCCTTCACAGGGCTCTTTCACTTGGACTAATAGGAGAACTGGATTTTCATAAATTGTTGTCTGACTGGACATATTTCTTATTTCTCAAGAATAGAAACTCCACAACTTTCAAATTGAGTTAGAAATCTTGGCTTCGCTAGGGTCAGATCATTTTCCCATCTCTCTTTCTATAATTCAGGTAGCTGATGGAGACAAGAATCAACATTATTCATCTTTCAAGTTTGAAAGAATGTGGCTTCACCATCCACATTTTCTTCCTCTGATAAAATAATGGTGGGTAAGTGCACCATTTGTTCATGGCTCTAAGATGTACCAATTTGCTAACAAACTAAAGCACGTAAAAGCTCTTGTAAAGCATTGGAATCAACATGAGTTCAAAAATGTTTTCAAGCAGAAAGAAGTAGTCAAGTCACAGCTGAATGATATATACACAAATATCATTCAAAATGGCATGGAAAATGATACTTATGCACAACAAAAAATTCTTCATCTTGAATGGGAGGAACTGTGCAGCAGAGCGGAAGAGTATTGGAGGTAGAAATCGAGAGAACTATGGCTTCAACAAGGTGACAAGAATACTAAGTATTTTCATGCTTCAGCCAAACAAAAAAGTGTTGCTAAAACTATATTCCAAATAAAAGATGCAGAGCTAGGGACCACTTTACATAATGCACAACATATTCAAGAAGAAGGTGTTAAATTCTTCAAAAACCTCCTAGCTCCAGATGAATATCCAATGCCCTTGGATGCTCAAGTTAGTGACTTACTTGAGGCAATTCCCCCAATGATAACTTCTAAAGATAATTTACAACTCATGGCTCCTTTTTCTATTCAAGAAGTTTGAAAGGTTGTATTTTCATTTCCTTCAAACAAAGCTCCGAGTCCGGATGGCTTTACTACATTGTTCTTTCAAAGCTGTTGGGATACTATTGGGTGGGATCTGTTAGCTATTGTTGAGGAATCCAAAAAGAATAGATCCATGCTCAAATACTTCAATACTACCAATATTGCATTAATTCCAAAAATTAAAGAGCCTAAAACATTTGCATATTTTCGGCCCATTTCTCTGTGTAATTTGACATATAAGATTGTCACAAAAGCTATTTACATGAGACTACAACATCTTATTTTGAGCATTATCTCTCCTGAGCAAGGAGGCTTTGTTCTGGGATGGGAAACCATGGAAGGAGCTCTGGTTGCTCATGAAGCTCTACATTCCATCAGTATGTCCCAATCACCTTCTTTTGTGGTAAAACTTGACATGATGAAGGCATATGATCGGATATGTTGGACTTTTCTTTTTCAAGTTCTGCATAAAATGGAATTTTCAAAAAGCTGGTGCAAATGGATAAAAGCATGTATTTCGAGAGCTTGGTTCTCATTTATCATCAATGGGAAAGCATTAGGCTTCTTCTCCTCTACACAAGGTGTACGACAAGGAGATCCACTATCCCCGATCCTTTTCATCATTATGGCTGAAGCTTTTAGTAGGACTATTAAGCATCACAATATGATAGGGAAATGGCAAGGTGTAAACATTCAGGGTACATCTATATAAGTCACTCATTCCTTATTTGCAGATGATACATTGCTTTTTGGCAGTTCATAGGTCTTAGAAGCAAGGTAGATTAAGCACATACTACAGCTATATTCGGAGGTCTCAGGGTAGAAAATCAATCCTCAGAAATCAAAAATCTTTCTTTTCAATACTAATAAAGGTATCTCAGACAAAATTGTGAGAATTCTGGGTTTCTTTGAGGAATTTCTACCTTCGAAATACCTAGGCATACCTTTCTTTATGGGCTCCAATAAGGCAAGTTATTGGACTTCGGTTATTGAAAGAATTAAAAGTAGAGTGGTTGCATGGAAAGTTCGATGGCTTTCTCTATTGAGTAGAATAATGCTCATCAAATCAGTACTTTTTGCTATACCAAATTATTACTTAGTTGCCCTTAAAGCACCACCATCAATCCTTCTTCATATTCAAAAACTCATTAGAGGGTTCCTTTGGACAGGCAATATGATAGAAGATAAGAAGATCCCACTAATCTCTTTGCAAGATATGGCATATACCCCTGCTGTTGGTGGAGCGGGAGTTCATGATCTATCAAAATGAAATGTGGCCTTTGGAGGAAAGCTGGTTTGGAAAATGTATAGTAAGTCTCATACAACATGGTGCCAAATTATGCAGAAAAAGTATCTAGATAACAGTGAGCCATCAAGGATATTCTCCATACTTGATCCTCTGAAGGGGTCTGTTATTTGGGATTTTATGGTCTCTTCTAGAGAAATTGTACTTAAATATGTGACATGGGAAATTAATAAACGAGATAAGATTAGCTTTTGGAGAGACTCATGGAATGGTCAACCTCCATTGATAACACTGCCTGATGTTCAAAATTTTACATCAGTTACAGAGACCATGTGGGGGAAACAAGTTATTCATTACATATCTGCGGTTTTCTTATTCTCAAGAAGAATTATATGGAAGGATCTAGATCCCCTACCATTAGCCAATTAGGACAAAATTCTCTTTTGGCCCATTCTACATAATAGATAGGCCTTCCTTTCTGAATATGAAGACAAATTGAGGTGGGCACCAGCAAAGGATGGCAACTACTCAATCAAAGAGGGGTATAAGCTCATTTAGAGAATTGCCTCAGATAAGATTCCTACATGAGCATATTCGTTCTACTAGAATAATGTTGTATTACCAAAAGCCGGTTGCTTTGCATGGATTGCAATCAAGAAAAGGATTCTAACTAGTGACAGGCTAGAGAGGCTAAACATTGCCCCAACCTTCAATTGTGTGTGATGCAATGAGGAAGTGAACACAAGAGATCATCTTTTTGCAAGTTGTCCAATGGCATACCATTGTTGGACGTTTGTGCTAAAAAATTTAAGCTTCTACACCCCCCTTCAAAATAACATAAGGGACATATTTCAAGCTTGGCCAATTTTGCATCCTAGGGCCTTGTTCATAGGACTATGGAAATGTACCCCGACAATAGTCATATGGGCCATTTGGTGGGAAAGAAATAAGAGGATCTTTAGGAAAGAATCAACCTCTCTAGAAAAGGTGTTGGAAGGCACTGAAAGATCAATTGTAGAGGTTATGAATGTGAGCCTTAGTCGATGTAAGGTAAATCCTGTTATCACTCCTTGGGATAGCAAGATGCTTAGGGAATGGAAAACATTAGTCATCCTGATAGGATGGGGCTCTACAAATACAATGCAACCCAAAGTAGATCAAGCTTCTATACAATGGCATACACCTATCATAGGGCATGTGAAGCTCAACTTCGATGGGGCCTCTTGAGGAAACCCCAAAAAATTAGGGTTAGGAGCTTGTATTAGAGATTGCAATGGATCTATTTTAGCAATCACGATGGCTCCACTACTAGATGGAACAAACAACATTACAGAAGCTCAAGGCCTACTTGTAGGTCTAGCTCTTGTAAAAAAGGGAAGTTCAATAAAGTACACATCGAAGGTGACTCACAGGTAATCATAAACACTTGCATTAAGAGAGAAATATTCAATTGGCAGCTCAACTATATTATCCAGCAGATTTGGAACCTTGTGGATCAATGTCAGGAGGTGTGCATATCTCATACTTTAAGGGAGGGGAATAAAGTTGTCGACTGCCTTTCAAATTTAGGATGTGAAGGAATCACAATCTCAACATTGCAGTCGTGCTCCTTCATTAAGCAATATGAGGACCTACAAATTTTAATCAAGACTGACATTGACAAGTGTTAGTACTAATTGCATTGCATTTTAGCACATATGACATTAGTGCAGTCGCATCATCAGCATCATGATTCTATGAGTATGGTTAATTAGTTACTGCTACCTTGGGGACATCATCTCTATACCTCACACACATTTGAAGTACGCGTACATCATGTCACTAAGTGCGATCTTCATACGATGACAATTTACCCAATATCGTTCACATGGCCGCTGGCACTTCATATCACTCAAGCGTGTTATGGGTGATTGTATTTTATTCCCATTAGATTTTGCATTCAAGACAAGGACCCTCACTTATTTATGTCCCTCAAATCCTCTATTTTTAGCACTCAAAACAAGATTAGCACTCGGGATGTCGCTCCCATCAGATGTTTGCGTCAAATGTTATTCTTGCCATTATTTTCATAGACCAGTCCTCCCAAAAAATTATAGAATTTGGATTCAGTTGATGGTGGATGAGGATGCTCTTCCTCATCATTTGGATGACGCAATCATGGATACTATTTTCTCTATTCATTCTACTTCAATTCAGCAGGCGATACGACATGTAATTAGGGAGGAGATTCTCTCTCCTACCTCAAGGCAAGTTCTGTTCCCTAGAAACTTGGTGTCGATTTTCTTGTCCAATGCAATGGACTTACTACAGTCAGCCATGCTATTGGAAATCCTTGCACTAAAAGTCATATACCTGAAATTCTAGGTAGAAAATAAGCTGAAAGTGGCAATGCAGCGGTATGATTTGTGGGCAGGAAATGCTTTGGTGGGTGGCTTGTTCATAAGGTCTCAGCTCCTACAGAAACATGAGGTCATGGCTACCTTTGAGGCACTCCAAAAAGCTTTTGAAAAGAAGAGTCCACGGCTTATGAAGTCGACCCTGCAAGCCACGGCGAGAGCACTGGGACACCAGCTGGAGGAGGGTGTGAAGAGAAAGGGCTTTTCCTTGCTTGACCTCTTGGGGCTACCGAATAGAGATTTCCCAGTTATACGTGGTCAAAGGGTGTCTCTAGGGTGGATTTCAGGCTCCCAAACTGGGACTAATGGTGGATTGGTGGCGTGTTCGGCTAGTGTGTGCTCGGGATACCCTACTTCTGCTGTTCAAGGTTTTGTATGGTCTCCTCCTTCAAACAAAGCCAAGGAAACAGGATGGGATGTGCTCCCTGGCTATGTGTCTACTGTCGTCAATGCCGCAAGTTCTGGCTTGAGTTGGGAGTCTACTTCTTCACCTCACATGGACTTCAGGTGGGGTTATTCTCTGCAAGATGGAAAGGCCTCGGCCTCTGGTGATGGCGCCGCATGCAAAGAAATGGAGGAGTGAAAATGTGATGCTTCTTGTTTTGGAAAATTTTGATAAACACCATGGAAATTAGAAATGTTTTGAAAATTTGGAGGATTTGGTGACTTCTGGGTATGAAGTTTGAAAATTTTGATATTTTGTAAAAATTAGATTAATTTCAAAATTCGGAGGAAGTTTTATCTCCACTTTGTACTCAGAATTTTGACCATCGATATAAGTATGTTGTAAATATCGATGCTTTAAATATTTATATATAGCGACGATGCTGAGTTTTCTTACTGGTTCTTTCCCGATTGAGCATTTTTTGAATCACATTTATCTAATAACTATATTCAGTGGCTAGTCCACTTTTGCTGAAAAAAAATAAATAAATAAATTTTAATATTAACTAATTAACAAATTTAATTATTAAATATTAATATTTAATAATAATAATAATATTAATTAACTTTAATAATAATATTAATTAATAAATTAAAAATTTAATTAAAACATAATTTAAACTTTTATATATTTTTTTTTGTCAGAGAATTTTCTAAGCCAAAACAAGCTCCTTTTTTTATAAAAATGGATTTGATAAGACACAAACCCTTTTTTATATTATTATTATTTTTTCAATTGATTTTCTTTTAATGGAGGCTAGGGTTTTCTCATAAGACTAATTTTTTTGAATATGACTTTCACATAAAAACCCTTATTTACATATATATCTAATGCAAATTATTAAGGTAAAAATATCTATCGCTTCTAGGTAAATACCATAACTGGGAAAAACTCACATGTTTTCCTAAAACCTCATTCTAGGTTTTCAAACAATCCCAACATAATACCAGATCTAATTTGTCATCAAAACTAATCCAAAATTTCTCAAAGAAACAAAATTGATTAAAAATATAAAACCATTTTCAATGCATTCACTCAAACAATTCCAGAAACGAAGCAAACAATCTTTTCAAAGAAAGGATTTTACAAAATAGAAAGTTTTAAACCCTACCTCCAACAATGCCTAAATTTGAAAACAAGAAAAATCCAATTCAACCTTCAAAATTCCAAGCTTTCAATAATCTTCCAAATTCAGCCAAGAGAGCTCCTTCAAAACCTGATAGATGTGATGGAAATAATACCCAAAAACCTCTCATAAAGAAAGCCTATTCCTCATAGGGTTTCTAAAACATGCAATCCCTAAAAACTAGAAGTCAACTCTCCACCTAGTTTTTTATCAACTCACTTTGCATGATTAATTATAATTTAATAATAAAATATGCACTTTTTCTAATTACAACTCCTAACTCATCTTTAACTTTAAATTTCTAATTCACTTTTATTAAACTGAATGTGCAACTTAAATTGCATATTAATATTTAATTAACCAACTAATATTCTAGCACATTAATAACCATGCAATTGAAAACTAAATATTAAATAAATCAATTATGCTTTTAATTTCATCTTTGGATTAATTAAATCCTTTTATTGCAAATTTAGACTTTTAATTAATCAAAGTTATTTAATTAACTCTTAATAATTAAATATCCTTATATTTAATATTCTCATATTCATAAAATATAATTATTATAATCTCATAATTAATCTTAATTTAATTATTTTAAATCAAATAATCCACACAATAAATTTTCTTGACTCACAACACATGAAGAATAAACTAACTCAAATAACAAACAAACACCAAGGAAGGGCTCACGAATTCACGTCTCCTTAACAAATTCAAATGGATAGAAAAAAAATACTTCTCCATTATTTTAGGACAATCAATGGCTTGAGTTGGGATTTGGATCTGTATGTTATCTCCCCTCTCTTATGATTGAGATATTGCAATAGGGCATGCTCATCTTGGAAATTCAGGGAAGTCAATGCCTGGTACCTACAAACCTACATAAAAGATGAACATGTAAATACATGTATAAATATATAACAAGAAATGGAAAGGATCGACCGATTGTGTCAATCTCACAAGAAAGTAACTATGACTTCGTCCCTCAACCAGTAACCACATCAAGCATGTCAAACAAAAATATAAAACATACACACCAACCATACACATGAAAGTATGGGGTTAGTAAAACCATAAGCATCAATGATATCCTAACATATAAATCATCATTATAAAATAACCATAACATATATATAAAATCATCATTTTCTTTTAATCAATATGAAAATAATTGAAATCATCTAATTGCAAATACATGATATCTCACAATTATCCAATATAATGTGATGCATTGATATCCTCAAGTATCTCTAAAATAATCAATGCACACAAGAAAGTGGCCTTAAAGAGTTTGGCAATAAAAATTGAAAAGAAAACTATGGGAGGGGTATTACATCCACCTCCCCTAAATTTAGGATTACTCTTGGAAGCCTACAAACAAAATATAGATATAAACCATGTAATCTCGTTGTGTCCTACTAAGTCATAAAAGACTCAATGTGTGGGTCTCATTGTACACTTCCCTACTCCATGATATGAACTATGTGGATCATTCCCTGCTATAAACATCCTGTGGGATCTACCAACATCCCCAATTGTAGGCTTAGAAGCTATCAGCCTCTATTATGAAAACTATGTTGATCGTTGAGGAAAATTGACAACAATGTGACCATGTTGCCCACAAGAAAAACAACCTCCTCTACTAACACCTCTCCCAATTGAAGGTGTACTAGACTACTAGAAACTACCTCCACTAAGATCCTAATGTGAACTCTAAGCTGGCTGATCATTCCAATTGCGCATACTACACTGTCAGTTGTGATAGTTCCTTGACTGAGAACCACCACTAGTACCATGGAATAATTTCCTATTCTATTGATTCTAATTACCTTTTGAGAAGGTAGAAGGATTCTCTACTCCTTGAGATTGATTACCCTTAGGTCCTGAAAAAGGACCACTAGACTAAACACCAATCTATCCACCATGACCTCTAGCCAATATTTCCTCTACCAAAGTAGCCTTAATGATCACATCCCTGAGAGTCTTAGGTTTGAAAATTGTAACACCCCAAACAATGTGACCATTAATTCCTCTAGTGAAATGTTGTACCATCAATGGTGACTTATCAATATAACCTTCATATGGCTTGAGCTCTAAGAAATGATGCTCATACTCCTAAACACTCATAGATAACTGTCAAAGATTGTGGAGCTCATCTGCGTGTTTTTTGTCACTGATCAAATAAGAAGTGTTCTCAGAAGTTCTCAAGAAATAACTCACAAGTGATAGTATCCATGTTAATCTCCAATTGTTTCTCCTCAATCTTCCACCAAGTAGCTGCAAAACCTTTGAGGTGCATAATGGCACACCTCACCTTGACGTTGGTATCAAATTGTTGCATAGAAAAACAACGATCCAATGTGATAATCCATGTCTCTACCCTAAAACTAGTACCTAGACCATTAAAGGGAGGAGGTCTTGATCTAAGGAGGTCTCTCATTTGGTTAGCCTTTATGGCCCCTTGATCAACTATAGTGTCTCTCATCCTAGGACTCCTGGCTATTTGTCTCCCCTCATTCTTAGAATGGTGTGGCTCTTCCCTCTCAGCCCTATGATGAATAGGTATATTTTCTAGAATAGTCTAAAGTATCTACCTAGCATTAGGCTCCTCATAATTACCATGTTTCTCACCATTATCCTCATGCAAAATCTCAGCTCTATTACTCATAGGAGGGTTGTGAAGCCTACTTATTCTGAATCCTCTACCATGGCCTCCACTATGGCCTCTACCAATAGATCTAGCCTCAATAACCATCTTTCCTACAACATCCAAACAAAAGAATGACATCTCAAAAATAATTAAGAATAATAAATACATGAATAATAGTTTTAAATATAGAGTGTTATATGTCTAAGTTTTTATTTCAAGTTTTGACAATTTAGACATCTAATGGGCATACAAATTCCAAGAGTTCTCAGTGTAGAAACTCAGGCTCTAATACCAATTATAATGCCCCACAAGGGAACCCAAGAGAATTTAGCCTCAAACATGTTGCTCTGTTTATAGAATAATTTTTTTCTTAAGATTTTATAATAAAAAAATGATAACAATGTGGAAGCAATATAATCATAAGATATAAATAAGTACATAAGTACAACTTAATTATAGTTAACAATTCTCAAGGGTCCCATGACATAGAATTACATATACACTAATTAATTATTTTAGATTAACCATAATTACAAATATACAATATACAAATGAATAACAAGTACATCCAATACCATAAGGTATAACACCATGAAACAACATCCTTTGCACAAGTCGTAGGGTATGTAACAATAACCAAAAACAAAGTATATTACAATAACCCAAAAGGAATCACAAATGAAGCATTGATCTAAGGTGAAAATATATCATAAGATAGATATGAACAAGCCTCCAATGAAGAATAAGAAGAAGGTAACAAAAACAAGCATCATCCAGCACCACTATAGGAATGTCAAAATCTCAAATGGTAAAAGAATCACTACCACCTGACCTCATGGAAGTAAAGGTCCACTCCTACCATGTTGCAGAGATAACAACAAACCCCACTTAGATAAAAAAACCCAATCAAAAAAATTAAGAAATGGATCACGAATGTTTTCTATCTCAAAAGGTACCACCAACTAATGATAAAGAAAAGATTATAAATATCAAAATGTCATCACGTACCAAAACACAAAATACTTAGATACCCAAAACTGACCACCAATTGAAATACCAAAAACACAACACCAAATGCAAATGTATAAAAATATGGAGGAGACTTAGGCTACATAATATGGGAGTATCATCACATGTTCATCTACTTGAGTTATCTTGGACTGGCCACAATGGACCCTAAACCCTCAAGCATTGAGTTACCCTGGACTGGCTACTTTGGGTCCTGGACCCTCAATACGACCCACGCAGAACTAGAATACCCTCTTATGAAAATGAGGAATTCTAATTGTGTACTATAATTTGTACCTTCATAGGGTTAGTATTGACAATAATTGAATAAATCAACTAAATTAACCACAAAGGAAGAGCTATTTTAACAAATAAAGACAATTAAGCACTCTATGGATCTCTAACTAGGGATGTTAATGGTGAATCTCTTAGGAAGCCTCCATTAATGATACTCCTAGAATGAGAGTATATGATAAATCAAGCTAAAATAGTTCAATTCCAAATTGAAATGCTTAATTAACTTCTAAATTTGCCTTCCTAGCTCAAAATCTTAAGAGGTTAGATGCAATTCTAAGATTTGTGGATTGAATTATGAGTGAATTTAGCCTTGCTTTTATAGGATTTGGCAAGGGTAGGGGATGTAGTAGAGTTGATCAAGGTTAAATTGGGGTTGAGTCTTTGGTTCCACCCTTTGAAGACAATTTAAATATTGTTTCCTCAAAGCTTAGGACAAGAAGATAACATGAGTGGACAAGATGTTCTTTCAAATTGAGTGATTGAGATTGAATTTTGGCTTGATCCATGTGAGCTCTTTCTTTAAATCCTATTGGTTGAGGCTCTTTCCTCCCATGTGGTGTTGAGAGAAAATAGGACTTAATTAATTGAATTTAATTAATTTGTTTAGCCATGTTCACCCCTTGAGTGGGTTGATTTGATTTGATTCAAACTATACAATTCATTGGATTAATTGCACATTGATTTAATTTATCATGATTTGATAGGTTTTAATTGATCTTTACGGCTTTGATTTTTAATTAAATTGAATTGAAGCTTGATTTTATTTTGATTGGCTAAATGCTTGTTTCGATTCAATTGCTTTGATTTTGCCTTGGTTTCTCCTTGATTTGCCTTGATTTCTTAATAAAATGATCTTGTCCACTTTTAGGTGATTAAAAATTCCCCTCTTTGAGTTGACATGCGAAGTGTGTCAATTCAAAGAATGTTTTGATCCAACTGATAAAAGGTCCTGGTTTTGTCGATGGTCGATCCTGATGTTCAATATGAGATGCAAATATTGATGATGTTTGATGCATTTCTAATTGATTTGATATTTTTGATGGTCGATCCGATGATAGATTGCCTAATATGGTATCTGATTTTATTCAATTTGATGTTTGATGCCCCTTTCAATTGATTAGCAAAAAATTTCCTAATAAAACATTACATTCTAATTTGATGGTCATTCTCCTGATTCAATGATGTTGATGTCATTCTGATTATTCGAGTATATGCCCCCTCGAAAATGAAATGAAATTTGATAGAGGTTTTGAAAATTTTGACGGTTTAGGTCAGTTTGCATTATTTGGTCAATTTATAATGAATTTCAATTTCATTACTGATATTGTTTTCATGTTTGCATGATGAAAAATGCCCCTGATTTTGCATAATTGGTGAAAAATTTTGGTCCCCAGGCCCCCTCTGATCAAAGATTTCCTTTTTAGGTCAAAGATGCCCCTTTTAGGTCAAAAGGTTTATATAAAGGGGTAAAAAGGCTTTTTTACTATTCATTTTCACTTTTACTTTTGACTTTTGAGCTCTAACCTTCTTTTGACTCCTTGATGATGTCGATCCTAATACGTTAGCATAGGTTCGAGTGTGGGCAACAGTATCAGCGGCCACTCGCCTACGGTCCTCTGGTAAGTTCTTGATACTCTCAATTTTTCCCATTTATGCATTTAAATTCAAAAAATTTGAATTTTTCATAGTAAAACCCTCTTTTTTTCTTTTTAATTTTGAAATTGCACTTTTACCATTTTAAATAGTGTGTTTACACTTCAAATAGCACTTTCGTGGTTTTAATTAGTGCTTCCATGAAGCGAAATAGTGTGTTTACACACCTATTCTAGAGAATAAACCACTTTTGCTTTATCAAATAGCGCTTTTAAATTTGATTTCGCTTTTGCAATTTAGATTAGCATGTATGAATTTAGAAATGGCACTTTCAAATAGTTTTAGTGTGTTTTCCTTGATGTTGCACTTTTGAATTTTTAAGTAGCATGTTTAAACATTTAAATAGTGCTTTTGAGTTTTAGCACTTTTAAAGCCTGAAATAGCGCTTTTACCCTGCTAGGAAAGATTTTAAATTCCCGTAGCCAACTTTACAAATTGTTCAACATCGTCAATCAGATGATTGGTTAAGGTAACAAACTTGATGTTATAGCAAGTCATAAGATGTCAGTATGAGTCAGTCATAGTTTGAATGTTTGATTGTCAATCTAGATTTAGATGATGGGTGATGATGAATTTTCCTTCCTCTCTGAGTAGACTCAAGAAAATTGATTCTGGTTTAGGATAATCCAAATGATAACCAATTTTAAAACTGATGTATTTGAACTTGCTTTTTATAAGCGGTGCTTAAGTCATTAGGTGTTCGTGGCTTATATCGATTACCTATGAGTATGATCGATGACTTGAGTACTTTTGATTAGAGACATGTCAGCCTTTGTGGTCTATCTTTCCTTCTTGCTTTACCTCAATTTTGAGTGAATCGAGGTTTGATTACTGCTATGGCCAAGAGGTGGCACTCGGACCATAATACCTTCCATTTGCCTATGGGTGAGATGAGTATCACCCTAGAGGATGTGTATTGTATCCTTCACTTGCCTACCAAAGGAGAGCTGGTATATTATGATTCTATTTATAATGGGTTAGCATGTCGGCGGGTCTTCCAGGATTTGACCATTGGAGATGATCATATCCAGTGGGCACAGTATCATTCTTTTCCAGTGTTACCAGTAGTATTAGGTGCTCTGATCGGTGGGTTCCTTCTTCTGGACAGACGTGGTCATGGATTTGCAGTCTGATGGGGTCCTATTTTTGAGGACTTGATGATGCATCCCTAGCATTTTGATTGGGGATCCTGTGTATTATCCTAGTTATATCATGAGCTACATACAGTCGTTTATAAATGATCTTCTATGCTCACTACATGAGTGATTTTATTATAGCTTTGGACTTGGGAGAATATCCCAGTGACACATCCTATCACAACACAATAGCAAGATCTGGGTTGTCCATTCACCCGGATGTATGAGGGTATGGAGATTCAGACCCATATGGGTAAGTTGGATTATTGGCATTGTGTCATCAATGATATGGATGTTATGGTCTAGAGGCCATATGTGGGATGTGAGGCTTGGCCTGAGGATGGCACTAAGTTTCCTTTCATGTTCTATCCATGATGGATAATTAGGTGTTTGACTTATATCATTGAGAGATTTTGTTTCAAGAGAGTTTTGTGTCAGTATGGGCACACACATGGTATGCCCCAGGGAGTGGCTATGTATGCTCAAGTCTAGGTGGAGAGATCTTTATGGGGTCCCTGTGTGGATTAAGGGACATCGGCCTGAGAGATTTGAGACCTTGGGTATTTACCTTGGTCTATGAGAGCATAGTATGGATGCTAGGATTACATATGAGTATGCAGATTGGCTACCTCGGAACCTATTTCTAAAGTTTACAGTTCCTACTGAGAGAGTCCCAAGTATTGATGAGGTGTCAGATGGTGACAGAGGTGATGTGGGAGATTATGGAGATGA
The DNA here is from genome assembly GCA_027943335.1 of Chamaecyparis obtusa. Taxonomy (NCBI): domain Eukaryota; kingdom Viridiplantae; phylum Streptophyta; class Pinopsida; order Cupressales; family Cupressaceae; genus Chamaecyparis; species Chamaecyparis obtusa. The sequence goes on from BSBK01005407.1 coordinate 1,249,798, forward strand.
TGCAAATGATGGAGATGGTGGGAGGGGTGGGGGTAGGATTTGAGCATGACACAGATGACAGGGTCATCAGGAAATTAGAGCAAGCAGAGTATGTATTCTAGTGATTACTTCTTCTCCTATCCCTCCTAGGGGTAATCAGGTTAGAGGTGGTGTAGATAGAGCACTCCATCAAGTTGTTGTAGATCCAGATGTGAGACCAAGCTGGCATAGGGCTAGGTGACAATGAGAGGTTTATGCACAGGTTGCATAGGTTTTAGTTGATCAGGCACATGGTCCTCTTGCTCAATAGGTGATACCTCTAGTTGTTCCACAGGCTTCCTCTTCTCAGGCACCTGCTTCTAGATTGATGCCATCCTCTTCTTCACATCCATCTTCTTTGAGTTTTTTTCATCACTATCTATTCCGTCTTCTTCCATGCCTTCTTCTTTGATGCCTCCACCACATATTCCTTCTACTCAGGCTCCTAGGTCAGAGGCTTCGGTAGCTGTATCAGATGTCTGATCTTATAGTTAGATGTATCACTAATTAGATAGCAAGTGAGCCATCTCAGTACTATGATGCAGGCCTTCATGGCCTCTATGAGTCAACATGGGTTGCAGCCTAGTTCGAGTCAGCCTCCAAATAGTGCTCCTAGTCCTAATGGTAGAGATGGTACTGATGGTTCATCCAGTTGAGATATGATATGAGATATTTCTGATTATTTTTATTTAATGATATACATGATCTCATTTTTTTTCATTGATATCAAGACATTGGACTCTATTATATCATTTTTTATTCGATCTATGTTGTTTATGTTGATACTTTGATAGTTGATGGACTTTGATGTCTGGATATTGCATATATGATCATTTGATGGACTCTAATATCCTGTTTACTTCATGATGATGTTATAGACTCTGATACTCATTTTGATAGATTTCACTATATATGATGTCATGATGTGTTGGATCTCCTTTCAAGTGTTTTAACATGATATGCAGATCTAGGTGGTTCTATCTCCTATATGCCTTTTTTTATGCTTTTCAGATGTAATTTTTTCTTTATATGTATGCACATGTTCTATTGATGCTTAAATGGTTGTCTTATGTATGACTTAGAATAGATGGATGAATGTAATGAACTTTAATGATTAATGCTTTGCTTTTATGGATGCAATGATATATCGATGTGTTAGATGGATAATGTAATGATTAATGCGATGTGATGATTTAATAGATATTGGATGTATTTATTTTGTTATATGGATGCAATGGATTTTATGTTATGCAAATGTGATGGACCTATATGATGTAATGTATAATGATCATGGGTATTTAATGATTAATGATTCTAAATGTTATATGTGATATAGATGAATGATGTTGCAATGCAATGATATCTAATGAGCTTAAATGAATGATGTAATATGCAATGTTTTGAACTAAATGATATTTACTTTAATGATGACTTACAATGATTTTAATGGATGTTAACTAATGAAATGCACTTAATGGATTGACATAAATGATTAAAAGAATGTACCCTCGATGAGATGAATTTTAAAATGAATACGATCTAATGCAATGAACTTAATGAAAATGATTTAAAGGATGAATGCAACCTAATGCACTTAATGTTATGAAGATGGTTTAAAGGATGAATGCAGCCTAATGCACTTAACTTAATGATTTAAAGGATGAATGCAACCTAATGCACTTAATGAATTGAATAAACTTTATGTAAGATATGAATGATGAATGCAACTTAATGCACTTATTGTATCTAATGAAAATGATTTAAACTATATGGACTGAATTTTAAATTAAAATGAATGTAACTTAATGCAAGTTAACATGAATCTAACAAATGCTCGTGACCTAATGGAATGCACCTTTTTTTTTTATTGTTTTTTATTTCCAACACACTCGATCACATATAGTTTTTTATGATCCTTTGATTTTTTGATTTGACTACACCCCCTTTCTCTTTTCCTCTTGCAATTTAAATTAAGCTAAGAAAGGCAAAATACATTAAATGCATTTAATCTAAGATGTATGCAACTAACTATCATCATTCAAAAATTTGGAGCTTATATTCATCATTGAGCAATTTTTGGAATCCCATTTTAGTACAACCATCACTAGTTCAATTATGATGATATGAATACTTTTTGCACCTCTTTTGTTGCTTTTCCATCTCTTTCCGGTATGACTATAACTGATTGAAGCCAATCATGAGAGTGTGAATACCGATTTTGTCAGATTCTATGTTGCAAGTGGATTTTGGTATTATGATATTGAAGATCAAAATATTCAATGTATCCTTTTGCGTAAACAAACAGAGATCTCAGTTTTATCCTATGTACAAGTCCTCGATGATTCTTTGATGATCATGTCCTTAGACAAATAATACATGCTTTAAAACTTTGATCTTAAGATGGTCATTCAAAATTCAACAAAATATCACGCTTTCATGATAGCTTGTCTAGTTTAAAAACTTTCATCGATTCACTAGAAAGACATGAAGTCATCAATCAAGTCAACACTCAGAAAAAAAAAAATTTGCAATGTTTTTCAAATCCATATTTCAAGTGTAGTTCCATCCATTTCATACTTTTAATCCTAATAAAGATAAGGTCATCTAAGATCTCAAATCAAATTTTGTGTTTGGTGGTTTGAATTGGATTAGAATTAAGATTTGATTAAGTGCTTTACTTGTGTTTTTAATGAATTGATTTGGTGATTGATTGCAATTTGCTTTTGATGAATCCTTTCTCCTTTTGAGTAGATTGCCCCCAGTTTGATATGATTCCAAAGTTGGACTTAGGACAATTTGCAGATTAGGTGACCAAAATCTTTAGGTACTTGCAAATGCAACTGTGGGGTTTTATTATGCAATATATACAAATGCTAGTGAATGAAATATTTACAAGGGTGACTTCTAGGTATGCGACTGACTTGGACTTTCAATGGCGATTGTTTACTAGGTTTTCACTGATTGAATGGATCTTTCTTTCTTTTTCTATTTTTAAAGATTTTTCCTTTTTTTTCTACCAAGGCACCTATTTGCTAGGTTTTCACCAAGACAACATCTTTTTGAGGATCATATATGAATTTTTTTGGCTTTCTTCACACTCAATTTTCCACTATTTTTTATCTTTTATGCATTTATGATTTGTTTTCTATTTTCTATTTTTTAATGTTTTTGGTATTTTCAAGATCTCTTTTGACTATATACAATAAATAGGATTCTTTCCCATCTAATTCTCTGATACTCTTTATACTCTTTCATCTGTCTCATGTATAGAACCTCTTTAGATGAATGCTATTGATAGGTTCTTTTAGCTCTTCTCCATCATAATCTGCTAACTTATAGGTGCCAGTCCCAAAAGATGAAGTGATCAAAAAAGGTCCTAACCAGTTTGCTTCCCATTTCCCTTTCTTTTCCCTTTCTTCTTGGTTCTTGGGATTCTCTTGCAAAACTAAGTCACCTACTTGGAATGTTCTTGACTTGATGTGCTTATTATAAGTCCTTGACATTCTATTTTGATATACTTTTAAGTGATCAAATGCTTGTTTTTATTTCTCATCTAGCAGTTCTAGTTCATGAAATCTAGCAACTCTATAATCCTCTTCACTTATCAAACCATGTAAAGATACCCTTAAGGATGGAAGTTCTATTGGACTACAACTAATTTGGAATTTGATTGAAGAAACTATGATTACAAGATCACTGAGGAGTTGCTAATTAGATATCCAATATGATTAAATTAGTGTTATGTTGTCATTGATGTCAACTAGCTTGATAGCACTTATCTTGTAAGTTACTATATTGAGACATCTGAAGAAAGGTGAAAGAGATGAAGAATAGAGAAATATACATGAGGAAAGATGTACATGACAGATGAGGATAAGGAACACATTGAGTAACTTGTTGATGAGTCTATGACTTGATGATATTGACTTTATTATGTTGCATTCATCTATGATGAACTATAGAGCTGAAAGACACAAAGCAGTGTTGTCAGTAAATGAAGCAATTCTAGTATACACGGACGGAGTGTAGTGTATACTGATTGTAGTATTAATCGAGTAGTGTTCACCGATGCATTTCTTTGTTAACCAAGTGGAACAGAATGAATTAAATGATTAGTTTAGCTAATAAGATTGATGAGGTAACAAGAGTATAACATCAAGGTAATGGATAAAGTTTGTTACATAGATCGACTGCTGATGAAATTAAAGGAAGATCTAACAGAGCATATTGAAACGTGTTATTGACACAAGTATCGAGAACATTTGAAGTGGAAAAATCTATGAATGTGGTTAAGCGGAAAAATTTGATGGTGGAGAAGAAAATGATTTACTCATCTATATAAGAGAACAGAATTTCTTTATGAATATATGCCGGAAGAAGTAGAATCTATAGGAATATCGCGTGAACAAGGTTTTCATGCATTCTGATCATACTGGTTAGTAAGAACTAAGGTGCATAATAATTACCGAGCTATAGAGAGCAATTACCGATGGATTGTAAGTTGATACAGTATTGAATCTGAAGTGAAATATTGATCAGAAGATTTTGTATGGACTAAATATTGATCTGTAATCTACAATTGAAGTTGTATTAAGGTAGGTCATTTACTGTTACATATTTAACCAGTGTATACAGTCAAAATCTCTTAACCGAGTGGACTCTGAAATTCTTATGATGTATCATTCATAGAATGAACATTGTTATCATGTCAACCCCATAGTGAATGCTAGTTGGATGATAACTTCTAGTCTAAAATCCTCTAACAAGGTCACACCTGACAATGTGTTTGTAAACCTTTAACAAGGTTGGGTCTTAACCAACCTCACTTCAGAAGAGTGAACAATTTTGGGTTGCTGGTCCCAGGTGGTTTTTCCCTTTAAAGGGTTTCCACGTTAAATCTCTCGTGTTATGTGTTGATTGTGATATTTGTTTGTTATCATTCTTTACATGTTACATGTTAGATTTGATCAGTAACTATTATGGTACTAGACCGGTAATCAATAAAAGCACAGATAGTGAAATTTATTATTTTTTACCGATGAGCAAGAATATTTTTGAATTATACATTTTGTTTTTGGACACTGGATAACTAATTCACCCCCCCCCCTCTCAGTTATTCTAACAATTGGTATCAGAGCAGTGGTTGCTTGGAATGAAGTTTTAAGGACTTAAGCATAAAGGTCTCAAGATGTATAAGAGGGAAGTACCAAAACTGAATAAAGAGAACTTCATAGTATGGCAAAGCAGAATGAAGCTGCACATATCTAGAATTGGGAATTTTGCACTAGAAATAATGGAGAATGGCTACATACAACCGACCACTCGTCCCTTAACTCTTGATCAACTAAAAGAAAAACATGAACACAATGTTACTATGATGGAACTTGCTGCTACCTGTACCGACGCTGAATTTGAAGATATCAAGACATGCACAACTGCCAAAGCAATGTGGGCTAAGTTAACACAAATATATAGTGGAGATCTAAATGTCAAAAGAGCCTGAGCTGAAAGTCTAAGAGGTAGATTTGATGATATGAGAATGAAAGAAGGTGAGAATATTGTACAATATTCAAATAGACTCAAAGAGGTGGTACATGCTATTAGAGCATCTGATGGATTAATTGATGATGAAACAATGATAAGCAAGATTCTTAGAAATTTGCTACCAGTTTATGCAATCAGGATTTCTACAATTCATGAAACAAGAGCTACATCCAACCTTACTCTTGACACTCTGATTGGTAAACTTACAACATTTGAATTAAAAAACTTTGATGACAGTGTTGTTCCTTCTGTTGAATCCACTTTCATGTCTTCTTTGAAGATTGGAAAGTCTAGCAGGAATAGTAAGAATTGTGATAGTGATGGCAATACCAATGATGAACTTGATGAGCTTGAAGCACTTATGGCTAGAAGATTTCCCAAAGGAAAAGGAAGGTATAAAGGTGAGCTACCTTTGGCATGCTTTAATTGTAAAGAAGTTGGTCACATCGCTACTAGATGTCCTCAGAAGAAAGATGATGATAGATCCATAGACCGATCTGAAGGAAGCTATGGGAGAAGAGTCAACAGAGGCTACCGACACTACAACAGAGACAACCAAGATGAAAAAGGAAAAAAGGTATGTTACATAGCTGAAGATATTGAAACTGAATCTAATTCTGATGATGATATAGAATTTGTATTTGTTGCTATGAAAGATGACTTAGAGGAGGAAAAGAAACATGAAGAGATAGCACTGATCTCTAAAGTAAGCAAAAATGATACATGGATCATAGACAGTGGTTGTACACATCATATGACCGGTGATGGAGAGAATTTTGATCATCTTGTTGAATATAATGGAGGATCTATGAGAATGGGAAATGATGCACCTTGTATGGTAAGAGGTAAAGGTTCTCTAATGATCAATGATAGATTACAATGTGAAAATGCATACTGGATAGATGGATTGAACTATAATTTGTTAAGTGTGGCTCAGCTGAACAATTTAGGCCACCGACTGGCTTTTGAGAGCAAAAAGGTGAAGATCTATGATGATGGAGGAAGACTTGTCTGAACTGTTACACAATCTAGAGGTAATCTATTCTATCTTCATATGGATCAGTCTTCTTGTTTGTTAATAAACAATGAAGATGCCTGGTTGTGGCACAGAAGGTTATGCCATGTGAACTTTGACAACATGATCAAGATTAGTAGAAAGAAAAGAGTTAGAGGATTTCCCAACCTGACAAAACTTGATCATGCCATGTGCCATGAATGTCAAAAAGGTAAGATGACTAAGTCTAGTTTCAAAAGAAAAGACTATTCAATAAAGAAGATACTTGAGTTGGTTCATGCTGACCTATGTGGTCCTATGAGAACTTAGAGTTGTTCTGGTGATAGATATTTTATTCTTTTTGTTGATGATTATACTAGACTGATGACTGTTATGTTTCTAAAAGAGAAATCTGAAGCTTTCAAAATGTTTAAGTGGTATAAAGCTAAGGTAGAGAAAGAAACTAGAAAGGAAATAAAATGTTTAAGATCTGATAGAGGAGGTGAATTTATCTCTGATGAATTTACTAATTTTTGTAATGAGCATGGAATCAAAAGACAGGTATCTGCACCAAGGACACCTCAACAAAATGGCATTGCTAAAAGGAGGAACAGGTCTATAATTGACTATGCTAGAACATTGATGATATAGAAGAATGTTGCTCAAACATATTGGAGGGAAGTTGTCAGTACAGCTGTGTATGTTCTTAACTAAGTACAACTGAAGAAGGACTCCAACCAAACACCTTATGAACTATGGTTTGGACACAAACCTACTGTAAGTTATTTCAAAATTTTTGGAAGTAAATGCTTTCTTTTGAAAGATGAGAGAAATGGAAAATTTGGTTCTAAAGGAGATGAAGGGATATTTATGGGATATTCCACTACAAGTAAAGCATACAAATGTTTGAATAAGGTTACAAATAAGATAGTTGAAATTACTAATGTTCATGTTGATGAGTTTGATGACAAGTACATAAAGGAAAGTATAAAGGAACCAGAAGACTATGGTAGATTCACTTACATTGAACATCCAGAGTATCTATCGACACCGCAAACTGTAACAACTGGTCAGCAGGAAAATAATGTAGGACAACAAGCAACACAAACCGAGGAACAAGATGGGGCTACCGAGCAAGAAAATGACCCTGAGCAGGATGAACAAGAGAGGAGAAATCAAGTTCTAGCTAGTTTTGTTAGAAGACATCATCCTGAAACACAAATCATTGGAGACAGACATGCTGGAATGCAGACTAGAAGCAAAACAAGACAAGGTACATGTCTAATTTGTGAATTTGAACCTAAAACTGTGAAAGTTTCATTAGAGAATGAAGAATGGGAAAATGCAATGAAGGAGGAAATAGAGAAAATAGAGAAGAACAAAACTTGGTCCTTAGTACCCCGACCAAAAGATAAGAATGTTACCAGTACTAAGTGGATATACAGGAATAAATTGAATGAAAATGGTGAAGTCACAAGAAATAAAGCTAGATTGGTATGCAACGGATATGCATAGGAAGAAGGCATTGACTATGGTGAAACATTTGCACCTATTTCTAGATTAGAAGGAGTTAGAATGCTACTTGCATATGCTGCACACAAGAAATTCAAAGTCTATCAAATGGATGTGAAGTCAGCATTTTTAAATGGTATACTTGAAGAAGAGGTCTACATCAAACAACCTGAAGGATTTGTTGATCCCGACAATAAAGACATGGTATGTAGATTACATAAATCTTTATATGGATTGAAGCAAGCACTGAGAGCATGGTATGAAAGACTACATACTTACTTGTTAAGTATTGGATTTGTTAGAACAAGTGAAAACAACAATCTGTGTGAAAGGAGATACTGATGATACTATTATCATTGTTGAAATATTTGTTGATGATATTATCTTTGGAGGCTCAAATCTTTTCTGCAAGGCATTTTCTGATGAAATGCAAAAGGAATTTGAAATGTCTATGTTCAAAGAGATTAAGTTCTTTCTTGGACTACAAGTGATTCAGCAGAGTGATGGGATATTCATCACACAATCTAAATACATAAAGGAAGTACTGAAGACATTTGGCATGGAAGATGCTAAACCTGTGGGAACACTGATGGATACTGGATGCAAATTGACAAAGGAGGATGAAACTACAGAGGTAAACCAGACACTTTACCGATCCATGATTGGTAAATTAATGTACATAGTTCACAGTAGACCAGATATAACACATGTTGTGGATATTGTTGCAAGATTTTATGCTAATCCTAGAGAATCACACATGATAGCTACAAAAAGGATCTTAAGATACTTGCAGAAAATATAGAATTATGGATTATGGTATCCTAAGGAAGGGAAGTTTGAATTGAAAGTTTACACCGATGCTAATTGGGCTGAAAATGTGGATGATAGAAAAAGCACCACTGGAGGAGCATTTTTCTTTGGTGAAAGACTTGTAACTTGGAAAATTAAAAAGTAGGCTTGTATTTCTCAGTCTACAGCTGAAGCAGAGTATGTTGCTACTTCTACTATCTATTCAAACATTGCATATATCAAACAAGTGTTGGAAGGAATGAATGAGATAATCACTAACGCAGTGATTATATATTGTGACAACACTAGTGCTATTAATATTTCAAAGAATCCTGTGATGCACTCTAAGACAAAGCATATATCTATTAAGTATCATTACTTAAGAGAACAAGTGCAAGAGAAGCAAGTGAAATTAGAATTTGTTACATCTAAAGAACAACTTGTCGATATTTTTACAAAGCCTTTACCGAAGGACGCATTTGAATACTTGAGGACTAGACTTGGGGTCTGTCCCCTATCTATTGGTCACTAAGGTGATCTGGATGTTACATCAACCTATTTTTATCATAAGATCATTCATGTTGATGCAGCATAGTTCACACTTTGAATCATGTTCAAGGTGGTGATTAAGTTTGAGAACTTGTACCGATTGGGATATTAGTATATTGAGATACAGAGGATGATAGAATTGTTTGTTTAATTGTTTCTTTGGCATTGCTGTCAAAGGGAGAGATAAACAATATGAAAAGGAAGAAGTACCAATGAGAATTATCTAAGGGAGAGATAATCTAAATGAGACAGAGTATTGAAGATCAGTTAAAGAGAATAGAAGCAGGAACAGGAGAACTGAAAAGAACATAACTACAGAATGGTAACGTTGTATTATCTAATGTTGGTTTAGTAATGTAGTGATTACACATATTAAGTCTATTTGACTTACAAAATTTTGTTTACAAAGTTGTAGAATATATGTTTGGTATGTGTATGGTACATTTCATATTACTTGAGTTGCCATCAATGCCAAAGGGAGAGATTGTTGGACTACAACTGATTTGGAATCTGATTGAAGAAACTATGATTACAAGATCACTGAGGAGTTGCTAATTAGATATGTAATATGATTAAATCATTATTATGTTGTCATTGATCTCAACTAGCTTGACAACACTTATCTTGTAAGTTACTATACCGAGACATCTGAAGAAAGGTGAAAGAGATGAAGAATAGAGAAATCTACATGAGGAAAGATGTACATGACAGATGAGGATAAGGAACACATTAAGTAACTTGTTGATGAGTCTATGACTTGATGATATTGACTTTATTATGTTGCATTCATCTCTGATGAAGTATAGAGCTGAAAGACACAAAGCAGTGTTGTCAGTAAATGAAGCAATTCTAGTATACACCGACAGAGTGTAGTGTATACCGATTGCAATATTAACTGAGTATTGTTCACCGATGCATTTCTTTGTTAACCGAGCGGAACAAAATGAATTAATGATTAGTTTAGCCGATAAGATTGATGAGTTGGAAAGAGTATAACATCAAGGTAACGGATAACGTTTGTTACACAGGTCGACAGCTGACGAAATTAAAGGAAGATCTAACAAAGAAGATTGAAATGTGTTATTGACACAAGTACCAAGAATGTTTGAAGTGGCAAAATCTATGAATGTGGTTAAGCGGAAAAATCTGATGGTGGAGAAGAAAATGATTTACTTGTCTATATAAGAGAACAAAATTTCTTTATGAATATATGCCGGAAGAAGTAGAATCTACAGGAATATCACGTGAACAAGGTTTTCATGCATTTTGATCATACTGGTTAGTAAGAACTGGGCTATAGAATAATTATCGAGCTACAAAGAGCAATTACCGACGGATAGTAAGTTGATACAGTATTGAATCTGAAGTGAAATATTAATTAGAAGGATTTGTATGGACTAAATATTGATCTGTAATCTGCAATTGAAGTTTTATTAAGGTAAGTCATTTACTATTACATATTTAACCATTATATACAGTCAAAATCTCTTAATCGAGTGGACTGTGAAAGTCTTATGATGTATCATTCATAGAATGAACATTGTTATCCTGTCAACCCCATAGTGAATTCTGGTTGGATGATAACTTCTAGTCTAAAATCCTCTAACAAGGTCACACCCAATAGTGTGTTTGTAAACCTTTAATAGGGTTGGGTCTTAACCAACCTCACTTCAGAAGAGTGAACAATTTTGGGTTGCCGGTCGCAGGTGGTTTTTCCCTCTACAGGGTTTCCATGTTAAATCTCTTGTGTTATGTGTTGATTGTGATATTTGTTTGTTATCATTCTTTACATGTTACATGTTAGATTTGATCAGTAACTGTTATGGTACTAGACTGGTAATCGGTAAAATCACAGACAGTGAAAGTTATTATTATTTACCAACGAGTAGGAATAGTTTTGAATTATACATTTTGTTTTGGGACACTGGATAACTGATTCACCCCCCCCCCCCCCTCTCAGTTATTTTAACAAGTTCTACCTCCAAAGGTAAAACTACTTTTGCTCCAAAGACTAAGGAAAATGGTATAGCTCTTGTTGGTGTTCTGATACTTGACCTATAATCCCATATGGTTGGGTTTATTTTGATTTTCCAATCTCTACTTGAATTATCCACCATTCTCTTTAATATCTTCAAGATGTTTTTATTTTTGGCTTCGGCTTGTCCATTACCCTGGGGGTAATATATTGATGAAGAGTGATGGATCATATGGAAATTTGTACACAACTCTTTTAGGTCCTTATTTTTTAAGTGTTTTTCATTATCCATTATGATGGCATGAGGTACACCATATCTAAAAATTATGTGGTTTAGGATAAACAAATATATCTTCTTTCTCGTTGCAGATGATAAGGGTGCATCTTCCACCCATTTGGTAAAGTACTCTGTTGTCATGATAATGAATTTATCACCATTTAAAGATGGTGGATAAATCATTCCTATTAAATCTAGACCCCATAGACAAAATGACCAAGGTGGTGTCATAGGATGAAGCTCTTGTGCAAGCACATGTATCAAGTTTCCATGAAATTGACACTTTTTACAAGTCTTAGCAAAGTGACAAGCTCTTTCTCCATTCTAGGCCAAAAATATCCTATCCTAAGAAGTTTCTTAGCTAGGGTTAATCCATTTTAATGTGACCTAGAGATTCCCTCATGGATTTCTTGTAAGGCTACGTCTAATTCCTCTTTCTCTAACCATCTAAGAAGCATTCCGTCTAGACTCTTATGCTACAATGTTTTAGATATTAAGGTATATCAAGTGGCTTGTCGGATAAACCTTTTCTTTTGGTTCCTGGTTTGGTCCATTGGTAAAATTTGGTCTTTTAAGTAGGTGTAAATAGGTCCATACCAAGGTGATTCATGTGTTGTTAGCAAATAAATGGTATGAGGATGGGTAGGGTCAAATGTGGGCTACTCAACTTCTTCTACCAGGAATTCATATCTGGCGCTTTGATCTGGTATTTGAAGAAGTGATGCCAAAGTTTCCATTGCATCTATTGCTTTGTTCTTTTCTCTTGGTACTTGCTCAAATATAATAAGGGTGAAGTACTTCTTAATATTTTCCACCATGTTTTTATAAGGCACCATCTTGTCATCTTTTGTCTGATATTCATCATTAATTTTATTAATGACTAATTGAGAGTCTCCATAAACCTTCACTTCTGTCACCTTCCATTCCAATGCCAGCTTTATGTCGATGACCAAGGCTTCATATTCTACTATGTAATTGGTACATGGAAATAGAAATTTATATGACTTTGGAATTGTAGATCCTTGAGGATTAATCAAGAGTATGCCTGCTCTTGATCCATGTTGTGTGTAGGAACCATCAAAATATAGTTGCCATGTCTTTGCCTCAACATTCACAATCTCAAAATCTAGGAATTCTACTTGAATCGGATGATCATCTTGTAATGGTGATTCTTCTAGTTGGTCCACAATGACTTTCCCTTTGATAGATTTTTTATCCACATACTTGATGTCAAATTCGCTCAACACCATGACCCATTTGGCCAGCCTTCCATTTAATGTTGTTTTTCTAAGTCGATACTTCAAAGGATCAATCTTTGCAATGAGTCTTATCTTACGAGATAACATATAGTGACATAATTTTTGGGAAGAAAAAACCATAGCCAAACATTCCCTTTAGATGAAGGTATAGTTCAACTCGTATTTCACCAGAGTTCTACTTATGTAATATATTGCCTTTTCTTTGCCTGATTCATCTTCTTGTGCCAAGAGTGCCCCTAATGAATGCTCGATCGCTGAAATATATACGATCAAGGGTTTTCCTCTAATAGGTGGCATAAAAGTTGTAGGATTCATGAGGTATTTCTTCAACATGTTGAAAGCTTCTTCACACTTCTCATCCCATTTGAAAATTGTATCTTTAAGGAGAAGTTGGGTGAAGTTATGACATTTTTCTGCTAGTTCGGATATAAATCTTTTGATGGATTAAATTCTTCCTTGAAGTGACCTCATTTGACTTATGTTTCAAGGTGCTTCCATCTCCATGATGGCTTTGACTTTAGTGGGATCTACCTCCATTCCTTTTGCTAATACAATGTTGCCTAGCAGCTTTCCTGATTGGACCCCAAATGCACACTTTTTTGGATTGAGCCTCACTTTGAATTTCTCTAATCTATCAAAAAAATTCTCTAGAATTGGTAGATGCTCCTCTCTTGAATGATATTTTTCTAATATGTCATCTACATAATCTTCCATGAACTTATGCATCATATCATGGAATATTGTTGTCATGGCCCTTTGATATGTTGCCCCGGCATTCTTTAGACCAAAGGGCATAAAATTCCAATAGAATGTCCCCCATGTGCATGTAAATGTTGTTTTATCTTGATCCTCAGGTGCTATCTTTATCTGATTATAGCCACTAAATCCATCCATAAGTGAAAAAATGGAATGTCCTGTTGTTAAATCTACAATGGCATCTATGATGGGAAGAGGTAAATCATCTTTAGGATACGCCAAATTTAGATCCCTAAAATCCATGCAAATTCTGATGGACTTGTCTACTTTTGAAACTGGCACTATGTTTGAAAACCATTGGGCATAATCAATGGCCATGATAAACCCCACTTTCAATAATTTCTCTAACTCCACCTTTACTAGCAAGGCTTTATGTGGATGCTTCTTAACTTCTGTTTGACTGGTTTGGCTCCTTTGATTTTTAAGTGATGCATAATTGGATTTGGATCCAATCCCAACATATCATCATATGACCATGTGAATTTGATTTGTTTTTCCTTGAAAAATTTTATGAATTCTTTTCTCTCTTCACTAGATAAGGATGTTGCTAGGTGTATGATCTTAGGCTCGTATTTTGACCCAATGTTTATCTTTTTTGTAGGCTCAATCAAGATAGGAGATCTCTCTTCATAGTATTCAAGAAAAGTATCCAAACTCCCTTCCTTAGGTGCTTCAATTGGGTTTTCACCTTCAGAAACATTCTTTTTTTTTCTCTCTTTGAGCTAATGCTGCCACAACGTGGTTTTCAACACTAGATTCTTTTCCTTTTTTACTTTTTTTAGTTTTTTTCATTTTTTGGTGAATTAGGAGTTTGGATACCTTCCTTTTTCACTCCCTCCTAATATTTTTTTGTATAATAAGGTTCAACCACATTGAGGTATTGGGACACCACATTGTCATTCAAAAAGGTTGGCAAGATAGTGGGTTCAATGGAATCCCATTCGATTAATTCCAGGTATATAAGAGTTAAGGGATCAATGCTTTGGTTTGGTTCAATGGGATTTAGGGATAAGACCTCATTTGACTATTCAAACATTGTATCATTCAAGTCTATGACATGTGCCTCTTCTAGATGTTCTAAAGAACTAGGGTCGAAGTCTTCCTCACTAGACTCCTCTAAGGTTTCTGTTCGATAAAAGTATTGGGGATTAAACCTAACATTAGATTCCCACATAGCAGGTCTCCATGAAGGTACGTAGGGTTCTCCTACCCATTTATTTACTTCAATTTCTAGAATTTCAATCTTTTCTAAGACCACTTGGCTTGAACTTGAGGCTCGATTCTAATTTTGATTTTGCTATTTTATCATTTTTTTGTTAGAAGTGTAGTTATGAATGACATCTACTTATTTATCTTGGAATGACTCACTTGACAATGATTCTCATTCCCAATTTTTAGAATCTTCATCACTATGTGATTCTAATTGTAATATTTGATCATAGACTTTAGGATAGTTCTTTTGGGTGTACCCTTGTTCAAGGTACCCTAATCCTATCTTTTCCTTGCTATCTCTCCATGTCATTTCAATTGGTCTAATAAGTCCTTCATTCCTTGTGCCCAAAGGTCCTTGGCCTTTGTATCCCATCTTTTGCATTATTTGAAATCCTTTCCCATATTGATGTGTGGGAATGCTGATGTTTTGGATGCATTTTTTCTTGGGAACTTGACTCCTCATCTTTATAAAGCCAATTAAGGATTTCATTATCATCTTCATCCATGGATGAAGAAGTATTTTCTCTCACAAAGTGATCATTGTATTTATGGGGTAAATTGAGTGGTCTTCCATATGACTTTGGAGATAATGGCAAGTCCATCATGGATAGTGAATATTCACCTACTCCTTTTTGCTTGATTTTACATTGTTCATCAAAATTTCTCATCATTTGATCCATTTTCTGGTAATGTGACTCCTTGGTGTATACTTAAGCAGATTTGGTTTGATCTTCTTTTGAATTTTCAATAATATTTTCCTCACTAACCTTCTCTTTTCCCTTAGCCGATGTAGCTTGGTTAGTGGGTCTTGGGATGTCTTCAACAACAATTTCTTTTTCTATCTTTTCCTTTTCCTTCAATAATGGGATGTCCTTAGAACTTTTCCCTTTCTCTATTTCATTAGGTATAGACCCCTCTACATTATGCAGGACTAGAGAGTCATTGATAGGCTTGATGTTGTTACAATATTGGAATGGGTTTGAGTCCCCACTTACAATAATCTCTTGACCTAGATAAGAAAATTTTAAACATTGGTGGTAAGTAGAAGGCACGACATGCATTTCATGGATCCACAGCCTCCCTAGAAAAATATTATAGGTCAACTTTAGGTCTAAAACTTGACATATGGTCTCTTTTTGCATAGGACCAACTCTGATGGGAAGTATTATGACCCCTTTAGATGCTCTCTCTTCATCATCATAGGCTTTGATTGTTATTTTCTTCTTTGAATCAATAGCCTCCTTGGAAAATCCTAGGGCTTTTACCAAGTTTAGGGTACAAATATTTAAGCCAGATCCTCCATCGATAAGCACTCTTTTCATTCTATGTTTTTGAATGAGGACCTCTATATGCAGAGGTAAATTCTACGGGTGGTTGAGAAACATTTCATCTTGTTCAAAAAAATGATAAGCAATGAGGAGAAATGAGATGGCCCACCATATTTTGAAACTTGTCCCCATCTAGGTTTATAGGTGCATTGGTTTCTACTAAAGCTTTCTCTAGAATTTCCTTGTGAGTAGGTGATAATTTGAGAAATTCTAGGATTGAAATTTGAGTGGGAGTTCTTTGTAATTGATCAACCAAGTTATATTTCTTTGATGATGATGATGTGCTTTGGTTGGGTAAAACAATTATTGGATAATTTCCAAGCAAGGTGATTTTAGAAGCTTGCCCCCTAGTGACAACATTGGATGATGCTTCTCTTGGTTTCTCCTTTACCACGATAACATTTATGGTATTGTCCTCTTCACTTAGAGTATTGATTATGTTATCATAGGTATGAGAAAAGTTCACTTTCTCATTACCTCTTTTATGGTTTTGGTTGGCATTAGATGACTCACCCTTTTCATGGTTTAGAAAGGGGTTCTTGAAGGTCGTATGATCCTCATTGTTTTGAGGCCCTTCAATTTTGATAGTTCCATCATCTATTAGGTCTTGCACTAAGTGTTTTAACTTCATGCATTTGTTGGTTTTGTGACCCTTATTTCAATGATACTCACAATGGTGAGAATCATTCCACCAATTATGTTTAATTTGAGGCTCATAAGGTCTTAACTCAGGTAATGTGATAATATTATTATTAACCAAGGTTCATAATGTGTTCTCCAAGGGTTCACCTAGAAAGGTGAATTTTCTCTTTTGATATGTGGAGAAAAAGGGTTTGGGCTTATTCCCATTAGCATTATTAAAAGGATTATTATTGGAATTGTTTTTGGGATTGTTGGAATTGTTGTTGGAATTATTGGAATTAAAGGGAGCTTTATTCATTTGATTTATGTTGTATGAAGAATTAGCTCCACTTGATAAGTTAAAAGGGGTAGCCTTTAAGTTGTGGGCCTCCACAACTCCATCATTCACAAGATCTTTGTTATTATTCTTTAACCATAGGTTAGGTTTATCATTTTGATTCTTTGCCCCTCGATTATTAACATATTTAGATACATAATGGTTATTGTCGATATTGGTATTTGATTTATTGTCTTTGAACAATTTTATCTCTCCTCTCTTTACCAATACATCCTCAATTTTAATCCCATTTTCGATTAGCTTTTCAAATGTTGGGGGACATTGAAGTTGGAGTCGATAATTCATCTCCATGGTCAAATTGTTTGTAAAAATTTCCATTTTCTCCTTCTCCGGGATACTTCATGGATACCTTGCAAAAATGGTCCTCCACCTTTGTAGGAATCCTAAGAAGGATTCATCATCTTTCTATTTGGTATCACACAATTTGAGCATTGTGATTTCATGCTCAATATTATAGGAGTAATGGGTTACAAACTTAGAGGCTAATTCCTCAAAAGTCTTTATTCCTTGTGGGAGTTTAGAGAACCATTCCATGGTAGGACCTCCCAAACTCCTAGGGAAAAGTCTCATTAGGTATGTAGTGTTGTGCATGAACTCAATACTTAGAGTGCAAAACTCTCTTAGATGATCTTGTGGGTCTATTTTACCCATATACTTACCATATTTAGGAAAAATGGTATTGAAAGGAAAAGGGCCATGACCAAGCTTTTGTTGAAGGGGAATGGGCACAAGGCCTCAATAGAAAATGGCTTAGGTTTGGTGGCCTTTTTCATTAAATCTATTTGTTCTTGGAACATTTTCAATTATTTGGTCATAGCATACATTGGGTTATCTTCTTCTTGCTTCTTCTTAATTTGATCTATATCATAGTCATGTGGGAGCTTTACCCCTGCTTGGGCTAGGTTTAGGAAAAATTTCTCCCTATCCCTTTCTATCAATTTATCCATGACTTCAAGAAAATTGTTATCTTGAGCCACTCTATTAGCCCTTTCTTCAAGAGTTTCTTTAGGTTCTTGGTTTCTGTTGTTGGTATTATCATTTTTTCCTCCTTGGTTGTAATCATGAAATGTGGAATTTTGATCCATTGATTCAAATCTTTCTTCAAATAAATTTGAGAGAATATCCCCTTGATCTTGATTGTTGAAAAGACTTTGATATTAAAATTTGGGGACCTCTTTGGCTATACAATTGTCATCTTCTTGTAAGGATAACTTGAGTTTGTGAGAACGTGTGGAAATCGGCATCCAACAAGGTTTGATTCAAATTGATCCTTTGATTTGGTCATTTTTTATTATAATTGAAGAGATTAAAAATATAAGATGAGCTTTGTAATGGATATCTCTTTCACTTCTTCTATGTATTTTTCAAACAAAACAATCACAAGTACACTTGTTTCTTTTTACCCTCTACACAAAAGTGTTTGAATTTTTAGGATGTTATCATAGGTTTTGAACAAAAAGAAACTTCAAGCAATCTACCTAGCTCAAGATTGGTTCATAAACATGGCTCTATAAGTTATTATTTTCTAAGTTAACAAGGTTTTAATCAATATTCCGTTCAAAATGGATATTAAACTTTCATGCTCTAAGTATATTAAGAGGCTTCCCACCACCAGTATGTCTGAGTTTTGCGCAATCCTGAAGGACTAGTCGAGGAAGTTCAAAAATTTAACACCCTTTCGTCACAAACCCCATTAAGGATGCATGCATTTCATTTTATAGTGGGTTGGATGATCACAGAAAAGGTGATTGTATCCCACTTAGGGCTATCCCTCTCACTAGACCTTTTAAGGAGAATCTCGAGAGCCGAGCCCAACTAATGATCTAGCATGTTCATGTAAAAGCAAGAAAATGGAATGAAGAAATAGGTTGTGGGAGTTTGATTCACCAAAAAGGTGAAGAGCATATCCCTATCTACTTCTAAATCCCCAAACACAATTAACAATGTTCAATTTCCAACCCACTAACTAGTGAGAATCGAGTATTGCTACTCTTTTCTACAAACAAGGGGTTTATTTGATTATGTGCTTGATTTCCTTAACCTTTCCTCTTAATCAAAGATTTTAACACTTTTGACATTCTGATTCACTAAAAGAAGTGAAGAGCATAGGCCTAATGTTAAATTTCCTCAAACAAAGATAGGGTATTTTTAATTACTAGATTTTGAAAACAACAAAGCCACAATTTAAGTAAAAAAATGAGTAAGTTTAGGCTCACCTTTTCCTTGTAGCTAGCAAAAGGCTAGGGGCATTTTTTATTGATTTTCATTTTTTAATGCTTACCTTGGCGATCGTTCCTTTCCAATGTGCTTTTCCTCCAACAAGTTAGTCAACAAAACTAGCCACAATGAAAAATAAAATTGAAGAAACAAAGATAAAATTGAACTTTAAGCCTTATTTGTCAAATTTAAGAAAAACTTGATTAAGGTGAATAAATCCAATTCAATGAAATAGATTTTGCTTTATAAGTTTCTAGAATTTTGATGTAATGATCATATACCTTTCCTTCTTGTTGAGAATCCTCAAGAACCAGCTTAATGTGAGAAATGTTCTCCTTTTTTATCTTCCTTGTCAAAGCTTTGCCTTCTTGATTGAATCTGCTCTCTGGTTTTTTTACTCTTTTATGTCTAGACATCCTGCAGAGATAGAGAAAACATTTTCTGATAGTCAGATTCAATTTATTTTCAAATTAAGCAAAAGCACTATTGAATCTATTGAAAGTGCTCTTTAAATGCTCAAACGCGCTAGAGATTGAATTAAAAGCGCTAAAGAAAATAGTTAAAAGAACAGAAACAGAGAGTAAAAGTGTTGAAATCATGTGTAAAGGTGTTAGAAAATGATCAAACACGTTGGAGATTGAGTCAAATGCACTGGCTAGTTAGGGAATAAGCGTTGATAGAAATTAGACAGAAGCCAAAAAGAATCGAAAGCGTTGTTTCTCTATGCAAAGGCACACAAATTTGTCATGGAAGCATTGTTACAGTGCTCAGAAGCATTGTTTAACTGCTCAAACGTGATGTTTAAAGTCTTAGAAGTGTTGTTTCACCTGCAAAAAAAAGAGCTTAACATGCAAAAATTTGATCTAAAATGAGATTTACAGATTTTTAGAAAGTGAAGCCTAAGGCCCCATGGTGGGTGCCATTTTTTGTACTAGAATTTGTACCTTCATAGGGTTAGTATTGACAATAATTGAATAAAATAACTAAATTAACCACAAAGGAAGAGCTATTCTAACAAATAAAGACAATTAAGTACTCTATGGATCTCTAACTAGGGATGTTAATGGTGAATCTCTCAGCAAGCCTCCATTAATGACAGTCCTAGAATGAGAGTATATCATAAAGAAAGCTAAAATAGTTCAATTCCAAGTTGAAATGCTTAATTAACTTCTAAATTTGCCTTTCTAGCTGAAAATCTCAAGACATTAGATGCAATTCTCATATTTGTGGATTGAATTATGAGTGAATTTAGCCTTTCTTTTATAGGATTTGGCAAGGGTAGTGGGTGTAGTAGATTTTTTCAAGGTTAAATTGGGGTTGAGTCTTTGGTTCCACCCTTTGAAGACAATTTAAATATTGTGTCCTTAAAGCTTGGGACAAGAAGACAAGATGAGTGGACAAGATGTTCTTTCAAATTGAGTGATTGAGATTGAATTTTGGCTTGATCCATGTGAGCTCTTTCTTTAAATCCTATTGGTTGAGGCTCTTTCCTCTCATGTGGTGTTGAGAGAAAATGGGAATTAATTAATTGAATTTAATTAATTTGTTTAGCCATGTGCACCCCTTGAGTGGGTTGATTTGATTTAATTCAAACTTATAACAATTAATTGGATTAATTTCACATTGATTTAATTTATCATGATTTGATAGGTTTTAATTGATCTTTATGGCTTTGATTTTTAATTAAATTGAATTGAAGCTTGATTTTAATTTTGATTGGCTAAATGCTTGTTTCGATTCAATTGCTTTGATTTTGCCTTGGTTTTGCCTTGATTTGCCTTTATTTCTTAATAAAATGATCTTGTCCACTTTTAGGTGATTACACTAATCATACCTACTCTCTAGGTATCTTCTCATTCCAACCCTTAGCCTATACAAGCTCTCAAGTCATGGGCCGGGCATTATCACTAATTATATTTTTAATAAGCTCTCCAAATTTCAATTACTAAGTTATCACTTGTTAACAAACTTACGATAGGTTACCCTAGTACTGACCACTTTGGGACTCAGACCCCTATTGTAAGACACTCCCCTAAGATGCACCTAATTAACCTCCCCTAGGCTCACAAGTCACAAATAACCACATAGGTCTCATAAAAGTATGATGAACAAATTCTAGTCCACAAAAGATATCAGGGACACACATTGGTCCTCAAACCAAAACATCATAACCACTCTCTCAAAGAGTTCACATAAACATAAGTTTAGGTCTCAACAAGCTTGGGTAGACATGATCGAAATGATATAACATCATAATGCATAATAAATAACCACATAAGAATCAATAGAACAATTCACCCCACCTCTTTTATACACACCCAAAAAAACCAACGTAAACCCCCATTCCACAATAATTTACACAATAAGGTTTAAGTAATAATCCTCAAAATACAAATTCATACATACAAGAACATCTTATATTTTAATTTAAAGGTTCTAATTTGACTTAACAAATACAACCATATGTATATCAATGCACTCAAAATAAGTCAATTCATATAAAATTTCCAATTATTTAAATATATCCACATAAACCCCCTCTAAATAAATAAAAAATGAAACAAAGTAATAAATTGTAATATTAACTAATTAACAATTTTAATTATTAAATATTAATATTTAATAATATTATTAATTAACATTAATAATAATATGAATATTAATAATAATTAATGTGGTGAAGGAATTTTTTGGTAGTAGGAGGTTATTGAAAGAAATTAATGCCACTTTTATGGCTCTCGTCCCCAAGAGGCCAAGAGTTGATTCTTTGGATCAGTTTAGACCTATTAGCTTATGAAAATATTTCTATAAGATCATTTCTAAGGTGCTTACCCTAAGATTTCTCAAGATTCTACCTTTCATTATTTCCCCCCAACAAAATGGCTTTGTGCTTGGGAGACAAATCTTGGATTTTGTCATTTTTCTCCATGAGAATATTCACTCTCTTTCTTTAGCCAATAAGCAGGGATTTCTTTTAAAGTTGTATCTTGCGAAGGCTTATGATAGGGTGGATAGGAATTTTATGGTTAAGGTTCTAGAGAAGTTTGGGTCTGGGATTAAAGTCATCCAATTGATTGACCAACTTATCTTTGTTTCTTTTTTTTCTGATTAATGGGTCTTCCTCTCATTTCTTCATAAACTCTAGGGCTTTAAGCCAAGGTGACCCTTTGTCTCCTATCATCTTTACCATTATGGTTGAGAGTTTGGAAAGATATCTTTTGAATTTGATCAATGATGGCCTTCTCCAAGTGGTTAGACCATCCTCTACTAATTTAGTCTTCTCCAATGAACAGTTTTTCAATGACATGGTTACTATGGGCCTATCTACTATTAAGGAGGAAAAAAATATGAAGGCTTCCCTTAACACTTACACTAGAGCCATGGGGAAGAGTATTAATTGGAATAAGAGTTCCCTTTTCTTCATCAACACTCTGGGAGAAAGACAAAGGAATATATCTACCATTCTAGGGTGTAGGATTGCCTCTTCCCCATCTTTCTACTTGGGTCTCCCTTTGGTAGGTAAACTTGCAAACTCTTTCTGGCTAGATATTATAGAAAAATTTAACCAGAAGCTTGCTGGATGGAAAGGGATTTTCTTGTCTCAAGATGTTAAGATAATTTTATTGAAATCTTCTGTGCAGATCTTAGTCATTTATACCCTCAGTTTATTTAAGATTCTTGCTAAGTTTGCACATAAGATTGAGGGGATTTAGAAAAAGTTTGTTTGGTCAAGTACTAAGGATAGAAAACGTATCCCACTAGTTTCTTGGGACAGTGTGTGCAAACCAAAAAAATTGGGAGGCTTTAGTATTAGGACTATTAGGAAAATGAATAAAGTCATCCTAGCCAAACATTTGTGGAGACTCTTTGGAGAAGAGAAAGAGTGGAACACTATTTGGAAAAATAAGTATATCTATAACCTCTCGATTGATCAAATTCTCCAAACAGATTTTCATATTACTGGTTCAAAAATATGGAATAGTGTCTTCAAAGACAGAGATGTTATTACTGTTGGTGGAAGATGGATTCTTGGCAATGGCATAAAAATAAGATTTTGGGATGGTCCTTGGATTATGGATAAACCGTTGAGCTCGATCCCTAAATTATTGGATATCAAGGATAGATGTTTAGATTTTTTTAGGGATTTTGTTGGGGACTATTGGAGAGATGATGGCTGGGTTAATATCTTAGGGGTGGATTTTTTAAATAAAATATTGATCTCTCATAAAGTTTTTGTTGAGAAAGAAGATATTTTTATATGGGGTCTCAACCCTTTTGGATATTTTTTGTGGCTTCTACGTGTAAGTCCCAAGTCCATTACTGTAATCCTCCTTTCTAGGCTAATGCATTGAATAACATTCTTATCCCTAAAGTGGAAACCTTTTTTGGTTATTCCTCCAAAAAAAAAATTAATTATGGATAATCTTGTTAGGAGGGGCTTCTATTTTCCCAATAGAAGTTTCTTATGTTGTAATGATGAAGAATCTAGTCCCCACTTATTACTCAGATTCTCTTATACTCATCATCTATGGGAGGTTTTATTTCAAAGATGGAATGTCTATTGGGTGCTTCTGAACTCCCTCCAAGCTTTATTCTAGCAATGGTCCTTCCCTAGTTCCAATCATAGGGTTAGCATTGTGTGGAACATGACTATTCCACATCTCATTTGGAATGTATGGAAAGAAAGAAACAATGGGATTTTTAGAGAATGTCTCAGATCTCCCATGATGCTTATTAATGTCATTTTCAGAGGCATCCTGGAGAATTATGATTCCAAATTCAACCATAGTGCTGCTATGGAAATTGACTCCTAGAATCTTAATTGTATTAAGGAGAAGAATAGTAAGTGGGGTAATTGTTCATGGATGACTCCCCCTAAAGGATGGATTAAAATTAATTTTGATGGTGCTACTAAGGGGAATCCTAGAAGATCTGGTTGTGGTGGTGTAATAAGAGACTGCAAGAGAAACTTCCTAGTGGTGATTGTTGTTCCCATTGGGTTTCAAATCACATGGCTGAAACAATAGGGCCTTTTCATACTATTACTCTAGCTAAAGATTTAAATGTTAGGAATATTTGGATTGAGGGAGATTCTTTAAATATCATTAATTTCTTAAGAAGGAAGAACAAAATATCTTCGTCCATATATAATTTCATTAATTTGACTAAATATTTATGTGATTCTTTTGCTAATCTCCATTTCTCTCATGTGTATAGAGAATCAAGTAAAGTGGCAGACTAATTTTCCAGTTTAGGGGTTAATTTGGAGGCTCGCACTACTTTCAATTATCAAAAATATTTAAAAGAGGATGTTATTAGTCTTATTTATTTTGACAAGACTAATAGTAGAGAAGCACCAAGTATTATTAATGATGGCGCAAAAAATAAGGAATGATGGCCACTTCAAGGGAACTTACGGAGGAGTCCTTTTAATCAATCTTCATTATTTCCTCCTCAGATCGCACATTTTGTGGGAATTTTTTCTCACATTTCATTGCTACATTCTATACCACTGGTGCTGCTACAATTCATTTTAGTTTTGGAGTTTCTCTGGTGTGGAGTGTATCTTTTTGGCATCTTCTATGATGGGAGGTGATTTGAAGAAGGTATAGCTGGGTGACTGCTCCAATATTAAGGAGGATGTACAAGTTTGCAAAAAACTCAGAAAGGGGAGGGTGACGCCGTATGTAACGCCCCGCCAGGGAACCTAGGAGAGATTAACCTATAACTTGCTACTAAGTTTGGTGAACATTTTTTTTTTTAAAGTTAACATACAAGATAAAAAAAATAGTGTGGAAGCAATTACCATTAACTCACATTAAACCAACATCCAAAATAGATTACAAATCCCAAGGGTTCCTTGACATAGAATTACTTAAGAACAAATAACAACTAAAGAAAGATAACAAAAGATTCCATACCATAAATGATTCAAATACAACTTACATCAATAATAACAAACCTCATGGACATCCATGATAACTAATACACTGACATCCACTACACATGTCGCAGGGTATGTAATAATAAATCTAACATAAAAGTACAATGTCCATATTAGGTATCACATGTGATACTCTAATATAGGACTACATAAAAGAAGATATGATAACAAAATCAATAATGAAGAATCAATGAAGAACCATAAGGGCATCCAACTACAAAAGTATCAATAGCACCGACACCAAGACGTCGAATCTCAAATGGTAAAGAATCACTACCACTTGTTTGTGTAGAACCACAAAGGCCTACCCCACCGTGCTGAGGAGATAACCACAAACCCCAATCGGATGACCAAAACCAAACAAGGATAAAACCACTGAGCAAGGAAACCTGAAAGCTCTCTACTCAAGGTGTACAAAAAAAATAAATAAATAAATAAAGAGAAAGGTGAGACACACTAATCCAGAAGCATAAACAGAAAACTCAGGAGATGATCTAGGCTACATGCTATGGGAGTGTCATCACATGTCTATCTACTTGAGTTACCCTGGATTGGTCACTCTGGACCCCAGACCCTCAAGCATTGAGTTACCCTAGACTGGCCACTCTGGGCCCCGGACCCTCAATACGGTCCATGTGGGATTAGAATACTCTCTCTCAGATATGAGGAATTTTAATCATAACCATACTCTATATTATCTTTTTAAATGATCTATAAATTTTTAATTACTATGTTATCACTTAATTACATAACCTGCAATAGGTTACCTAGGTACTGACCACTTTGGGTCCCGGACCCTATTGTAAGCCACTCCCCTAAGATGCACTTAATCAATCTCCCCTAGGCTCATAATCTCACAAACATCAAAAATAGGTATACTACCAAGTAATCCTAGAAGCAGTTTCACACATAAGAAACTGAGATGATTACAGAGATACCATAAACAGATAATAACCAACAAGAGCCCATAAGATCGAAACAGGAATGATAATTCAGAATAAACACACACATAAACATGATACTAAAAATACAATCCAACTGATACTTAACCCTGCCTCTGTTTCCCCTAGGCCATCTAATGTCCAAAATCACATAATGCACAAGAATGTAGTTAAGAAACAAGAAGCCAACATTCACAATTTACAAAACTGATCAGGAACTTCAAGCATTGAAACATTGCAATGAACATGATCCTAACATAATATGGATCGCATAATATTGATGAAAGAATAATGACATAACGAGCATACTAAAGTCACTCATAAAAGAAATATTTCCTAATGACGTTCTAGGAATTCAATAGAAAATTTGCCCAATTTTGGTATAAACATAAACATTTAACAACTAATTGTATCATTAAACAAAGAACGTCTCGCACACAATATAAAATAATTTAATTTAAAATTATCCCAAATAATTACATCTTATTAATTATAATAAGATAATTATAACATAACTAATTCATAAACTAAATTAACATAACAAAAATTAAATTAGCACATACCAAAATTTAATATAAAATAAGTTAACATAAAATCAAAATAAATTAACATTAACAAAATTAACAAAATTAAAATTAATTAAATTAAAATAAACTAATTTAATTAAATTAAAATAAACTAATTTAATTAAGAATAAACGAAACTTAAAAATTTTAAATAATAAATAAAATAAAAAGCAAAATAACCTTTTTAAAGGGGGGGACAGTGGTCCCCACTCCCCTGCCGCGATGTAGGTGACAAACCTATCGCGCGGTACCCTCAGGTACCGTCGGCAAGCCTACACCTGCCGCACGGCAGCCAAGGAGGTGGTGGGAGGTGGTGGCCCCCACCTCCATCAAATCAAAACAACATTTTTTAATTTTTATTTTATATTTTATTTTATAATTCGTTTATTTATTAAAAACAAAAAACATACTTCCGAAGCATAATTTTATTTTTCTTATTCATTTTGGAAACCAAGATATATAAAAATATATTATTAGTTTAACAGAATATATATATATATATATATATATATATATATATATATATATATATATATATATATATATATATATATATATATATATATATATATATATATATATATATATATATATATATATATAATTGACAGAATATATATATTAAAGTTTTCAATAGAGAATATATATATATATATATATAGAAATTTTCTCTTACAATTTCAAAACTGAGATTCATTTGTGTTTTGAATATATTCCTTTCTCACAGGTTCTAAATATATTCAAACAAAATACAAGAATCATGTAAATTTTTGCACAGAAAGAATATATTTTCCAGAACTGATATTTTTGTACTAAGATTGGGTTTTTGTCTTAAATTGATTTCTTTTAATAGAGAATTAATTTTTCTCTCAATACTATAGTTAAACTATACAACGGGATTGATTTATTGATTTATAGGCAAACCATGAATAATTAATTAATGAAATTTTGCCAGAGTAACACTGCAATGCCAAGTAATAATAAAATACAAAAATTAACTACACTATGGTTTCAAAATACCCAGATCTAATATAAACAAGGATCTTTCAAAATTGAAACATAAAACACTATCAAACATAGAAAGATAAACAGATGTGAGTATAGATCTGACAAACAAATCCAAAACCTACCTCAGATCCAATGCCAGAAATGGAATAAAAAAGGAAACCCCTGGAGATCTGAGAACCAAATTCTCTCCAAATTCAAACACAACCTGCAGATCTAAAAGCTAATTTGCAACCAGGTGCCCAATCCAGATGCACAGAGAAATTCAAATCATCAAACAGCCACAACAATCCACAATTCTTCAAAATGCCAAACACACAAGCCTTCTCCAAAATTCCTCTCCAAAACCTGTCTCCCTCAAAAATGAAAACAAAAATCTCCTAATAGGAATTCAATTCCCAAATTCAAGCAATCCCAAAAGACAACTCAAAAGCTAACTCATAGTTCAACTCCAAATCAGAAAATGACTCATAAGACAACTCCCAATCCAACTCAAATTCCAAAATTGAAAGTAAATAAAATTAATTAATTAAAATTTCTTTTAAAAGCACAACTCAACTTGACTTTTGAAAACTAGTTATCTTTTTGAAATCAAACTCTTTTTCAATTTTGCACATGTTTTAATTTAAATTCATTTATTAAATAAATTAAATACTTAATGCATCACAAATTCATGCAATTAATTATTTAATCATTTAATAAAATATTAAAGCATAATTCAAATCATTTTCAATTAAGCACAGGTTAATAATTTAAAACTCAAATTAAATAAATTAAATATTTAATACATCTTAAAGCATGCATTAAAATATTCAATTATTTAATTATACATTCAAACATAATAAAATCCAATTTCAATTAAAAAATCAATTATTTCTAATTAATCAAATAATTGACTTTGGATAATTTCTCAAATTAAACATAGGAACATAATTAAATCATTAAATTCAACTATAATCCTAACATCGATAATCATATAAAATCACCTAAATAATCATAAATCCATTGAATCGAACACAATAAGATCAAGCACAATCAAATACAAGCAAACTGAAACCATGCACAGACTCAAGAACGGGATCCATGAATTCATGCCAACCAAGTGAATTTGGGTAGGGTAGTCAAACAAACACTTGTCCATTCCTAGGACAATTTGGCTCAGGTTAGGGTTTTGGGTATGTGTATTATCTCCCCTCTTTACCATTGAGACAAATGTTTTTGGGCCCGCTCACTCCTGCCAATTCAGGGAAGATGATGCCATGTACCTACAAACCTGTCATCACAAGATGAAGCATGTACATACAATATATAATAGACAATGATAGGGTATGGTCGGATGTGTGAATCTTGACTATGCAAGTAACTACGCCTCTGTCCTCTACCACACAAACACGTCAAACAGATACAGACACACAATCACCATACACATGCAAGTATGGGGTAAGTACATCGTAATCAATATAAAACATGTAATCTAACATCATAAAACATCATCATCTAATCTATGCATACACCTGATAAACATATGATAATAATCCATAATCATCATTAATGAAACAATAATCGATCTCATGGAAAGTGACCTAAAAGAATTCGATCAATCACCTAAAACATGAAGCAACCTAAAAACAACCTACGGGTGTGTATTACACCGTACATTGAGAAGTTGCATGGGTATGACAAGAGAATTACGTAGAATCTTATTGATGATTAGAAGAATGATTCTATTAATATTGGGGGAAAGAGGATTGATCTCATGGTCGACCTCATAGCCTAGGTGATGGGTTTGTAGAACTCTGGTAAGAATTTTTATAGGGATAGGAAGGTTTCTAAGATGAAAAAATTTCCTGTTTCGATATGTGAGAAGAATTCTTTAGTGAAGAACAAGGGTTTTTTTTATTATTGATCATTTTGATGAATTTTGGAAGAAAATCCTTCTAGTTGTAATGAAATATTTTACTTTGGATGGAAGGTTCACATGAGTACAATCTCACCATTTTGTGCTCCTAAACCATTTCCATCACAAACATAGGATTTTTTTCCCTTTTTATTTGTATATCTCATTATATCATAGTCTGGTTGAGAATAGAGAAAATGCGGGGAAACTTGTGCTTCATGAGGGCCTCATTCTTCTTATTTATGAGCACATGAGAGATAATATCCCTGACCCCATTCACAAGAACCATAATGATAAAAGGAAGAGATCTATCTCTTTGGACAAAGGGGATATCATTACCTCTAGGAAAAAGGCTAAGACTGAGAAGACCCCTACCAAAGAGCTTGTTGGTGCTTCTGAGACAAAAAATATTGTTGGTTACTCAAGTAGCTCTGAGGACATGGCAGATTTTGTTCATGTTTTCAAGGAGGTTTCATTGGATGAGGATGAGGACTATAACCCTAATTATGAGAATAAAGTCAAAAAGGTTGAGGGTTTTTCCTCCACTTCAGCTTTGGAGGAGTCTGTTGAGGGTGGTGGTGATCTAAAGAGAGTTCAAGGTGTTGACTTTGTGGTTGGTCCTACTAATATTGAAGGAGGAAATAAAGGTAATGATGAAGATAATAAAGGCATGCAGGATACTAGCAGAATGGATAAGGGGAAGATTAGGATCCTTATCTATGAAGATTTTTTTGATGGTGAGAAGAATGATGTTTATTTCTCTATAGAGGATTATGTGGATGTGGAATATTCTGAGCCTCGTCATCCTAAAATTAGGGAGTTGTCGGTTAAATTGACTTTGGAGGATTTTATTGATCATGAAAAAATCACTACGAGCATTCTTCAATCTACTAAAGCTAATGCTTTGTATACATTTCAGCTGGATAAATGGTGCTTCCATGAAATCAAGAACCTAAATCTCAAATACAAAGCATTAGAGGCTAAGCATAACATCCTGGCAAAGAAATTCAACAATTTGGACAGTACCCCTTCCTCGTTGAAGGTTATGTAGGATGATCATGGTACCTTCAAATTGGTAAAATGGGAAAGTCTAGTTTCAAAAGTAAAAACTATCAGTCTGAAGATATTTTGGAAATTGTGCATACTGATTTATGTGGACCTATTGGAATTGAAAGCTATACCAGAGAAAAATTCTTTATTCTCTTTGTTGATGATTATTCTAGAATGATGACTGTTATGTATTTAAAAGAAAAGTCTGAAGCATTTGAGAAGTTCAAATGGTATTTAGCAAGAGTAGAAAAGGAAATAGGAAAAAGAATAAAATGCTTGAGATCAGACAGAGGTGGTGAATTCATCTCCCATGAATTCAATAATTTCTGTATTGAAAGAGGAATCAAAAGATAGGTATCAACCCCGAGAACTCCTGAGTAGAATGGGATAGCTGAAAGAAGGAACAGATCTATCATGGACTGTGCAAGGACTCTTAGCCTTCAGACTGAGACTCGGTACTTTGTGACTCGGTTACTGTACTGGGCTCAGTAGATTTAGTCTCCTTACATGTGTCTGGCAATGTATTAGGTTCAATGTAAACAAATTTTCTGTAGTCTTTTGGTTCCTTTTTGCTTTCTTCTTCAATCTTTTCTACAAACTCATCAATTCTCACATGTGCACTTTCTATGATTTTGTGAGTGGACAAATTTAGACATCTATATGCCTTACTTTTGCAAGAATATCCCAAAAATATTCCTTCATCACTTTTTACATCAAATTTTCCTTTTCTAGATTCTTTCAAGATGTAACATTTACTACCAAATATTTTTATTTAACTTACATTTGGTTTGTAGCCATACAATAGCTCATATGGAGTCTTGAATGTGTCTTTTCTCAGCTATACTTGGTTCAAGGTATGAACTGCAGTGTTGATAGCTTCCTTCTAGTATTTCATAGCAATGTTCTTTTCAATCATTAGAGTCCTTGCATAGTCCATGATAGATCTATTCCTTCTTTCAGCTATCCCATTCTGCTCAGGAGTTCTCGTAGCTGATACCTATCTTTTGATTCCTCTTTCAATGCAGAAATTATTGAATTCATGCGAGATGAATTCACCACCTCTGTCTGATCTCAAGCATTTTATTCTTTTTCTTGTTTCCTTTTCTACTCTTGCTAAATACCATTTGAACTTCTCAAATGCTTCAGACTTTTCTTTTAAATACATAACAGTCATCATTCTAGAATAATCATCAACAAATAGAATAAAGAATTTTTCTCCGGTATAGCTTTCAATTCCAATAGGTCCACATAAATCAGTATGCACAATTTCCAAAATATCTTCAGACTGATAGTTTTTACTTTTGAAACTAGACTTTCCCATTTTACCAATTTGACAATTCTTGCATAGACCAACATCAGGTTTCTTCAAAGTAGGAATACCTCTTACTTTCTTGAATTTGCTTATTTTTATCATGTTGTCAAGATTTACAAGACATAACCTTTTGTGCCATAACCAAATTTCTTCAATTTGAGCAATAAAACATGAGTAATCACCAAGATCAAGATAAAATAGGTTACCTTTGGTTTGTTTGCCTGATCCTATCAGTTTTCCTTTGTCATCCAGCAGTCTTGCTTTGCCATTCATGAATTCAACCTTGAATCCAATGTTGATTAGCTGTGCTACACTTAGAAGATTATGCTTTAGTCCTTCGACCCAATATGCATTATCACATATAAGTTCTTTGGTTAATGAAATTCATCCCTTTCCTTTTATACAACAGGGTTCATTGTTTCCAAACCTTACATTACCACCATCAAAGTTTTCAAAGTGTTCAAACTTGGTCCTGTCACCAGTCATATGATGTGAACATCCACTATCTATAATCCATGTATCATTCTTTCTTATATGAGAGATAAGTGCCATCTCATCTTCATCATTATCAAATTCATCTTTTACGGCAATGAAAACAATTTCTTCTTCACTATCATCTGAATCTTTAGCTAAGAAACATGTTTTATTACCTTTATCCTTGAATGATTTGAAATTTTTCTTGCCATTGTACTTGTAATTTTTCTTGTCATCTTTGCTTTGCTTGTTTGGACACCTAGCTGCAATATGACCAATTTCTTCACATGAAAAATAGATTAAGGGAGTTTTACCTCTGTATTTTCCTCTACCTCTTGAATACTTCTTTGCAAGTAATGCTTCAATAACTTCAAGATCTCTATCATAACTTTCCTTTGATTCTTCTTCACTTTCTGATTGGATTTTCTTCCCTTTCTTGAGTGAAAGTTTGGCCTCAAAAGCTAATTCAATATTTTTAGAAGTTGGAACATAGTTGTCATAGTTATCCAGTTCAAAGGCTGTCAATCTTCCAACTAAGGCATCCAAAGTTATATTGTGATTTTCTTCACATCTTCTTTCTTGAATAGCAAAAACTCTTATTGCATAAATAGGGAGTAATGTTCTAAGAACCTTACTTATAACCATTTCATCATCAATTTTTCCTCTAGAAGCTCTGATTGCACTAACACTTGTCTTGATTCTTTCAACATATTTTGCAATGTTTTCTTCTTCTCTCATTTTCATTTGATCAAACTGTCCTCTTAGGCTCTCTGCTTTGGCTCTCTTCACATTGTCATCACTGCCATAGATTTTCTTCAGCTTGTTCCACATTTCATGAGCAGTTGTGCAGTCTTTGATTTCATCAAATTCTTCATAGCTAAGAGTTGATGCAATGTCTATCATCATAGTGTTATGGTTCTTCTTCTCTGCAATGTCTTCAACAGTTAATGTGCTAGTAGGAATTGTATATTCTTGATCAATATATTTGCATCCTGAATCACCAATGGAAGCCAAATGTAATCTCATGAGACCTTGCCATGCTGAAAAGTTATTTCTGTTCAGCCTTGGAATTTCTCTTTTGTAAGACATCCTGATCTTTAGCTTAGGTCCTTGAAACCCTTCCTGTAAGCACCAAATGCTCTGATACCAATTGTTGGAAATATAGATGCAGGAACTGAGAGGGGGGTGAATCAATTAACCACAAAAATATTACCACTGATCCCTTAAATATCTTAACAAATTATTTACTATGCCACTCGGTAAATATACAGAGAAATGCTGAAAACTTGATCCTTGAAATGTGTAATAATTTAAACTGTTCTTAAGCATTCATCACTGATTAACATACATGAATAAAGAAAATAAAATGAACACAAGAGACACCAGATTTACCGTGGAAACCCAATATGGGAAAAACCACCAACGTAACTAGTTACTATTTTTCACTCTTCTGAAGTGATGCCCGGTTATAAGCCAACCCAGTAAAAGGTTACAAAACACACTGTTAGGTGTGATCTTGTTAGAGGATTTAATCACCCTGCTAGGAGTGGCCTTGTAAGAGGTCTTGAAACAATTCAATAGAACTATTACCTTGTTAGAGGATTTACAAAATGGTTGTTAAACCAACTCGGTAAAGAGATTTTGATATTACTGCTACAATTGCTAGAGAGTAACAATGAAATAACCTGCAACTGAATTGTTGAATATAGATATCTGTTCTATTTCACTAGATCCTTACTGATCAATTAAGTCTTTTCTGCTCCTCAAGGATATCTGACCATCCTTAAAAATTCGCACACACCTTTCTTCAAAATGATTTCTGCATGTTGTATATGTTTTATTCATCATTTTACCTTCTATATATATATGCCATTTCATAATCATTTAGATTGACAAGTCAGCACTAATAATTATTGTAAATGTCACCTGGGATAAACAAACTATAATAAAAAAATTCTTTGAAAGGGCCGACCATGCTCGGTAAACATTAATCCTAAAAAGATTTCCTTCGGTGACCGAGAGAACTTGGTAACCACAGTGAATTCTGCAACATCCTTTGGAGACCGAGAGAGCTCGGTAACCACTAATTTCCTTCGATAACCGAGGAGGCTCGATTAACATTGATATCCTATCATGTTTCCTTTAGACACCTGAGAGAACTCGGTAGACACTAAAAATCACCTAGCTGACCAACTAAACTTGGTAGATACTGAGAATCGCTTAGCTGACCAACTGAACTTGGTAGATACTGAGAACAATAATTGATATGACATTTGTGTGACATCAAAGACAACACATAGCTAATCCAACAATGTCCTTCAGACAATTGTATCCAACAAAGGGCACTTTGCGACATTATCAAGCACAACAAGGAAGGTATGAAAACTTCCATTAGTAATTTGAAGGATTTGGTTGACTTGTTGGATAAGGACAATAATTTTGTGGACGGGGATGTTGTGGATACTCCAAAGGGGACAAGTAGAGGACGGGGCTCTAGAACCTGAGCTAAAAGTAAACAGAGCTCTTCTCCTAAGGAAATCTTTTCTGATCAGAGGACTACTCTACAGAGGATGTAAGAGATGGGTAGTCAGATCGTGACTAACATGAAGACCCTAGGGGTGGAACATACTGTTCGTTGATTTGTTGGTTATTTTGTTGGTGTTGGTTCTATTTTTTTTATGTTGCTGCATTGGGGTATCTTTTTTCCAATGGTTGTTAGTTTTTTTTTTTTTCAGACTTGGTTTCTTTAATGCTTTATTTGTAATGTATTGATATTAATTGATTTTCTTTTAATGGAGGCTAGGCTTTTCTGATAAGACTGATTTTGTTTGAATAAGACTCACATAAAAATCCATATTTACATATATATATCTATTTGCATGAAAATATATATTAATTAAACACCCATGCATATTATTGAGGTAAAAATATCTATCACTTCTAGGTAAATACAATAACTGGGAAAAACTCACATGTTTTCCTAAAACCTCTTCCTAGGTTTTCAATCTATCCCAACATAATACCAAATCTAATTTTTCATCAAAACTAATTCAAAATTTCTCAAAGAAACAAACTTGATTAAAAACAAAAAACCATTTTCAATGCATTCACTAAAACAATTCCAAACACGAAGCAAACAATCTTTTCAAAGGAAGGATTTTACAAAATAGAAAGTTTCAAACCCTACCTCAAACAATGCCTAAGTTTGAAGACAAGAAGAATCCAATTCAACCTTCAAATTTCCAAGCTTTCAATAATCTTCCAAATTCACCAAAGAGAGCTCCTCCAAAACCTAATAGACATGATGGAAATAATACCTAGAAACCTCTCATAAAGAAAGCCTATCCCTCCTAGGGTTTCTAAAACATGCAATCCCTAAAAATGAGAACTCAACTCTCCACCTAGTTTTTATCAACTCACTTTACATGATTAATTATAATTTAATAATTAAATATATACCTTTTCTAATTACAACTCCTAACTCATCTTTACCTTTAAATTTCTAATTCACTTTTATTAAATTGAATGTGCAACTTAAATTGCATATTTGTTGGATAACTAAGAGGGGGGTGTGAATCACTTATGAGTCAATTATCTTAGGTCCCTTAACAATTTTCAACCTTAAAACCTTCTCAAAAACTAATCTTAATAATCATATTTAAGCATTCAACCGACCATAGCGGTATTCATATGATAATAATAAAATAACATGCAAAACATTCAATCACACATTAACACCGGTATTTAACATGGAAACCCAATTTGGGTAAAAAACACAGTGAAAATTATCACACACAAAATAATTCACTCTTTTGAAGTGAGCTCGGTTCAAAGCTAATCATGTTAAAGATTGCAAAACAAATTTTCTAGGTGTGACCATGTTAGGGGATTCTTACCAAAGATTAAATAGATATGTCACCCTATAATGAGTGGCCTTATTAGAGGACTTAGAACATTCATTAGATTGCCGCCTTACAAAGGATTTAGAAATAGGACAGTTAAATCTACTCGGTTAAGAGATTTTATACTACAATGGTTAGAGAGTAACAATAAAATGACGTGATAAAATATGAAACTATCTTTTCTTTTTCAAATCTCCTTTCTTCTCATTTGTCTTCTTCAAACTCTTCTTTTCTAGATTATCCATACCCACTCTTCATCTCATCACTTTCCTTCACTAGATTCACACTTTTCTTCAACTCTATTCTTCTCGATGTACCCTTCTATACTAACTCAGCTATTTGTTCTGGCTATCCTTAAATCAATAACATTATCATCTTGATCATCCTTTATATAGCCAATTTTAGCTTCTTAATACTATTCATTAGGGTTTCTTTGAATTAATCTCATTCATTCGATGTATCCAGTTTCAGTAAAATGTTTTATGAATATTGCCAACTATATCTTCAACTTGGAACTTGAACTTTTCTTAGATATCAAACCAATCATTAAATCTTCACCATATATTTGTACCTAACATTTTTTATCTGTTAATTTCATTAATTGACTTTTTTCCTTCCTTAGAATCTTCTCGATCATTTCAGATTCTCACTTAGTGTCATCCTTTAATCAATTTCATGTTTAACTGACCAAATTCATCTTCTTGGTTAAGTATATCTAATTGGTTATCATTTACTCGGTTAACATTTTCCACAGTTCTCAACTTCTCAGTTAATTGTATCTGACCAATATCTTTACTTACCAAAAACCATTTCTAGCTCCGTAGAACACATTATTTTCTTGTCTTTTCATTTCACAACTTCAATCCTTTTTTTCTGACAACTAACTTGTGCATCATTCCAACACTTCATCAAATCATGTAAAACAATCAAATCAATATTACCTTGTCAAAGACTGATTCCTCAATTTCCCATTTAAGTTCACATACTTAACATCACTTCTTTATTTCATCTTCTATCTTTACCAACCATTTCTTTACTCAGCATCACATATTTCAGATTTATATGGTAATTTCATAAATTAGTAAGTCAATAGGCTTGACATCAATGACAACATAACAACTAATCCAATCCTTCTATGTATACCTTTCATTTCTCAGTCCTTGTTCATTATCATCATCAGTTTGGGGTAATAATCTCAATATCAATTGGAGTAACAATTGGAAACTAGTTCGAAAGAGAATATTGAGGAGGATCTTGTGAATAAGGTGGAAGCCCCAGATACTAAGGACTCCAGTACTAAGGAAAATGAAAAAGAGGAGATTAATGAGGAAGCTAAAAATGTGGGAGGAGAGGAAGAAGATGAGGAAATGGAAAAAGAGGAAGAAATGGTAGATGATAAGGAAGAGGATAAAGAAGAAGAAATGTCAGAGGAAAAGGAAGATGAAAGAAATGATAAGGAGGAATCCAATGGATAGTCAAGCCATGGGAGTGGGGAAAGAAACCAAAATATGAAGACAAGAGAAAAATATAAGGAGACTACTGTCGGTTTTAAAATGGATGATTTTATCTTGGAGGAGGTCAAGAACAAGGAAGGCCACGACATCAACATGGAGAAGTGGATCAACCAAGAAATGAAAGAGATGAGGCAACACTTGAAGGCAATGGAAGATACCATGGAACCCCTAAAAGAAAAGTTGGAAAAGCTAGAAAATGAGTTTCTGATGAAGGTGAAAAACAATAATTTGAATGAGGATCTGACTTCCAATATAAAAGCCATGGTGGATGAGAAGTTGAAAAAATTGAATCATAAAATAAGCTATAATGGGCACATCATAAGTGAAATCTTGAAGCATAGCAACAAGGGTCTTAAAGTCTCAGTAATGAACCTTAAGGCATTGTATAATCATCTAGAGAAAATCATGCTGGAGAACACTATAATCACTATGGAAGATGATGCAGGGAGCTCTGGGCTGGGGATAAGAACAAGAAGTGCTCTCAAAAGGAAGCTACCAGAAATGCCAAAGGAGTTGAAAGATCTCAAAGACTCCATTCAAAAAATGGAAGATCAGCAGAAACATGTGGAGAAGGCCATGAAAGCTAAAAAGTATTTCATGTTGGCTTCTTGCCGGAAGGTTGATGGTTGATGTGCTAGTTTTTGTTTTTCATCTTTTTGTTTTATCTAGAGATTGGTAGTTTTGTTGGGTTGGTTGGGGTCCTACTTCTCATTGTATAGTAGGCATTCAATGTTTGTATGGGCTATTTTGAATATCTGTTGACTATTTTCTAAATGGTTTCAGGTTCCATTTAAAACCTGCTTTTACCTTTATCAAAAACAATCCCCCCCTTTGGCATTGATGGCAAAACATCTTATATATCTCACATCTCACATCTAAAATATACCATCTAATACTAGTAATCCTCATTCTTCATTTGTATTCTATTTATCCCCCTTTCTTCTTACATATTCATCTCTCCTCATTATACATATCTCATCTTCATAGTTATCTCTCCCTCATTCTCTCAATCACTCTCTCCTCCTTACTACTATCTCTCCCCATTATTTCTCTTCTTCATAGTTATCACTCCCCTTTGATAGCAATTCCAAAGGTACCTGCAAAACCTTAATATAAAACTAATTGTCCTTGTATTTGTACCTTGTACCTTTCTTGTACCAATTACTTTTGTTTCCTCATCTTTCTCACAACTTTAGGTTTCTCCTAAAGAGTTAACATTTGTATCAACTCACAAATAGATAATCTAATAAAGCATAAATTAATGCAACCTACATCTTTCTCTACTGAATATTAGATAGGGGAATAACCCTTATTTTACCTCTTAGGTACTCAAAAGTGTCCTTAGGTAATGGCTTTGTGAATATATCAACAATCTATTCCTTGGAGTTTACATATTCCATCTTTACTTATTTTTCCTGTACCTATTCTCTCAAATAGTGATAATTGATTGATATATGCTTTGTCTTTGAGTGCATCATTGGATTCTTTGAAATATTTATAGAATTTTTATTATCACAATAGATTGTCACCGGACCATATATTTCCTCTTATATCCCTTCAAGTAGTTGTTTTATCCAAACAATGTTAGAACAATTGATTCCAGCAGCAACATATTTTGCCTTAGAAGTTGACTATGAAATGAAACTTTTATTTTTTCTTATCCATATGACTAATCTTTCTCCTAAGAAGAAATATCCTCCACTTGTAGTTTTCCTTTCATCCAAATTACCAACCCAATCAGCATCAGTATATACTTTCAATTCAAATCTCTTTTTTTTTTGTACCATAATACATAGTCATCGGTTCCTTTTAGATATCTAAAGATTCTCTTCACATCAATCATATGTGCTTCTTTAGGATTAGAAGAAAATATTTCCACAGTACCAACAACATGTGCAATATGTGGCCTACTATAAACAACATATTGTATCTTACCAATCATGGATCTATAAAGAGTTTCATTCACCTCAGTAGAGTCATCTTCTTTTGACAATTTCCATCCAGTAGTTATCGGTGTACCAACCAATCTTGAGTCTTCCATCCCAAAAAAAATTAGGATCCCTTTGAAGTATTTTGACTATGTTATGTATCTATTGAATTTGCAATCCAATGAAGAATTTGATCTCTCCAATCATTGACATTTCAAATTCCTTTCTCATTTCATCAGCAAATGATTTGTACATTGACTCATTTCCTCCAACTATGATATCATCAACAAATATTTCAGTTATTAATACCTTATCTTCAAACTCACTTTTCAATTACACATTATTGTTATCACTAGTTCTAATGAAACCTATTCTCATTTGATATGAGTGGAATATTTCATACCATGCCCAGGGTGCTTGTTTCAAACCATATAGTACTTTATGTAGTTTACACACCATGCTTTTCTGACTTTTGTCAACAAATCCTTCTGGTTTCTCAATGTATACTTCTTCTTCCAGTATTCCATTAAAAAATGATGACTTTATATCTATGTGATAAACTTTGACACCTTTATAAGCTGCGTATGCAAGTTGAATTCTCACACCTTCTA
Organism: Chamaecyparis obtusa; assembly: GCA_027943335.1. Taxonomy (NCBI): domain Eukaryota; kingdom Viridiplantae; phylum Streptophyta; class Pinopsida; order Cupressales; family Cupressaceae; genus Chamaecyparis; species Chamaecyparis obtusa. The sequence continues at coordinate 1,290,351 of BSBK01005407.1, forward strand.
ATCTAACAACAAGAGAAAATATCTCACCATGGTCAATACCTTCCTCCTAAGCATATCCTTTGCATACAATTCTAACTGTATTCCTTATCACATCTCCATTTTCATTTAGTTTATTTCTGAAAATCCACTTTTTACCAATAACATTCTTATTCTTAGGTCTTGATACCAGTGACCAAGTATTGATCTTTTCAATATGATCAATCTCTTCTTTCATTGCATTAACCCAATCTTCATTTTTAAGTGAATACTTGACTAATCTAGGCTCAAATTTAGAAATCAAACATGCATTGTCTCTCAAATTACTTCTTGTCATGACTCCTACATTCTTATCTCCAAGTATTTGAGTCAGTGGGTGGTTCCTTCTGACATACTTTGCTAGTACTCACTCAATTTTCTATTCTTCAGCATTTTCTTCTCTTCAGCATTTTCTTCTCACGGTGGTGGTCAACTGGGTCCTTGGTTTCTTCTTGCTACTCAGGTAAAGTACCATAAACTCCTTCATTTACATATACAAATCTTTGATAATCTTCTTGTTCTTTTTTTCTATCTCCTTCATTCTTATCTCCAAACTCATCAATCCTTACATTTTCACTTTCCACAATTTTGTTAGTAGCCTTATTCGGGCATTTATAATTTTTCTCTTTGTGGAGTATCCTAGGAATATACCTTCATCTCCTTTATAATAAAACTTTCCATTCCTAGCATCTTTCAGAATGTAATGCCTACTTCCAAAGAATTTAAAGTAGCTAACATTCAGTGTATGCTCATACCAAATTTCATGGGGAGTTTTATTTGTACCTTTCTTTAGTTGTACTCAATTGAGGGTGTAAACAGAAGTGCTAATGTCTTCTCTCCATAAGGTTTGTGCAACCTCCTTCTCAATCAATAATGTTCTTTCACAATCAACTATTGATTTGTTCCTTCTTTCAGCTATGTCATTTTGTTGTGGATTTCTCAGTGTAGAGACTTGTCTTTTGATTCCATTTTCATTGTAGAAGACAATAAATTCATCAAACATAAATTCACCTCCTCTATCTAATCTTAAACACTTCATTTTCTTACTTTTTTCCTTCTCAACTCTTTCCTTGTACCATTTAAACATTTTGAATGCATCATATTTTCATTTTAGAAACATTACCAACATCATCATTGAGTAGTCATTAACAAACAAAATGAAATATCAATCACCATAATAACTTTATATTCTCATAGGGCCATAAAGATCAGAATGAACTAACTCTAATATACCATTAGATGAGTAATACTTTCTTTAAAAACTTGATTTTTTCATCTTACCAATCTGACATTACTTACACATAACTTTATCTAGCTTGCTCAATCTTGGTAAACCTCTAACTCTTTTCTTCTTAATAACCTTGATCATGTTATCAAAATTCACATGATAGAATATTTATGCCATAACCAAGCATCTTCACTTCTTGCAAACAGACACACATTTCCATTATAATTTAGATAAAATAAGTTACCTTTGGATTGTTCACAGGTTCCAATCAGATCACTAGCAGCATCATAGATCTTCACCTTTTAGTTTTGAAATTCTAGTCGGTGACTTGTGTTATTTAGTTGTGCAACACTCAAAAAGTTGTATTTTAGTCCTTGAACCCAATAAGAATTATTAGACTTAATATTTTCATTCAGCATAATCAATAATTTTCCTTTTACTGAACATGGAACATCATTTCCAAATCTAAAAAACCCTCCATCATATTCTTCTATATTTTCAAACTTATTAATATCACCAGTCATATGACATGAACAACCACTGTCTATAATCCATTGATCAATTTTACTAACTTGATAAATAAGGGATTTTTCATCTTCATACCTTTCTTCTTTTGAATCATCCTTCATAGCAACATAAACCACTTCCTCACCTTCATCTATGTCATCAGATTCATTCTCAGTTAGTCCTTCCTCAACTAGGTAGCATGATTTATTTCCTTTAACCTTGTACTCTCTAAAATTTCGGTATTTGTTCTAATTCTTTTCCTTCTCATCATTCATGTCATTATCAAGACACCTAGATGCAATATGACCAATCTTGTTGTAGTTAACATATTTAAGAGGAAATTTACCTTTATAAGTTTTCCTTTTCCTCTAGTAACCTCTTTGTCAGTAGTGCTTCCATTTATCTTGTTCTTTTTCATTAGATAGTATACTATCATGGTCACTTCCACCTGAACTATAGTGAATGTCTCTTTCTCTTCTTGAAATACCAATGGTTAGTGATGATTTGAAAGTCAATTCTATCTTCGGTAAAATATTATCAAAATTAATAAGCTCAAATGTAGTCAGCTTATTGATCAAAGCATCAAGGGTAACAACATTACCAAGTATGGATCTCAATTATTCAATAGAAGATACTCCAATAGAATATTTAGGTAAGATATTTATAAGGATTTTTCTTCCCACATCTTCTCCATTTATGGTTCCACCAACACCTTTGATAACACTAACCACTTCCTTAATTCTAAAACTATATTGTGCAATGTTTTCATCTTCTTTCATTCTCATCTCATCAAGTTTTCCTCTAAGACTATCAACCTTTTCTTTCTGTACATGCAGATCACCTCCATAAACAAGTGTAATTTTATCCCATATTTTTTTCAATTTAGGGTAGTCCTTTATGTCATTAAACTTAGCATCGGTCTGGGAAGAAGAAATCTCAATCATTACCAAGTTGTGTTCCTATTTTTCTCTCATCTAATCAAGTGTCATAGGTCCAGGAGGTGGTGGATTGTAGTCATTTTTCAAATAGTAGAGTGCAGAATCTTGAATTCCAGATAGGTGTAACTTCATCCTCCTTTGACATGTAGGGAAGCTCTCCTTGTTCAACTTCGGTACTTCTCTCCTATACATCTTAAGATGTTTAGCTTAAGTATTTTAAACTTTTACCTATAAGCACCAAAATATCTTATACCAATAGTTGGATAACTGAGAGGGGGGGTGAATTAGTTATGAATCAGTTATCTTAGGTCCCTTAACAATTTTCAATCTTAAAAGCTTCTCAACAACTAATCTTAATAATCATATTTAAGCATTCAACTGACCATAGAAGTATTCATATAATAATCAAAATATAACATGCAAAACATTCAATCACACATTAACACCAGTATTTAATGTGGAAACCTAATTTGGGTAAAAACCACTACGAGAATTATCACCCACAAAATAATTCACTCTTGTGAAGTGAGCTCGGTTAAGAGTCAATCTTGTTAAAGATTACAAAACACATTTTCTAGATGTGACCCTATTAGGGGATTTTCACCAAAGATCGACTAGATCTATCACCCTATAATGAGTGGCCTTATTAGAGGACTTAGAATATTCTTTATAATTCCACCTTACAAAGGATTTATAAATAGGACTATTAAATCCACTCAGTTAAGAGATTTTCTGCTACAATGGTTAGAGAGTAATAGTAAAATGACCTAATAAAATATACAACTACCTTTTCTTGTTTAGATCTCCTTTCCTCTCACGTTTCTTCTTCAAACTCTTATTTTCTAGCTTATCAATAAAGACTCTTCATCTCATCACTTTCCTTCACTACATTTACACTTTTCTTCAACTATCTTCTTCTCGATGTACCCTTCTATACTAATTCGGCTATTTGTTCTAGATATCGACAAATCAAAAACATTACCATCTTGATCATCCTTTATATAGATAATTTTAGCCACTTAATCCTATTCATTAGGGTTTCCATGAATTAAGCTCATCCATTCAATGTATCACGTTTCAATAAAACATTTTATCAATCTTGCCAGTTTTATCTTCACCTTGGAACTTGAACTTTTCTTTGATCTCAAACCAATCATTAAATCTTCACCATATATCTATACCTAACATTTTTTATATGTTGATTTCATTAACTGACTTTGTTCCTTCCTTAGAATCTTCTAGATCATTCCAAATTCTCACTTGGTGTCGTCCTTTAATTGATTTCATGTTTAACCGACCAAATTCATCTTCTCGGTTAAGTCTATCTACTCGGTTATCATTTACTCAGTTAATATTGTCCTATGTTATTAACTTCTCTGTTAATTGTATCTGACCAATATCTTTACTTATCGACAACCATTTCCAACTCGATAGAACACATTTTTTTCTTGTTTTTTCATTTCACAACTTCAATCCTTTTTTTCCAACAACTAACTTGTGCATCATTCCAACACTTCATCAAATCATGTAAAACAATCAAATCAATATTGCCTTATCAAAGACTAATTCCTTAATTTTCCCATTTAAGTTCACATACTTAACATCACTTATTTATTTCATCTTATATCTTTACCAACCATTTCTTTACTCAACATCACATATTTTAGAATGATATGTCGAGAACTTGCATAAATTAGTAATTCAATAGGCTTGACATCAATGACAACATAACAACTGATCCAATCCTTCTACATACCTTTCATTGCTTGGTCCTTGTTCATTATCATCATCAGTTTGGGGTAATAATCTCAATATCAATTGGGGTAACAATATTAATATTTAATTAACCAATTAATATTCTTCCACATTAATAACCATGCAATTGAAAATTAAATATTAAAGAAATCAATTATTCTTTTAATTTCATCTTTGGATTAATTAAATCCTTTTATTCCAAATTTAGACTTTTAATTAAGTCTTTTAATTAAACAAAGGTCTTTAATTAACTCTTAATAATTAAATATCCTTATATTTAATATTCGCATATTCATAAAATATAATTATTCTAATCTCATAATTAATCTTAATTTAATTATTTTGAACTAAATAATTCACACAAAAAATTCACTTGACTCACAACACATGAAGAATCAACTAACTCAAATAACAAACAAACACCATGGAAGGGCTCACGAATTCACGTCACCTTGACGAATTCGGATGGGTAGAAAACATATACTTGTCCATTATTTTAGGACAATCAATGGCTTGGGTTAGGATTTGGATCTATATGTTATCTCCCCTCTCTTACCATTGAGATATTGTGATAGGGCACACTCATCCTGGCAATTAAGGGAAGTCGATGCCTGGTACCTACAAACTTGCATAAAAGATGAGCATGTATAAATATATAAAAAATAAATGGCAAGGATCAGCTGATCGTGTGGATATCACAAGTAATTAACTATGACTGTTTCCCTCAACCACATCAAGCACGTCAAATAGAAATATAAAACATACATGCCAACCATACTTGCATGTATGGGGTCAGTAAAACCATAAGCATCAATGATATCCTAACATATAAATCATCATTATGAAATGACCATAACATATATATAAAATCATCATTTACATTTAATCAATATGAAAATAACCAAAATCATCTAATTTTAAATACATGATATCTCACAAGTATCCAATATAACATGTCATACATTCATATCCTCAAGTATCTCTGAAATAATCCACACACACATGAAAGTGGCCTAAAAGAGTTTGGCAATATTTTAGACTAAAAATCAAACTATGGGAGGGGTATTACATAGTTTACCAAAGCCTTTATGTATTTATGTGTATGTATATGTCTATGTGTGTGTCTTTGTTTATGTGTATGTCTGTGTATATTTCTATTTGTTTATATCTATGTATATATATCTATATTTATATTTGTGTATATGTCTATGTTTATGTGTATGTGTATGTATACATATCTATGTTTAGGTATATATTATGAAAAACTATTTAAAAAATAAACATAACAATACATTATAACATAATTTAAAAAAAAAAGATTAAAAAACACACATAAAATACCTACCTAGGAGTTTTCAATTGAATTGGCGAAGTCCTCACCAGCTGCTCCCAAGTTTGTCGGTGCAAAATGAGGGGCTAAACCCTCTTTTTAGGAATATTTATATTGTTATGGAGTTGGTGAAAATTGATTCAGCTAGAACGGTTTCGGCCAACAAACCTCTGCCACAAGGACACCACATAACTGCCACATGGGTTCTTCCACAACCCTTCTGGCTAAAACATTTTCAGTTGAATTTGTTCCAGCCAAATCGCCTCACTTAGCCTAAAGTGTGACATAGATCTATACTTTTACCCATCGACATCTCGCTTCTCCACCATGTGATGGCTCTATTTCTAGTTGGTACACTAGAGGTGTCGGTCCTTCGACTAGTGGTGCCACAACCTAGCTGGATATGAGTGGAGATTATGGTTGGTTGAGTTTGTCTAAATGACTTCCATGAATTTCTCTATCTATTTCTCTAGCCAATAAGGAGATTGAGAAAGAAGAAGATGATGTTTCTAAGGAGGGGTAGTCCATTCCAGATGACACTCTTGACCCGACTGATGTATGGGGTCCAAAAGATGATAGAGATCCTCTATCACCTCCATCTATCACTTCTTTAGTCACTTAGTGGCTAGTTTTTTCTTTTTCTTTTGGGCTCTACTGTGTTTTTGTTTAAGTTATATTTTTAGGCATTGCCCAAGTTACTCTCAAGGATTGATCTCATATCCTCCTACTTTTTTATGAATAGTATACCTTTAAACTTATTTAATGGAAATGTTTATTCATAAAAAATAATAACAATATTTTTGGGAGATGCAAGATTGCCCCACACCCCTAGATACTCTTGCATTACCTTAATATCAATGACAACACCAATTTCACCTTTGACTTGAATGAAAACATAATTTTTAACAGAAACCACCAAAAGTACTAACAAAAATAGTAAGTTTCCTAGGCCATGTTGGTTACAACATAAGTTTCATTGAAAAGTTTAGTAAAATGATGACCCTATTTTTTCCCTTGTTTTGAAAAGAAATCTAATTTTGGTAGACTTCGGAAAGCCAAAAGTTTTTCAAAGTTGTTAAACAAAAGTTAACCATTGCTTCATATTGTACAATCCTAATTGGAAACTATCAATTTACATCTATATTAATATTTTAAATGATGTCATATTTGAAGTATTACAATAACAAGTTGAGGATAGGGGGAATTATTACATTGAGAGATGATTTTCTAGTCACATCACAATAGAATATTATGTGTGAACAAAAAATCTTTATTTAACGTGCATAGCTACCAAGTAAAATCAACAAGTGGTCTGCATTCCAAAGAAACAATTGGTTAAATGAAGTGAACCTTTGCAAGAATGCACAAATTTCTAATCACATGCTATATATGTTTTGGATGTTCTTGGAATTTGTATGTTTGCTAAGAATTGTGACATGAAAACAAGTGATGTTTTGTCCCAATTGAGTCATTTATGAATTTTCCTTTGTTTTCTTTCAATTTTAGGTTGTTTTGTTAAAAACCATTTGTGGTCAACTACCTAATTTGATTAGATTCCAACATTGTGGGTCTCTCTATTGGACCCATCTCCAAGAAGAAGAAAATTTATTTTAATGCAAATACAATATCATAGAATATACTTAATTAACATGTATTTGAATTTGGTAGTGATTTCAAATTGTGTGCAAAATTGGTTCTCTATTAAATTGTTGCTTTGGGAAGTATCTCTTAAAGAAATCCATTCACATTTCTTTGTAGTATGTTTTTTTGTAAAGTTTATATTGATGGAATGAGTTGTTATTAGTGGCCCCATCATGCCTATCATGCTCAACTTTTGCATTGTTCTAGAATACTTTTGTTTTAACTTTTTAGAGTTTTTCGATGTACCAAAATTGGAATTTTGGTCTTGGTAAGAAATTAGGATTTTATGGTTATGAAATAAATCTTGTTCTTGTTATATGCTTTTTCAATTCTAAGACGTTTAATGCAATTTTTTTTTTTAAAGTTAGAAGAATTTGTCTAAGAGAAATGATTCATGTGAATTGGACAAAGGAAGATACCAATATATTGCAATGTATGATTTCAAAGTTCTATCTATAGATACATTATTCAAATTATGCTTCAAAATAGAAATTTACCTTTAATTATTTAAAATTCATTTTCTTTCTTTATTTTGAGGTGACAATATGTAAAAGTTAAGTTTCGATCTAAGATATCTCTCAACATATTTTACTTCTATTCTTCCAAAGATAGATATACCAATTTTATCTATTTTATGAACAAGAAATTATTTCTTATAAGATAAAGTTAAATCATAACATTAAAGAAAGGCAGTCCATAAACAGGTCAAAAAAAAAAATTAAAAAAACTAAACAAGAATCAAATGAGATTTGCCTAATAGTACATGTAATTAAAGTTTCATCACTACATCACAAGGTGACTATTCGTATAGCTCACTCTATAATGATGTACCTTTTTAAAAAATTTCTTTTACCAATCATCATCTTAATAAGTTTTAATTTTTAACTTTTAATAACATGGACAACCTTGCCATAGATACCATATCCTCTTTTAACTTTTTGTTATTTTGTATACACATCCAATTCAATTTTTGTAGGCTCGGGCCCTAACTCTGCATCCTTCCACTGCCTTCCATTGGAGAGCACGACAGGATTCGAATCAAAAATAATATCAAATCACAACATCAATAGAAATGTCATTTTCCACTTTTCAATTTCCATACAGATTTCTTTTTTCCACATTGAGATAAGCGAGGCAATATTGAACAAGATAATGGTAAAAAACTATGTCAAATTTAAAATTCGTGATGGATTGGCAATATTGAACAAGATAGAATGTAACAAGAAGAGAAGTCTAATTTTTCATTAGTGGACCCTTTGGGTATTATTGGATGCACACTTATAAGAGAATCAACCTAAAATAAATATTCACAATAGAATGTAGAACTTGCATGTATATAATAATGCCTTTTAATCGAAAAAATACACTAGCAATATTTAATTTGGTAAACACTTTTGAAGACTTCATTTATAAATTCCTATAAGTATACCTAGATGATTGGCTAGCAGATAGATTAACAAAATATAATGCTCAAACACCAAGGATGATGTTTGAGGGAGCTAGAAGTTTGATAATTACTTCAAACTGGAAAACTCGTATCATTGAAAGCCCTCTTAGAACTATATAGGATCATATTATATGTAAGGAAGAGATAATGATAGATACTCTCAAAATTTATATAATAATAAATCTACCATTATCTAAGTTTCTTGATGATGTCAAGATATTCCTAAGATATACTAGATATTGAAGGAAGTTCAAAATAAACTATGTGGCCATGTCAACACCAATAGAAGAATTTTGGAAGACAAAGAATGAGATCTATTTAATAGATATAGAAGTGCCAAAACAAATCCAAATCCTTGAAGATATTTTTTCAATGCATCCATTCTAGCATTTCTAGACCAAAAGTTGCATGTTCATACTGCCTCATACATGAGGAAAAATGGATCACCCAATCACCTCTACAAGCGAAGATTTATCACTAGTAGAGATGGGTTACACTACAATAGAAAGAGAATCTTTGTCTATGGTGTATACATTCAAAAAATTTAAGAACCATTTATTAGCTACAATATTTGTGTTGTTTAAAAATCATAAACTCATAAATTATCTAGTGAATAGAAAAATCATACACACAGGAATTTTTATATTGTCAATGCAATTCCAATGACTGCAAATTTTAGGGAAAACTAACAAAATCTAACAAGGGGCCAAATTATCTATCAATGGAGAGACAATATACCACTTTATAATGATTTCTCATAAACACATTTTTCTATAATAAAGTAGAGGCATGTGAGATGCAACATATAGCATAGTTTTTTTTTGCTACAAGAGTCCTATAAACTTCAATGTTATGGACAAAAATAAGTTGATGATCCAAGTTTTTCAGTTAGATTGATTAGGACAAATCTACAAAATTAGAAATTATTAAATTTAGAGAATGGTGATACTTCTCACAAAAGAGAGTTGAGATTGAGAGAGGCACAAAGAGCAAATGGAGGTCGTGTTGTAAGACAAGGAACTACAATAAATATACTATTATTATAATTTTATTGGTCTATTATGATGAAAGATACCCATAAATATGTTAAGGGTTTTGATGTGTGTCAATAGGTCATAAAAACAAATGGAAGAGGTGAAGTTTCAATCTAAGCAATATTACTTGTAGCACCATTTAAATTATGAGACACAAACTTTATATTACTTATTCGAAGGAAAAGGGTCATGTAAAATTCTTTTAAATTAGAATAAAATATATGACTAGATAGATTGAAGTAGTCCTTATGAAAGATTTGTTAAGTGTTGCTTTTACACAAGTCAGTTACTAGGAAGTAGAGATCCAAACTCTTCTCTTGAAAGAAGAATGAGGTTATTCCCAAGGTTTTGTAAGGCTATTTTCCAACCTTCTGAATAGCTCAACTAAAGATAAATGTGATTATTCACGAGGAGGCCTTTGTTCGTTTGATCATTTGAGGACTGCAAAACAAACTTTAACACTTTTGTATTTTAAATCTTTTAAATAAAATGTAATTTCATAGCATGCAAGTTTAACTTAATCTATTATGATTGATTTCCCAAAATTTGTAAAAGAACAAGGTAACAAGAATTGAAGCAAAATGCTAAAATTAAACCCTAATGGACATAAATCATTACTATGTCAACTTGTGAATTAAAACACCAAGAGAATGGAGAAAATCCACAAAATGAAAATAAGAATTGCTCACAAATCATGCTTTGTAAATGCAGTCATCAATGGAATATTATGAAGATACAAGATTTTTCAAAATTCATCATATCATGAAGGCGCTATGGGCACACGCACACATGAGATAAATTTATCTTGAAAGCGCAAATGAATAATTCTCCCAATGATTCGTCACAACAAGAATTTGGAGCAATGATTAACACCAGATTAATTGATCACAGATATGGTTCACAATAAAACAATTGGCTCTCTAAAACTTGTGAACCAACATTCAGTAATTCACAAATTTCACATAAATAAGAGAAGATCCACACCATGAATGGAGCACCAATTGTATGTAGCTTTATTGCAGAAGAAATACCGACCTCTTTACATTGTTTGAAGAAGTATATATAGTGCTTCAACTTATAGAACAAGAAAATCATAGATAGGGTTTCGGCTATGAAAAATATGGCATAATAAAATTAAATATAAAGTTTAACAAAGAAAAACTACTCCTAAACTGATTTCTAACTAGCTTGCATGGATTACCATCCATTTACATATCATATAGATGCAAAAATGGGCACAAATTCACCCCAAAATGGAAGGAAAGCAGGTGTAGTTCCATCGTTCTTCAACTAGAGTTCATCTTTGACTTTAGAATTTTGCCTTGAATTCTTCACATCAAATCCTCTTTTTCTTATACAATTGATATATATACCCAAGGTATGCAAAAATGACCCTAAATTCATGTGCAACATGTCCAAAAATAGCTTCAACATGCAGATTCTTTATTTTCCCTGATGACCCAAAAATTTCAGACCCGACCCCAACGCCAAAAAATAGAAGTTACAGAAATGGCTAAGTCCTCATACTAACATGTAGGAATTTTGGCCTTTTAGACTCCAAAAGTCCAAAAACTTGAATAATTGTAGACTCCAAAAGTCCAAAAACTTGAATTTTGGCCTTTTCGGCCCCCTTTTGAACATATTCCTCTAGTAGGATTCCAGGATGTGTTGCAAAAAATCGATCAATGATTTCTTTCACTTCCTTGTAATTGGAAAATGGCATAGATCTCAACCTTTTCATGTGTTCCATTCTGAAGGTTACATCTTTTGAAGACAATCTTTTGTGCTTATGGCCTCAATCATCCCTTGGTATTGATGTATAATGTTCTCCGAGGAATATAATCAAGTCTTTCCCTCATCTTGGTAGATTTATAGATCAAGTCCTTCAAAGAACTTGTGCCCCTCAGTCACCCAAGATGTTGCATCCTTCCTCATACCTTCGACTACTTCCATAATTGCAACAAATTCTTTTTTGGCTAGTTTGACTTTACTAATCCAATCATCAAACTTATCTAGCTCATCAGGCTGGTATAACCTAAGAAAAATATAGAATCCCTATTTTTTAATCTTCTTGAGGTTGGTCCTTAATTGTTCCAAAGTTGCACTTTTATCATATAAACCATGAAGACCTTCCACCATATTTGTCAGTTTACGCTTACTCAACACTATTACCCTATAATGTCCCAAACTATTTCCAAGTTTTATGTGTCGAACGACTCCGAACCGGTCTTCCATTTTGTACAACCTTTAATGAAAGAATGTGGAGTGTTAGTAGGAATATCTTGAGCTTCTCATTTCTTGAGGGTGGATTGTAATGAATCCTTTTGGTTATCTGGGTCAATGGGACCCACTATTTTAGTTACAAAATCTCTCAAAACTTGGTTATGTTCCCAAAGATCATGTATCTTTGACTCATCTTGCTCCATGTACTTAAATAATTGCCTTAACCATAATGTTGCCAATGCCTTCCCCCCTTTTTGAGTGGGTTCTCCTAGATCTACCTCCTCCATTACATAGTCTTTTGGAGTTATATTAGTAGTGTTTGTCATTGGAGGAGGTATCTCTACCTGTGCCTTCCTTTTTATATTATCATCTTGTGTTACATATGACATTCTCTGAGCAGTGCGACTAGATTCCCCTTCATGGAAGGCTTGCCCCAATACAGACATATCTACATACTCCTCCTCCATGTACATTCTTCTATGAGGTTGGTTATTTGAGCCTCCTCTTCTATTTATTTCTTCCCCTACATTGCTTTCTCCAAAGCCTCTCCAATCTAAAAATATTTAGGTGTATTTTCCTCATTTTTTTATTTTTTATTCACCTTGGACCCATTCTTATTAAGGAGTCTTTTCCTTCTTTGAATTAGCCAATACCTCTACCCATAGCCCAATTACTAACCTACCCTTCTTCTTTGACTCTTTGTTTGTTTGTGATTGTGGAGTTGGTGGAGGCAGGGGAGGTAAATATCATGGCTTCTCAATAGCTAGTGTTGAGTCATCTGTTAGATAAACTGAGAGGGGGGTGAATCAGTTATCCACAATCCCAATCATAACATGTATATCCAAAAATAATTTACTAAAACTTCTGCAGCTGGGTAAACTAAAATAGTATTTTGTCTGTGCTTTTACCGATTACCAGATAATAACATATAATGATTACCGATCAAATCCAATATGCAACATGTAAAGTATGATAACAAACAATCATCACAATCAACACAACACAAGAGATTTAACGTGGAAACCCTATGAAGGGAAAAACCACCTGGGACCGGCAACCCAAAAAAATTTCACTCTTCTAAAGTGAGGTCGGTGAAGACCCAACCCTGTTAAAGGTTAAAAACACACTATGAGGTGTGACCTTGTTAGAGTATTTTAGACCAACTGTTATCGTCCAACCAACATTCATTATGGGGTTGACAGGATAACAAATGCACACTCTATGAATGACATTACAAGACTTTCTAGTCCACTCTATTAAGAGATTTCTCTGTTTACAAAGGTTAAAATGTAACAGCAATTGATCTGATTACAACACAACTTCAATTGCAGATTATCAGATCTATGTTAAGCTCATTCAAATCCTCTGATCAATATATCAATTCTATTTCAATCAATATTTAGTAACTTACTATCGCTTGGTAATAGCTTTCTGACGCTTAGTAATCTTTGCAGTTTAGTTCTCCTTAACCAATTTGATCAGGCATGCATGAAGCTTGTTCATGTGATATCTCTATAGTCTCCTTCTTCCAGCATGATTTCATCATGAAATCCTAGTCTCTTAAATAGATGAGTAAACCATTTTAATTCCATCCATCAGATTTTGCCGCTTAATCTCCTTTGTTGATATTGCCACTTAAACCTTCCTCAGCTGATGTGTCAGTAACATGTTTTGTTTCAATCCCTTAGATCTTCTTTGAATTATATTAGTCATCAATCTTCATAACAAATATTATCTTCATCTCTGATTTTGAGGTACTTTACAGCTCATCAACTTCCATCGGCTAAACTAGTCATTTAGTTCTTTTCTTCTGCTTAGTTAACAAAGAAATGTGTCGGTGAACACAAGCTCGGTTTGTACTATGATCAGTATACACTACACTACATCGGTGTATACTGAAATGGTTCTTTAACCGACAACACTGCTTTGTGCATTTTTCTATATCCTTCATCATAGATGAATGCAACATAATCAAGTCAATAACATAAGGTCATAGACTCATCCATAAGTTACCCAATGTATTCCTTATCCTTATCTATCATTTCCATCTTCCTCATGTAGATATATATGTTCTCCATCTCTTTTATTCTTCTTCTACAGATGTTTTGGTATAGTAACTTACAAGATAAGTATTGTCAAAAACTAGTTGACATCAATGACAACATGTTACTGATTTAACCATCTTACATATCTAATCAGCAACTCAGTGATCTTAAATCACAGATCTTCAAGTTATATAATGTATTCAAATCAGTTGTAGCTCATCATCATCGCCCTTGGGTTCCTTGGTTGTTTCTCGTGCACCTATTTCTCCTTCCTCGAGCCCAGTTACTTGTTCTTCAGTTTCATTACATTTTTTCTCCACCCTTGTCTCTTCTTCCATTTTTATTCTTTGTCTAAGGAAGGGTGGACAAGTATATGTATTACTTTCTCTTTATCAAATACTTCATCTCACCATAGTCAATACCTTCCTCCTGAGCATATCCTTTGCATACAATTCTAGCTTTATTCCTTATCACATCTCCATTTTCATTTAGTTTATTTCTGAAAATCCACTATTTACCAATAAAATTCTTATCCTTAGGTCTTGATACCAGTGACCAAGTATTGTTCTTTTCAATCTAATCAATCTCTTGTTTCATTGCATTAGCCCAACCTTCATTTTCAAGTGAATACTTGACTAATCTAGGCTCAAATTTAGAAATTAAACATGCATTGTCTCTCAACTTACTTCTTGTCATGACTCCTACATTCTTATCTCCAAGTATTTGAGTCGATGGGTGGTTCCTTCTGACATACTTTACTAGTACTCACTCAGTTCTCTATTCTTTAGCATTTTCTTCTCTCAGTGGGGGTTCAATTGGTTCCTTGGTTTCTTCTTTCTACTCGAGTAAAGTACCATAAACCCCTTCCTGTACATATACAAATCTTTGATAGTCTTATAGTTCCTTTTTTCTATCTCCTTCATTCTTATCTCCAAACTCATCAATCCTTACATTTTCACTTTCCACAATTTTGTTAGTAGCCTTATTCAGGCATTTATAATTGTTTCTCTTTGTGGAGTATCCTAGGAATATACCCTCATCTTCTTTATAATCAAACTTTCCATTCTAGGCATCTTTCAAAATTTAATACCTACTTCCAAAGATTTTAAAGTAGCTAACATTAGGTGTATACCCATAGCAGAGTTCATGAGGAGTTTTATTTGTACCTTTCTTTAGTTGTACTTGATTGAGGGTATAAATAGAAGTGCTAATGGCTTCTCTCCATAAGGTTTGTGCAACCTCATTCTCAATCAACAATGTTCTTGCATAGTCAACTATTGATTTGTTCCTTCTTTCAGCTATGTCATTTTGTTGTGGATTTCTCAATGGAGAGACTTGTCTTTTGATTCCATTTTCATTGTAGAAGAAAATAAATTCATCAGAGATAAATTCACCTCCTCTATCTAATCTTAAACACTTCATTTTCTCACTTGTTTCCTTCTCAACTCTTTCCTTGTACCATTTAAAAATTTGGAATGCATCAGATTTTTCTTTTAGAAACATTACCGACATCATCCTTGAGTATTCATCAACAAACAAAATGAAATATTGATCACCATAATAACTTTGTATTCTCATAGGGCCACATAGATTAGTATGAACTAACTCTAATATACCATTAGATGAGTAATACTTTCTTGAAAAACTTGATTTTTTCATCTTACCAATCTGACATTCCTTACACATAGCTTTATCTAGCTTTCTCAATCTCAATAAACCTCTGACTCTTTTCTTCTTACTAACCTTGATCATGTTATCAAAATTCACATGATATAATCTTTTATGCCATAACCAAGCATCTTCACTTCTTGCAAACAGACACACATTTCCATTAGAATTTAGATAAAATAAGTTACCTTTGGATTGTTCATAGGTGCCAATCAAATCACTAGCAGCATCATAGATCTTCACCTTTTAGTTCTAAAATTATAGTCGGTGACTTGTGTTATTCAGTTCTGCAACACTCAAAAAGTTCTACTTTAGTCCTTGAACCCAATAATAATTATTAGATCTAATCTTTTCATTCAGAATAATGGATCATTTTCCTTGTACAGAACATAGAGCATCATTTCCAAATCTAACAACTCCTCCATCATATTCTTCTATGTTTTCAAACTTATCAATATCACTAGTCATATGATGTGAACAACCATTGTCTATAATTTATGGATCAGTTTTACTAACTTGATAAATAAGGGATTTTTCATCTTCATACCTTTCTTCTTTTGAATCATCCTTCATAGCAACATAAACCACTTCATCACCTTCATCTATGTCATTAGATTCCTCATTGATTAGTCCTTCCTCATCTAGGTAGCATGATATCTTTCCTTTATCCATGTAGTCTCTAAACTTTGGGTATATGTTCTCCTTCTTGTCCTTCTCATCATTCTTGTCATTATCAGGACACCTAGATGAAATATGACCAATCTTGTTGTAGTTAAAATATTTTATAGGAAATTTACCTTTATATGTTTGCCTTTTCCTCTAGTAACCTCTTTGTCAGTAGTGCTTCCAGTTCTTGTTCTTTTTCCTGAGATAGTATACTGTCATAGTCACTTCCACCTAAACTATAGTGAATGGCTCTTTCTCTTCTTGAACTACCAATGGTTAGTTATGATTTGAAATTCATTTATATCTTTGGTAAACTATTATCAAAGTTGCTAAGCTCAAATGCAGTCATCCTATCAATCAAAGCATCAAGAGTAACAACATTACCAAGTATGGATCTCAATTATTCAATAGCAGAGACTTGAATAGAATATTGAGGTAAGATATTTCTAAGGATTTTTCTTCCCACATCTTCTCCATTTATGGTTCCACCAACACCTTTGATAACACTAACCACTTCCTTAATTCTAAAACTATATTGTGCAATGTTTTCATCTTCTTTCATTCTCATCTCATCAAGTTTTCCTCTAAGACTATCAACCTTTTCTTTTTGTACATGCAGATCACCTCCATAAACAAGTGTAAGTTTATCCCATATTTTTTTCAATGTAGGGTAGTCCTTTATGTCATTAAACACAACATCGGTATGGGAAGAAGCAATCTCAATCATTACCAAGTTGCATTCCTATTTTTCTCTCATCTAATCAATTGTCATAGGTCCAGGAGGTGGTGGAGTGTAGTCATTTTCAAATAGTGGAGTACAAAATCTCCAGTTCCAGATAGGTGTAACTTAATCCTACTTTGACATGTAGGGAATCTCTCCTTGTTCAACTTCGGTAATTCTCTCCTATACATCTATGGATGTTTAGCTTAAGTATTTTAAACTTTTACCTCTAAGCACCAAAAGATCTAATACCAATTGTTGGATAACTGAGAGGGGGGGCTGAATTAGTTATGAATCAGTTATCTTAGGTCCCTGAACAATTTTCAACCTTAAAACCTTCTGAACAACTAATCTTAATAATCATATTTAAGCATTCAATCGACCATAGAAGTATTTATATAATAATAAAAAAATAACATGCAAAACATTCAATCACACATGAACACTAGTATTTGATGTGGAAACCTAATTTCAGTAAAAACCACTACGAGAATTATCACCCACAAAATAATGCACTCTTCTAAAGTGAGCTCATTTAAGAGTCAATCTTGTTACAGATTGCAAAACACATTTTCTAGATGTGACCCTGTTAGGGGATTTTCACCAAAGATCGACTAGATCTGTCACCCTATAATGAGTGGCATTTTTAGAGGACTTAGAACATTCTTTAAAATTCCACCTTACAAAGGATTTACAAATAGGACTATTAAATCCACTCAGTTAAGAGATTTTATGCTACAATGGTTAGAGAGTAACAGTAAAATGACCTGATAAAATATACAACTACCTTTTCTTGTTCAGATTTCCAATCTGCTCATCTGTCTTCTTCAAACTCTTATTTTCTAGCTTATTAATACACACTCTTCATCTCATCACTTTCCTTCACTAGAATTACATTTTTCTTTAACTATGTTCTTCTCGATTTACCCTTCTATACTAATTTGGCTATTTGTTCTAGCTATCAACAAATCAGAAACATTACCATCTTGATCATCCTTTATATAGACAATTTTAGCCACTTAATCCTATTCATTAGAGTTTCTATGAATTAATCTCATCCATTCAATGTATCAGGTTTCAATAAAATGTTTTATGAATCTTGTCAGTTGTATCTTCACCTTGGAACTTGAACTTTTCTTTGATCTCAAACCAATCATTAAATCTTCACCATATATCTATACCTAACATTTTTTATATGTTGATTCCATTAACTAACTTTGTTCCTTCCTTACAATCTTCTAGATCATTCCAAATTATCACTCAGTGTCGTCCTTTAATTGATTTCATGTTTAATTGGCCAACTTCATCTTCTCTATTAAGTCTATCTACTCCGTTATCATTTACTCGATTAGTATTTTCCTCGGTTATTAACTTCTCGGTTAATTGTATCCGAACAATATATTTACTTATTGACAACCATTTCCATCTCAGTAGAACACATTGTTTTCTTATCTTTTCATTTCACAACTTCAATCCTTTTTTTCCGACAACTAACTTGTGTGTCATTCCAACGCTTCATCAAATCATGTAAAACAATCAAATCAATATTGCCTTATCAAAGACTAATTCCTGAATTTTCCCATTTAAGTTCACGTACTTAACATCACTTCTTTTTTTCATCTTCTATCTTTACCAACCATTTCTTTACTCAACATCATATATTTTAGAATGATATGGCAACTTGCATAAATCAGTAAGTCAATAGGATTGACATCAATGACAACATAACAACTGGTCCAATCCTTCTACATACCTTTCATTACTCGGTCCTTGTTCATTATCATCAACAATTTGAGGTAATAATCTCAATATTAGTTGGGGTAACAATATTAATATTTAATTAACCAGTTAATATTCTTGCACATTAATAACCATGCAATTGAAAATTAAATATTAAAGAAATCAATTATTCTTTTAATTTCATCTTTGGATTAATTAAATCCTTTTATTCCAAATTTAGACTTTTAATTAAGTCTTTTAATTAAACAAAGGTATTTAATTAACTCTTAATAGTTAAATATCCTTATATTTAATATTCACATATTTATAAAATATAATTATTCTAATCTCATAATTAATCTTAATTTAATTATTTTGAACCAAATAATTCACCCAACAGATTCACTTGACTCACAACACATGAAGAATCAACTAACTCAAATAACAAACAAATATCATGGAAGGGCTCATGAATTCATGTCACCTTGACGAATTCGGATGGGTAGAAAACATATACTTGTCCATTATTTTAGGACAATCAATGGCTTGGTTGGGATTTGGATTTGTATGTTATCTCCCCTCTCTTACCATTGAGATATTGTGATAGGGCACGCTCATCCTGGCAATTCAAGGAAGTCGATGCACGATACCTACAAACTTGCATAAAATATGAGCATGTACATACATCTATAAATATATAACAAGAAATGGTGGGGATTGTCCGATCGTGTGGATATCTCTAGTAATTAACTACGACTTTGTCCCTCAACCACATCAAGCACGTCAAATAGAAATATAAAACATACGGGTATGTGCAAGATCGTGAGGGGCCAAACTATGCCCTTAAGTGGCAATGAAAAATCAGCAAATCAGGGTTAGTCAACTTGACGTGAAAATTTACACTAGCTATCAACCTAATATCAAAAAGTTGTAACAATAGAATCTATAGAATATTGAATTTAGTTTCTAAACTACTAGGCCTTTTTTGAAAAAAAGTTAGTATGATTGGTGAAAAGTATAGATTTTAATGCAAGAGTATAAAAATTTCTGGAAAAAAATAAGTAGGTGTATGTCTAACCACCTTAATCATAACTAAATGATAATATTTTATTATAAGATTTTATATATAAGTAGTAGACTCATGCCTAGATGTGACGCATATTTTTTTGTAATTTTATTCCAAAAAAATAATTAATTATGAATTTTTTGCTACAACATTTTCAGAATAAAAAACTCCCCTGTCTAACCACCTTAACTCATTCAAAACTTTACAAAATTCAAATTTATTTTTCCTTATAGTAGGTGAAGCATAGATTGTGACGCATTCTTTAGATTTCAAAAATGTTATACCATCTAAAATTTATAGTCATTTTTCAATCAGTATATAAATCAGCACTTTATACGTAACTCAATTAGAAAATAACTAATAATTACTTACCGAATTCAAAATTTGACAGCAATTATATTGATAGAAAGATGATAATCTCCTTAAGATACCCTTTTCATTTCATCAAATTCGGGTGAAAAAAAAGTCGTCAGCTACATGGTCGAAGTCTGGAACTCAGAGAAATAGGGGAAAAACACATTTTTGAGACATTTCAATAGTTGACCATGTAGGTTTGGTGCACAAAGGAATACTGAGCCTAATCGAGTACCTGATATTTTTGTGTACCCGATATTTTTGGGTACCCAAAAAGGCCGGCAGAATTTTGATTTTTCACTTTTCCCTCCCCTTTCTCCCTCCCATTTCTCCATCCTATATTAGATTAGATTATATATTAGATTATATACTATATATCAAAAACTATATATTAGATATATATTAGATTATATATTATATATATTAAATATTATATAATATACATTTTACATTAAATATTATTATTTACTATATATTAATATTAAATGTTACATTATATATCATATATTACATATTATTTTATATGTATATAATATATATATTAATATGTATTTTACAGCTATGTACAAAAGGTTGGACGATTGCAAAAAAATCATGGATGGCCATTGAAAGAAGCAAAGGAAATCAATCAGCGATTTAAAAAATTCACGGGCGACCATTGAGGAAGAGAGAGAGTGAGAAGGTGAGAAGGATAGAGAGAGAGAGAGAGGGAAGGGGAGAGAGTAGGATAGAGAGAGAGAGAGATAGAGAGTAGTAGAGAGAGAAGGGGAAGGGGAGAGAGTAGGAGAGATAGAGAGAAGGGGAAGGGGAGAGAGAGAGAGAGAGAGAGAGAGAGAGAGAGAGAGAGAGAGAGAGAGAGAGAGAGAGAGAGAGAGAGAGAGAGATGGGAAGGGGAAGGGGAAGGGGAAGGGGACAGAGTAGGAGAGAGAGAGAGAGAGAAGGGGAAGGGGATAGAGTAGGAGAGAGAGAGAAGGGGAAGGATAACCAATTCATTACAATTTTAATGAGTAAGGAGCAAGGCAAACTTAAATAATATCACAGCAGGCATTATAAATCCAAATTCTAATTAGTAGTTTTAAGCAAAGCGAGTAAGGTCCTGGATAGGGACATTAAAAATCCACACATTGCTCAGTAGATACCTCCAAGAACCCACATACACGGGAGTAGATTTGAAGTAAGACTAAGATTGTTTATCAGTTCAAAAATATTACTGTGTTGTACTTTTGATTAACATCCAATGATTGGATGCAAAATTCACAAATTTGATTATATTACCATTGGTTCTATTTCAAATTCTGGAAAAAAATGGATATTTGACATATGTTCATAAATTTCAGTCAACACCATTTTAAAATAACACATTAGTTTATTTTTACACATTGAGAATATCATCAATAGGAATTGAACTAAAATTGACATACGTCATAGGAAATAAATGCCCCAGCTATTTGTTGTCTTCTGCATTTTGAGTTTCTTATTACAATCAAGAGAAGAATATTACTCTCCAAATGGTTTTGGACAGTAACATTTGTACTTCCTCTTCTCAAATATTTCTTCTCTCATCTTGTTGCCTATTGATACCCACAAAGTGAATCTAGGCATTTATGTCGTGTAATGGGAGAAAAATGGTTTCCTAATTGATATGTGTCTAAATAATACATGCAAGAACCTTTTCTTTGATATTGCTCACTAACCCTTTACAATATAAAATATGTACAAAAATTGTCATGTACTTGCATGAGGACATTATATATTATAGAAATCCTACACAGAAGCAGCTAGCAAGCCACTCAAAAAGTAGTAACTAATAGCAAGTGGGATAATGCAGATGCTTTAATAAACCACTATCTTCTTTACTCAAGCAACATCTAGTTCATCTACTCAACTGGGGCATGTTTGGGAATAGACAGTCTCCATTTAAACTCAAGTCTATGGAAGCAGTTATATTTGTCAATGGAGGAGATACACCCATTGGATCTGCAATAACTTTATGCTCATTGGAATCTCAATTTCTCTTCAATTGGAATACTCTTTCCAAAATTGCATCTACCCTTTTACCAATTTGGGAAATCAATGGGTCTATTTGTGGACCTCCAAGGTGTTGGTCACCTAAATGAGAACCTTGAGATGAATCAGGAACTTTTCTTTGAAAGAGATCACTACCTTGAGAAGCTCTCCACTTGTCATTTGAATTAAAACCTTGGACCATAGATGGCTGCCCTTTGTTGTAAAATGAGGAGTGAGACTGCCTTGCCAAAGGTGGCAATGAACTTACATTTGAGGGATAATGCCCAACATGAGTAACCTGGTTTCCCAAGTCCAATAAATGCAAGGTCATTGACGAATAGGCATTTCTAATAGAAATATTTGTGGTGCTAGAATGAAGTGCATGACCAAATTATTTGCCTGCTAAACCAATTTGAGGCTTCATTTCACATTGCTCTATGGATAATTCCACAACACTTGTTACTTGAGCTAATAGCAGATGGTGAGTACTCATCATCATCATCTGACATAGGCTCACACATGCATATCTTACTTCTTTCCTTTGTCATTTTCCCCTTCCTAGCTCTTCCTCCTTATCTATAACTTCTATCATGGGTCCAAGAAGCTCTTCCCATTATTTCCCATTAATTGTGGACTTTGTCTCTTCGTCCTGAGTAATTGGCATACCTTAGATGGCACCATGATAACCATTTTCTTCTGAAATGTCCTTTTCTCTCACATTAATCTCTCTATTAAGAAGATTTTCTATATCTTCCTCTGTATATTGAATAGATGTAGTTGCAATCCCATGTTCATCAATAATATTCCTTGCACCGTTCAGTAATATATCATGCAATTCCTTAATAGTTTCTATCATGGGTCCAAGAAGCTCTTCCCACTCTTTCCCATTAATTTATACAAATATTTTTGTCCGTAACAATATTTTCTGCATATATTATGATATTGATCCGATATGATGCACCTTCACTATTTGATCCATACTTCCCTTTCATTTCACTTTATTTTCTCATTTTGCACATCATAGGCCAAGATTTGATAGTGGGTAAGGATTTTGAAAATTTTGGAGAATCTCTGTTAAAGAGTAGGTAAGGATGGATAAGTTGATTGTAGCGGAGAGGGAGAGAACTAAATTGAGAGAGCGGAGGCCGAGAGTGATAACGACAAAAATATTTTAGGGCTTACAAAAATATGGAAATTATAATCTTCCTCCCAGAGCAGACATTAATGAAGTAATGCATGAAAATAATATGACTTCCTAGGGGTCCAAGTATGCGTTATCATGCATTAGGACCCCTAGGAAGTCTCGTGACCCTTTTTGACACATTGGAATGCTCAAGTGTTTCCTAAGGGGTCCTATGATGCCTTCGAACACACTCGAGCATTCAAATGTGTCAAAAGGGGTGATGAGGAATTCCTAGGGGTCCTAGTATGCCTTATCACATGTTAGGACCCCTAGGAAATCCCTATGACCCCTGTGGACACATTGGAATGCTCAAGTGTTTCCTAAGGGGTCCTACGACCACTTCGGACACACTTCAGAATTCAAATGTGTCAAAAGGGGTCATGGGGACTTTGTAGGGGTCCTAATAGGCCTTATCACACATTAGGACCCCTAGGAAGTCCTCGTGACCCCTTTTGACACATTGGAATGCTCAAGTGTGTCCTAAGGGGTCCTATGACACTTTCGGACAAACTTGAGCATTCAAATGTGTCAAAATGGGTCATGGGGACTTCCTAGGGGTCCTAATAGGCCTTATCGCACGTTAGGACCCCTAGGAAGTCCCCGTGATCCCTGTGGACACATTGGAATGCTCAAGTGTGTCCTAAGGGGTCCTACAACCACTTCAGACACACTTGAGCATTCAAATGTGTCAAAAGGGATCATTGGGACTTCTTTGGGGTCCTAATAGGCCTTCTCGCATGTTTGGACCCCTAGGAAGTCCCCATGACCCCTTTTGACACATTGGAACACTCAAGTGTGTCCTAAGCCGTCTACGACCACTTCAGACACACTTATGCATTCAAATGTGTCAAAATGGGTCATGGGGAATTCCCAGGGGTCCTAATAGGCCTTATCGCACGTTAGGTACCCTAGGAAGTCCTCGTGACCCCTGTGGACACATTGGAATGGTCAAGTGTGTCGTAAGGGGTCCTACGACCACTTTAGACACACTTGAGCATTCAAATATGTCAAAAGATGTCATGGGGACTTCCTAGGGGTCCTAATAGGCCTTATCTCACATTAGGACCCCTAGGAAATCCTCGTGACTCCTATGGACACATTAGAATGCTCAAGTGTGTCCTAAGGGGTCCTACGACCACTTTGGACACACTTGAGCATTCAAATGTGTCGAAAGGAGTCATGGGGACTTCCTAGGGGTCCTAATAGGTCTTATCTCACATTATGACCCCTAGGAAGTCCCTTGACCCCTTTTGACACATTAGAATGCTCAAGTGTGTCCTGAGGATTCCTATGATGCCTTCTAACACACTTGAGCATTCAAATGTGTCAAAAGGGGTCATGGGGACTTCCTAGGGGTCCTAATAGGCCTTATCACATGTTAGGACCCCTAGGAAGTCCCTGTGACCCCTATGGACACATTCGAATGCTCAAGTCTGTCCTAAGGGGTCCTGCGACCACTTCGAACACACTTGAGCATTCAAATGTGTCAAAAGCGGTCATGAGGACTTCCTAGGGGTCCTAATAGGCCTTATCACATGTTAGGACCCCTAGGAAGTCCCTGTGACCCCTGTGGACACATTGGAATGCTCAAGTGTGTCCTAAGGGGTCCTACAACCACTTCGGACACACTTGAGCATTCAAATGTGTCAAAAGAGGTCATGGGGACTTCAGAGTGATCCTAATAGGCTTTATCATGTGTTACGACCCCTAGGAAGTCCCCGTGACCCTTGTGGACACATTGGAATGCTCAAGTGTGTCATAAGGGGTCGTACAACCACTTCGAACACACTTGAGCATTCAAATGTGTTAAAAGGGGTCATGGGGACTTCCTAAGGGTCCTAATAGGCCTTATCATGCGTTAGGACCCCTAAGAAGTCCCTGTGACCCCTTTTGACACATTGGAATGCTCAAGTGTGTCATAAGGGGTCATACGATGCCTTCGGACACACTTGATCATTCAAATGTGTCAAAAGGGGTCATGGGGACTTCCTAGGGGTCGTAATAGGCCTTATCACATGTTAGGACCCCTAGGAAGTCCTCGTGACCCCTGTGGACACATTGGAATGCTCAAGTGTGTCCTAAGTAGTCCTACGGCCCCTTTGAACACACTTGAGCATTCAAATGTGTTAAAAGGGGTCATGGGGACTTCCTAGGGATCTTCATAGGCCTTATCACGTGTTAGGACCCCTAGGAAGTCCCCGTGACCCCTGTGGACACATTGGAATGCTCAAGTGCATCCTAAGGGGTCCTACGACCACTTCAAACATGTTTGAGCATTCAAATGTGTCAAAAAGTGTCATGAGGACTTCCTAGGGGTCCTAATAGGCCTTATCACGCGTTAGGACCCCTAGGAAGTTTGTGTGACCCCTGTGGACACATTGAAACACTCAAGTGTGTCCTAAGGGGTCACACGACCACTTCAGACACACTTAAGCATTCAAATGTGTCAAAAAGGGTCATGGGGACTTCCTAGGGGTCCTAATAGACCTTATCGCGTGTTAGGACCCCTAGGAAGTCCTGGTGACCCCTGTGGACACATTGGAACACTCAAGTGTGTCCTAAGGGGTCCTACGACCACTTAAGACACACTCAAGCATTCAAATGTGTCAAAAGGGGTCATGAGGACTTCCTAGGGGTCCTAATAGGCCTTATCATGCGTTAGGACCCCTAGGAAGTCCTTGTGACCCCTGTGGGCACATTGGAATGCTCAAGTGTGTCCTAATGGGTCCTACGACCACTTTGGACACACTTGAGCATTCAAATGAGTCAAAAGGGGTCATGGGGACTTCCTAAGGGTCCTAATAGGCCTTATCACACGTTAGGACCCCTAGGAAGTTCTTGTGACCCCTGTGGACACATTGGAATGCTCAAATGTGTCCTAAGGGGTCCTACGACCACTTCAGACACACTTGAGCATTCAAATATGTCCACAAGGGTCATGGGGACTTCCTAGGGGTCATAACATGTGATAAGGTCTATTAGGACCCCTTGGAAGTCCTCATGACCCCTTGTGACACATTTGAATGCTCAAGTGTGTTCAAAGTGGTTGTAGGACCCTGCAGGACACACTTGAGCATTCCAATAAGTCCACAAGGGTCACAGGGACTTCCTAGGGGTCTTAACACGTGATAAGGCATACTAGGACCCCTAGGAAGTCCTCATGACCCATTTTGACACATTGGAATGCTCAAGTGTGTCTGAAGGGGTCCTACGATGCCTTCAAACACACTTGAGCATTCAAATGTGTCAAAAGGGGTCATGAGGACTTCCTAGGGGTCCTAATAGACCTTATCACATGTTAGGATCCCTAGGAAATCCTCATGACCCCTTTTGACACATTTGAATGCTCAAGTGTGGCTGAAGGGGCCGTAGGACCCCTTATGACATACTTGGGTGTTCCAATGTGTCCATAGGGGTCATGGGGACTACCTAGGGGTCCTAACGTGTGATAAGGCTTACTAGGACCCCTAGGAAGTCCTCATGACCCCTTTTGACACATTTGAATGCTCAAGTGTGTCCAAAGTGGTCTAGGACCCCTTAGGACATACTTGAGCATTCTAATGTGTCCATAGGGGTCAGGGGGATTTCCCAGGGGTCCTAACATGTGATAAGGCTTATTAGGACCCCTAGGAAGTCTCTTTGACCCCTGTGGACACATTGGAATGCTCAAGTGTGTCCTAAGGGGTCTTACAATGCCTTCGGACACACTTGAGCATTCAAATGTGTCAAAAGGAGTCATGGGGACTTCCTAGGGGTCCTAATAGGCCTTATCACGCGTTAGGACCCCTAAGAAGTCCTCGTGACCCCTGTGGACACATTGGAATTCTCAAGTGTGTCCTAAGGGGTCCTATAATGCCTTCGGACACACTTGAGCAGTCAAATGTATCAAAAGGGGTCATGGGGACTTCCTAGGGGTCCTAGTACTAGTTTCTAGGGTAGATGATGACATCTACTTATTCAGTATAGTTAGACCACCAAAATTACAAGGGGTCCTAGTACGCCTTATCAAATACATTATATATATATATATATAATATATTAGTATATATATAATATATTATATATATAATATATTATATATATTATATACATTAGTATATTATAATACATTAGTATATATATAATATACATTATATATATATCATATGCCTCTTTTATATATATATATATATATATATATATATATATATATATATATATATATATATATATATATATATATATATATATATATTATATAAATTAGTATATAATACATTAGTATATATATATAATATACATTTTATATATTATATACTCCATTTTATATGTAAAAGTTCAATTTTTTCATTTGCTCCTGCCCTTTTTTCTTCTGCCTGGAAATATCAAGTACCCAATTTTTTATTGGTAATATTTGACCAAAATATTCCCTGTCCCCACAGACTAAACAAGCATGGGATTTCAAACTTTTTCACGGGTTGCAGGAAAAAAAATGTGATTTGGGGCCCATTTTTTTGTTTTTTCAACTTGTGGTCTCACCATGGGAAGCAGCAGTCATCGAAAGGCTAAACGGAAGAGGAAGGTGACGAACGAAGAAATTCAAGCATATAGGGAAAAAAGATAGGGAAACTCACCGAAGAAGGAGAGAAGGTATGTTAAACATTAATCAAGGTGACCTTGTAAATGTAGTTGTAAGTGAAGAGGATGTTGAATTTGAAAATAATATTGAAATTAATTTTGTGAATAACAATGTATGGAGTGAAGATGAAAAAGTAGAGATGGAGAATGAAAATGTAGACTTCGGGAATGAAAATGTAGATGTGGGGAATGAAAATAAATGGAATGAAGATGAAAATGTACAGATGGAGATTGAAAATGTAGACTTGGGGAATGAAAATGTTGCACAAGAACCACATGAACGTTACACATCTCCAAATTATATGCGAAATGAAGTCCCTTGCAATAAAGATAATCAATCTTCAAATTCAGGGCTTTCAAGAACACCTAAATGGTTAATTGAAATTGAGGAGAACATTATGAATAATGGGGAAGGAAAGAGGTCACATAGAACCATTAGGTTGTGGGCTTCAAGACTTTATGATCATTTTTTTAGAAACAAGACATTGGTTGAGCAATGTCAAATTTTTGTGCAGTTGTTAAAGATGCAAAAGATGAGACCTGTGCTTGTGAAATTGAAGATTCATGTGAACAAGAAAATGGAGAGAAATGCCATTGTTGTGAAGAATATTTTCAATGCTCTCAATAGCATTGGGAAGATTGGCAGAGAAAAAAATAACAAAGTTGCTCGGAGGGTTATTACAACCTCCTTAGTAAGTCATTAGTTGAGAAAGGCTCGTTTGATGAGACAAACTTGTGTTGACTTCAATATAGACCGTAAAACTTTGGGTAGAGCACTTGCAAGAAGAGAAAGACTTGATGATCCGCTTCAAATTGATACATGGGCTTATGGTGGGAGACTTCCACATTTTGATAAGAAGCTAACAGATGTTGTCAAGGATGAAATTCAACAATTTTGGGGTGCTAACTCAAGAGTGTCACCAAATGTGAAGGATGTCTTGAAGTTAAGAGTTGTCAATCGAGACCGCACTCCACATCCTAAACATTATGTGGAGGTAAGTCAAACAATTTTGTATAAAAAAATTTGTGAGACACATCCAACATTGAAAATATGACAAAGGTCCTTTGAATCCGTGAAGCCATTTTATTGTGTACCCCTTAAGATTTGGAATACATGTTGTTGCAAATAACATGTTGAGTTTTCAATGCATCATGAATTATTGAGGTCCATTCATTCTACTTTGCATACTAATGAAATGCTAGAGGATTGTGGTGCAAGTGGTCTTCCCAAATCATCAAGAGACTTGCTAGATCATTTTTTATGTCATAGAGATGATGGTTGTTTATTTTATAAAAAAAATTGCTTAAATGCCAAGTGCTCAGAATGTAGTGGCTTGTCCAAGTTTAGAACATGTTTTCATGAGGGTTTGGAACACAATTTTGGAAATACACCCATCCAAAAAAAGGTATATGAAACAGTGAAATATACATTGAAGAGTGGAGGTGAAGGCTCTAGATGTGAGTTAGTTGCAAAAGAATACGATGTTGCTGATTTTATCTCAAAGTTCAAGACAAATATTTTTTACAAGTATGCAAGGCATAGTCACAGGTCTCAATGGTTGGATCAACAATTCAGGACATGTAAGGACACTTTCCCCATTGGAACTATTATATCCGTTGTAGACTTTGTGGAGAACTATACATTGCAGCCCCAAAATGAGACTCAAGCTCAATATTACAATTCTATTCAGGTTGCTATTTTTGTACATATCACATATAGACACTCCCCTGATAGCAAAAAAGATGAGTGAAAGATAATCAGAGAGTACCATTTTTATATGAGTGATGACAGGTCTCACTCTCATGATTTTGTTCAACATTGTTTCTAGAACTATTTTGACTTCTTGCAGGAAAATGGTATTGCTATGGATAGGCATCTCATTTGGTCGAATAATTGCACCGGTCAATTTAAGAATACCAGAATGTTTTATTGGTCATGTAGAATGCATGTGGAGAGAGGTGTACCTCATATTTGGAGTTTTTTTGAGTTAGGGCATGGGAAAGGGGAGCATGATGGAGCAAATGCATGTGTGAAGAGAGCTCTAGTTAAGGAGCAATTGAGGATTTCAGGTGTTGTACTTCTTGATGCTTGTTCTATTGTTGAATGGTGTACTTTAGCATTTTCATAGGGGGGACTCTTGATTCTACAGTGCATAGATTATTTTGGTTGGTTGAGGAGGGAACTATAGGAGATAGATTGGATTGTCAAACAGTGAAAGACTCTTCAAAAATGCATTCATTCTGAAGCTCCAATAGTAGTGCATGGACCATTTGGACACGAGAGTTGGCTTGTTTTTTCCCCATGTGTTTTTAGTATGATTGGGATCATTGTGAGTCAGGTGAGTGGGTGGATACATGCGTTCCATAGTATCTAACTCCTTTATCTTTGACAGTCTCTATAAGAAATGATGACATGGACACTTCAGTTGAGTGTGACCATCTTTCAGATCTTCTGAAGCCAGGAGATGTTTTTGCATTGGTTGCATCGCAAGGGAATGATGAGAGGTCAGATTATTGGTTAGCACATTGTGTATGAGGTAAACAGAAGCTTGTACAACCAATGATAGATGGTGATGGGTTCACATATCATACTGGTTCAGTTGTTGTTGCAGGAACATGGCTACGAACATACATGATTAGAAAGAATGGAATTCCTGCATTTGAAGACTATGAGAAGCACAAAACTATTCTCATGTATTCACACCTTGTTATAGCAACAAATTTCAAGTTGTCAAAGCATCAAGGAAGACCAAAGACAAAAGAAATTTGGACTATTAGTACTGTTGATCATGAAGCACTATTGGAGACCCTAAAGCAAAGAGATGACCCTTCAGGAACACTTGACTAGGTAATAAGTTAACTTAGTGCATTATTTTCTAAGTCCGTTAAGATTAATTTCAATACATTAATTTCACCTTTCTTAGATTGTATTTTGAGTCAATAAACTTGGTTTTGTATGTGGATTGTAACTTGTGCAGGAGCACCTATGAAGATGCCTACAATCACCATGGATCCAATCAGAGATAGAAGAACAAAAGGATCCTTAATGGTTAATTGAGATCTTTTGAAGCCTATAATGGCAATTTGTAACAATCAATTTGATTTAAAAGTTAAATGTCCTAGAAGTCTTGATAAGGACTTATGACCAAAATCATGTATGGGTGGCCAATAGTGCCAATAAGGGATCTTACATGTCATTTACTTATGTCATTTGCATGGTTTGAATTATTACATGTTTGATTGTTGTTTCTAATGATTTAAGGATATTATTTTTTATCATTTCAAACAATCTATAGAAGTTAAACCTCAAACATAATAAGCTTCACAGTTCAAATTTCACAAGCTTAATCATGATTAGTTTCACAGTTCAAATTTCAAACGTACCACTAACAGTCATTGCAACGGAACTGGGTCAAGAAAAGAAGTGTGCATGCTTTCCCATTTGGTTCTTCTCTTGTTTCAGAATGAAAACCTAATTATTTCCATTGGAAACAAGGACATGTTCCCAAGGACTACTTACTTAATCTATAAAATAAAACTGCTTGCAGGCTGCCCAGTGTACCATAATGCATTGTGTGTTTTATGGTCTGCAAGTGACGTGCTTTATGAGTTTGCACAGGAGAGTAAAAGTGTTAACATTTTCGCTACTAAAACTGGTGTGGACTATAAGTTGGTGGTTCACTTTTATGACATTTTAAACGCCAGTGACAACCCCGTTCCACCCACAGAGTCACCGGAATGAGGTTGTATGCCAAAACTTGCAGTGAGGGTCAGTTGAAAGTAGCTCAACAGCGTATCTTTCAAACCGTGTGACATTGCATCAAACCGTCTACTCCATCAGCTCTGGTTGGCCAAGTAAACACTAGTGACAACCCCATTCCACCTGTTGGGACTAAAAACACAGTAAGGGTTTTTGAAGTACCATGTTAAAATTTTGCAGATTGAAGACCTATAAGTGCTTTTGTGCCTATTTTCCTAGATAAGATTCTGAGGTTTCTCATGCATCTCAAGTGCTTATCACCTTTGTTTTGGCATTTGAAGACATCTCGGATCATTAAAGTCAAGTTTCAAGTTGTTTCGCGGTGTCTTGTTTTGAGCACTTGTCTAAATTTGTATTTTGTGCCTAAGTGTCATTTTGTTGTAGAAGGCCCTTTTTTGCAATTGAATATCTTTTTTCCTGTGATTGGTCATGACATGCCGATTGTGGCATCGTATGGTAGGCATGGGATTGAGTCATCCTTCCAGTTTTCAGCCCCCCATGTACCCGTTCAACCTGTTTGCTAGCATCATTTCATTTGCAATTTGTTAATTTCTCTGAATGTGCATTGTCCAGTTTTATAAGTGCCCTACTTTGTGTTATCCCAGTTTGTGCCCTATGCAAGGTCTAGCATAATTGAATGTTTTTTCTATACTGTAGACCTAGAAGACTAAGTGCCTGGTGATTTTCAAGTCCCTGCCAATCCGTTTGACCACTTTCCTAGGCCAATTCCAAAACCAGTTTTGCACTTTTTCACTGTTTTAATCCTGAAAATTTCTAACTGGTTGAATTTGGCATTTTATTGTGATCGGCATTTAGACTTTCTGAGGAAGCTAGTTATGGATTCATATTCCTTGTATGAAGGTGTTTTAGTGTCCAGGATGCCAGGTCTCGAAAGTTTCGCTTGGTCAGTTTTAGAAGCCAATTCCGGGAGCCAGTCGGTGTTGATGATCAGTTTTGCCAAAATGTAAAAAGTGAATTGTGTGATTGAATCTTTGACACGCCATGTTTCTACTTCAAGTGGTTGACTACATCTCGGTCTTACAGAGGAAGGTGTGCATCAAGAGTGATGCCTCGTGCTTAATGTCTTCAAGAGATTGTGCGTATACTTAACATGGACAAAATGAAAGGCGACCAAGGATGCCAGTGTCATTGCCTGTTTGAATGTAATGAAAGTCATCAAGGAATTGACTACTGTTGCCAATGCATATTGGTTTGATAAGAAGGACATGAGTGTTTCTTATATCTTCTTTCAATGGTTTCAAAAGGCCAATGAAATGGAACCCAAATGAGCATTGAAGGAAAATGACCATGATTGAGAGGTTGCCAGCCTTAATATGAATATATAAATGTCAGCATGTTTAATAAGTGTGCATATATTTTGAGGGTTGTGATCATTACACACCACACCAAACAATAGAAGGGGTTGTCAGCGTGAGTGTTTAAAAGAGATGCAAGGCTTGGCTGGGCATATCTGGCCAATGAAAGTGATTGCAGACTGAAGGCAATCAAAATGTGGTGCATGACAGTGAAGGAAAGATGTGCATAGAACAAATTGAAAGAGGAGTTTTAAATGTAACATGGATGTTGTGTATTAAATGGAAATAGTCTTTTTGAGAAAGCAAAGAAGAAATAGCCCACACAATGGATTTTGAAAACGCGGATTTGCAAAAAAGGAAAAACACAGTCATATTGCGGGGGGCATAACTTTTTATTGGACCGTTGGATTTGGCCAATTTTTGGATATGTTGTCGCAAACCTAGTTCTCCAGATTCTCAATGGAGTGATTTTCTAAATTCTTCCTGGTTTGTGAGATACATGTGACTGAGTACGGCACTGTCAAAACTGCCCATAAAGCCTTAATGACAATTATCCCACATTCACTGGGATTGGGGAGTTTTTAGCATTTAAATACATGGCCGCCCAGAATGAATGTAAAGCAAAGAGAAAGAGGCACTTGTTCTTCCTCTTCCTTGTGGGTCTACCTTGGTGTGCGTGCCAACTAGCATGAAGGCAAAGTTTTAGTGAAAGTCTTTAAAAAACTATAGAAACTTAGTCCCACATTGATCCCAGATTGGCAATTTGAGGTGTTTATATACAACCAAACTCACATATGAAGTAGATTGAAGAGCTAGAGGCTCTTCTCACGTGAGCTCTCAGAGATGCCTTGGTTTTCATGCCCACGCCCAGAAGGTCATTTTGCAGGAGTGTGACGAGGATGAAGTGGACACGTGTCAAGTGGTTGCATGATCGCAAGGGCCATTTCTGGCCCATGCGATCACGCGACAAGGTGACATATGGCATTCCTGTGAGGTGGCAGTCTGGTTCAGTTCAGTTGCCCAGGGGGATATGTGAGCCAACCAAACAGCACCAAGTGGCAAAGGTCAAATGTGGCGTCCAACTAGATGGTGAGGTGGCAAGGAGGTGATTTGTTGGACCAATCTGAATGTGCCATGTGGCACATGTGGGACCCGCCCATTTTTAAAATCTATATGGAGAGGTTTTTAAACAAATTCATAAAGTTCAAACTATGTCAAAAATTCGAAATTTAAATGTGACAATTGCTTGGGAGCTGAAATTTGAAAATGATGCTGAGGACTCAATTTTTGTCCGAAATATAAAGTGTTATATACCATTGGAATCAGGAGAAGCTGAAGAATCCATTTTTTGGATTAGTTTGTTGAAAGAAGAAAGTCAAGGAAAGTAGTAACAAGAAACAACAACTCAGATCAAATTCGATTAAAGAAGTGAGAGGATCAAATCATATTTTTGGTTTGGAGAGAATCATTTCAATTGAAGAGAGGATTGTAGTTCAAAGGCAATTGTAGAGGAAGGGGATATTTTGGGAAATTGACAGGTTTCTGTTGTTGGAAACTGACTTTCCCCTTTCCTCCTATATCTTTTATTTTCTCTCATTTTGTAAAGGATGTTGGAATTAATGCTGCAGGGCAGCTCCCAGACTTGGATTTTTGTTTCCTGTGTTTCTTTGTTTTAAAAGTGTACAGTTCCAGATGATTTTAATAAAAATAAAGGAATCCCGATTCAGTTTATGTTTGATGTCTTTGTGTTCATAATTTGAGTTCTTGTGTATTGATTTGTAAGGCATGTCGGTATACCAGTTACAAGGTACCTGCAGGTTTGAATTCGAGTGTCTTTCAAGGAGGGAGTAAGTCTCGGTTTCAAGTTCTGAGAATTCTAGATTTGTATACGAATTTGATGTCCAGGAACTGGAGTGAAAAGAATGGTTTGTAAGGCATCCCATTTGGGTTTTTGAGTTGGAGTTATGGTTTTCTAGGAATGTATGTTTGTATGACTCTGTTGCCCAATGAACAAGGCACTGATCCTGGTTTGCTTTGCAGTTTTCATCATCAGATCTTTAAATCATTTCCATCTTTAATTTCATGTTTCAGAAGCATTCATGTTTATGTCTTGTGTTCCCTGAATACAAGTATTGTTAGTGATTCTTTGAAGAAATGAATCCATGGGTTAACCTGCCCGAGTTCAAAGCTCGAAGAGAAGAAGGAGTTTATCCTTATTGTCACATTTGTCATTTTCCTAGTTCTTAGCGGATCATATAGGTGGGACCCTGTATAAGATTGGTTGAGTTGAACTCCCATGTTTTATAAGTCTGAGAACTATCCACTGATTTTCACATCTGCATAAAGGGTCTTAGCTAGTAAGTTATATGTATGCGGATCTTATCATGTTTTAGGTGCACCCACCTGAGTGTGTGGAACTCGAAGCAGAAGGAGGATCAAATCCTCATTAATTAGTCTTTTCTTGCCCCTTAGTTTGCATGAACAAGTAGATTTATGTTACTAGACAAAGATCCACGGGTCTGGTTTTCATATTTCTCTTTTAGAGTTGAGGGATACAAGAAAAATCACTAACACCACCCATAGAGTCACTGGAATGCTCGCGACCACACTCGACCCAAGTGACCCCAAGGTGCACTAAGCATGATTGGGTAGCGATCTTCCAGAGCTCATATCTCAGACCTCGTGAGAGGTATTGACAAACCTATAGGTGCTACGGGATCATGTTTCTGAGGTCTATAATAACCTCTCTCAATTTTGGGCGATTTGACTTCATTTACATTTGGCAAGACGATCTCAATTGATGCCAAAACTTGGAGTGAGGGTCAGTTGAAAGCGGCTCAGCAACGTAACTTTCAAACCATGTGACATTGCATCAAACCATCTACTCCATCGGCTCTGGTTGGCTGGGTAAATTCCATTCACAACCCCATTCCACCCATAGAGTCACTGGAACCCTCGCGACCATGCTCAACACAAGTGACCCCAAGGTGCACTAAGCACAATTGGGCAGGGATCTTCCAGGGCTCATCTCTTAGACCTCATGAGAGGTATTGACAAACTGTCAGGTGCTACAAGATCATGTTTCCAAGGTCTACAATAACCTCCCTCAGTTTTGGGCGATTCAACTTCATTTGCATTTGGCAAGATGATCTCAATCAATGCCAAAATTTACAGTGAGCGTCAGTTGAAAGTAGCTCAGCAGCGTATCTTTCAAACCATCTGACATTGCATTGAACTATTTTCTCCATCGGCTCCATTTGGCCAGGTAAATGCTAGTGACAACCTCGTTCCATCTACAGAGTCACCGGAATGCTCGCGACCACGCTTGACCCAAGTGATCCCTTGGTGCACTAAGTACGATTGGGCACGACTAAGGCTCGTATCTCAGACCTCATGAGAGGTATTGACAAACTATCAAGTGCTACAAGATCATGTTTTTGAGGTCTACAATAACCTCTCTCGATTTTGGGTGATTCAACTTCATTTTCATTTGGCAAGACGATCTCAGTCGATGCCAAAACTTGTAGTGAGGGTTAGGTTAAAGAGGCTCAGCAACGTATCTTTCAAACCGTCCAACATTTCATTGAACCATCTACTCCATCGGCTCTTGTTGGCTAGGTAAATTCCAGTGACAACCCCATTCCACCCACGGAGTCACTGAAACGCTCGTGACCACGCTCGACCCAAGTGACTCCAAGGTGCACTAAGCATGATTGGGTAGTGATCTTTCGGGGCTCGTATCTCAGACCTCGTGAGAGGTATCAACAAACTATTAGGGGCTATAGGATCATGTTTCTGAGGTTTACAATAACCTCACTCAACTTTGGGCAATTTGACTTTATTTGCATTTGGCAAGATGATCTCAGTCAATGCCAAAACTTGCAGTGAGGGTCAGTTGAAAATGGCTCAACAGCGTATCTTTCAAACCATCTGACATTGCATCGAACCATCTACTCCATCAGTTCTGGTTGGCTGGGTAAATGCTAGTGACAACCCCATTCCGCACATGGAATCTCCAGAACGCTTGCAACCACGCTCGACCCAAGTGACCCCAAGGTGCACTAAGCACGATTGGGCAATGATCTTCTGGGGCTCGTATCTCAAACCTCGTGAGAGGTATCAACAAACTATCAAAGGCTACAGGATCATGTTTCTGAGGTCTACAATAACCTCTCTCAGTTTTTGGCAATTCGACTTCATTTTCATTTGCAAGACGATCTTAGTCAATGCCAAAACTTCTAGTGAGGGTCAGTTGAAAGTGGCTTAGCAGAGTATCTTTCAAACTGTCTGACATTGCATCAAACTGTCTACTCCATCAGCTCTAATTGGCCAGGTAAACACCAATGACAACACCATTTCGCCCATGGAGTCATCGGAACACTCGCGACCGCGCTCGACCCAAGTGACCCCAAGGTGCACTAAGCATGATTGGGAAATGATCTTCTGGGGCTCATATCTCAGACCTCATGAGAGGTATCAACAAACCATCAGAGGCTATGAGATTGTGTTTCTGAGGTCTACAATAACCTCTCTCAGTTTTGTGTGATTTGACTTCATTTGCATTTGGCAAGATGATGTCAGTCGATGCCAAAACTTGGAGTGAGGGTCAGTTCAAAGCGGCTCAGCAACGTATCTTTCAAACCATCTAACATTGCATCAAGCCATCTGCTCCATCAGCTCCAATTGGCTAGGTAAACACTAGTGACAACCCCGTTATGCCCACAGAGTCACCGAAACACTCACGACCACGCTTGACCCAAGTGACCCCAATGTGCACTAAGCACAATTGGGCAGAAATCTTCTGAGGCTCGTATCTCAGACCTCGTGAGAGGTATCAAAAAACCATCAAGGGCTACGGGATCATGTTTCCAAGGTCTATAATAACCTCTCTCAATTTTGGGTTATTCAACTTCATTTGCATTTGGCAAGATGATCTCAATCAATGCCAAAACTTACAGTGAGGGTCAGTTGAAAGCGGCTCAGCAGCATATCTTTCAAACCGTCTGACATTGCATCAAACCATTTTCTCTATTAGCTCCATTTGGTCAAATAAATGCTAGTGACAACCCCATTCCACCCACGGAGTCACCGGAATGCTCGCGACCATGCTCAACCCTAGTGACCCCAAGGTGCACTAACCACGATTGGGCAGTGATCTTCCGGGGCTCATATCTTGAACCTCATGAGAGGTATTGACAAACCATTAGGGGCTACAAGATCATGTTTCTAAGGTCTACAATAACCTCTCTTATTTTTGGGTGATTCAACTTTATTTTCATTTGGCAAGATGATCTCAGTCAATGCCAAAATTTACAGTGAGGGTTAGTTGAAGGCAGCTCAGCAGCGTATCTTTCAAACCATCTGACATTGCATTGAACCATTGGCTCCATCAGCTCCAGTTGGCTGGGTAAATGGCAGTGACAACCCCATTCCACCCACGGAGTCACCGGAATGATCGCGACCACGCTCGACCCAAGTGACCCCAAGGTG
The DNA here is from genome assembly GCA_027943335.1 of Chamaecyparis obtusa. Lineage (NCBI taxonomy): Eukaryota > Viridiplantae > Streptophyta > Pinopsida > Cupressales > Cupressaceae > Chamaecyparis > Chamaecyparis obtusa. Next base: position 1,329,081 of record BSBK01005407.1, read on the forward strand.
CACTAAGCACGATTGGGCAGTGATCTTCCAGGGCTTGTATCTCAGACCTCGTGAGAGGTATCAACAAACCATTAGGGGCTATGAGATCATGTTTTTGAGTTCTAAAATAACCTCTCTTGGTTTTTGTTGATTCGACTTCATTTGTATTTGGCAAGATGATCTCAGTCGATGTGAAAACTTGCAGTGACGGTCAATTGAAAGTGGCTCAGCAGCGTATCTTTCAAACCATCTGAAATTGCATCAAACCATCTACTCCATCAGCTCCGGTTGGCTGGGTAAATGCTAGTGACAACCCCGTTCCACCCACAGAGTCACCAGAACACTCATGACCACGCTCGACCCAAGTGACCCCAAGGTGCACTAAGCACAATTGGGTAGTGATCTTTCAGGGCTCATATCTTGGACCTCATGAGAGGTATTGACAAATCATTAGGGGCTATGTTATCATGTTTTCAAGGTCTACAATAACCTCTCTCTATTATGGGCGATTCGACTTCATGTGCATTTGGGAAGATGATCTCAGTCGATGCCAAAACTTGCAGTGAGGTTCAGTTGAAAGTGGCTCAACAACGTATCTTTCAAACTATCTAACATTGCATCAAACCTTCTACTCCATTGGTGCTAGTTGGTTGGGTAAACTTTAGTGACAAACCCGTTCCACCCATGGAGTCACCAGAATGATCGCGACCACGCTCGACCCAAGTGACTCCAAGGTGCACTAAGCACGATTGGGTAGAAATCTTCTAGGGCTTGTATCTCAGACCTTGTAAGAGGTATCGACAAACTATCAAGGGCTATAGGATCATGTTTTCAAGGTCTACACTAACCTCTGTTAGTTTTGGGTGATTTGACTTTGTTTGCATTTGGCAAGACGATCTCATTCGATGCCAAAACTTGGAGTGAGGGTCAGTTGAAAGTGGCTCAGCATCGTATCTTTCAAACCATCTACTCCATCAGCTCTGGTTGGCTAAGTAAACCCCAGTGACAACCCCGTTCTACCCACAGAGTCACCAGAATGCTCGCGACCATGCTTGACCCAAGTGACCCCAAGGTGCACTAAGCACGATTGGGAAATGATCTTCCAGGGCTCGTATCTTGGACCTCATGAGAGGTATCGACAAACCCTCAGGGGATATGTGATTATGTTTCTAAGGTCTACATCAGCGTCTCTTGGTTTTGGGCAATTCAACTTCATTTGCATTTGGCAAGACCATCTCAGTCGATGCCAAAACTTGCAGTGAGGGTCAGGCTAAAGTGGCTCAGTAGTGTATCTTTCAAATTGTCCAACATTGCATTGAACCATCTGCTCCATCAGCTCTAGTTGGCCAGGTAAATTCTAGTGACAACCCCATTCCACCCACAAAGTCACCAGAACGCTCGTGACCATGCTTAACCCAAGTGACCCCAAGGTGCACTAAGCATGATTGGGGAGTGATCTTCCAGGGCTCATATCTCAAACCTCGTGAGGGGTATCAACAAACTGTCAGGGGCTATGGGATCATGTTTCTAAGGTCTACAATAACCTCTCTTGGTTTTGGGTGATTTGACTTCGTTTGCATTTGGCAAGATGATCTCAATCGATGCCAAAACTTGCAGTGAGGATTAGTTGAAAGCAACTCAACAGCATATCTTTCAAACCGTCAGACATTGCATTGAACTGTCTACTCCATTAGCTCTAGTTGTCCGAGTAAATGCCAGTGACAATCTCATTCCACCTACGGAGTCACCGGAACGCTCGCGACCACGCTCAACCCAAGTGACCCCAAGGTGCACTAAGCATGATTGGGAAGTGATCTTCTGGGACTTGTATCTCAGACCTCGTGAGAGGTATCGATAAACTATTAGGAGCTACGGGATTGTGCTTCCAAGGTCTACAATAACCTCTCTTGATTTTGGGCAATTCAACTTTGTTTGCATTTGGCAAGATGATCTCAGTTGATGCCAAAACTTGCAGTGAGGGTCAGTTGAAAGCGGCTCAGCAGCGTATCTTTCAAACCATCTGACATTGCATCAAATCATCTACTCCATCAGCTTTGGTTGGTCGGTTATACACTAGTGACAACCCTATTTCACCCACAGAGTCAACAGAATGCTCGTGACCATGCTCGATCCAAGTGACCCCAAGGCGCACTAAGCACAATTGGGCAATGATCTTCTGAGGCTTGTATCTCAGACCTCGTGAGAGGTATCAACAAACTATCAAGAGCTACAGGATCATGTTTCTGAGGTCTACAATAACCTCTCTTGGTTTTAGGTGATTCGACTTCATTTGCATTTGGCAAGATGATCTGAGTCGATGCCAAAACTTGCAGTGAGGGTCAGTTGAAAGTGGCTCAGCAATGTGTCTTTCAAACCATCTACTCCATCGGCTCTAGTTGGCCAGGTAAATACTAGTGACAACCCCATTCTGTCCACAGAGTCATTGGAATGCTCGCGACCACGATCAACCCAAGTGACCTAACAACACAAGTGCTACATTTCTCTATGTATTTAGTAAACCCCAATATGATGAGTTATATACATAGTGAGTAATATACATAGTATTGAAACAATGTAGTACTAAGTGGCTCAAGTAAGTATATATAATGATATGAAACATAAGAACATAGAAAATCTATAGAAGTTAAACCTCAAACATAATAAGCTCCATGAACGGGGTATTCTAGAGTAAAGAAAATCAAATGTAACTTCAACAAGATATAATTTAAATCATAATGATAATCATAGTCAAGATATAACTTCACCATTCAATTCTATAAACATGAATAATAAATATGTATACAAAAGATGACACAAATATAACATAAAAATGAACATGTTCTATATATAGAAAGTATCAAGTGTATCAAAAGTATCTCCATATACAAATATGGCACATGTCATTTCAAAATATCTACAAAATCAATGTTTCAAGGTGTACAATGTGGCATATATGTCATCTCAAAATGTGCCAAGTGGCATCTCTAAATGACCACAAAACTAAAACTACATCCTATGTCATAGGGGGATCATCAAAATGTAGCCTCTTTGAAGAAGTGTTAGGCTTTGATTGATCCTGCATAAAAAATGAGTTCAAACCCAAGTTAGATTGCTTATGCTATATGATTTGTACATACATACATACATACATACATACATACATACATACATACATACATATATATATATATATATATATATATATATATATATAATTCATAATTCAAATTCAAACACTAATTTAATTAAAATTATAACTGAATATAAATATCTGTACCTGGCCTCTCGGTTGCCTACTACGATCAGGTGTCCTAGCATAAGTCCTTGGTAGCGAAGGCACCATGCCAACAATACCAACTCTGACCTATAAATATATAATTGCAATAATAAGATTAGTAGAGTGGTGCAACATAGAGTAATAAATCTACAAAATAGGACATGATTTGAACTAAAATTAAAACTTACATTTGGTGATCCCTCCTCTGGAATAGTGGGCTGGGTCAACAAAGATACGAAAGATTCTCATGGGCCCTCCCTCACACTAGGAGTAACCTATGAGAGTAAAAAGATTGTCAATTATATATAAATGTACTTCATCATAACAACCCTGGTTACAAAATACAAATAACAATATGTAAAAGTCTACGTACAATCAGACTATCACTCTGAATCGAGATGCTTGTCAGCCTAGGCTCCCGAACCCGTTTTGAAAAATCATCGATAGCCATGCCCTATACAATAAATTCAAGTAAAATATTTATTACGTACACACAAGTGGCATACATATGCATGCATAATTAATCTTAAACAATTAATTACCTTTCCTTTGTTGACACTTGATGAAGGAACCCCCTCATGTCCCCCACTGACATCGGTTGTAGTCTACAAGAGTACAATAAGATGACAATATATTAGTAAATGTATGAATTTTATTGCTCTAATTGATAGAGATTTAAGCATGTACACCAAATGATATAAAAAAACTAATGGGTACATAATTTATAATATACCATATAGGCATCAAGGCCAAATGAAATGGCTGAAGCTGTGGACTCATCCACTTGTCTCAACTCCTCCTGTGTCATCAACTGAACATAAATGGAAAAAATATATATACATAAGTGCATGCAATCATTAAAACTAATCTAAATTAATTAATTAAATAATTCATGTGACAAATTTATTTATAATGTTTACTCTTACTGTATCAACAGGAGTCCATGGCTCTACGTACACCTCCTGAGCACTCTCATGAGATGTAGATGCTCCATGAGGTGTTGCAGCCTCTGTAGCTGCGTCTCCTACATCCTCCTCATCAATAACATACTGATATGTATCAGCATCAGTAAGCAGTCCGATGCACATATTCTTGCATATAATGCAAATATGGGGCTCGCATACATGTGAACTCCGGTGAGATGTTGATGTGCCAGCATCATCCACACCAGGAGACAAGACTGACCTAGTCTGTGTGATCAACTGATCACTCAACAAATGAGTGGCCCTAATAGTCTGTGAGGCAGCCTCTGCAATGATATCAGGATGCTGCACTTGAGGAAGGGGTGAGACATCAATGGGGGGGACAAAGGTAGTGCCCTTTTTGCACTAGGAAAATGGCCTAGTATGAGGAGCTCCTCCGCCTATGCCCATGTTGGGCCTCATACTCCAATAATTAACATTGTGACCAAGCACAAACTTAGCATACAATTTTTTTATGAAATAGAAAGGGAGCTCCAAATTGCTATGGGGTGGTTTATCAAAAACCATCCTCCAGCAATCCCAAAAGTGTGTGCGCATTGCTTCATTTGTGCACCATTTTATTGATAATTTGGGCTTTTTGTGGTCAATTGGTATTCCAGTTTTAGGATTCACAAAAAGAGAGGCTATATCTTCCTTACTTATATTAAGGGCTGCAATCCCATCATGATCAAGCCCATCATCAAATTGGGTGTGCATATCATCACGCCAATGAAGAGCAACTTTATGTTGATGCATGAGTGTGTCAATATTTTGAACAATAGTATTTAATGTGGCAAGCATGGGACCTAATGTAGGTATATTCTGATATGTGTTTTGGAAACCCCATATTGTGTTCAAATTATCTTGTATCAAATCTTGTAAAGATGGAGGGTTTTGAAACGGGGGATTATTTTGGGGATCATTATTTGGTGCGGGAGGGTTATTTTCTTCATTGCTGTCAGCCATGCCTGATTAAATAAAAAACAAATCTAAATTTCAATTTGATTTCATATATTATTACAAAAATAAATACAAAACCCTATTTCAACCAAAAAAACTACATTTAGCATCAAAATGAAATAAAACAATCAAAATCTACAAAGAATGTACTTACCGTATAGTGTGGAGATCAAATTTGTTATTGCAAAAATTAGATACCCGAAAATATCGTGTATATGATATTTCAAGCCATTTTCCAAACCCAAATCGTGAGGAGAAATGAGGAAAATTGCTCACGAATTTTGATTTATGCCACAAGTTTCGGGTACCCAATTAGGCTTGTGCTTTGGTGTCAGCTTTGCCCAGGTGTACTGACACCCAGGCCTACTCAAAAGTCAACAAGCATTTTCATGCACTTTTGGACAAGTGATAAGTGTATTTTTTTACATCGCCACTTTTTGGCCCCTCATGATCTTGCACATACCCTAATACATATTAAAAAATATATAAAATATTTACATAATACCCCTTAAATGTTATATATATATACACATATATATACATACATATATATATATATATATATATATATATATATACATATATACATATATACATACATATATACATATATATACATATATACATACATACATACATACATATATATATATATATATATATATATATATATATATATATATATATATATATATATATATATACATACATACATATATATATATACATACATATATATATATATATATATATATATATATATATACATACATATATATATATATATATATATATATATACATACATATATATATACACATATATAGATATAGATATACACACACACAAATATATATATATATGTATATATATGTATATATATATGTATGTATATATATATATATATATGTATATATGTATGTATATATACACATATATATATACATATGTATGTATGTATATATATATATATATATATATATATATATATATATATATATATAATTTGTACATATAAATATAATATAAGTTTGTTAAATATATTTATATACAATACATATTAATATAAATATATATATTAACATAAAATATATATTAATATATAATTATATATATAATATATATTAAAATATTTACATAATACCCCTTAATACCCCTTAAACATTATATATATAATATATATATAATTTGTACATATATTTACATAATATAAATGTTAAATATAATTATATACAATACATATTAATATATAAAAAATATATTAATTTATAAAATATTATAATATAAAATATATATGACATACAATTTAAAACCCCTAAGATATTATAATATAAAATATATAAATTAATATATAATTATATATATAATACATATTTAAACATTATATATAAAAGTTCAATTTTTTCATTTACTCCCGCCATTTTTTCATACTCGAAAAAATTGGGTACCCGATTAGGCTTGTACTTTGGTGTCAGGTTTGCCCAAGTGTACTGACACCCAAGCCTACTAAAAAGTCAACATACATTTTCATGCACTTTTGGATGACTGAAAAGTGGATTTTTTTACATCGCCACTTTTTGGCCCCTCATGATCTTGCACATACCCATACACGCCAACCATACACATGCAAGTATGGGGTTAGTAAAACCATAAGCATCAATGATATCCTAACATATAAATCATCATTATGAATTAACCATAACATATATATATATATATATATATATATATATATATATATATATATATATATATATATATATATATATATATATATATATATATATATATATATATAATCATAATTTGCATTTAATCAATATGAAAATAACCAAAATCATCTAATTTTAAATACATGATATCTCACAAGTATCCAATATAATGTCATACATTCATATCCTCAAGTATCTCTGAAATAATCAATGCACACATGAAAGTGGCCTAAAAGAGTTTGGCAATAAAAACTAAAAATTAAACTATGGGAGGGGTATTACATAGTTTACCAAAGCCTTTATGTATTTATGTGTATGTATATGTCTATGTGTGTGTGTCTTTGTTTATGTGTATGTGTGTGTATATTTCTATTTGTTTATATCTATGTGTATATATATATATATATCTATATTTATATTTATGTATATGTCTATGTTTATGTGTATGTCTATATGTGTGTGTGTGTGTGTGTGTGTGCGTTTATGTATTTATTATAAAAAATTATTTAAAAAATAAACATAACAATACATTATAACATAATTTTTTTTAAAAACATTAAAACACACACAAAATACCTACCTAGAGGTTTTTAGCTGAATTGGCCAAGTCCTCACCAGCTGCTCCCAAGTTTGTCGGTGCAAAATGAGGGGCTAAACCCTCTTTTTGGGAATATATATTGTTAGGAATTTGGCGAAAACTTATTCGGCTAGAACGATTTCGGCCAGCAATCCCCTGCCACAAGGACACCACATAACTGCCACATGGGTTCTTCCACAACCCTTCTCGCTGAAACATTTTCAGTTGAATTTGTTCTAGCCAAATTGCCTCACTTAGCCTAAAGTGTGACAAAGATCTATACTTTTACCCATCGATATCTTGCTTCTCCACCATGTGGTGACTCTATTTCTAGTTGGTACACTAGAGGTGTCGGTCCTTCAACTAGTGGTGCCACAACCTAGCTAGATATGAGTGGAGATTCTGGTTGGTTGAGTTTGTCTAAATGACTTCCATGAATTTCTCTATATATTTCTCTAGCCAATAAGGAGATAGATAAAGAAGAAGATGTTGTTTCTAAGGAGGGGTAGTCCATTCCAGATGACACTCCTGACCCCACTAATGTATGGGGTCCAAAAGATGATAGAGATCCTCTATCACATCCATCTATCACTGCTTTAGTCGCTTAGTGGCTATTTTTTTTCCTTTTTCTTTTGGGCTCTACCATATTTTTGTTTAAGTTATATTTTTAGGCATTGCCCAAGTTACTCTCAGGAATTGATCTCATATCCTCCTACTTTTTTATGAATAGTATACCTTTAAACTTATTTAATGGAAATGTTTATTCATAAAAAATAATAACAATATTTTTGGGAGATGCAAGATTGCCCCACACCCCTAGATACTCTTGCATTACCTTAATATCAATGACAACACTAATTTCACCTTTGACATGAATGAAAACATAATTTTTAATAGAAACCACCAAAAGTACTAACAAAAATAGTAAGTTTCTTAGGCCATGTCAATTACAACATAAGTTTCATTAAAAAGTTTAGTAAAATGATGACCCTACTTTTTCCCTTGTTTTGAAAAGAAATCTAATTTTGGTAGACTTTGGAAAGCCAAAAGTTTTTCAAAGCTGTTAAACAAAAGTTAACCATTTCTCCATATTGTACAATCCTAATTGGAAACTATCATTTTACATCTATATTAATGTTTTAAATGATGTCATATTTGAAGTATTATAATAACAAGTTGAGGATATGGGGAATTATTACACTGAGAGATGATTCTATAGTCACATCACAATAGAATATTATGTGTGAACAAAAAATCTTTATTTAACGTGCATAGTGTAATACCCCAAAAATGTGCTATAGGTTCATTAACCTCCTATATCGACCCATCGAATGAAATCGACATCAAAGCCCTAACCTAAGGCACATCGGCACATCATCGAATCTTAATTGATTATCCTAAATTCTGCATCGGGGAATATTCCATATTCCTATTTATCATAATTATTTTTTATTTAATGATTATTTGGCGATAAATCCTATTTATCCTAAAGTTTGATTAATTGAATATTCTAAATATTTAATTAATTAAGTTTGATTCTGCCACTTAATTATTTAATTGAAGTTAATTATATTTATTCCTAAATTGTATTATTTAATTTTGACAATAAATCCAAAATCCTATGAATAATTTATTAAATTCTTATTTAATTAATTAAAGCAAGTTGTCAATTTTTAATAATATTGTTTTTGGAATAAAAGTTTGAAAAATAATTGATTAACCCATAAATCAATTGTTTTATTTTTCAAAATCAATTAAGTTGGAAATAAATCACTTTATTATTAAATTAATTCATAAATAAATCATGCACAATCAGAAAAGTAGACAACTACCAATTATCAATTAAATCTAAACTCTATTTTGAGTTGAACTCTGCTTTTGCATATTTTTGTGAGTTAAATATCCTTTATTTAAAAATAACTCAAAAATCAACCTGAGTTATTTGTGTGATTTATGGCTTTTATTCATGAACCTCCAAAGTCCTGGATTTCTATAAATTAAGGCCTCAGCTCTTCACAAATCATCCACGAATTGCATAATCACGCTGCCGAATTGGAGACTGAAGAATCATCTTTGTGAATCCAAGCTTTGTGAGATCAATATTACATAGTTTTTCATATCATATTAGTTTTCATTTGTTAGATCATTTAGCATATCATAGCATATCATTTTTTACATATCATAGATTCATATCCATTTTTCATTATCATATTTGCATCTAAAATCCAAAAAAAATAGATTAATTGCATTCATTCCATATAATATCTTTTGCATTCAAATCCTTCATTTAGGTGTCGTCAAGGTCACTGATCTCGATAACAATCTAAGAACATCATACTCGCACCTATTAGAAGGCAGTAAATCACCTGGTTAGTTTAGCTTTCAATTCATTGCAACTTTGATTTTTGCTAACCTCTAATGTTTTACTGAAGTGTTGTGTCTACAGATCAGGTACAAAATTCACATCAATTTAGTTTTTACGCATTCCTTTCCATAGTAGTCGGCATCCTAAGTATGTGAGTACCGACCAGATAGGTCTTCATGCTTTTAGGCATCTGTTTGGTGATGATACACAGTTGACTGGGTCCATTTCATGGGAGACCCTTGTACAGAGATATGGTCAGACACACCACTTAGAGTGCATTATTGCTGGGATGATTGGTGAGCTCATCATGTCGGGCCGTCAGTAGAATGGTTTCTTGATGGGATGGGCCCCGATGGTAGCATTTTTTATGGCTACTCCCACTGAGCTTGCTTGGGGTCAGTGTCTTTTGGCACATATGTTTTCAGAGATGCACGAGGTTGTGTATTAGGATTGCAAGAGTTTCACTTCTGGAGCTCTTGTGTTATAGATATGGGCCTGGGAGCATATCCCAGTTTTGAGACCAATTTTTCAAACACAGTGTCAGCCACAGGAGCTAGTGATATACACATATGATGGTTATGTCACGCAAGTCCGCATGGGCCATACTGAGTATTTTAAACGATGCTTGGATGATATGACGTTTGTAGTATGGAGACCGTACTTGCAGATAAAGGTCTGGCCTACTGCGAGGGAGCAGTACAACTTTCTGTTCTGTGTGTGTGTGAATTTTGTACCTGATCTGTAGAACACAACACTTCAGTAAAATATTAGAGGTTAGCTAAAATTGAAATCGTGCAATAAATGAAAAACTAAACTAACCAGGTGAGTTACTGCCTTCTCGTAGATGCGAGTATGTATTCTCAGATTAGATAACCTCTAATGTTTTACTGAAGTGTTGTGTCTACAGATCAGGTACAAAATTCACACACACATAGCTACCAGGTCAAATCAACAAGTGGTCTACGTTGCAAAGAAACAATTGGTTAAATGAAGTGAACCTTTACAAGAATGCACAATTTTCTAATCACATGCTACATATGTTTTGGATGTACTTGGAATTTGTATGTTTGCTAAGAATTGAGACAGGAAAACAAGTGACATTTTGTCTCAATGGAGTCATTATGAATTTTCCTTTGTTTTCTTTCAATTTTAGGTTGTTTTGTTAAAAACCATTTGGGGTCAACTACCCAATTTAATTAGATTCCAACATTGTGGGTCTCTCTATTGGACTCATCTCCAAGAAGAAGAAAAATTATTTTAATGCAAATACAATATCATAGAATATACTTAATTAACATGTATTTGAATTTGGTAGTGATTTCAAATTGTGTGCAAAATTGGTTCTCTATTAAATTGTTGCTTTGGCAAGTGCCTCTTAAAGCAATCCATTCACATTTCTTTGAAATATATTTTTTTGTAAAGTTTATATTGATTGAATGAGTTGTTCTTAGTGGCCCCATCATGCCTATCGTGCTCAACTTTTGCATTGTCCTAGAATACTTTTGTTTTAACTTTTTAGAGTTTTTTGATGTACCAAAATTGGCTTATATGCTTATTTTATGGTTATGAAATAAATCTTGTTCTTGTTATATGCTTTTTCAATTCTAAGACGTTTAATGCAAAAAAATTAAAAAGTTAAAAGAATTTGTCGAAGAGAAATGATTCATGTGAATTGATTAATAATATCAAATTTCCACAATCCATTTGTAAAGCAATGCTGTTTCTGGTTTTGATTGTGTGAATTTTTCATGCATCAACGTTTCGGATCACACTCCGTGATCCATCATCAGGTAGCTCCCTCCCATGAAGGGTATCGATTAATAATATCAAATTTCCACAATCCATTTGTAAAGCAATGCTGTTTCTGGTTTTGATTGTGTGAATTTTTCATGCATCAACGTTTCGGATCACACTCCGTGATGGTTTTGGACAAAGGAAGATACCAATATATTGTAATGTATGATTTCAAAGTTCTATCTGTAGATACATTATTCAAATTATGTTTCTAAATAGAAATTTACCTATAATTATTTAAAATTTATATTATTTCTTTACTTTTGAGGTGACAATATGTAGAAGTTAAGTTTCAATCTAAGATATCTCTAGACATATTTAACTTCTATTTTTTCAAAGATAGATATACTAATTTTATCTATTTTATCAACAAGAAATCATTTCTTATAAGATAAAGTTAAATCATAACATTAAAGAAAGGCGGTCCATAAACAGTAAAAAAACAAAATTTTAAAAATTTTAAAAAACCAAACAAGAATCAAATGAGATTTGCCTAATAGTACATGTCATTAAAGCTTCATCACTACATCACAAGGTGACTAGTTGTATAGCTCACTCTATAATGATGTACCTTTCTCAACTTTTTCTTTTACCAATCATCGTCTCAATAATTTTTAATTTTTAATAATAACATGGGCAACCTTGCCATAGATACCATATCCTCTTTTAACTTTTTGTTATTTTTTATAGCGAATCGCTACACATCCAATTCGATTCTTGTAACTCTACATCCTTCCACTGCTTTCCATAGGATTCGAATCCCATCCCGGCCTTAGTACGGCCCTTGCAATAAAATATCAAAAATAATATCAAATCACAACATCAATAGAAATGTCATTTTCCATACAGATTTCCTGTTTTCCACATTGAGATAAGCGAGGCATTTTGTCCACCACTAAAGGCCAATAAAATCCGTGATAGATAGGCCAATAAAATTTCAGCACCATTCTTCCTTTTATACATATCTTAAGAATTGACATGCCACCTTACAGTCTCACAGTCACACCTAGTTTTTTCCTTGTTTGGTAATTTTTATGTTGACAATGGCGGTTTTCGCAATGATAAATACCTGCCTTATGGCTTAGTTGTTGGGAATTTTCTTCATCACTAACCACCCAAACTATTTACGGGGGTGGTAAAATGTATTATACCTTTTTTCTCATGAACATTATAATGGGTTTGTTATGCACATAGGATAACTTGATAGCATCTTCAATATTTAATAAGTTATATAGTTTATTTGGTCTCTTTGCTTAGTGGCTAGATTGTAGTAGTCATGTGTTAGGACTTCTTTTAAGTATTTTTTATGTATGTTCATTTTTACTTTACAATTTCATCATAGGGATTGTTGAGGGTGTAGTCTTTAGGAGAATCAAGGATCATTCATTGATTCTTGGTATTATTGTGCAACTCTTGGCTTGTGCATTCCTGTATTGTACATTTATCATGATTTCAATGCTTCATTCGTGATGCTTCTTCATTGATCATATATTTGAAGATGGTCCTTTGGCTTCAAATATTTTTTGTATATCTACTCCTTATGAATGCATGCATACTCCATCTCCACATGATTGCATGCATCTTTCTAACATGGTTCAAAGCAATATTTCCAACATATTAACTATTGAAAATATGGGAAGAAATTGTAGCTTGTGGTGACACACAAAATATAATAGGAATGGTAAATTGATGGAGCAAACAAGGATTAGTTGAAGATGGTAGAAGTGTTGAAACAATAGAAAGTTTTATTTTCACACAAAAAAAAAAAGTTTAAATGAATTAAAGAGGAAGCACTAGTAGGAAAGATCCAAACTTTTTTTTGATGCAAAACCATTGAAAAAGAGACCATATCATCTAGACCCAAATGTGAAGATTACAATTACCACTATTAAAGTGCTAAATGAATTAGTATTATGGTCACATGGAGAAAAAATTATATAGGGGAAGCAAGAATTTATTTTAAGACTTTACAAATCCTATTAAGGTTTGTGTATATGACCCCTTTCCCACGACATTCACTTAAAAAGGTTTTGGAGAATGTATTAGGAAGAGAAGTCTACTCTTTCACTAGTGGATTCTTTGGCTATCATTAGGTGGACATTTCTAAAGAAGATCAACCTAAAACAATATTTATAATATAATAAAAAAATGTAAACACATATATAGTGTACCTTTTTATCTAAAAAATGCATTAGCAATATTCAACAAGATAATGGTAAATGCTTAGGATGTTTTGTAGAATGTAACAAGAAGAGAAGTCTACTTTTTCATTAGTGGACCCTTTGGGTATTATTGGATGAACAATTATAAGAGAATCAACCTAAAATAATATTCAAAATAGAATGTGGAACTTGCATGTATACAATAATGCCTTTTAATCTAAAAAATACACTAGCAATATTTAATTTGGTAAACACTTTTGAAGACTTCATTTATAAATTCCTATAACTATACCTAGATGATTGGCTAGCAGATAGATTAACAAAAGATTATGTTCAAACACCAAGGATGATGTTTGAGGGAGCTAGAAGTTTGATAATTACTTCAAACTTGAAAACTTGTATCATTGAAACCCCACTTAGAACTATATAGGATCATATTCTATGTAAGGAAGAGATGATTGTAGATACTCTTAAAATTTATATAATAATGAATCTACCATTATCTAAGTTTTCTGATGATGTCAAGATATTCCTAAGATATACTAGATATTGAAGGAAGTTCAAAATAAACTATGTGGCCATGTCAACACCAATAGAAGAATTTTGGAAGACAAAGAATGAGATCTATTTAATGGATATAGAAGTGCCAAAACGTATCCAAATCCTTGAAGATAGTTTTTCAGTGCATCCATTCTAGCATTTCTAGACCAAAAGTTTCATGTTCATATTGGCTCATACATGAGGAAAAATGGATCACCTAATCACTGAGCTACAAGCGAAGATTTATCACTAGTAGAGATGGGTTACACTACAATAGAAAGAGAGTCTTTATCTATGGTGTATACATTCAAAAAGTTTAAGAACCATTTATTAGCTACAATAGTTATGTTGTTTAAAAATCATAAACTTGTAAATTATCTAGTGAATAGAAAAATCATACACAAGAGAGTTTGTATATGGTCAATGCTATTCCAATGACTTCAAATTTTTGGGAAAACTAACAAAATCCAACAAGGGACCAAATTATCTATCAATGGAGAGACAAATACCAATTACATTTTTCTATGATAAAGTAGGGGCATGTGAGATGCAACATATAGCATAGTTTTTTTTTGCTACAAGACTCCTATAAACTTCAATGTTATGGACAAAAATAAGTTGATGATCCAAGTTTTTCACTTACATTGATTAGGAAAAGTCTACAAAATTATAAATTATTAACTTTAGAGAATGGTGATACTTCTCACAAAAGAGAGTTGAGATTGAGAGAGGCACAAAGAGTAAATGGAGGTCGTGTTGTAAGACAAGGAACTACAATAAATATACTATTATTAGAATTTTATTGGTCTATTATGATCAAAGATACCCATAAATATGTGAAGGGTTGTGATGTGTGTCAATAGGTCATAAAAAAAAATGGAAGAGGTGAAGTTTCAATCTAAGCAATATTACTTGTAGCACCATTTAAGTTATGAGACACAAACTTTATATTACTTATTTGAAGGATAAGGCTCATGTAAAATTCATTTTAATTGGAATAAAATATATGACTAGATAGATTGAAGTAGTCCTTATGAAAGATTTGTTGAGAGTTACTTCTACACAAGTCAGTTACTAGGAAGTAGAGATCCAAACTCCTCTCTTGAAAGAATAATGAGGTTATTCCCAAGGTTTTGTAAGGCTATTTTCCAACCTCCTGAATAGATCAATTGAAGATAAATGTGATTGTTCACGAGGAGGCCTTTGTTGGTTCGATCGTTTAAGGACTACAAAACAAACATGAACACTTTTGTATTTTCAATCTTTTAAATAAAATGCAATTTCATAGCATGCAAGTTTAACTTAATCTATTATGATTGATTTCTCAAAATTTGCAAAAGAACAAGGTAACAAGAATTGAAGCAAAATGCTAAAATTAAAACCTAATGGACATAAATCATTACTATGTCAACTTTTGAATTAAAACACCAAGAAAATGGAGAAAATCCACAAAATGTAAATAAGAATTACTCACAAATCATGCTTTGTAAAGCAATCATCAATGGAATATTATAAAGATACAAGAATTTTCAAAATTCATCATCATGAAGCCGCTATGGGTACACGCACACATGAGACAAATTTATCTTGAAAACACAAATGAATAATTCTCCCAATGATTCATCACAACAAGAATTTGCAGCAATGATTAACACCAAATTAATTGATCACAGATATGGTTCACAATAAAACAATTGGCTCTCTAAAACTCATGAACCAACATTCACTAATTCACAAATTTCACATAGATAATAGAAGATCCACACCATGAATGGAGAACCAATTGTATGTAGCTTTATTGCAGAAGAAATACCGACCTCTTTACATTGTTTGAAGAAGTATATATAGTGCTTCAACTTATAGAACAAGAAAATGATAGATAGGGTTTCAACTATGCAAAATATGGAAAAATAAAATTAAATATAAATGTTAACAAGACAAAACTACTCCTAAATTGATTTGTAACTAGCTTGCATGGATTCCCATCCATTTACACATCATATACATGCAAAAACGGGCACAAATTCACCCCAAAATGGAAGGAAAGGAGGTGTAGTTCCATCATTCTTCAACTGGAGTTCATCTTTGACTTTGGAATTTTTCCTTGAATTCTTCACCTCAACTCCTCTTTTGCTTATACAACTAATATATATACCCAAGGTATGCAAAAATGACCCTAAATTCATGTGTAGCCTATCCAAAAATAGCTTCACCATGCAGATTCTTTATTTCCCGTAATGACCCAAAAATTTTAGACCTGACCCCAACGCCAAAAAACTGAAGTTGCAAAAATGGCTAAGTCCTCATACTAAGATGTAGGAATTTTGGCCTTTTAGACTCCAAAAGTCCAAAAACTTGAACAATTTTTTTTCAAAGTCTACAAAATTATATTTCATGTTTGGCCCCCTTTTGAATGTATTCCTCTAGTAGGATTCTAGGATGTGCTACACGAAATCGATCAATGATTTATTTCACTTCTTCGTAATTGGGCAATGGCACAAATCTCAACATTTTCTGATTGGCCTTTTTGAAGCTTGCATCTGTTGAAGACAATCTTTTTTTCTTATGGCCTCAATCGTCCCTTGGTATTGATGTATAATATTCTCTGAGGAATATAATCGATTCTTTCCCTCATCTTGGTAGATTTATAGATCAAGTCCTTCAAAGAACTTGTACCCTTAGTCACCCAAGACATTGCATCCTTCCTCATATCTTTGACTACTTCCACAATTGCAACAAATTCTTTTTTGTCTAGTTTGACTTTACTAATCCAATCATCAAACTTATCCAGCTCATCATGCTGGTATAACCTAAGAAAAATCTAGAATCCCTATTTTTGAATCTTCTTGAGATTGGTCCTCAATTGTTCCCAAATTGCAATTTTATCATATAACCCATGAAGACCTTCCACCATATTTTTCAGTTTACATTTTCTCAACACTATTGTCCTATAATGTCCCAAACTATTTCCAAGTTTTATGTGTCGAACGACTCCAAATTGGTCTTCCATTTTGTACAACCTTTAATGAAAGAATGTGGATTTTTAGTAGGAATGTCTTGAGCTTCTCATTTCTTGAGGGTGGCTTGTAATGAATCCTTTGGGTTATTTGGGTCAATGGGACCCACTATTTTAGTTACAAAATCTTTCAAATCCCCGGTTATGTTCCTAGAGATCATGTATCTTTCACTCATCTTGGTCCATGTACTTAAATAATTTCCTTAACCATAATGCTAACAATGCCTTCCCCCCTTTTTGAGTGGGTTCTCCTAGATCTACCTCCTCCATTACATAGTCTTTTGGAGTTATATTAGTAGTGTTTGTCATTGGAGGAGGTATTTCCACATGTGCCTTCCTTTTTCTATTGTCATCTTGTGTAAAATATGACATTCTCTGAGCAGCGTGACTGGATTTCCCTTCATGGAAGGCTTGCCCCAATACGGACATGTCTACATACTCCTCCTCCATGTACATTCTTCTATGAGGTTGGTTATCTGAACCTCCTCTTCTATTTCTTTATCCCCCTGCATTGCTTTCTCCAAAGCGTCTCCAATCTAGAAATATTAAGGTGTCTCTTCCTCGTTTTATATTTTTTATTCACCTTGGACCCATTCTTATTAGGGAGTCTTTTCCTTCTTTGAATTAGCCAATACCTCTACCCATAGCCCAATTACTGGCCTACCCTTCTTCTTTGACTCTTTCTTTATTTGTGATTGTGGATTTGGAGGAGATAAATATTGTGGCTTCTCAGTAGCCAGTGTTCAGTCATCACCCTTGGGTTCCTTGGTTTTTTCTCGTGCACTTATTTCTCCTTCCTCAGGCCTAGTTACTTGTTCTTCAGTTTCATTATATTTTTTCTCCACCCTTGTCTCTTCTTCCATTTTTTATTCTTTGTCCAAGGAAGGGTGGATAGGTATATGTATTACTTTCTCTTTATCAAATAGTTCATCTCCACTTACTCCCTCTTCTTTTCTTTTCAAAATTGATGTTGGAGGGGAAATAGTTTCAGTTGGTGCTTGTTCTTGTATTCTAGTCGGTGGTGTTGGAGAGGTCAAGGCTGGAAAGCTGAACTATCTCAGAGGATCATGTAAGTTAGGGATATCTTCAAAGTTTGATATATCAAACTCATTTGATCCTATGTTCTCCTCTGCTTCCCTTTCACCTTCAGTGTTGGCATCAAGGTCGATTGGTTCCCCTGGCACCTGTGGTTGAGAAACTTGTTCCTCACTCACCCTTTTGGAAGCCGCAGTAGCTTGCCTAGTCCTTATGACCAAGGGTACTTCTTCCTCTACCACTTCCTCTTCTTCAAGTAAAGTCTCTAGTTGTAGAGATACTTAAGCTCTTTTCCTTTTATATACTCTCCCCTTTTAAAAAGTTTTTGTATCCTTAAGAGACTATATTTTAGAGGGGGGAAAACTTCCTCATTCTTTTTTCTGTGGGTGCCTACAATGGATCACTCTATGGAATCATTTTCTTGGGAAGGCAAGGAGATATGTCATCATTGTCTCTTCTTCAATCTATCAGACCATATGTCACAGGCCTGGCATGTATGTACACTGTTTCTGGTTTGACGGGCATTGTCTCCTTGAAAGTAGGGATATTAAATGTCTTCCTCTTTCCCTTCTCTACTTTATTTGAGGGGTCTACTTTCAGCTTCATAAGAATGGGTTCAAGCATGAAGGGCTTATTGATCCACTTTAATATAAGATCTATAATATGATAGGCTCAGTGCCTCAAATCACTATTCTCATCCTAAGCTATCTTAGCATTCAAAATTGCATTAATATAAACTTTGTCTTTATTGTATATAGGATCTAGCATGTTGTCAGTGTCCTTTTCCCATACTTAGGGAGGAATGTGAAGTTTGCATACATCTTGTGGAAGTTCCAGCTCCATTCTATAGTGATCTTGAATTATGGCCTCATATTCATCTACACAGTTGATCTAATGGTCTTCCAAGTGCAGTTCATGCCTTTAGAATTTCCTAGAAATGTGGCTATAAGTGTTGATTAGATCAAACCTGGGTCTGATCAGATGGAACTCCTCTAGAGGGAACTCATCTCACTCCAACCCTATTGATTTAAAAACTTTGATATCTTGTATTGAATATGCCCTGATGGAAATGGGGAAGTCCCAATAATGTTTCTTCTTTTTCATGATGTGTTCGTATGCATCGGCTAATTCTCTAGCCGCTTCCGTAAGAACCAAATTATTAGAGGGGTACTTGAGCAATGTTTTTGGGAGAAATGGTGCTTCTTGCTACCCATATGTAGGAAAAGGTTCTAAATTGAATATAGTACACCCCAATGGTGAAAACCTTGTATGTTGCCTCTTTTGAAAACCTCTTATCATAATCACCTTCAAAATAGACCTTATTATTACAAAAATGAAAGCATCTTTCACTATCCTATACTCTGTCTATCTTCCTTTAGTTTCTCCTTCCTCACTAGTTGAGGATATACTGTATAAGGCCACACATTTTGATCCTCGAAGGACCCTTTTTTTGTGAGCCTAAGTTAATCTTCCCTTCTAGCTAGTAGATACAAATATGAAGTCATGTAAAATTTGGGGTCATTCTTGACCTGTCTTAATTGGTTGTGCAGGTTATCATTGATGATAGTGGCCCAATCTATTTAGACTTTTCTACTCCTTATCTTCTCAATCATTTGAACTATCCACAGCTCCAACTATTATGCAACCGTAAATCCATATACCCTGCTCAGAAGTGTTACAACAATACCCATATCTTCAACGAGGTAGCCTCTTCTCATATCAATTCTATCCAACTTTCCTTTCTTGGAAGGCTTGATTAAGTATTTTTCCTTAATGAGGTCATAAACCTTGGGGTTATCTTGGAACCATCTCATGCCTCTTTCAATAGTAATTGGGTAATAATGATATACCTTTTGAAGATGGAAAACATAGTCAATGATATCTAGCCTTAGATCCAAAACAATGTCATCGGTTTTATTTTTTACCACCTTTTCATTTTCTACATAGTACTCTGCCAGTGTGAGAATGAGGTCTGGTGAAAGGATAGATATTGGATGGGTGACAACATTCACCAACTCATCCAATCATAGAGAAGTACAATCTGGAAACTAGTTATTTGGTTGGGCACATTGCGTCATAAAAGAATTCTAGTCCATATGACCGATATCATTATCTATGATCTCATTATGGGGGTTCCCCATTTTGGATGGGGTATTGTACCCTGTATGCTTGTACTTAACTAGTTGTGGGATATACATCTTTGTAACGTGCATGCATAAATAATAGTTAGCAACGTATTATTGGAAGCTTAAAATTATTCTAACCTTAGACCCTAATTTAGTATGCAAACTGACCAAACATCAAAGAAAAAAACCAAGTCTCTAAATTAGGAACTTCCAATCAGCTACTAGCATGCAAATAATACCTATATAGTAGCACCTATGGGTATGGTGTAAGGAGCAACTAGAATGTAAAAAATACTCATAGGTGCTACTTTACCTGGATAAGGAGCTTCCAATCAACAACAAGCACTATTCTGAAATACATGAACTTTAAAAAAAATTGCTCATTAGATATTTCACAAAACAAACCTACTAAAAACTCCTTGATTTTTTTAGGTGGTATATTAATACCATAATCCTCCATAGTGATGTTAGCATGTAAAGTATAACATATATATTGAAAAACATCATAGTAATAGCAAAATTGAACATGTGTTTTACAACAACAAGATATTCATTGCTTGTTTTTTTTTCACATACCAAGGTTTTCATCTTTCAAATGATCTTTGACGAAGGGTAATATGTCCAGGTAACACAACCTCATCTAAATATTTTATATAAAATTCAATTTGGGTGGTGTCTAATAGGTGTTTTGGATGGCGATCATGAATTTTACAACCCACTCTTAATTTCAAAACATCTCTAGCATTAGATGATACCCTTGTATTATCATGCCAATACTTTTCAACCAAAGATTTGATTTTAGGATTCGATTTCCTTTGAGATCATGGGAGTCTGCCACTAAAACTCCAACATTGGTTGATTGGATCATTTTCAATACTTAATCTTCTCTTTTTCGCTCTTACCATGTTCTAGGATGCATGTTTAAAATGTCACTGATATTTTTTACCATTATTTTATCCAAAGTGATTTTATTGACTATAGCAGTTGTTATAGCTTGTTGTGATGCATTCTCACTACTAAAATTGTATTAATTTTTCGATGTGCATTGGTCGATATTTCTATGCTCATTGATCGATTTTTTGACCAAAGGCCTTGTCACAATATTTTGGTCAATTGATCGACGACCAACTTGAGCATCTAAATTTTGACCCTTCTTGGTGTCAAAAAAGAGGTCAAATGATTGTAATTGTGGCGTCAAAAGATCTGATTTTCAATGGTGGCTCACATCATAGTTCAATGAGGTTGCTATGTCAATGATGAGGTTTCGGTCAAAATATTTTTCGATGGTTGGAGTCAGCCAAAATCATTTTCGATGAGAATAACGTTGAATGTGTCCACTTGGAGTCAAAATTTTGACCCATTTTGTCATCAAAAAAGGAGGTCGAATGTTTGAAAATGTGGCATCGAAAGGTTTGATTTTCGACGAGGATGTTATGTCATTGACAAGATCCTCGAAAAAATTTTTGTTAAGGTTGGAGTCAGGCAAACTCATTTTTGACGACTAAAACGTCGAAAGTGTCCAGTGAGAGTTGAAATGTTGACCCATTTTTCTAACAAAAAAGAAGTCAAATGCTTGAAAATGTGGCGTCGAAAGGTTTAATTTTTTTATGAGGATTATATGTCATCGATGAGGTCCTTGTCGAAAATCGCATCGAATTTGGAGTCGGGAAAACTGATTTTCGACAACTACAATGTCGAAAGTGTCTAATGAGAGTCAAAATTTTGATGACAACAGTTTATTTTTAAAAAAATAAAAAAATTGGTATGAAATTTTGCGACGCCATTTCAAATAGATATCATATCATATAATTAAATATAGATTTTATTCAAAAATAAAATAAAATTTTCTTGAATTTCCTCATGTTTTGGGAAAAAATTGTTGTTTTTTTTTTTTTTTTTTTTTGTGGGGGGGGGGGGGTTTAAAAGTTAAGCTTCATGATTGGCCATGAATTTTAGCTAGTTTCAATAGTATATGAGTTAACAATGGTTATGATTCTAAGACCTTAACAAAAGAAAATAATCCTTGGTGGGAAACATAGTTATATAATATGGGAAACAAGTTTTAGGAAAAACTTATGGAGGGGAAACACATTTAAAAGTACATAAAATGTTCAAAAGAAGAAAATTAGATGTTATTTGCCCATATTCAATCACAATTGACAAAATTATTTTCTTCTTTGTTACCTCTAGATTTGCATATATTTTTATATTAAATTATATTCTTACCCTAAAATAAATTGCCACACTTTTTTAAAAGATGGAGAAATATATGAGGCTTAAAATAACAATTCTAAGAAGAGAACCTAGTTTAATAAGAAAAAGATGGAGATCCATGTAGAAGAAATATAAGAGGAAATGGGAGATCTATATTAGCAGTGCACTTGTTAAAAAGAAGCATGGACAAACAATTCTCTTGGGAAGTTGTAGACAAATCGAAATTACCTATTTATACAACGTTTGTGAGTGGCTTCCATACTGCACCTACCTAGATACATTTCTAAATATTAAAAACATAGCATTGATAAATTGAACCTACCTCAAGAATTAAAAATTAGATGCTATTTTCCCAATTCAGTCACTGTGTGATAGACTATAATGTCTCAAAATCTAATTGTCTTAACAAAGAATAAAATTGTATACTGAATTATATAGATACATTTGAGTGTTGCCACAAGGGAATGCTATCTACATCTGATGTGTTGGCTACTCATCCTCTTATGTTGTTAGTGGGAATGAGCTTTGTCTTTGGATATACGATGGTAAGTTAATGTTAATCCAAAAATTTGGTAGTTACAAGTGGTATACTGATTTGAGTTTAGGTATTTTCACAAGCCTTTAATATCACCACATATTCTAAATATGGTAGTTACAAAATCATAACTTTACATATAGTATATTATACACAGACTAAATTAATTTTATTTTTCCTAAATTTATTTGTGTTGTGATTTTTCTAAATTGCACCTATGATAAAGAGCGAAAGGACTCATGATGGAGTCTTGGTTGAGGCTAGTGGAGACAGCATAGAGGCAACCCTAGAAGGACTTGAGGATGAGGAACCTAACTTATGGGAGAAGTTTTTTGTTATTGTATGCACCCTAAAATGGTTGCCTAGACTTTGGGCCCCATTTCTGCAATTTGTCAAATCCCTGAATCAATATTTTTAAAAATCAACATTTTTCAAATATATCAATTTCCTTGATCAAATCATAATCAATTCAATATTTCCTAAGGTTTGAGCCTTATTTAATTTAAAAGAAAACTAAAAAATAAAAATCTTATTTAATTAAGAGAACATGCTCCCTTTTAATTAATTAAAAATCTCTTTTAATTAAATAATAAAATCACTTTATCCTAAACCTTTATTTAATTAAAAGGAATTTCCTCCCCTTTTATTTAAATAAAAAATCTCCACTTTTCTTCTTATCCTTGTTGCACAAATAAAGCATTTAATTCTTATTTATAAAGAAAAATAAAATAAAAAATAAAAGAAAAGCACTTTTTGTCTCACATGGACATAAATTAAATGCTCAACATAAAGTAAATGCTTCTAATTTTTCTATTGGAGGATATTTGTGCACAAGGATCAAGCTTCTTTTTTTCTCCATCGTTGATTAAGTCTTTTGCCTCTTAATCTCCATGGTCCATTGTTTTTCACTTCCTATAAAAGAAGAGCTCTCTTCCTCATTTGCACACACCATACATACTTGAATTATTATGCTACAAGTTTTTGAAGCTTTTGGAGATATTCTTGCATCAAGTTTTGAAGATTTGGAGCATCATTGGCATTCATCTTGCATCTACATCACATCCTAGCTTGCATCATAGTTGCATCATCATGGTATCATTTCTTTTCATGTTTTAGATTAATCTCACATAGTTTAATTAGAGGGTTTGTAACTCTTTCATTTCCATTTTCATAGCTTAATAGCATCTTCATTCTCATAAGATTAATTTGCATTCTCATATAGATTTGCATTGCATTGCATACATTTGGTTTCATTGGAGATATTGGCATTCTTGCCCTTGTTTTCATTGTAAATCTCTCATTGTATGGTTGACTAGCAAGGTCATGAGTTTATAGCTCTAGCTGAGAGCAATTTTACAAATCTTGCAACTCCATGCATAGAGAGCTATCGATCGATTTGTGAGGGCTCATTCTTGAGTTTTCTTGCATGTAAGGATTCATAGAAGTGTGACAACATTTTAGCACACAGTTATAGTTTATGAATGGAAGAGTTATGGAGGTGTTTTGGAGGCACAAGAGGGAGAAACCATCAAAGATGAAACTGAGATTGTAGAGGTGGACCATGAGGAGGCTCAAAATGTGATAAAATTTTCTCCTAGCATGGAGATAGTACAAGATGAATCAGAGGTGTAGGTTGGCATAATGCTGGTGAGAAAGAAGAAGTAGAAAAAGTAAGAAATGTTCAAATTTCCAAGAGATGGTAAGCCAAAATGCAAGATAAAGATGCAAGAAGAAAGGACACCATGGTTCAAAAAGGAGCTATATGTGCCTAAGGTCAAGATGAAGGCTAGAATTTTTTTTTATCTAATCATTTGTTTTGCAAGTTTCCAAGAGGACTTGGAAAATATTTGAAGGTGAGGACTATGGTGCAGGAGCACCAAGGCCAAGCACCAAGGCCTAAAAGGAACACTAGGGTCAATCAAGGATCCTAGGAGAGTTGAATAAAAACTATGAATATGAAGGTTCATTTGCATTGTAATAAGACCAAGATTGGTCATTTGATTATGTTTTGGTATTGTGTTGATCATTTTGTAATAAGATCAATCATGTAAGCCATTTTGGCATTTGAGGCTAGAAGAGCACTGTTTGGGGTCACTTGATGATCCAAGGGTAAATAAAGTTATTTAAGACCTATAAGGTCAATACATGATGTAATTGGGCCATTAGAGCCACCAAAAGTTGTGTAATGCACTCAAAGTACTAAAAATGATGTAATTAGCAAAATAGGCCTAATAAGGGCTAGTAGAGGGTTTAAGGTCTAAGTATTAGGATTTGATCCTAAAAGACTTTTTAGAAGTTAAATCCAATAATATAAATGTAAAGGGATGAAGATTTTTTGAGTTGACAACAATAATCAAAATGCAATAGTCAAATAACTACCATACAAATCTGGAACTCAACTTAACTCTGCAACTTTATTTTTATCACCTTCTATTTTTGCCTAATTTATTCCATTTTCTCAATAATAACTTCATGCACTTTTATGGGTCAAAGAATGGAGTGGGCAAGGAGTGGGAATGCAGAGCAGGAATGGAGCAGCGCAGGCTAGGGGTGGCATCCATACCCAAAGTGACAACCTCTGCAATCACAGAGTCAAAAATTTAAGCAGTTCTATTTAGACTCCAGTCATGGCAAAGGGAAAAAGTGTTTTGTGTTAGGAGGAGGGCAAATGTTAGGGTTTAGTCATCTGAATAAGGGGATTAGTTGGGTAAATCTACTCATCTACAGACACCAGACTAGTCATCCTAGGCAGAATTTGCGAAGATTTTTCATGGTATTCCGATTGTACAATCAGCCAAACTTCATTCTACCAATCATCCAACCAAAATCTTTCAGCGATGCCCTTTTTTGGAGAAGAATGTAACTAATAATATGCAAGGTAATGCTGGTTCCTCCATTTATAGTGGGAAAGCAACTGTCCAGCCAGCCAAGCCATTTTTCATTAACCCGAGATTTCAAATCAAGTCTTAGAAGTCTCAACAGCATCACAGTATGCAAGATCAAAACATATTTCAAGGTTTTTTGAGGTTCAAGCTTGGGGAGTCTTCTAAGCATGTAGGTCTTAGACCAAGGGTTTTGCAAGGTCAGAATCATCCAGCTACAACCTCTCTTCAAATGAATCCTACCCATCAAAGGGACAACTTTGCTATACCCAAGTTAAATCACTGAAATAGATTTTGGCATCATAGAAAGGTCAAACCCTCCAAAGAACAACTGATATTTGATATATGTGAAGGGGCACCGCCAGGATCGCCAATACAGATCAGGTATTCCTATCTCCAGGGAAGTTAGAAGGAGCGCATAGTGAAAGATCCTCAAGTTAGAGCGCCCTTCAATCCAAACCAACTGTTTAAAATTTGGAAACCAGTCCACCATCAGAATGTCTTGGATCATCAATGCCCACAGGATCAGGTTTAGCCTCTAGTCTTAGACAAACAAACAATGGGCATGGTAGCAGGTGCCAAAGAGAACTAGGCCTCAATCGAGCTCACTCTACCTCATCACCTTCTACAGAATCACATTCGATCGCTGCATTACACAATGCGTATTGGTAAGTTTTCAATCCAATCACTTGCATTTTTAGATATTAAGGAATGGGCTTTTGAATGTTGGGAGGGCCTTTTAGATGTTATATTATTAGAGCTAGATCAAGGAGTCTTTGTAGCTCTTTTTGAATCAAAACAATGCAGAGATGCCATCCACAGTTATAAAGGTTGGTTCTGCAAAGTTTCTGGATTATTTACTAGGGTTTGGATGCCAAACTTTAAACCAGACAAGCAGGAATGATGTTTCTTTCCCTACTGGATTTCACTCATGTTTCTTCTACTAGAATACAGAGAGCTGGAAATCATTGAAATTATTGCCAATCATATAGGCATTTTTGTCAGACATGACCTCATTCCTTTTGAATACCCTCATCAGGATTTTAGAGTTTGTGTATTACTCTGCCCTATAAAGATGCCACCAAAGATGATCAAGATCAAATCAAAGTGGGGCGTATTGGAACAACCCATCAATTTGGAGGATGTGAATACTTGTCAAAAATATCAAAAATTCTTAGGCCTTTTTACTTCACAATGTAAAAACATTGTACATTCAAAGACACTGGTTTGTGAGGACCACTATTCAAACCCATTAGATTGCTCTATCCAAGTGCCCACCTTGCTTAAAAAAAAGAGCAATATTCAAGCCTCCCATGGCCCCAACTCACAATTGGTAATATGCGGCAATCAACCCAAGGCATCAAAAGCATCTTCTGTCATCATTATAGAGAAAAGGCTGAAATCAATGTTGCAAAGACTTGATCAAGGGTTGTTCTTGCAAATTGCCAACATGATCAATTTATGTAGCTCTGGCAACAGAATGCCACAACTGACATGTCAGGCTAAGTCTAGACTACCTCCTCCAGTATTAGAGTCTTATATTATGGATCAACCTGAGTTGTCACATCATAATGTGGATATTTTTGTTAATCAATTGATATTCCAAAACACTCCGATGAATATACCCAACATGCAGGATTCACTCAGTAAGCAAGCAGTGTCTGATTTGAAAGCATGGGAGTTATCGGACCAGATGATCACAAAATTGACTGCCAAATTGATTTTTGAAATAGCAGAAGAAGAAGGATTGTTCTCTGAAATAGGGGATATCAATAAAAACCCACCATCACCTCCAGATGTTGATCAATTGGAATTATCTACAACAATATCCCCACGTTCAGATCAACAGGTAGAGCTAGCGGGTACTCTTAATGAGTTTCAGACTCAGCAGAATTTACTCAATGATTTCATCTTAGCAGAGACCTCAAATGGTGCAAACTCTGACAATCTGGACAAGGTAGTTACCCTCAAAATCAGAGATTGGATTTGATCTAACAGCTTTGTGGACCTAGAGCAGGATGCACCTTAGGTGGTTGGAGTCAATGTTGAAAACCTGTTAGCATCAAACATGCCTCGCGATGATTTGGAAAACCCTAAATCACACGAGAGAGAAGAACATATCTCAGAGAGGGAAGTTATAAATTCTATTTAGATGTCATCACAAATGGGATTTGATCATACAAGTATTCTCTGAATTCAGCAAACACCTTCACAAAGTATCTAGGATAAGCCCACTTCGAAGAAAAGAGGTAGAAAACCTAAGAATATCCAAACTAAAGTAGAAATTGTAGCAGGTATCCAATTGACTATGGATGGTTCATTCACACCCTCAAAAAGATTGACGAGGAGAACTAAGTGTTCTCCTTGTCAGCCATGAAGATTATATCATGGAATGTTAGAGGCTTAAATGCCTCTAACAAAAGATATAGAATCAAGCAAGAGCTTGATTCTCTAAGAGCAGAAGTCATTCTGTTGCAAGAAATAAAAATGCCGCAAGGTAATTTTGATAAAACAATTGGGAAGTGGACAAGTTGGAAATCAATTCATAGACTGGGGATTGGTGCCTTAGGAGGGCTGGCTGTCCTCTAGGATCCCAAATCAGTCCAATGCCAACTTATAAAATAGGAAGATAATTGGCAAGCAACAATGTTGAGTTGGCATGGGGAAAATATCCTTTTAATCAATGTATATGGACCTACAGCTACATTAGACAAGAAAAGGGTATGGCTGGAGCTGACTCATATGATCCAATCTCAACATGAGTAGCATTTAATAATTGGGGGAGATTTTAATGCTATCTTAAGACTCTCATAAAAGTGTGGAGGTATTAGTCCACCATTGAAATCCATCCAAGATTTCTCTAATTTTTTAGAAGACAACAACCTCATGGACATAGAGCCTAGCAATGGTTCTTTTACTTGGACCAATAAGAGAATCAATTTTACCTAGATAGCTGTTAAACTTGATCATTTTCTGATTTCTCAAAATTGGAAGGTAACAAATTTCACTTTTCAGTCGAATATTATGCCAAAACCAAGTTCAGATCACTTCCCTATCAGCCTCCAAGTCAGCTCCAATCTACAATATCAATTAGCCCAGCATAAGCCATCTTTTAAGTTTGAGAGTATGTGGCTGGGACATCCATCATTTTTACCTGCAATCAAACAATGGTGGTCCACTGCCCCCTTCACTGATGGAACCAAAATGTTTTAGTTTGCAGCCAAATTGAAATTTATAAAAGGTAAAATCAAAAAGTGGAACAAAGAGACATTTAAAAACATTTTCAAAGAGAAAGAGGCCATCAAAAAATAGTTAGAAAATGTGCTGGAAATGATCACCATTCAGGGTATGGATAATGAATCTTTTTCCAGGCATAAAAAGCTCTCAAATGATTGGGAAGAATTATGTAGCAGAGAAGAGGTATATTGGAGACAAAAATCATGGGAACTTTGGTTGAAGGAGGGGGATAAAAATACTAAGTACTTTCATGCTTCAGCCAAGTAGAAAACTGTTGCCCATCGGATCTTCTCCATTAATAATGCAGATACTGGTATTACTCTTACAGATCCTCAAAGCATTCAGGAGGAAGGAGTAAACTTCTTTAAAAAATTTCTATCCCCTACAATTCTTCCTGTCCCAGTGGACACACATGAGGATGAGCTTCTTGAGGCTATCCCATTGATTGTTTCAGAGTCAGACAACTTGAAACTAATGGCGCCATTCACAATCCAGGAACTTAAAAAGGTAGTCTTCTCACTTCTTCCATACAAGGCGCCAGGACCAGATAGATTTATTTCTCTTTTCTATCAAGCTTGTTGGGATTTGGTTGGTTGGGAGCTTCTTGGTGTTATTGAAGAATCTAGATCCAGTAAGTCCATGCTGAAATACTTCAACACTACCAACATTGCTATCATTCCCAAAGTCAAAACAGCTAAGACTTTTTCAGAATTTAGGCCCATCTCCTTGTGCAACACAATCTACAAAATCATCACTAAGGCCATATATTTAAGAATGCAATACTTGATTCTGAGCCTTGTGTCTCATCCACAAGGTGGGTTTGTGCCAGGTCGGGAAACAATGGAAGGTGCATTGGTGGTTCACGAAACACTTCATTCCATAAATTCTAGCAAGGCTTCACATTTTGTCATCAAACTGGATATGATGAAGGCTTACAACAGAGTTAGATGGGATTTCTTATTTAAAGTTCTACACAAATTTGGGTTTGGAAAAAATTTGTGCAAATGGGTGAGGTCTTGTATCTCGGGTGCTTGTTTCGCAATGCTGATTAATGGAGTGTCGGCAGGTTTTTTTGCATCCACTCAAGGGGTCCATCAGGGAGATCCACTATCTCCAGTCTTGTTCATACTAATGGCAGAATCTTTCAGTGGACATATTCAACAATAGCAAGCTTCAGGTGAGTGGAAGGGTGTCCAAATTAATGAGACTATCATTTCAATAACACACACCTTATTTGCAGATGACACACTGTTATTTGGAACTTCCACGATCTCAGAAGCAAGATTGATTAAACAATCTTTGGAGTTGTACACCTCAATCTCAAATCAAAGAGTTAATCCTCAAAAATCAAAGATATATCTGTTCAATACTAATCAGATAGTTTCAAACAAGATTGTCAATATATTAGGATTCACAGTTGATCTCCTTTTGTCTGTCTACTTGGGAATTCCTTTTTTTGTTGGAGAAAATAGAATAAGTTATTAGATGCCAATAATTGAGAGAATTAAATCAAGAATAGTTGCATGGAAAGAAAGATGCTTTCACTTTTAGGAAGAATTCTTCTTATTAAATCAGTTCTTTCAGTAATACCAAACTACTACCTATCAGTCTTAAAAGCACCCTCTACAGTGATCCAAGTCATTCAAAAAATTCTGAAAGAATTCTTATGGACAGGAAATATGAATGGGGATAAGAAAATCCCACTGGTGCCAATAGACAACATGGCACAAGCAAAATAGCTCGGTAGAGTAGGGATTCATGACTTGCAAAAATGTAATAAAGCATTTGGCAGTAAGTTAGTATGGAAAATGTACACGCACCCCCACAACATATGGTGTCAAATTATGCAACATAAGTATCTAGATAATGCTAACCAGTCTAGAATTATATCTATCCTTGATCCCCCAAAAGGATCAGCAATATGGAACTTCATGATGGCCTCAAGGGAGCTAGTCACCAATTATATTTCTTGGGAAGTCAATAGTGGATCTCAAGTCAAATTTTGGCATGACTCTTGGAATGGGGCTCCTCCTCTCAACACACTTGAAGGAATTGATGATATTGTTTTAGCTTCAGAAAATGCTTGGGGTAATCACTTAATAAACTTTGTTTCTGCTGTATGTATTTTCTCAAGGTGGGTGATATGAAAAGACCCTACAGATTTTCCCCTTCCACTCCTGGATTGTAAGCGCTTTGAATCAATTCTTTCAGAAAAAGTGGTCTACCTATCTGCCTTGGAAGATAAGGTGATTTGGGTGCCCAGTAAATCAGGTAATTTTAATATCAAAGATGGATACAATATTTTACAACAGCAGGAGGTTACCAAACCACCCTCTCGAGCCTTTACCTTTTGTTGGAGTCAATTCAAACTTCCCAAAGCTGGATGCTTTTCATGGTTAGCCTTAAAAAATAGGGTGCTAACCAGTGACCGACTTCATAAATTAAAGATAGCATAGCCTTTCAATTGCACATTATGTGATTGGGAATTGGAAAGCGTGGATCACCTTTTTCTGAATTATCCTTTTTCCCAACAATGCTAGTCATTTGTATTGGGGAAACTTTAGTATTCTACACTACTGCCAAATAAATTATGGGATTTGTTTTAGTCATGGCCAGAGCTATATTCAAATTTCATCTTCTTTTCTCTATGGATAAGTACTCTGGCCTTGATTGTTTGGGTGATTTGGTGGGAGCGCAACAAAAGAATCTTTCGCAAGGAAATCACTCCAATCCAAGTAGTCCTTCCAAATCTAGAAAAATCAATCTTTAAGGTGGTAAATTCTAGCCACGTAAATCTTAAATGTAATCTCTTATTAACATGGTGGGATAGTGTTGTAATAAGGGAATGGAAGTGCATTCATGTCCCAACCGGCTGGTGCCACCAAACATCCACTTCAAATACTGTGGACCGACATTTAGTTCATTGGATTCCTCCTGCACAGGGGTTTGTAAAAATTAATTTCGATGGATCTTTGAGAGGCAACCCAGGGGATTCAGGGGCGAGTTTGTGCATTCAAGATTATCAGGGTTTTGTTTTGGCAATCAAATCTTTCCCATTACCCTGAGGCACAAACAACATGGCCGAGGCTCACAAATTACTTGTTGGGCTTGCTCTGGCAAGAGAAGGATGTTTTCATCGACTCCAAATAGAAGGTGACTCATTGGTAATTATCAATGCTTGCATTAAAAGGGAAATTCATAATTGGCAACTCGCATACATTCTTCAGCAAGTATGGCTCCTCCTTGACTCATTTCATGAAGTATATATCTCTCATACTCTTCATGAAGGTAATGCGATAGCAGATCATCTTGCAAATATTGGTTGTGATGGTCATGAAATGACATCACTCCCCCTTGAAGAAGCTATTAGACTGGATCCAAAACTCCACCAGTTGATTTTACAAGATGTCAAGGGTCAGGGTTGCTGAGTCATTAAATCATTCATCCAGCTCTCTGCCATAGTGGTCACATGTGTGCTTTGTGTATGTGTGTCAAGTGTTCAGTCACTCGCATAAATGGAGATCAGATTGATTATGCTTCTTATGTCATAGTACTTGACATGTGTGGTTTGCAATGTACTCATACTCCTCATTATATTGCCAACATTACTATGCGTAGCTTGTGTGCCACCATTTTTGTTTTCCTACCCTCAAGGTTCATGTCACACATGCGAGTGATGTCTTTGATGATTCAAATCTGTACAACCAGGGTCACTTCTTACAAAATCTCAATTTCCAATGCTATGATTGATATCTTTGCAGCACTAAGCACATATTTGGGTGATTTTGAATTTATTATGGGTGTACCTATCATGTCATAGCAGCTACAAATATCTGGTCCCTTATAACCTCATACCATTCTTTGGTAGTTCAAGGTTATTAGCTATGGAGTCGTGGGCTTTGCAGAGTATGAAATGAAGGCAATGTGGTAGACACCACTATGAAATCATGCCACGTAACTTCAGAATCAAGCTACGAATTGGTCATTTGGAGGAAGCTCTACCAGCACACATTGATGAGGTCTCATTTTCCTCCATGTTCATATGTCATTCACAAGCAATTAGGGTAGAAGTTTAAACGGTCGTTGGGGAAGAAATATTTGCTTCACACTCACGGCATATCATTTTCCCTTTGTAGGTTGTCACCATTTTTTTATCTAACGTGATGGACCTTTCCCAATCAATGTCTTCGATGTCGTCCTTGGCCAACAAAGTGGTTAACCCCAACTTTCTGCAAGACAATGCGTTATTGTGAGTTGTGCAACAGTATGATCTCTGGGAGGGTCTAGCGCTGGTTGGTGGTTTATTTTCTCACCAAGATTTGCTCATAAATCATGACCGCTTCCTTCTCTATGAGAGTATCAAATTCTCACTACAAGTGCAAGATGCTAGATTTTCTAAAAATGCTCTCTGCATTTTGGGCCATAGGCTGGGGTTTCATATGGTGGCCTGAGTCAAATCTCATGTAAAAGCACTGTTGGATATCTTAGAGTTTCCAAACTCTCCTCTTCCTCACTCCTGCAATTTGCTCCAGCCTTCTACCAGTGGCCAAGTTTTGAGAATTCCATCATGTGTTCCCAATCTTTATGTTCATCCTGCAGGTTTGGTGGTGAGTGATCATCCTCACTTGATTCAGGGTTCTGAAGAAAATCACGATGGCTGTGACTTGCACTGGATGGTGGCTGACTTGTCCATTGGGATGTCGCTGCCATCTCCTATTCAACTCCTGTCTCCTCCAGTAGATCTCCCTGTTCCTGACAAGGTACCAAATGACATGGACATCTAGTGTATGGGTGCTTCGAGTAGTACTCATTTTTTTGAAAGTTTTTTGGGTCGTTATTAATGCCAAAGCTATGTTGTATTGAAAATTTTGACTTTGGCATCTATATTTTTCTTGCAAATATGGCTTGAGATAGATGTGGTTCATGATTTTGTATGTCATTTTCTATTAACTACCGGAGAGGGGATCTCGTTTGAATAGTTCTCAGGGATGTAGGTGGTTTTCAATGGAAAATCATATGTATAAAAACATTGTAATCTTATAGCATGTATATGACAATTACTTCAGGGTTTCTTCCTGATTCTTCCATGGAGGAGTCTTTTGAATCAGTTAATAAATATAATAATGGTGGCTAGTCCACTTTGGCTTTAAAAAAAAAATAGTCAGATAACTAATTGTAGTCGGTTTCAAGGGAGTTACAAGTGTTGGCCAGCTTGGAAGAGGCTTATTTGTATTGAGTGTGTGAGAGGAATAGTAAGTAGAGTCAGGGAGAGAGTTAGGAGTGTGTGTGAGTTAGGAAAAATAAAATGTGTTAGCACTATAACATACCAAAAATATGTGTTAACAGTTTTACATACCACAAAAATGTGTTAGCCCAAGGGCATCATGTATTGTCTATACAAGCATTGCATGGAATTGAAATTGTCTTTTTCCTATTGGTCTATATATTTCACACATAGTGACCCCATTCCATAACTCCAAAAACTCATCAATAAGGGGTTCAATATATACATTCATATCTTTCACTTGGTACTTACCTATTCGAATGGACAGAAACATTACATAATTATTATGACCATTTTGATGCGGTATTTATAAATTAATTTACATGACTATTAAATTAAAAAATACTCGGTACAATTATTTCCAACATTATGTGTTCCCTTTTTATGGGCATCCAAGGAGGAATGTTATTGTTAATAACAAAAATAGGCCAAACCAAGTAAACTGATCTCATCTCTCCAAATGAATTGACATCGTTCGCTACCAATGAAAGCTTGAGATTATGAGGTTCTTCTTTAAAGAGTGGCCAAGTATCTTCTATGTTCTTCAATGTAGAATCATCCAAAGGCATTTTCATAATGTCATCTTGACTTCTACTACGTGCATGGTAATCCATAAATTGTGCCAAGCTAGTGCACCTAAATAATCATTGCAGACGTGAAATAATGGGAATGTACCGAAGAACCTTGTGAGACACCCTTTTTGTTGTTTGATTTGATTGATATCTACTAATGTGATAATCAAGGCATTCTATTGAAAATTCATGTTGTTTATGATATATAATATGGTCATTGGGACATGCATGTATTGTTTGATACTCCATTCCAATATCTTTCATAATGACAGATAATTCTCGGTACAAGCGAGGTAGAATGTTTGATGGTGGTAACAAAAACTCACCTATCAACCTATGGAAAAAAAAAAAAAAAATTATATAAAGTATATTAACTGTACGCTAACATAGAAGATGAAAAAAATGAGATACCTTAGCATACGTGAGATTTCTACATTGGATAAACCATTCATAACCTTGAAGTTCACCAACAACAATACAATAGAGAGAAGAGTTGTTTGGGAGCCTTGGTACATGGGCCTGTATTCCTTTTCAAGTATAGTTATATCAAGTTTATCTTCATTATCATAATCAGATTCACTAGTATCATCATCTTCATCATCTTGATCAGTCACGCCAGTACCATCTTCTTCAATTGTGTTCTCTAGCACATGATCAATTGTGCCAATACCAACATCTTCAATTGTGTTCTCTGTCATGGGATCATCTTCTTTCATGGGATTATTACCTTTTTCTTCGATACTCACAGCTCCATGTTCCTCCAGTTGGAAACCCACATTCGCCAATGGATGAAAATCGTTTCCCCCTTCAATGTGACCATGTTCCCTACAATGTCTCACCTATTTTTATTAGAAGTCTTCGATTCTTTAAGCCCTTATAATTTTTGCAGGGTCAATAACATTTTCCATAACCTTTTCTTTTGAAGTGAGACCACAATCTAGAAATTGTCTCCTTATTCTATTTTGGGTTCATATCATTAGGCATGGTCTTTCTTGGAACTAGAAGAGTAAGAGTAATAGTCAAAGTTGTCTTGGCACTAGAAGTGTTAGCACTAAAACAAGAAAATGAGCTCAACAATCCCTAAACAATGCATTAAGTATTTGAAAGAGCCTCTTATCCAACATGTATGCTAAAAGAAGCCTCTTATCAAACATGTATGCTAAATGAAGCCTCTAATCACACAACCAATGAATAAATGGAGGAATCTAAGGAAAAAATATAAATTTCATAAAATTTCAAATGCCAATTTCTTTAACAATTCAAATGTCTCAAGTAGACAAGATTCTCAATGGAACTACTTTGATAATATATAGTTTCAAATAGGAGATTGGATTTTATCAACCTTCACTTGTGCATATACAACCTTCACATGTGTATATAAGAGTTGATCAGAGAAGGTATATGTACAGGTGAAAAACATACAGATTTGATCAAGCACTACTGGGAGCTTGACCATGCAAAAAATGGACTTGTGATGATTTTCACAATAATACATTTTTTGTAGGGTAAGCTCCCAGTAGTGCTTAGGAAAATATAAATGTTCATCACCTGTGCATACACCTGCTCTAATCAACTCCTATATACAGGTGAAGGTTGTATATATTGTATATGTTGTGTGTGTGTGCATGCATGTGTGTGTGTGCATGTGGCTTAGAATTGTTCCCTAGGTCCTCCAAAGTTGCTTACAAGCATTATGAGGTTTGGGCAATTAAAATGTTGATAAGATGTAAAACATAAAAAAGGGGGCCTTTATCATTGATATAAAAATGACAAATATGCCTATCTAATGCTTTTATGCCTTGTAAATGATTGTTTGAAAGCAAAATGGTGAAGAAAACCAGCCCAAATTTTATGCTCATAGACTCATGGCCACCAAAGGAGATTCAAGATTTTTAGTTTAAGAGAACTTTCATTGATAGCAATAGTAGATCTTGGAGTTTAGAATAGTAGATTCTAATAAATAATAACACCAAGATCCATTAAAGGGCGGTTCAATATATCTTAATCATGGGGTAGTATTTCTATTGAAAGATAACAATAGATTATAGCTTGAATTTCATATTTTAAAATTTTCAAAAACATTAAATGATAAAGGGAGGTCCATGATGTTTGTTGTCAATAGTCTGATCTGATGTGTGGGTGTCCATTCCTTCATGTGGGACTAGTTTTCACAACCTGTCTTATGTTTTTTCTTTCTAATATTTTATTTCCAATAACTTCAATGTTCAACATGGATCAAATTGATAGGGATGTGACAAATTCTAGAACTATCACAAGGGAGACTCAGAAAATCATGTTTATGCTACCAAATACCTTAAAGAATGTCCTTCAAATTTTTAGAATACTAAAAATGATCAAGTGTTGCTTCCATCAACTGATGACTTTCTAGAGCAGGTTAAATTAGACCCTTTTATTGAACCCAACCCCTATTCTTAAAAGGCATCTTATTAGGATACTTGATAGCATATTTATTGTGCTAAGATGGGAAAAGGTCCGCTCAACCATAAAAATTTCTAGATTACCTTGAACCGTGTCGACATTCAAGTTAAAAAAATCTTAGTCCACTTATAGGAAGAAAATCTAAGAAACACAAATACATTGGGATAATAATGTATTAAAAGGAATGCTTTTATCTTTTCAACATAAAATTGGCACATTATAGATTAAAAATAGATAAGGGAAGGAGATGTCACCTAGAGAGGTTCATTTACATGAAAGTAAGAGCTACTAATAAGTCAAGTGTATATGGGCATGACTTCCACCCCATCAAGGATTTAATAAGAAATTATGTCGTTGAAACTTAAGTATCAAGAAGAAAGGAAATATAGGGGAATATCCAAATAGTTGAAGAGAAAAGGAAGAGGGTAGACTTCTCATACTAAGTATAATGTTTGGAGACAAGATATCTAGTTCTTATGATCAAATTGATATTGTGAAAGGAGGAAAAATTTCTTTCCAATGTGCCAAAGCTTCCAAGGAGTTCCCCAAATCCATCAAGATTAGCCCCCTCTAATTCAAAAATAATAATAAGGTATGATATATCCCAAGGTATGTAACACCCTTGCATGATGTGTCACCTCTCCCTTCACCAACTCCTCAATTATTTATGGATGAGGAAGATGCAATGGAAACGCGAGACATAATAATAATTACAAATCCTCTTCTCAAGGTTGAGATAGAAGGCCCTAGACTACATAAATAATAATTATGAGCTTTAAAATTTCTAACCAACATTTGGATGATGTAAGGTTATTGACCGATTAAAGATTCACAAAACATGATAAATTTATAACTTCAAGAGAATCTAGAGACTTTATTTTCAAACTCAAAGGAGAACAAATTTCAAATAAAGTTGTAAAGATAACTCTTGAAAAGAAAGACCGGGTCATATATGACTTCTGAGCCTTTCTCCAATGATTTATGCAACTTGAACGTTCTTCTTTTTTAGTGGAAATTTTTCTTTTTTGTTCAAAAATGCCTTTTATATATTCTTTTATTTTTCAAATAAATAGATGACACATGTGCTTCATCTAAAGCTTATTGCTCCATTGTTCTCATAAAAGGGAAATCAAGGCCATTTTGAGAGGGTTTTGAATGTATCAAGGATATTATGGATTTGTCTTTGTAGTGTTTCTCTGATATATATTGTGTTTATAAATTTTTTTCAAGGAGAGAATTAAATTCTTTAAACAATTCATAATGATTTTGAGTTTATATTATGGATTGAAAGAAAAAATCCACAATTTCCATGTCAAAGGTTAATTAATGTAAATTATTAGTGTAAACATCCATTGATTTGAGTTATTTTGTTAAAAAGATACACTTGTTTCATGTAAGGTGACTATGTCTTCCTAAGATAGGCATCAATTTTATTGAGTAGCCCTTTCTTGATTTAGCAATAATCATTAAACAATAAATCCTTTAAATTTTCATGTTATTCTAGGAGTACATTAAGTTAAAATTGTTCTCAAAGATGGTAAATGTTTTATTTCCAAGAATGAAGCCAATTTAATAGAGATCACATTTCCTTGGTATATATTTATTATGAACCTATCTTTCATTCACAATTTTTGATCATAATAAGATGACATCAATGTATATTGTTAAGAGATACCCACTTAGGTTTCATAGGACTTAAATAGAAGATAATAATTGTTTGATTGTTTCTTATTAACTAGTCATTGATCCAAGGAATTAATAATTGAACTTGGATAATTCACATAATTTCTTCTGAAATTAGTTGGAACAACCAACAACATGATGAACTTTTATTATCTCGATATTAATTAGATCCTGTATGAAGAAGTGTAAGTTTATAAGAACACATTGCATGCAATCATGAAGTAATCAAATCTCTTCTTTGGTTATTTTTTGATTAAATAATATTTGAGTGTTCTAATTAAATAACCTTTTAATGATTCTTGTTGATTTAAATTCTTAACATTTATTGACTACTGTTCACATTCCTAATGACCTAAGATTTACCTATAAAACACATGTCATTGATCACTCAACATAGGACTATTAGTGTGTAGCTTGATTGAATGATGGTTATAATTATAAAATTATGGCCTCAAGATATGAAATTTAAACTTTGAAATGGAAGAGGTGGGCTAAAAAATGCAATTTAGTTTAAAGATTCAATCATGCCATATGGCACAACCCCAAGTTGGGTAATTTTATGAATATCAATAATCTAGACAAATGAATACTATAGTGGTGGTTAGGTGTAGATTTAAGAGTGTTGATTAGTGTACCTAATGTGTTTAATCATTATGGTTGCGCATCTATGTAATTTATATACAAAGTATTATAATATATGTGTAAAAATGTAAGGTGTGCAATTTTAATCTCTTACATAATCTATGTTAAGTTAACATGTATTATTGTATACGAACATAAAAACCAAGCGTCTAGAGATATCACACAATCAGCAAGTTACGGAAGATCACATTTGGTATCAAATATTTAATATATGTATATACGGCTGGTAGCACTAAATATCTTCCTAAATACTTCCACTTTTTTTTCCTTTTGGATTACTCAAATGGAGCTTTGGCCTTAGACACACAAATAAAAAGTGTTTTAGTTTAGAAAGAATTCATCTTTGATCCACTATATTATCATACTTAAGCAAGCATGCATTCATCTCAGTAACTCCCTAGTTAGTCAGACACAGAATTGAGAGTAACACAGATACAAAAGGATATTAATCAGAGCGGTGTGATAAGGAATTTTGCATAATCAAATTGGGGAGCCTTTGATTTATATATGGTATCCATATTCGTAAGGAAGCATCTTCCATTCACAGGTTACAGAGTATAAGTTTAGGGATTAAAGCATATGTTAAACACAACATTAGATTATTATTGGAAGTTGGCCTTTTATAAAGAATCTAAGAAATTTTCCCCATTTCCTAAAGGTAAACGAACTAAGGGACATTACAAATGGCTTCTTGGGTATAATCTTGTGTGATCGTAGTGACCAGCGAGGGCTAGGGGTGCAGGAATGATTGTATAAAATCAAGTGTGTTATGGTAAATAGTAGTGGCTTATGGATACCAATGGTCTACCTGCTATCAACGTGAGTTTTAGAGTTGGATTAAAAATAAAGGTCATATCAAAAATACAGGGATTAATGCCACTGCTACCTTGACACACATTGGATTACTTGTTTTAGGAAAGACCATAGCTACTCTAATGTGATGGCCTTTATGTCAAGGAGGACTATTTTAGCATACCCACACATTCTCAAGCCAGATTTGATTGCTCCCAATGTGAACATATTTGCAACATACACCTAAGTGGGAGAAGCGGCCTTCTCTAATATACAAAAATACTTTAGGAATTTTGATCCATCTCCCACTCCAAATCACTCCTATGAAAGTGCCCTCCTCCTTTTACTTTGTTTCCCTAAAACCCTAACCATTGCTTCATTTTGCGAGCATACAAAGAGCAGAAAACTTAAGGAACTTCGGCCGTCGATCTTCATGTGCAATAGATAGTTTTGATGCCTCACACAAGATTCAATGTTGTTAGTGTCGTATCATATGCGTAGAAAGATGAAGTTATTATTTTATGCAGAGGCGTGTGAACTGAAGAGTGGCGTAAAACTCATGAATTGAAGGAGATTGGTGTAAAACCTATGGGAAATAATCACGGTGTAAGACTGCCCTAGTGAAAATAACAACAACACCCAACGAGTTGTGATTGGCATGACAGACAACATTCACCTCAGGGCAACTGAATTTTCGGCATCTGACTTATATTTTTAAGTAGGTAGTGATATTTTTGGTTGACTGTACATTTCTAAAGATAATGATAAGAGGGTAGTAATTTCTTTTTAAGGGAGGATATTTCCATTTTAAAGACTCAAGAGGCATTCTCAAAGTTTGTCCCGACCTTAGAAGTATTTTGGAGGGTTTGGGGGGAATATTAAAAGGTATCCATTCCTTTTTTTTTTCTATGAAATATGCTTCTTTATATTGATCCAAGATCTATACGAAATTGTAGGGATATCTACATCAAATATTGAGTATTCAAAACAACATACAAGAATGAAGAAGGGTAACCATAAACCTCCCTCCCTTACTGCACAAAATAAAAGCTTAAAAAATAGAATACCAATAGTGGATCTATTTAGTTAGGGCACAATTACAAGTTTAGTTAGGGCGCACTTACACGTTGTTGATTCAAGGCGTTCGTGGCCCTCCTTTAGCTCTTCTTTGGTGTGTAATGGCATTGCTCTGTCACGCAACATAATGAATTGAAATGAAACCCTTTTTTTAAGTTATGTATGTGTTTGTTGAACTTTTGACAAACACGGGCATGGATTAAAAAAAATCAAAGTTTTCCTTCTACATTTTGACTAAGCAAAACCATTTTGCAAGTTCGTAAGAAATGTTGGTCGAAACTCCACATC
Source organism: Chamaecyparis obtusa (assembly GCA_027943335.1). Lineage (NCBI taxonomy): Eukaryota > Viridiplantae > Streptophyta > Pinopsida > Cupressales > Cupressaceae > Chamaecyparis > Chamaecyparis obtusa. The sequence continues at coordinate 1,371,231 of BSBK01005407.1, forward strand.
AAATGTACTAGTGTCTTATCTTTAGATTGACTTGTTTTTTCAATAGATTGAATGACACTAGAAACAATAGATATAGCATGTTTAACTGAGGCATCTTTTTAATTTTGTTTCACATAAATACCTAACTTTTTCATTACATTTCTCATTTTTTACATTCTCATCAATTGTATCATAAGTTGACATTAAAATGCTATTTTTTTTTATAAAAGAATTATTTTTATATTTTATTAGCATAATTTCTTATCTACCTCCCAAATAGCTTACCAGGAAGACCATCCAAAACATTACTTTCAATATTCAAAAAATACTTTTCAGTATCATCATCACTGTTAGAATTCTCAGTTGCACCTTGTTGAAAAAGATTTTCATTTTCATCTAGGAAAGGATTTTCATTTTCGTTGTCAACAACATTTAAAGGATTTTCATTATGAACAACAAGAGGATTTTTAATTTCAACAATAGGAGGATTTTCATCAACATTTTCAAGAGGATTTTCATTCACACCAAAAAAAGGCTTTTCATCATCAACAAAACTACAGGTATTTTCATTTTTATGAAATCTTTCAAGAACTATGTTAGGAACTGAATGAATTTCAACACTACTATATGCTTGCAATAAATCTCCATAAAGGGTATTGTCTAGAACCATAGTTTTAATATCATTCAAAGGTGGATTTGAAGATGTATCTCAAATAATGATTGTTGCCACATTTTATACATCATTGAAATGTTCATTTAAAGAAGTACTTGCATTGTTGTCTATATCTATATTATCTTTTGGATTCACCTTTTGGACCTCATCTTCTGCATCCCTCGTATCCCCCATGGTATCTGCAATGTTTGGCCCTTCAATTTTTGTGGATCTCGAAGCTTCATCGATATTAATTTGGTGCATCCTCAATCTTCTATCCCTTTGACATTTCACCTCTTTCTCTCGCTTTGCTTGCACTTATTCAAGGTTCATGTCCCTCCTTCCTTTCCTCTTTTGACATTGTTTAGATCTCATGATTAAAAATTCAAATCAATCAAATAATACCTTCAATAGTTCACTTCAACTAAATAAATGTTCCAAGATGCTCTCAATCATTGAATCATTCTCATAGTGGATCTAATAATCCATCAACAAGAAAAAAACCAAAAAAGTTATACAAAATCTATCATTTTCGATCGTATTGTTGGTACTGTTGAGTTTTATTAGGATCGCTACAAATGTATTAACATTGCCTCTTCAGTATATGTTTTCCAAGAACAGTGATCTCTCTTTTATATTGTGGAAAACATGTTGAGAGACATGTCCCTTCATGGGACATGTCTATTCATTATTATTTAATTTATTTTATCAATTAACTATTTAGTTATTATGAGAATAATTATAATCTAATTATATATATATATATATATATATATATATATATATATATATATATATATATATATATATATATATATATATCTCAGTTATTATATATATGTATAATAAATCATTTCTCATAATAATCATATCATTGGTATTATTTATCTGACTGATGCTACAAACATCAACACTCCCTCTTAGCTAGGGAGGATAAATCAATCCAATGTCAACACTTAAGACACTTGACAACATCAATCATATGATGTAAGCAATAAAGGCATCATCCTCATGATGTAATCAATAGAAACATAGTCTCAATATGTGGATTGCCTCCATCGACGATTTTATCCACAAACTCTTGAGTATTGGCCTATCAAAATGTCAACACATGACATTCACCAAATACTCAATAAGGTACTAGCCTGCAGAATATCAACACATGATATTTCACCATATACCTAAATATATCTATACAAACAACTCATAGACCGTCAATGACATCTAACACTTAGTTGTTGATTTACAAGATATATCTAAGCAAACAACTTATAGACCATCAACTTAATGACATCTAACACTTAGTTGTTGCTTCTACAAGATGTATCTATACAAGCAACTTATAGACCATCAATTTGACATCTAACACTTAGCTGTTGCTTTACAAGATATATTTATGCAAACAACTTATAGACCATCAACTTAATGACATCTAACACTTAGTTGTTGCATTCATAATGATCTGTTTCAACATTATAAATAATGTATATCATGATTTAAGTTAGTGTAAGATCGTCACCTTCCAATAACTTCTAAATACAAGTGATAATCATTTGGAAGTCATCACTTCCTTATGATGTACACAGGAGGTAGGCCCATTGAAATCATATAGTCACATACATGTGAACTTTCAAACTCCCTCTGAATGTCAATCATCAGAGCTCCTCATTACTGATGCTTTCAGACTTCAATTTTCTTGCAAGAGCATCCTCAGAAAAGATCAAGGTAAATAGTTCATAAAACATTTATTTATACACTAAATTTAGTACAGTAATTTGGTATTTACTTAGAGATGTTCTACATTAGTGAAAATGATGGAACTCCCTCTTGATCTAATATTTCACAGGTATTAGAGTACAAGTTTCTCAGTGCATACTTTATACTTACCTTTATATATATGTATTTTTAAGAAAGTTGACATGTGAAATTGAACTCCTCAATCGCTGACACTTTACTCCAACTATGCTTACTGAATTTACAATGGTGTTCAATAGAAGTCTCTTTATAGCTGGCGAGCACAAGAGAGAAGTGGGTGTCAGTGTAAGGTGTGGCAGACAGCCTCCCTAATGCCTATCCCTTTGCATCCTCCCCTCACTTTCTATGGTTGCCGCATCTTCTTCTCCTTCTATACACGTTTACACAGCTAACTTATCGCAACCGCAGCCATCCATGCTCTTATGTTCAGGTTTCTTCCCGTGTTCTTTGTTAATTTCCCCTTCCTTAGTGATGCCTTATGCAGCACAACAGCCTATGACTGATGGCATCCTTGTGTATACAATCCAGGTTGAATCGCAACCCTTTGATAATGTCCAAAAATTGTCCCTAAAGCACGTGAACCATGAATGAAGGTGCTAGACAACCAAAACGTGCCTCAAGAATATCTAACGCAGACCCATTTGTAGTTGGCTCTGATATCATGTTGAGTTTTATTAGGATCGCTGCAAATGTATTAACATTGCCTCTTCAGTATATGTTTTCCTCTTCAGTATATGTTTTCCAAGAGCAATGATCTCTCTTTTATATTGTGGAAAACACGTTGAGAGACATGTCCCTTCATGGGACATGTCTATTCATTATTATTTAATTTATTTTATCAATTAACTATTTAGTTATTATGAGAATAATTATAATCTAATTATATATATATATATATATATATATATATATATATATATATATATATATATATATCTCAGTTATTATATATATGTATAATAAATCATTTCTCATAATAATCATATCGTTGGTATTATTTATCTGACTGATGCTACAAACATCAACAGGTACATTGTTGATGCAGTAATCTATTTTTAGTACTTTTTTTAAATGTTCCAAAAAAATTGCTTCCCTGCTTTGAAACAAGGTGATGTTTTATTTTTTAAACATCGCCCCATTTTGAAATAGGGTAATGTTTCATTTTTGAAACATCATTGTGTTTTATAGCAAGGCCTCATTCCTCAAAAGTCTAATCCCCCAACGTACACTTCAAGAAGGGGGTGACATTGTGTAAGCAAGACCCCATCCCATAAATTTTGAAATTTCCCCTAAAATTTTCTTTGGGTTTAGCTTTGGAAATGGCTTGGTCAAGCAACCCTGAGCTTTGGATCTAGTGTAACTTGAATGTTGGAGGTCATTTCAATTTGCAGAAAATGTTTACACTTTGGACATGAATCAAATTGAGTTTTTTGAATAATTTTTTGACAAAAAAAAACCCATTATAAACCAAACTGTGCAGATTCTAAATATGTAAGCTATTTATATATTTGATTATTTTTTCTATTTTTCATTGAATTTCTACTGAAACAAGTCTACAAACCTCTAGAGAACTAGGTATTTTGTTATTTTAATAACTTTTTTATTTGAAATTTTCTTATAAAAATAATTATAGGACACCAAACTAGAGACAATTATATACAATTTTAAAATAAAAAATAAAAAATCATATGTTTAAGTCACATTATGCTTTACATACAAAACAAGCTTTAAAAAAAAATTATGCCTAATAAAAAAATAAAAAATATATTCAATAAAAATATACCAAAAACAAATTGTCATCAATCTTAACTGAGTTACATACCATTCACCAAAAGGATTTAGAGAAATAGTTTCATTTAGATCAAATTTTGTTTTCCATACATGGGCATAGTATGGTCCAGAAATAGGAACTTTTAAAGTGTGGGTTTTAGTAATGCCTATTAAAAATGAGAATTTATCATCTTGGTATTAAAATAAATAACATATTTGGAAAGTAAAATTTGAGTACAACTTCTATTACTAACTTTTTTTGAGATTCAATCTCTAAGTGCTTCAAATATTCATCTCAAACAGGACAACCTTGAAAAAATAAGAAAAACAGTTCCACTTTTTGGCCAAAAAGTGGACTCAACTTCTTGTTGACGCCCCCATATGTCCATACACATATATATACATAGACATATGTATATACACATACACATACACATATATATAATAAATATATACATACATACACACACAACTATATATATGCATAAATATATATACATGTACACATACAAACATACATATACATACACATACATATGTACACATACACACATATGTTTATGTCTATATGTGTATATGTTTATGTGTTTATGTGTATATCTATGTATATATATGTCTATGTAGTTATATCTATTTTTATATATCTCTATATTTATATCTATGTGTTTATATTTATGTGCATGTGTCCATTCTTAGCCTAATATATTTGTATAATCATATCTTATCAAATCAAGATACAAATAGAGTAGTTACCAAAGCATTTATGTGCTTATGTGTATGTATACGTGCTTATGTAAATGTCTATGTCTATGTCTTTGTTTATGTGTATGTCTATGTATACTATTTGTTTATATCTATGTGTATATATATTTATGTGTTTATATTTATATGTATATGTCTATGTTTATGTGAATGTCTATGTATATATGTCTATATTTATATATATTATAAAAACTATTTAAAAAATAAGCATAACAATACATTATAACATAATTATAAAAAAATAAAAAATAAAACATAAAAAAATACCTACCTAGAGGTTTTTGGCTGAATTGGCTAAGTCCTCACCAGCTGCTCCCAAGTTTGCTGGTGCAAAATGAGGGTCTAACCCCTCTTTTTTGGTGTGTGTGTGTGTGTGTGTGTGTGTGTGTGTGTGTGTGTGTGTGTGTGTGTGTGTGTGTTAGGGATTTGGCCATAACTAATTCGGATAGCACAATTTTGGCCAGAACTGTTTCAGCCAAAAAACCCTTGCCACGAGGACGCCACATAGCTACCACATGGGTTTGTCCAAAATCCTTCTAGCTGAAATATTTTCAGCTGATTTTTTTTCATCCAGATCGCCTAACTTAGCCTAAAGCGTGACACATATACATACTTTTACCCATCAACATCTCACTTCTCCACCGTGTGGTGGCTCTATTTATAGTTGGTTCACTAGAGGTGTTAGTCTTTCTACTAGTGGCGCTACAAACTAGTTGGATATGGGTGAAGATTTTGGTTGGCTGAGTTTGTCTAAATGGCTTCCATGAATTTCTCTAGCTATCTCTCCAGGCAAGGAGACTGAGAAAGAAGAAGATGATGTGGCTAAGGAGGGGTGGTCCATTCTAGATGACACTCCTCACCCCATTGATGTATGAGATCCAAAAGATGATAGAGATCCTTTATCACCTCCATCTATCACCGCTTTAGTCGCTTAGTGGTTGTTTGTTTTTGCTTCTACTTTTGGGCTATACCATGTTTTTGTTTAAGTTGTATTTTCAAGGATTGCCCAAGTTACTCTCAAGGATTGATCTCATATCCTCCTACTTTTTTATGAATAGTATACTTTTAAACCTATGTAATGGAAATGTTTATTCATAAAAAATAAATAACAATATTTTTGGGAGATGCAAGATTTCCCTACACCCCTGGATACTCTTGCATCACCTTCATATCGATGACAACACTAATTTCACATTTGACATGAATGACAACATAATGTTCAACAAAAACCACCAAAAGTACTAACAAAAATAGGAAGTTCATTAGGCCATATCAATTACAACATAAGTTTCATTGAAAAGTTTAGTAAAATGATGACCCTATTTTTTCCCTTGTTTTGAAAAGAAATTTAATTTTGCTAGACTTTGGAAAGCCAAAAAAATTTCAAAACTATTAAATAAAAGTTAATCAATTATTTCAAAACTATTAAAGAAAAGTTAACCATATTGTACAATCCTAATTGGAAACTATCATTTTACATCTATATTGATGTTTTAAATAATGTCATATTTGAAGTATTACAATAGCAAGTGACCTGCATTGCGAAGAAATAATTGGTTAAATGAAGTCAACCTTTGTAAGAATGCACAATTTTCTAATCACATGCTATATATCTTTTGGATGTACTTGGAATTTGTATGTTTGCTAAGAATTGTGACAAGAAAACAAGCGATGTTGTGTCCCAATGGAGTCATTTATGAATTGTCCTTTGTTTTCTTCCAATTTTAGGTTGTTTTGTAAAAAAAACCATTTGGGGTCAACTACCTAATTTGATTAGATTCCAACATTGTGGGTCTCTCTATTGGACCCATCTCAAGGAGAAGGAAGTTTGTTTTAATGAAAACATAGAATATACTTAATTAACAGATTTGAATCTGGTAGTGATTTCAAATTGTGCACAAAATTAGTTCTCTACCAAATTGTTGATTTGGGAAGTACCTCTTAAAGCAGTCCCTTCCCATTTCTTTGTAATGGGTTTTTTTGTACAGTTCATATTGATGGAATGAGTTGATATTAGTAGGTCCATCATGCCTATCATGCTCAACTTTTGCATTGTCCTAAAACACTTATGTTTTAACTTTTTAGAGTTTGTCGACGTACCAAAATTGGCAATTTGGTCTTGACAAGAAACTAGGATTTTATGGTTATGAAATAAATCATTTTCTTGTTATATGCTTTTTCAATTCTAAAACGTTGAATGCAAATTTTGAAAAATGTGAGAAGAATTTGTCTAAAAGAAATGATTCATGTGAATCAAACAAAAGAAGATGTCAATATATTGTAATGTATGATTTCAAAGTTCTATTAGATAGATTATTTGAATTATGCTTCCAAATAGAAATTTACCTATAATTATTTAAAATTTATACCCTTTCTTTCTTTTGAGGTAACAATATGTAAAGTCTAAATAGATATACTAATTTTATCTATTTTATCAATTTTTTATAATAAAAAAAAAAACTAAACAAAGGATCAAATGAGATTTGCCAGGCCCTAACTCCACATCCTTCCACGGCCTTCCATTGCAGAATCAAATGAGATTTGACATGAATCCCATCCCGGCCTTAGTACGGATTTCCCTGGTAATAGAAATGTCCTTTTCCACTTTTCAATTTCCATACAGATTTCTTTTTTCCACATTGAGATAAGCGAGGCATTTTGTCCGCCATTATTGACTATTTAAGCCTGTAAAATCCATGATAGATAGGCCAATAAAATTTATACATATCTACCTTTTATACATATCTTAAGAATTGACATGCCACCTTCTAGTCTCATAGTCACACCTGGTTTTTTTTCTTGTTTGGTAATTTTTATGTTGACAATGGCGGTTTTCGCAATGATAAATACCTGCCTTATGGCTTAGTTGTGAATTTTCTCCATTGCTAACCACCCAAACTATTTATGGGAGTGGTAAAATGTATTATACTGTTTTTTTCATAAACATTATAATGGGTTTGTTATGCACATAGGATAACTTGATAGCATCTTCAATATCTAATAAGTTATACTTTATTTGGTCTCTTTGCTTAGTGGCTAGATTGTAGTAGTCATGTGTTAGGACTCCTTTTACGTATCTTTTATGTATGTTATTTTTTATTTTACGATTTCATAATAGGTATTGTTGAGGGTGTAGTCTTTAGGAGAATCAAAGAACACTCATTGATTCATGGTGTTATTGTGCAACTTTTGGCTTGTGCATTTGTGCATTCCTGCATTGTACATGATTTCAATGTTTCATTCATGATTCTTCTTCATTGATCATATATTTGAAGATGGTTCGTTGGCTTCAAATATTTTTAAAGATCTACTCCTTATGAATGCATGCATACTCCATCTCCACATGATTGCATGCATCTTTCTAACATGGTTCAAAGCAATATTTCTAACATATTAACTATTGAAAATATAGGAAGAAATTATAGCTTGTGGCGGAACACCAAAAATAATAGAAATTGTAAATTGATGGAGCAAACAGGAATTAGTCGAAGATGGTACAAGTGTTGAAAGAATACAAAGATTTATTTTCACAAAAAGAAAAAAATTTAAATGAATTAAAGAGGAAGCACTAGTAGAAAAGATTCAAACTTTTTTTCATGCAAAACCATTGAAAAAGACCATATCATCTAGACCCAAATGTGAAGATTGCGGTTACCATTATTAAAGTGCTAAATGAATTAGTCTTAATGGAGAAAAATAAAATATAGGGGAAATAATAATGTGTTTTAAGAATTTACAAAGCCTACTAAGGCTTGTGTATGTGACCCTTTTCCCATGACATTCACTTAAAAAGGTTTTGGAGAATGTATTAGGAAGAGAAGTCTACTCTTTCACTAGTGGATTCTTTGGCTATCATTAGGTGGACATTTCTAAAGAAGATCAACCTAAAATAGTATTTATAATATAATAAAAATTGTAAACACGTATATAGTGTACCTTTTTATCTAAAAAATGCATTGGCAATATTGAACAAGATAATGGTAAATGCTTAGGATGTTTTGTAGAATGTAACAACAAGAGAAGTCTACTTTTTCATTAGTGGACCCTTTGGTTATCATTGGGTGAACAATTATAAAAGAATCAAGCTAAAATAATATTCACAATAGAACGTAGAACTTGCATGTATACAATAATGCATTTTAATCTAAAAAACACACTATCAATATTTAATAAGATAATGATAAACACATTTTAAGACTTCATTCATAAATTCCTATAAGTATACCTAGATGATTGGATAACATATAGATAAACAAAAGATTGTGTTCAAGCACCAAGGATGATGTTTGAGGGAGCTAGAAGTTTGATAATTACTTCAAACTTGAAAACTTATAGCATTGCAACCCCTCTTAGGACTATATAGGGTCATATTATATGTAAGGAAGAGATAATGATAGATACTCTTAAAATTTATCTAATAATAAATCTACCACTATCTAAGTTTCCTAATGATGTCAAGATATTCCTAGGATATACTAGATATTGAAGGAAGTTCAAAATAAACTATGTGGCCATATCAACACCTGTACAAGAATTTTGGAAGACAAAGAATGATATTTATTTAATGGATATAGAAGTGCCAAAAAGTATCCAAATCCTTGAAGATATTTTTTCAACGCATCCATTCTAGCATTTCTAGATCAAAAGCTTCATGTTTGCATGCATTCAGGTGTGCTAAGGGTAACCATTGGAGTAGTATTGGATCATATAGGAGAGAAAATTGATCACCCAATCACCTCTAAGAGAAAATATTTATCCCTAGTAGAGATGGATTATACTACAATAGAAAGAGAGTCTTTGTCTATGGTGTATACATTCAAAAAAATTAAGAACCATTTATTAGCTACAATATTTGTGTTGTTTAAAAATCATGAACTCGTAAATTATATAGTGAATAGAAAAATCATACACAAGAGTGTTTGTATATGGTCAATGTTGTTCCAATGATTTCAAATTTTTGGGAAACCTAACAAAATCCAATAAGGGGCCAAATTATCTATCTCAGGTATAAAATTGAGAGACAATATACCAATTTATAATGATTTCTCATAAACACATTTTTTTATAATGCAATAGGGGCATGTGAGATGCAACATATACCATAGTTTTTTTTCGCTACAAGAATCCTATAAACTTCAATGTTATAGACAAAAATAAGTTGATGATCCAAGTTTTTCACTTACATTGATTAGGACAAATCTACAAAATTAGAAATTATTAAATTTAGAGAATGGTGATAATTCTCACAAAAGAGAGTTGAGATTGAGAGAGACACAAGGAGTAAATGGAGGTCGTGTTGTAAGACAATGAGCTACAATAAATATATTATTATTAGAATTATATTGGTCTATTATGATCAAAGATACCCATAAATATGTTAAGGGTTGTGATGTGTGTCAATAGGTGAGAAAAACAAATGGAAGAGGTGGAATTTCACTCTGAGCAATATTACTTGTAGCACCATTTAAGTTATGAGACACAAACTTTATATTACTTATTTGAAGGATAAGGCTCATGTAAAATTCATTTTGATTTGAATAAAATATTTGACTAGATAGATTGAAGTAGTCCTTACGAAAGATTGTATCACAAAAATATCATCTAAGTTTGCATATGGTAATATAATTACTATGTTTACTAATACATTAAGAATATCTAGTAATCAAGGTGAACATTTTACAAATAAAAAAAATTAATTGTGATGTTTTATGATCATCTAAAACAAAAGTTCACAATATTTATCACAAGAAAATGGTAAAATTTCTACAAAGCACCATAGAGAATAACTAAAAATATAATAGTTGTTATGCTACAAATAGAAACAAAAAGATACCTACATTATTAAGAGCTTATCACACTAATTATTATTGAGTTTCAAATAATTTCTCTTTTTGGTTAGCCTATGTTTTAACATGGCATTGTCAAGGAATACCTAGTGTCCAATTTGAAGATGCTAATATGATTACAAATTAATGAGAAAGAGTCAATTGAATGAAATTCTAGAATTAGAGAACTTGGGTGAGAAAAGACTATTACAAACATATAATCAAATAGAAGAAAAACTAAGACATAAAGATTAGCATTATATAAATTATAAAATTGAAAAGTTTGTGCCAAGGGATGTATGACAAGTTCAATAAATGAGAAAGTTAAGATTGCGATAACTAGGAGCATACATTGGTCATGATATTTTGTTAATAGTCTTAGACAAACTAAAAATCTTATGTGGGGTTATAAGAAATGGGTATGTTAATAGTAACATGAAGTTAGACACTCCATATTACAAATTAATGTATGATATGGAAGTTTAAGAAGCATTTAACATGACAACTTGAATTTCTATTAATATAGTAAGACATGAGTAAGAATAATAAAATATAAAGTGGAAATGACTAAGATTTATGAAGCATAAGATTACATCAAGTATGGCAGAATGTAAAAAAATAAATTGAGGAGTTGGTGACTTTTTAAATATACAAAGTAATAACATGTCATACAAGTATTAAATTAGCTAAAGGTAAAATGAGAAAAATATAATAATGCTAAGTAAATTATTTTATATGAATGAAAATTCATAAAAAAAGATCAAGTGATTATTACAAACATTTAATAACACCAATAAAAAAAAAACTCGCTCCTCTATACTTTTCCTACCCTTGATTTTTTCCAAATTTTCAATCCTCTACCCTCATGGGTTGAATTGGAAGGGGATCCTACTGGTCCCCCCTTCAAGACTTGCAGCATCTACCTTCCCATAGGTTGATTCCACCTCAATTGTGGGATCTGGTCTAATTGACTTTTGGGTCACCAAATTTTGGTTTAGATTAATTTTTTCTAACAGGGAACCAACAATGTATGTGGACAAGCTCATAGGGAATAATACCCTAGGGGAGAAGAGTATTTTGATCAATTCATAAAAGATATTATTTGTTTTCTTGAAGGAAGTTTTGGAAGTGGTTGTTCTAGATAAAATAATGGATAACACTGTTCAAGTTATGAAGTTATGCTTCATAGGTAAGTTTCTTTCCTTTAGACTTAATGTGGATCAAGTTAGAAGATGGGAAAATGAGATATGGAAAATGAAAGGGAGTGTCACCATAAATTCTATGGCCAATAGTCTCTTTCTATTTAGTTTTGTTAACAATTAAGATCTTATCAAAGTATTACTGAGGGGTCCATGGGCTTTTGATAAAAGTTTTAAAACTTTCTCTCTCTATGCAAATGGAAACCTAGGTTTGACCCCTCTTCTTGTCTAGGAGTTGTCACTCCTACCTAGTGTATCATCAAAAAAAGTAAGCACCCATAATTAGATGCTCAATTGAGCCCCATTTTAACAATTTCAAGATTTCATGTTCATTACGCTTGATCCAACTACCTATCTCCCCCTAATTCAACATTTATCCTATCTTCTCGACTCCTTATTTGAATTTTGGTGCTTTTTCCTAGGTACATAATGCCTTGGGCATTATGATCCTAGGAACAAAATGCCCAGGTAATTTTTTTCCTTTAGTTTGGGCCCAAATTTGAACCAAGACCCCAATGTGGTGTTTTGGTGGGAAATTAGATCCCATGGTCGGCGCTTAACTTAATTTTGAATCCTAAAATCTGTGAAACATATATAAACACCCTATCTTTCCCCATTTTGGCATAAGACGTTCATGATTTGCAAGCTATAGGAAAATTTCCAAGAGCATTCAAGCTTTCAAGTCCAAGATTTATCATCTTTCTAAGAATTCAAGATTTGAAGGAAGTATTCTTCATTGTAGCAAGCTTCTCTCCCATGATGACCAAGTAGACTTGAGCTCTCAAGAAAGCAAGCAAGAAGATCATTTGTCCATCCAAATTCATTCTTCCTTCGTAGTAGTATTCAACCAATCATAACAGCATTTAACATCTAGGAGTGGCATTCATAGATCCATACATTTATCAAGTCATCCTTTATTCCTTTCTAAATTCCAAGGTCAACAACTACAATATTCAAACATCTTCATGGATATGTGTGATCTTAATATCCATTCATGAAGGTATTTACAAGGTAGATATAATTTTTACCTTCACATTTACTTTCCATTATGCAATTTCATTTCATTTTTAGGGTTAGTTCCTAAAAAGGGATTTGACCAAGGCAAACCCCTTTCCACAACCTTTTCCCCATTTTTTTATGTGCAAGAATAGGTGGTGCAGTTGTCGGGAGAAAATATATAAAGTTTAGGATCTTCAAAGTTTCAGGAAAGAATCCCTGGGAACGAAACGCCCCGTGCTTCTTAACTCCAAGAAAAAAATGCCCAAGGAATCTGTACCTATCAAATCACCTTCAAATTTAGATCTCAAGTTTGTACAGTTTCCAGGCTCTTATTTCAGGTTAATGCAGCTTCTTGTTAGTTTTTTGTCAGTCTGTATTTTCTGAAACTACTTATGTTTGCTTATTTAGTCTTTTATCTTGCATCATTAGGTCATTTTTCATATATCCATTTAATTCTTAATCATAATCAACAAAGGAAAAATCCATTGTCCCACTTAGCACTTGAAACTAACTTTGAGCCTTGTGGGACATTTTCCTTTCGATTTGTATAGTAAGAAAAGGTGGATAATCCCTTGCATTTCACCCTTAACCATCTTTCCTTTATGTAATTTTTTGGTGAACCCAAAGCATGACATTTCCATTCTTATTTTCATGTTAGATCCCCTTTTATGTACATTGGATCCTCACTTTTTATTTTATATTTAGATGTACTATTCATTAGATTTTATGTTAAATTCAATTAATGTTGCATAAATTTAATGAGTGTTTGCATATCTCTTTTAAATTTTATATTTAAAATTATTAGATTTATCTTTTCTTTCTCCTTTTGTGAATGAAAGTTATAATGTTGAGTCCTACCTATAGCATTCTTGTTAGGATAATTCATAGACTTATGGGTTCCTTTGATCCTAAGTCGTCTTTGTTTCCTAGGAATCTTGATGAGACACACATGCCTATTAATAGAATTCCTACTGTGGTTGAGAATCCTTCTTCGCACCCTTCTCATGATGAAGATGTTTTGTCTTGAGATTGTTTAGATGTTTTCATTGTTTCCATTGATATCAAAACCCGTATATTGGATGGTTGTACCAATTAGTTTTTCTTTGGTAATATGCAGATCAAATCTATTATATGCTACTTGTTTTGGTGATGGATTGTGTGGATGGATATCCCTATTCCAATTATGATAATACATATTTTTTTACATCCATGGTATTCGATGAATGAAGAAGTATGAATTTTGGATGGATATAAATGGTTGTTGTGTTTTAGAGCTCTATTACCTAGAATTTCATGTAGTAAATCAAAATATTTTGGTATAAAAGTTTTGGATTGGTTCTATCCATCAGTTGGTTCAGAATTTTTTTAGATCAAGACATGGTATTGGTTGTGGTGTCCTCATTTTCTCTAGAATATACTTATCTTTTGATGTTTGTGATATGTAATATGTTTATCTTATGTGTGACCTATAATGCCCGTACCAAGGAACCCATGAGATATTAACCTAAAATATGTTACTAAGTTTGTAGAATAATTTTTTTCTTAAATGTTTGCAAATAATGATGAATAAACAAGCGGAAGTAAAACATAAATTCCATAAGAACATAAACATCACCATGAATATAATCTCCAAGGGTAGATTACACATCTCAAGGGTTCTTTGACGTAGAAACTATGAATACATTTACAACCATGAATTACATATTACATCATAAGTTACATCTGAATAATAAAATACATATACTTATCAAACATCCTTTGCACATGTCACAGGGTATGTGATTACAATAAATTAAAAAGTACAAAAGAGAAGTATAAGATCAAGAATAGAACTCCAAGAAGATAGGAAAGGAAGTAACTACAACTAGGATCATCCAGTAGTGGAACAAGGATGTCAGAGTCTCAAATGGTAAAAGAATCACTACCACCCAACCTCGTGGAAACCTGTGATTCCACTCCAACTATGCTGAGGAGATAACATAAAATCCCAAATGGATAACAATACCAAACAATCAGGTAGACTAGGAAAGGATCCTAGAAGCTCCTATCTCAAGGTACAACTCACAAGTACAAGGTACACATAATAATCCTAGAGGCAACCAACACATGTAGGAAACCTAGAATGAAATCAAGGAAGTGTCATCATATGAATCAACTCTAAGGTCACCTAGTAGCCTCACTGGACTCTAGCCCCTAGTGACTCTATGTGGATCATTAGTCCTCTCATGTAGAAAAGGAACAACTAACTATGCAAGAATCACCATCACTACTAACGGACAAGCATCTTCTCCCAGTCCCATCCTTAGCCTATACTAGCACTCAAGGCATGGGCAGGGAATCATTATCTTATTAATTCATTTTAAACCCCATTTAATTTAATATTATCACTTGATTAAGTAACCTACTAAGGATATCAGGTAGCCACTTATGGGCTCTAATGCCTCCAAAGTAAGCCACTTCCCTTCTAACACCTAGATAACCCACCCTAGGTTTAACAATCTCAAATCATGACTTTAAGTCAACAAAGTCTCATAATTCTCAACGGTTGGTTCCAAGAAGTGATAGGAACACATAATACAAAATCCATTATAAAAATAAATTTTCACAAATGTTGGATTTCATTTGATCAATTCCATACAAGTATGCAAAGAAACAAACATAAATAGTAATTTCTAATCTCACCGCTAGTAGCAGTCCTACTGGGATGACATACAAAATCCCTCTAAACCCCAAATCACATAAGGCAATTAAAAGACAAATAATAGGATTTAATTTAATAAACTAATTTGTAAATTCCATCATGAAATTAATTTATCCAATAATTATTAATAGACTATAATTATACAAAAGACAATTAAATTCTAACCCTACAAATCAATTTATAACATCCACAAAATAAATAGATTTTAGGCATTAAAATTACTAACCCAATATAATTTTATAGTCTAAAAATACACCAAACTGATTTAATTTAAAAATATGGCAATCACAATATTAACATCACTAAAAAATTCAGCCCATATTTTAAACAAACAATAAATAACTTGCATAAAAAAGTCCACTTAGGAATTAAACATGCAAAAATAAAACATAATTAATTTCCTTTAAAAAAACATACATTCATAATAAAACTATCTTCCATCAGTGAAATTTCTCAAAAAACAAAACCCACCAATTTCCTAATTAAACAACTTAATATACATCCAAATTATTTTAATATATGTTACTCTGCCTCATTTTTTGTTTTCATTGGAGCCTTCAATGTTCACTGATGCAGCTTCTCTATCGGGTTTACAAAGTACATTGGATGACAGTTGTCAAATCTGCTTGTACAAGGGTTCACTTTTTTGCAAATGTATTTTGGCTCTTAATCTATGCTTCAATGTAAAGGGTTTTCTTAGGGGGATCAGAATTGTAATTTGGCCTCCATATTGGCCGGGGTTTTTTGGGTAGTCCTACAAATTATACTATTTGGAACATATTGTATTGCAAATTCATTCTGCCATTTTGTATGGGGGATCTTCTTTGTACTTATAAGCAGGTCATTTTTTGACCTTCGGGCTTTGGGTAGTCTAGGAATATTTTTGAGAATCTGAAGCTCACTTTGTACATATATGGGTAACGAACGAAGTTTTCTTTTCTGGTTCTTTCTCCGGGAGCCCTTTGAACCTATTATTATTAATATAAATATAAATTTTCACCAAAAAAAACATATATTAAAAAAAAAACCTTTTTTATTTTTTATTTTTTTATAAAATAAACTAATAATATTTAATTCTTTAAAAACAAAATAAATCTAAAATTATTTTAATTTTTAAAAATTATGTTCAAGTAATGGGGGGGCCCACGGTACCCCAGGGCCTACCGCAACAGTCCCAAGGACTGTGCTTAATAGGTCCCAATGGGTTGTTGTGGCAGTCCCAAGGACTACTCGCGGTAGTCCCTTTGGGTTGTCGTGATAGTCCCTAGGGACTGTGCACGATAGTCCAAGGGGACTCGTGCGGTAGTCCCTTTGTGGTTGCGCACGGCCCCATGTGGCACTGGGTGGGGGCGGTGGGCTAAGCTCTCCTCCCCACTATCTTTTTTATTATTATTATTATTATTTATCTTTATTTTTATTTTTAAGATTTTTATTTAAAATATTTTTTTTCAAGGTATTTACTTTTTTAAAAAAGCAAAATATATATTAATGCAAATAGAATTTTCACCAGCAGTTAATTGTTGTCTCAAAACAGCAAGGTAGGATATCTTCTTTTTTTGAACAACTATATATTTATTTTCTCTTGAATACTAACAATGAAATTTAATGGAACATATTGATTTAATAATTCTTCCAAAGATAACCATATTCAAATTGGGTAGAAATAAATTATTCATGCAAAAATGAAAGCCCTAAAAGAAAATTTAATTGGGTATTGTCAAACTGTACTCTCGGGTTTAATCATGGTTTCCTTTTCAATTTTAATTACCAAATCAAATTTCTATCAATTAAATCCATTGTTTTGAGCCTAGGGTTTTCCAAACATAATCAATTTCCACTAAATTTCAAATAACATTAATTTCTTCCATAATTCATAACTTCAAACCCTAATGGAAATTTAATCAAGGATCGGAACAAGGATTGCATGCAACTAAAATTTCTTTTGAACTAATTTCTAGAATATCACAAGAAGAGAAAACACATGAAACAAATTCCAAACATCCAGACCTGATAGGCACAGAGAATACAGTTCTTTCCAAATTGCAAAAATACAATCACAAAGATAATTGAATCTACCTCAAACACCAAAAGAATGAACCTAACGATGACTAGAAACGAAGACAAATCCAAGCTATTAGAAATATTGCTCCAAATTGAAAACCTTCACCCAAAAAATTCTTCAAAACCTATGTGTTGAGAATAATGGCCAAACCCTTACCATATAGGAAATTCAATTCCACATGCAAGGGTTAGAACTCAACTCCATAGAGAGCTTTGTTTTAATCAATTCCTAATTTCAGTCGTGACTCAAGTCTGATTTTTTTAATTACTCCTGTTGAAAGCTCTTAACTCAAAATTAACTAACTCTTTTAATTTTAATTTACTCAATTTTGATTGTGCAACTTAATGCATTCTAATTAATTTTAAAAATAACATTTAGTCTACTTCAATTTCCACATGATAATTTAATTTCTAAATTAATAAATACCATTTAATTGAAAAGGTTAAATTTATAATTAAATAAATCTAGAGTGAATGTAATTAATTAATTCCTATTAATTAAATAATTCTATTTTTACAATAAGCCTTTTAAATAAAATATTAAATTTAATAATTGCATTTGATTAATTTTCAATTAATTAAATAATCTCACATATAAATAGCTGAAAATAGCAAAATTTAATTTATTTAAATTACAAAGTTTAATCTAAATAAAATATCTAATTATAGAAACCACATCAATAACCAAAATCAAATGAACCTAAAGAACCACATCCATACTCAAGAAAAGGGTTATAAACTCACGTCACTTGGATGAGTTTTGGGAAGGGTAAAATATCATAATCTTGTCCACTATTTCATGATAGTAGTATGGCTTAGGTTAGGATTTGGATATGAATATTATCTCCCCTCTTTTACCATCGAGACTAGTGATAGGGCACACTCATCTTGATAATTCAGGAATATAAAAGTATACATGGTCACCATACACATGCAAGTATAGGGTAAGTATAATCAGAATCATAAACATCATTTCAAAACATGTAAATCATCATCATAACTAACATCATCTAGTTCATCAATATAACAACCATAATCATCCATTTATTAAAATTCACCATGTAGTGTCATACATCCAAAAACCATTAGATAACTGAAATATCAATGCACACATAAAAGTGGCCTAAAAGAGTTGGCACTATAAAAGTGAAAAGAAAACTATGGGTGAGCACTACATGACCTATCTTTAGGTTCTATGGTAGCGTGATATGAAGTTCTCATATGTATGACCTATCTTTTAGATCTGGTGCTAGCATGTTGAACTATCTTTTGTATTCAATCCAACATGTTTTGTTGCTAGGTCAATATATGTATTTGTTTCATTGGATATGTATATATATAGAACATCTATTCAGATCTGACAATATGAGAGTGTGAGCATGTTGAAGGTGGTATGATGCAAGCATGATTATGTAAGTGAATACTTGGCAGTAAAGTGTGCAAGAATAAATAAGAGGTGTGAAGGGTTATTAAGAAATCAAAGAGAAGGCTTACATTCAGTTTTGCAAAAGGTTGGTGTGTTGGAAGAAGATCTATAATTTAATCTTCTACAATTGGTTGTTGTTATGCTACTAGTTGGACCTACTTCATGCATACAGAGATGTAACTTTATCAATTCACATTTTTTTTGTAAGACATTTTTTGTAATAAATCTTCTGTATAAGGGAAATTAGCCCAATTGGTAGTGAGCCTATCTGCACTGAGAAAACCAATAGTAAGCCCTTGTAAAAATCACCTTAACTGATGTCACCTTAACTAGTGCTTTATTCATGAGAATTAGTCTCTTTGTGGTTTTACCACCTTTGATTTCCACATTAATTTTGGTGTTATAGTATTTTTTTGTGTACTTTCACGTTCTTATCCATTTTAATTATCTTATTTTTTCAAGGTTGTACCAAATTAATTAAGTTTATTAAAAGTGTTTTGGAATAACTGATTCCCCCCCCCCCCCTCCTGTTATTTGGCCTATTCAACAATTGGTATCGGAGCTTGGTCCCTTGCAGATAGAGCTTAACCACTTGAGGGAGATCTTGGCAATTTAAAAAAATGGTTGGAGAATACTATTGTAATGAAGATTGGCAGATCATGATGGATGACATTGAAAGCATTGAATCAAAGAATGATGAGTTGAAAGAAAACATCAAGGAAGCTAATGCTTGCATCTCCAAGCTAAGGTAGAAGATTCAAAAATTCAAAGAAAGATACAAGGAATTAAGCCAAGAGATAAAGGAATCATAGGAGAATGTGGTGAATCTAAAATAACAATGAGATAACTATAAAAATAGTGAATAATTTCTCAAGGAAAAAATCAAGCATAAAATGGAGAAATGGAAGAAAATTGAAGAAAATCTCAAAAGCATTATTAAGCAGAAATCTGATGAAAAAGAGAAGTTGGATCAGGAATTTAAAAAAATGAGATTTGAAGAAAAGGTTTGTGAAAGAAGTACAATTTTGGATCAACATTTGGCCCTACATAAAATTCACAAGGTTAAGGAAGGATTATATTTCACTGGTGAATGTTCATATTAGAATACCAAAGGTAAAGACAAGAAATTGGAAGCTGAAGAAAAGTCTGAGATAACAAGAAAGGTCAATAATTTAGGAACATCTATAAGGTGACCTCTGATTAGGAAATTAAATTCTCAGAGGTATTTATCTTTTAATGGTCATTATTTTATATGCAATAATTTTGGTCATAAGGTTGTTGAATTCAAGATTGAGAAGGAATCAAATATTCATTTTAGCTGTCATAAGGAAAATCAATGCATAAGTCAAGTATCTAATCCAGTCAAGAGAAATGGAATAAATAATATCTTTCATGGAACTTCTATTTGTGTCACAATTATGGTCACAAGGCTAATCAAAGAAGATCTAGGGTTCAGTCAATGAGATTGGGACAAAAGAGATCAATTATTTCAAATGTCGTAAGACCGGTCATTATGCTAACACTTGTAGATATATTGGTTCTCTAGAAAAATTTGGAAATGATAATAATGTTATGATTTCAAGTGAATATTAGAAGAAAATTATGGTTTGGAAGAAGAAGGAAGTTGGAGAAGAGAATTTTGTGGTACCAGATCCTAGTGCTAGTTGTCTAGTAACTGGTCCTATTACTTTGGCTTAGAGGGAGTATTGAAATGATAAATCTATTGCTTACCTCTCTCAGCTGTGATACCAGATCTATCTATTGTCTCTTTGGTATGGTGCAAATATTGAGGTATGTTATGATCTATTTGATTGATTGATGTGCATTATACAAGTGATTGCATCAACGATACAAATTCTCAGCATGAAGAGTAATTATGAGAAGTTAATGTTAAAAAGGTAAAAATTCAAATGATTTTTCATTGTTACGAAGGTGAAATTGAATAACTTGTAGAGATTGTGAGGGTTTGATAATTTCAATCAAGAACAAAGGTGTAATCAAGGATGATTGTTTGTGAATCGGGTGGTATTGAGTCACAAAAGCTAAAAGGAGTGGAGTTAGAGAAATTTGATCATGAGAAAATCAAAAAAATGGAAGTGGGGTTATCAGCTAAAGATTTGCAGAGGGTTTTCTTACAAGTAGTCATTTTCGTTGCACCAAAAGATCGACTCGTTAATGCCCGATACAACCACTAGACTTATAGAAGACACAGGAGGCTATTAAACCATGTCACAGATCTTGAGAGGAGTGTTGACCATTTTTCTAACAATCTCCCCTCAACGCTACCTAAGAGGATTCAAACCTGTGACCAAGCTCTGATACCACTTGTTA
The DNA here is from genome assembly GCA_027943335.1 of Chamaecyparis obtusa. NCBI lineage: Eukaryota > Viridiplantae > Streptophyta > Pinopsida > Cupressales > Cupressaceae > Chamaecyparis > Chamaecyparis obtusa. The sequence goes on from BSBK01005407.1 coordinate 1,392,691, forward strand.
CAAGTAGTGGTTGTTGTTGCACCAAAAGATTGACCTATTAATGCTTGATACAACCAAAAGACTTATAGAAGACAAAAGAGGTTGTTAAACCATGTCATGAATCCTGAGTGGACCGTTGACCATTTTGCCAACAGGTTTGTACCTTGGGCATGGACATTTGGAAAGAATTTCCCTAGTTTGCAAAGAAGGATAAAATTCTAATTTTGTTGAGTTTTTTCACGGACACAAATTTAATATTGGAAAATCCCTATATAGTGATGAAAGAGGTAATCAAGGACATTATTGGGTTGTGCAGTGTTGGTGCTCTTGCAGCAAAAAGGACAATGAAGTATAAGGATCTATAGGAGGTGGTTGGTATTGATAGAAATCAACCTTCTCTATGTATTAAAACCCTTGTTGATCTAGTTGAGAGGTATGTTGCCTATGATATTACATATAAAATTTACTTTCAAAATTGTGAAGGTGTTACATCTACCATAGTTATTTTTTTAATGCATAAAATGGTTAAAGTAAGTCCTCTCTCTCTCTCTCTCTCTCTCTCTCTCTCTCTCTCTCTCTCTCTCTCTCTCTCTCATAGCTTTGAGCATTGCCTATTTTATCTTGGTTTTGGATTTGATGAGGACCTAACTCACTTGGTGGCTTGGTTTTTCCTTGTCTCCTTTACCTTGATATAATTTTTTCATTGAATTGATTTATTACCATGAGCATGAGGTTGTCTCACACTCTTGCTAAAGTGGGGGCTAAATGTACCATCCTAGAAACTTAGCACTCATAATTGTATGCTCAACTAGGCCCCATTTTGGAAATTTCAAAATTTTGTTTGTTATGCTAAATCTAGCTACCTATCTCCCCATAGTCTTGCATCTATCCTATCTTCCTACCTCCCCATTTGAATTTTGGTACTTTTCCCTGGTGTATAATGCCTTAGGTATTATGTTTCTAGATGCTCAGGGAATTTTTTTCCCTAAGGTTTGGGTACATATTCTAACCAAGACCCTCTTGTAGTATTTTGATGGGAAATTAGATCCCTTGGTCGACCTAGGTTAATTTTGAATCTTAAAATATGTGAAAGGTATATAAACACCCTATATTTATTCATTTTTTCATAAGGAGTTTATATTTTGCAAGTTATAGGACAATTTCCAAGATCATTCAAGCATTCAACTCCAATATTTGGCATCTTTCCAAGAATTCAAGATTTGAAGGCAATCTTCTCCATTGTAGCAAGAATCTCTCCCATGATGTCCAAGTAGAGGAGTTCTCAAGAAAGAAAGAAGATCCTTTGTCCATCCAAATTAATTGTTCCTTAATAGAAAGTGTGTTAGTATTATAAGGCATTCAAAGGGGGGGGTGAATCAGTGCATCCACAATTTTGAAAATTTTAACAATAATCTTCCACAAGATCCAACATGCAAATGATATTATAACATAGAAGCATAGAAAATAAAACATTCATACACATTGAACACAAGACACAAAATTTTTCCCATGGAAACCCTTGATAGAGGGAGAAAACCATGTGTGGGAATGATGTCCACAAATTTCACTAGTGCACTGATGAAATATGTCATGTTAGGAGAAATTAAAAAAACCCTTCTAAGGTTATACTTGGTTAGGAGTATTTATCATTGTTAAAAGATACAAAATTCTTGTTAAAGACTACCTAGTTAAGGGATTTTAAAATCCTTCTAACAATCACCTTGTTAGAGGATTTATACTTTAGATCTTATTAGATATCCTTCTCACTCTGTTAGGAGTGACCTTGTTAAAGGATTTTACCTACAAACCTGTTAGGGCTTGACTTGAGATAGACCTAAGAATGAATGATTTGATTAAGACACTTCATGTCTGATAGATACGCTTCAATTTTTTTCACAACACTAGATAAACATCCAAATATCCTTCCTTCAGCTTCAAATGATCATAACCACCTATTGCATCATCACATCCAACCCTAAAACTCAATTTCAACCTTCTTTTATAAACACTTTTTCCAAGTTGGCCTTATGTAAAAAATATTTTATCCACCGACATAAAAATCAAATCCAATCATGCCAAAATACATTTTCCAACTCAATAAAGTCAACATAACATTAATCAAGTCATAAATAAAATATTTACCAACTCTAAACTAATCAGTTGGATGATCTAGCCAATCTCACTTTGCATGTCTCTTATTCTTACTGCCAGTGTCACTTCAATCCTCAATAACTCACTATATTCTTCAATCAAACTAATGAAGGCATAGATGTAGTTAAATATGTCTTTGTATATGACATCTTCCCAACCACACATCTTAACTCAATCTCCAACTCCAAATCTAGTCGTGTGTACCTTGCATATTGTCTTTTTTCTGGTTGACTAAACACTTAGTTGATTCTTCAATTCAATCCTTCAACACCATCGGTAAAAATGATCACATGCCTTCAACAGATCCTGTTTCTAGGAATGAAAATACCACAATATATCCATATGATCAAAACTAAAATCACCTTCATCAAATGCCAACAATCTCCCTCTTTGGCATTGATGGAAACACTTAGAAAGAAAAATTTGCTAAGTGCCAACAATCTCCCCAAACAAACATATACACCATACATTCATATAACTGACATAGCTCTCCCTTTCATCCTATTGATCTTAGCCAAAAAAATTATACTATCCTATACTACTATCCCCCTTTGAAAACAATGACAAAGGTGTTACAATGATATGCAAAAAGAAAAATTTTAGTAATCAGAATCATAGACTAGCATATACCTATTACATTCTACTGAATATATCATTGAAAGTAGTCTTCAAAAATTGTCAATCATTAACCCATGAATTCTATATATTCTCCATGATAAGGATCCATGTAACACAAATGAAAGCTCGTCTAATCCATCAATAGTGCACACAAGGTGGGGTATTAAGGCTTGTTCTACTTTCTTCACACTATGTTGTAAAATGTCCATTTTGGGAATCAGTAGGCTTTGTAACTCTATCAAACTTCAAATCCTTTTGTCATGTTCTTCCTTGTAAGTGTTCAACATTTGGTGTACCTTTCCAAATTCAACTCCAAAATAAGTTGCAGACCCATGAATAGAATCAAAATTCAATGACAACAATAGAGATGATATTGAGCTTCACTCTTTCTCCTTTAAATATCCTTCAAGAAGTGAGAAAAATCACAAATAGACTTTATAATCTTACCACCTTCTTGCAGTGCATCCTTCACTCGGTTCACATCCAATGCGAGAGTGTTCTTGTTTTCGGCAATGGACTGTGCTATCTTTTCTAATCTCTTCTTTACATATTCCTTTTTTGCTCTTGTAGTAGAAACATCCTCCAAACTTTTCATGTCTTCACTGGTGGAAGAGACTAAATGTGCCAATTTATCCATTGGAGTGGCCTTCCCATCATAGGAAAATCCAAACATTAAATCAAAAAATATATCTCTTTCCATTAGAACTAGTTATGCTTCCTGCTATAGCTTATCCTTGGCTTTAATCTTGATCTCCATTACAAATTTAATCATTTCTTTAGGGCTCATAATGCTTTTAAGTCTATATGTCCCTTAATAGGTATACATCTTCATCAATCAAAATTTTTGCCTTATCTTTCTTCTTCTCAGTGGCCTTTACTTCTTTCTCTTTCTCTTCATGATTAGTTGCACCTGTGTTCTATATTTTTGGTGCTTGTTATTTCTGATCATCTATAGGTGTCTTTATTGTTACATCACCAGTTTTATTCTAATCAATACCCATTTTTATTGGATCTTATTCCTTTTGTTCCTCATTAGTATATTGTTACTAATGTGTTTTTTTTTATCCTCTATATCCATGTTCTCATCATGTATCTCCATGATAGGGATATCACCTATATTATCCATCTCATCTCTAATTTCCTCAAGTGTGATCTTCACACTGCCAACAGTAAATTCCTCATCAGTTTGATTCACCACTGGATCACCCTCTTTTTCTCTTACTGGTACCTCTTCACTTTTATCCTGCATTAGACCTAAATTCTTTCTCAGAATCTCCTCTATTTCAACCTGCACCAACTGAGTCTCTCCGACTAACAACTTTGTAACTTTTTTTTTGTTTTAAATAAAGGTCTTACCTTTGCAAACATACCATTTATTTCTTCCTCATATGAATCATGTAATAGGCTCATTAGAACATAATTCACTAACTCCTTATCCTTTACAAGTGTTTCCTTCTATCTTGCATCAATTTTATCATATAAGGCATTAGGAACTTTTCCTTGTAGTTGGATTACAACTTGACATAACTTATGCATGCTTGCAATTATAGTATCTTCAACTTTTTCTTTGATCTTCCTCATCAAGTAAGTGATAATACTTATTAACTCGAACAAGTATCTCATATTCTCTAACACTTTTGAATGATTGCATTAATAGAATCTACCTTACCAAATGTTGACTTAATAGTTTTAGAAGCTACCACCTTGGATTTCTTTTTTTTCCTTGAGTTCCTTTTGTTCTTTCTTAGATTTTGTTCCTTCACTCTCTTCATCAATAGCTTTCTCAAACCTATTTCCATTTTCTTTCTTCCTTATACCTATCACCTTTTATGTGCTTTGTGTCTCCTTGAGTGGTGTATTTTTAGGCTTAGCAATATTTCCAAATGTCTTTGCGGGTGGAGAGTAATTTTCCTACTTCACACAAGTTGCATTCCATCTTTTCCAACCGGTTGGGGTAGTACTAGTTGTACCAACAAATTTAACATCATCGTCATCTTTTTCTACACTAGATGTACCATCTTTCTCTACAACATGTTTATCTCTTACTTTCTCAATATATTCTTTTGTGAAACCTTTTTGAATCATGAATTTCTCAACTTCCTTTCTCACCTTTCTTTCAATAACAGGTTCCATCAAATTATTGTGCACTTGAAGTGACTTCTCTTAATATTTCCCAAACCTTAGACTCTTGGGATCTATTGGTTGAGCTAACAAATTTTTTCCATACATAGTCAAAATGTCTTTGTCCACCCGATAACCCATAGGTGTCACCAATGAGGTCCTTGGCTCAACTGCCTCCATCAAACAAGTGTCTGTATCTACCATGAATAAAATAGTGTCCTTGTACTTTTCAATAATTCAGATGGTATCCTTTCTTTTTCATGCATCTTCTTTTGAAATTATTTAAAGTAATCCTATACTTTTCCAGTGAAATCATTTCCCAAGAGTTTGATACTATTATTGATTTGAATGAAATCTAGAGTATCTATAGACCATGCAATGTCATCAATACTGGGGAGCATGTTTTGGAAATAGAAAAATAAACACATGATCACCTGACCATACTTGAACTTTTGTATCTTGTCCTTTTTTATCTTTTCCAAATTCATCATTATCTTCTCTCTCATTGCTTCATCCAAATCATAGTTTGAAATTTCCTTGATCATCATATGGGTTGAATGAATAGCACCATTGAGTATACTATTCATATGACTAGAGTGATACATAGTGTAGCCAATAACCATAGATGCATACTTTACCTCTTTATCAGTAATATCATTCACATTCATCACACGACCATCCCACTTAGATTTTATCAATCTCGTCACTTATTCTTTAGGAATGATGCGATGAACAGGTACCTCACTGATTGAGCATAGACCGATTACATCATGGATTGCTTATTTTTTGATTTTATGTGGTTTTTCTAGCCAAATTAATTGGTTATGAATTCTACTTAGAACATACCTGACCTAATCATCTTCAAATTCATTAGGGTAAGTAACTATGTGATGAAAACCTTTATTGGGTATGCCTTTATGCTCATCCTTTAACACTAATTTAGCATCACATAGCTTCTTATAGTGTTCATATATTTCCCCTAATCCTAGGTCTTCCAACTTGTAGTGAATAAATTCTCTAACATCCTCTATATGTAGAACACCATAGGGAATGCTAGTTAGGGCACTTGTTGGGTCATTTTGCATTGATTTGAATGGATGTTTCTTAAACTTTGATCTGTGTCTTTCAATAATATTTATCAACTTAGGAGTAGCTATCCTAAATTTTCAACCACAAATAAGATATATGATAAATACCTCAAATAGTTCACAACTAGGGTTCTTGCTAAAGAACATGACAACAATCGATTGATTTTATCTTCTAGATCAACATAAACAATCTCCCCTTATCATGTGGATTTCCAAAAATGCCTTGAACAATGATTCTTTCTCTCCACAACAACTTCCAAAATGTGAAAAGTGAAGATGAAATCCACAATAACCTTTTTATCTACCTTCGCATGCATATATTAAATGCACTTACCAATAGAACTTATATTTTCAATGATTGACCCAAAAAATCATTATCGATGATCAAAACACCATGTAATTTATTAAAACTTTATAATACACTCCAAAAGGATCTTATTACATCTTAAAATACTAATAGATCTTACTGCACACCTATAGGGGGTCTAAAGATGGATTCAACAATACCTGCTCCCCATAATCCACATGAAGGCTCAGTTTGAAGAAGAATTCTCCACACTTGATGGAGATGTGGATCCCTCGGATGTCCTACTATCTCCCTTATTCTTCCAAATATTTTTCATCTCTTTCTCGGTCTCTTCTACATTCACAATATGATTTCCTTTTTGGTTGGTTGACTCGTTTACCAATTGATTCCTTAACCTGCAGTCCCTTTCTAGATGTCCAATCTTGTGACAATGAAAACATGTCATACCAATTGATCTCCATAGTCCAACATTACCTCTTGGAGTCCTCATTCTTGAATTCATATCCATGTATCCATAGTTACCATAAATTGAGCATGACATCTAATTGCCTCTCCCTTTGGTAAGGTCTTTCTTGATTAACAAGTAACATTTGATTGTTTACTCTTGACCTTCACTCATTAACTTTGTGACCATATTTATTGCAGTTGTAACATTTACCATCAAAGATACTATCTCTACTACTAGATCTAGATCTACAATCATGAGAAGTATGTCTATACTTATTGAAGTTGTATAAATATCCATCAAAAGTGCTATCTCTATTTGCAGACCTACTTCTACATTCATTTGCAATATGACCCACTTTATGATAATTGAAACATATAGGCTTGTAAGATTTCTTACTAGAATTTATTTGTGTTACCTTTGGTCGAGACTTTCCTTCTTTCTTGATCTCCTTTGTTTCAGAAGATTCACCAACTTCAAAAGTAGTATAACCAATATATCTTAGGCTCGTGGTCTCTTTACTTCTTTGATTTCTAAGTTTCTCCTCAAGTTTTGTAGTACTTTCATTGAATTTCTTCATAAAATCATTATGAGTCTTCAATTCTCCTTTTAATTATTCATTCTCATTTCTTAGATTCTCATCCTCCCTTAGGTATTTTTCAATTTCTATGTTCATGCAATGTTCCAACTTCTTATCTTGACTTGAAAAGTTCATCCTCTACATCTTTCAATGATCTATCCTTGGCCTTTAGGGAATCTTCTATAATTTCCCTTGCATTCTCTAAAGATATCCTTGCTTCCAACTCTTCAAACATTCTGATATAGGAGTAAATAAAATATTTACCAACTCTAAATTGACTGGTTGATTGATCTAGCCAATCTCACTCTTATTGTCCCATGTTCTTACTACCAATGTCACTTCAATACTCAATAACTCAATGTATTATTCAATCTAACTGATACGGTCATATATGTAGTTAAATATGCCTCTATAGATGATATCTTCCCAACTACACATCTTAAATTGATCTCCAAGTCCAAACCCATTCGCTTGTACCTTCCATATTGTCTTCTTTCTAATTGACTGAACACTTAGTTCATTTATCAATTCAATCCTTCAAAACCATTGGTAAAAATGATCTCATGCCTTCAATAGATCATGTTTGCAGCAATGGAAACACCACAATATAGCCATATGATCAAAACTAATATCACCTTCTCAAATTCCAACAAAGATTTCAATCAAGCATAAAAACATTGAAGATATAGGAGTGACATTCATAGGTCCATGTATTTGTGAGGGAATCCTTTGTTAAAACTAGCGGTTGTCACACCAAAAGATTGACATTTTAATGCATGATACAATTGCTAGACTTATAGAAGACATAGGAGGCTATTACATCATGTCATGAATATTGAAGGGGGACATTGGAAATTAGTCCAACAATCCCTCATGTGCTTCACTTGAGTATATTCAAACCTATGACCAAGCTCTAATACCACTTGTTACAACTAGTAGTTGTCATTGCACCAAAATATTAACCTATTAATGCCTGATACAACCTATAGATCTTATAGAATACATAGGAGGTTGTTAAATCATGTCACGAATCCTGAAAGGGCACATTGGTGGTTAGTCCAACATCCTTGATTCCTTTCTACACTCCAAGTATAAAAACTACAATTCAAGCAACATTCAAATATTTGCATGGATATGTGTGATCTCAACATTCATTCATGAAGTTATTTACAAGGTAGATCTAATATTTAATATCCTTAAATAGGGTTTTGATCGAGGAAAAACCCTTTCAATAAATTTTTCCCCATTTTTTTAAGTGCAAGAAGAGGTGATACAATAGTCAAGAAAAAATTTGAAAATTTTGGGATCTGTGGGATTGACTGTCAAAGTTTAAGGAAAAATACCTGGAAACAAAAGGCCCAAGGCTTCCTATTCCCAGGAACAAAATGCCCAAGGAATTTTGTACCTATAAAATCACCTTCATATTCAGATCATAGGACAATACAATTTCCAAGTTCCCATTTCAAACCACCACAACTTCCTTTCTATTTTTTATCAATCTATCTTTTCCAAAACTCCTTATATTTTTGTATTTAGTCTTTTATCTTGCATCATTATGTTAGTTTACCTAAATCGATTTCATTATTTATCATAATCAGTGAAGGAAAAACTCATTGTCCCACTTAGTGCTTGAAACTAACTTTGAGCCTAATGGGGCATCTTCCTTTTGATTTGTACATTAAGAAAAGGTAGACAATCCCTTGCATTTCATCCCTAACCATATTTCCTTTATGTACACTTGGGTTAATCTCCCAGGTATCCCTTTGTACTTTTGGGATTACAATGTATTTAGAAGTATTGCTAACTATTTTGGTAATATAGTTGTTTATAAAAATACCATGCAGAGGTTGAGGTTAATCTTTTCTAGGACATATGTCAATATGGTTGTTGATATTGTTCTTCCCACTTCAATTACTCTAATATATAAATTTGGTATATGGGATCAAATATTGGAATATGAAAATGCTTCTTTATTCTATCTAAACAACAATAATTTTTGTTATGTGAATGTTACATGCAAAAATCCAAATTAGAGTATGAACTTGGTGGTTGTTGAAAAATACATTCAAAAACTATCCCAAAACATTTTTCTTGATCCCAAGGTTTTCCCTTTTGGCTCAAAAAAATATAAAAGCTTACAAACGAATAAAGATGTTGAGGAAGTTCAAATGCAAGTTCCTTCTAAGGACCTAAAGCATGGGTTATCAGATGCTTTGTTGGACTAATTTTCTTCTGGGATGAATTAGATATGCTTCCTCAGAGAAACGAAAATGTGTCAAATACTAATTAAACAAACCCTAGTAAGAAAGCAAAGGTTAATGGATAGACAAATGTGTAACCCAATAAAGTAGATGAAATGATTCCTACTGTTGTCTCAAATCTGATTTATGTAATTTAAAGCAGGGAGAATTGTAATAATTCAAACCTTACTAAACCTAATTTCTAGGATGAAGTGGTACTTAACAAGATGGATGGGAAAGGAACCCATAGTAAATATGGTCTAAGTCAAGTTTGTTTCATCTTTCAAAAATCTCCTCACCTTAGTCATTTTCATATTAGTTAGAATTTCAAGATTTAGGTGTAGTACTATTACCATTTTTAGAATTTGAGTCTCTCATTGGAACTACCTTCCTTTTGGTCTTCCTTGTCTTCTTAGTCAGGCTTCTCTTTTCTCAATTAAGTTTTTTGTATTCTACTCTTTTAAATGCAAACTTTGTGGCTAGCATCTACTTCTGGAACTATCATCGAAGCCTAAAGAATGAAATTGAACTAGAAAAATATTAGAGGAGGGAAGAATAATTCATATAGCTATTCTCTTTTTGAAAATATACTTTATTCAAGAACAACCTTAAGAAATCAAACAATGAAAGGGAATCAAGTAAAGTTAAAAGAATGGTTGAACGGTGCTCAAAAATCAACGGGTTGGGAAGAGTCTTCAGTTTCAAAAAAACCATTGGGATCCGAGGAACCAAATGGTACTTATAAATAAAGAAAAAATTGAACCAAATACATAGTTCCAAAATACCCTTTAGAGTCCAATAGAATAAAGGGAACAAATGGACTAAAGAGAAGAGGATGTCTTCATGAGAAAGAAGAAGAAAATAAGAAGATGAAGATAATTTTGAGTTCTATAATTACTATGGAACAAAAAAATAAAGGAAGAGATCATCTCCCCAAATGATGAAATAAGTGAAGTTCAAGCTAGGGCATCAAAGTCTGCAATTTATAGTTGACGATAATCTAATCTCAAGAATGGTCTATTGGATGCAATAGGATTTCTCATTTCCATGCAATGTACAGACTTGATTATGGGATGTATAAATTGCTATAATCTAGATACTAACAAACTCAAAAGACACCTGAAGCAAAAGAAGGAGAGGTGAAAGATCCATGATAGTTGTTACTTAAGGTTTTTTTAGTTTTCATCTTGTGATTATCTAGCTTTTCAAAGACTTTATTTATTTTTATATTTTAAATGGGAATTTAAAAAGACAGTTTCCTTTTGTAACCATCTCGATGGAAGACTAAAATACTATATATTCTTAAATGAATTCTAATGCAAGGGATCAACAGTTTGACTCTAAAAATTATCCCATGTTACTTTGATGATTGAGTGTGACTCAAATTTTCATGGGTTATTGTTGTTTATAATTTAATTCTCTCTATGTGACTATGATAGAATGTATGTCAATGATATTGTGGTTAAGTAGGATCATGAGGTTGGAATTTTTTTTTCTAGGATAATGTTTCTGGTGTCCTTTGTGATATAATATGCATATTATTTTTAAGATTATGTTATTGTTGGTAGAGAAATTAATTTCATAATCCAGAAATATCTTCTTTGTTTTCATCTTTGCATGGATATGGAGTAATTGATAAATTATGGTCAACAAAAGATTTCTTTTTAGATGTGTGTTTATTTTACTATAGATATATTATGGTGATGATATATTTGGTGAACACCTTTCCTGGTTGTTAGTTAAAAGAAAACCCAATTTTATTCAATAGGAGATAATAGATTCATTGCAAGGGAGTTGTACCTTTAAATTCAGAGAATAAACATTTTATAGTTTAATCAACTTTTGTGAAATGGAGTGGTCCTCAGGGTCAGAGTTAGTTTTTCATAAAGGTCAATCTTTTAACTACCATATTTTTGGTGACTCTACTAGGGAGTTAGACCGTCATATTAAGACTGGTCTACTGGAGATGAGAGATAATGGTTCTCCCTCATGAGAATAAAATCCTTGTTCTACAACCTAACCTTGGTTTCCAAGACTAGCAAGAAGACATAATTGGCCAATTGAATACCCTAACTTGGAGTACACATTGAAGCCCTAAACATTATAGAAGAGCCAGTCAAGTTGTAGAAAGAGAGGAAGAATTGGTAAAAAATTTAAGGGTGCTACTGTTGAGGAAAAGAAGAAGACAAGCATTGAACACAGTCAAAAACAAAGTACCAAACCAAGTTCTTAAAATTCCAAGAGACCAGGAACAACCAAGAAGCCAATAAGCAATTATATAACTGAAATATCAAAATGGAGCCTAAAAGATACACAAGGATCAAAAAGGAGAAAGGTGTCATTGATCCTATTTTTAAGGCACTTCAAGAGACTAATTTTGCACACAATGTTCCCATTTGAAGAAGCGGGATTAGACCACCTCCCCTTGCAAAGAAAAGAAATTTATCTCCCATCTGTCAAGCCTTAACTTTTTATGGAGTTACCCTTCCTAAAAAAGCTAGTTTTACACCTATTCCTTTGAATTTATCAAAACATATGGCTCAACTAGTGTCACGGGGTGCCACAATTGGTCAGTTAAACCTAGGAGCATTACATGACTTACCTAAAGGATCTAGGAAAAACCTTCCAATATTCTCAAGAGATGGAAATGTATCTACTGATGAATACAACATAATATTTTTCTTTGCATGTGGTGTATTAGGGGTACAACATGAAGATGTTGCAGTCGGGTTATTTCTATAAATCCTAGTAGATAGAGTGGAGGAATGGTTTCATCATCTAGCTCTTTGATCAATAAAAATTGGGACATGATCAGAACACAATTTGAAGTATAATTTAAAATTGTTGAAGATGAAAATTCTATATTGGCTCAATTGACCTAAATAAAAAAACAAATCAGTATGCTCATGAGGGAGTTTGTAGCAAAGTTCAACAAGATTATGAAAAATATTCGTGTCAATAAGAGGCCAACCAGTGATAACAAAAATTGTTTCTTTCTGAATGCAATGTCACTAGATATTAGCTTCCATTTGAGAAGATCTAGTATGGTTAACCTAGTTGTTTTCCAAACAACAACCATAGAATTGGAGGATGATTTTATCACTGCATGGAAATGGGAAAAGGAGCCAGAGGCTATTAATCATAATGCTTCCACTTCCCTTGAGGCCATGTTGCAAAGGATGACTAATGAAGTTATAGCACTGAAGAGACAAATGCCTAGGGTGGATTAATATTTCTATCAACCTTATCAAGATGCCACAAGGAGATAACCAAACAAAAAACAATTTCTCTTGCCTCTACTCAACAAAGATTGGCTATTGAGGTACCACGTAGTTCTAAGAAGGGAAACATGTGTGTGTTTCATCTAACCATAGACCATAATGGAGAAAAAAAATTCCTGGAAATGAAATGGTGCATGCAACTGATCACCACCAATGAGACTCAAGAAGATGCCTTCAGAGAAAGATCAGATCTAGGACAAACTAGTAACTCTAAAAACTATTACCTGGAGTATGAATCTGATTTTGAAAGAGGAGATAATTTTTCCACAACATTGGAAAAGTCATCATTAGCTATGCTCACAAGGAGTCAAAAGGGGAAACAATAAGGAGTATCTATCCTACAAGGGCCAAAGGTTCATACACCTCAAGATACACCATCCAAGGCATTTGATCAGGCAATAAAATATCAATTGGTGGATACATCCGGTAAGACAAAAAGATACTTTGACATTGTTCAATTTTTTGAAATGTCTAGAGTTTAAATTTCTCCTTTAGAGTACCTTAAGATGAATCCATCAGAGTTAGACTGTCTTGTAGAACATTGTAGGTTTGGCTCTACCAAGGTTAATTCTTGTGAAATTAAAGTAGTTGATGATGAACCTTGCACATATGCTCTGATGCCTTGAATCATAATTTTTTTTTGCCTAATCAAAAACTAGATCCTTTTTATGTATCTCTATTTATAAATGGACACAAATTGAGTAATTGCATAATAGATTCTGGAGCCACTAATAATTTCATGACTGCATCAGTATCCAAAGCCTTAGGTCTATCTCTAACCAAAAAAATTGGTAGGTATTATTCTATGGATGCTAATGAAGCTCATCTTTTCAACCAAAATAAATACTCTCAAGTATCCCTAGCCTCTCATCCAACTAAGAGGTTAAAGATGACAATTATTGTAGAAGATATTCCTACTATTTACAGGATGTTGCTGAGAAAAATCTTATGTAAAGATATAGGCATAGAAGTAACGTTAGACTAGTCACATGGCCTCATATCAGTGGGGAACAAATAGGTCAAGTTAGAGCCTAAGGATAAAGTAAAATTTACTGTCCTAGAATCAAATGATCCCAAGGCCTAGATACTATATGAGGATATGGAGTTTGGTAATTATATATTGTTCATAGATCATAAGCCAATAGAAGAAAAGAAAGAGGAAACAAAGAAATCAACCCAATTATGGATAATGGAATTTGATGGAAGTTGTTCCTCATCAAGATTTGGTGCAAGAGTATTTTTGATCTCCCTGAATGGTAAAATCATGCCTTTATCATAAAATTTAGAGTTTGAAAACACCAACAACATACCAGAATACGAAGCATTTCTCTTAGGAATTTCTTCTACTAAAGAGAGATGAGTGAAACTGTTATTGGAAAAGGGAGATGCAAAATGTATAGTGAAGCAAGTCAGGGGTACCTTCACTATTAAGAATCACATATTCAAGCATTATAGGAATAGGGTATGGGATAAAATTGAAGATCTTGAATATTTCTCCATTGAATCGATGCTAAGAGAATAAAATACTAGGGCAGATTCCTTGGAAGTGTCAGCTTCTCTGCTCCTTCCTCATCCTAAATTTGAGGATAAATTGTACAAAATTGAGATGGTTCTGTTACCCAATTTTATTATTCCATACAAATTTGGTTAGGCTAGATTCTATCCCTGGTCTGCATTTTTATCCTGTGGAGCACCTCTAAAAATTTCATGGTCTTCTACCTTTTCTTCTGGTCTCTGCAACTATCCAAACTCTCTGGTCTGCAAGCTTTAAATTTGAAAATATGACTGTTGGAGCCAAAAAACCCTCAAAACCCTAGGGCCTATTCTAATTCACCATTACTTTTTTAGCCACTTAAGTCTCCATTTTTCCATGTGCGCTTTATGTTCTAAAGCCTAGTCGCGAGATCTCTAAGAGCTCGCAGAATATTCCTTTATATTTCCCGATCCCGCGAATGCCTTATATCTCTTAATCTCCCAATCAGATGGAATATTCTTTGTTCATTCAATGACTTAGCGATTCCCCTTTTAGTCACCAGGTCTCAGTAAGTTTTCTCGAGATCTAGCGACTTTTGTGACAAATTTTGTAAGAAAGAATACTATAGACGCATGGTCTCTAGATGGAATTTTTCCTTTGGTCACGAGGTCTCTAGAAGAAGGTTGAAAAGTTAAAAGGTTGCACTGATTAGGACTTCATTTGGTCGCTAGGTCTCTAGAAAATCTTTCAGCGACTAAGCGACTGTAGTCACGAGATCTCCTATTCCCAGCGGTTAAGTTCTAAGCATCCAGTAATCTAGCGGGC
Source organism: Chamaecyparis obtusa (assembly GCA_027943335.1). Classification (NCBI taxonomy): domain Eukaryota; kingdom Viridiplantae; phylum Streptophyta; class Pinopsida; order Cupressales; family Cupressaceae; genus Chamaecyparis; species Chamaecyparis obtusa. The sequence goes on from BSBK01005407.1 coordinate 1,407,800, forward strand.
AGTTATCTTTCCTTCAGTCGTGTAATCTCTAGATGTTTGGTGGTCTTAGCTCTAAGGTAGTTAAAGTTAAATAAGATCTATGGCTAGAGCATGATCTGATGGAATATTCTTGCACCTTGCGATCGTGCGCCAACCGTCGATCTTCTTTTCAATGTAGCATTTCAGTTGTCAGTGGGCCCACTACCACGTAGTCCGAGGTGTTCACTTCTTATTGGTTGAGGGCTTATGATGTGGAGATTTGTCAGAGCAGGCCCAGTGAGTTGTCTTTCCTAAAGATCTATGGATGTTGCATGATCTGATGGAATATTCTTAGCCCATGCGATCATACACCAACTGTTGATCTTGCTTTATTGCCAGGGCTCTGTCAGGTGGGTCCTCATGTTCTGACGTGCTCATTTTTTATTGGCTGGCTGGATGGTGATAGGGATTTTTTAGTGGGGCCATTGTCAAAAGATCTATAGGGGTGTCAGTAAAATGAAGATCTACGATTGTCTTATAATCACATGGAATCTTTTGAGCCTTTGAGATTATAAGACAGTCGTTTGATCTTCCAGGTGTTCAGGCCGATGTCAGGTGGGTCCGTCTGACATGCTAAATTCTTATTGGTTGCTGGGTAATACAATTGGCATCTGTCAGTGGGTCCAGATTTCTTAAGTGAGGCGGCAAAAAATATAAGATCTATGGCTGGCACATGATCTGAAGGAATCTTCTGAGGCCATGAGATCATGCGACAGCCGTCGGATGGGTCCAAGCTTGTAAGTGTTGTTTCTAGATCTCCAGAAAATCTTCACATGACTTGGCGACTGTTAAAGTGGGGTAAAGGCTCAATCATGTAATCGCCAGAATAAGCCGAGGTTAAATAAAAGGTCAGGTGATTCAATGACTAAAAGAAAAAGGAAGGCTCGAGGTTAAATGTAGAGTTAAGGTTTAAAATATAAGCGGTGCCCGATAAAATGAGAAGATCTGACGGCCACATTTTAAAAGATAGATCAACTTCAAATATTAGTCATTGATAGATAAAGCTTGGCACCACCTGTGACTATTTAATCATTTTTTAAATTCAAATATCTGGAGTACCAGATTTGAATAGTTATGGCAAGCCCGAGTTGCAGAGAGGTAGATAGATCAAGGCGGCTTGTCTGCAAGCAGATACAGTACAGGAATGAACATGCAAAGTGATATCTAATTGGTTGGGATATTTTTCAGTGATGCAATTATGATCAAAATTGATAGAATTAGGGTTGGCTATTATTTTATGAAAATATGTAACCCTAATTAGGTTTGGCTCCTGCCTGTGTGCAATTGAGGAGATGTATATATTGTTTTTTGGAGCTTTTGAAGCTCAGAGTTTACATTTTGTAAAAAGAGAGATTTTCTTTCTGAGGAGTTATCCAAGGCATTCTTTATGCCCTCTAGCTTTTGATTTTGTAACCTTTCATTGATGTTTAGATATTGCAAAGGTACTTTGTGACATCCTTTCTGTCCCTATACCTTCTTGTCTAAATTTTCTCTTAGTAAGTTAAGTGTATGTATGTTTTCAGTGATATCTTAGGGTTCTTGATCCCTCTTTCTTTATGCAATTCATGTGTATTCCTGTGGCTGATTTGATTTGAATGATCTTGTGGGTATACTTCAACCCCCTGACAATCTGTCTCATTCCTATACCTATTTGCAGAAGTGGATGTTTGTTTGCAGGTTATAGATTATGTCCAATTCTTATGAATGCTATTGTTTGTGAAATTCTCTCTTCCTTGAATAGCCTCTTTCTATTGCAGACCCTTCTATGAAATATTTATGCAAGCCTATTCAGTAAGTTGTGATCTCCTAAACCTAATTTTATGCACTGATTTCATCCTCCATACTGTAATTCATACCATCATTTTGGTGCATCACCTAGTAGGTAGTTTGCTTTTCAGTTATTTCCCTTTCAGCATTCCTTCTATCCTTTTTCCCCTCAATAATTTACTTTTCTGTCAAGAAGCAAATTAAGGTGATTATCCAAGAGGAACCAACCTAGAACTTGGAGGTCTCATCTCAGTTAGCATAGGTCCCACAACCTAGAGATGATTCCCATGTTATACTAGGTTATCAAGACCAAGAGAGCTTGGAACAAGGGTGCAAACTTAGTGTATAACATTTCTGGCACGCTCGGTGGGACTAAGATCAGATTCAAATTCAAAAGACACCCCACCTTGGGCGTAACAATTCTGGCACACCCGGTGGGACTAAAGTTTAGCTTTATGTTCAAAGGTGCTGCTATAAGTCCAAAGATTCAGATTCAAAGATACCTCACATTGGGCATAACATTTTTGACTACACAAAAGAAGTTCATTTTGAAAAGATTATGTTATCTTTGATATACTGATTGCATAATACGGACTTTTAGAAGTTTTTCTATCAATTATATCTAGCGACTCCACTGATTTCACAGATCCAGGCTGAACTTGTTCAAAGTTTATGAGAAAGATTGAGACTAGAAGCTCAAAGCCTACTAAATTTTTAGAGTTTCCCTTAAAAAGAGGCTACAAAGATAGATCAACTCAGAGAACATCTCCTGCAAGGAGAGTACAGTCTACACCTCTTGATACTTTAGAAAGGAGACCTTTTCCCTTTCATCTCAGAAGAAGAGGAAGATCTCTAAACAGAGATCTAGAAGAAGATTCAAATCCAACACCAAATACAACCCACACAATTGCTACTCATCAAATTTCAGCTCCTATAATGGCTAGACAGTTTGCTATTGCACCTTTCAACCAAGGGAGTCCATTGAACTTTGCTCAACATCATGATGTGCCCTTGGTGGCACTAAAGAGTCTACCTAATTTCATAGGTGAGGGACAAACTACATCTTTTGAGTATATAAGAGATGTGACCACTATCTGCAGTATACATAATATAATTCAAGAAGATGTGGCCACCAAGTTATTAGCAACCTCTCTCAAAGGTAAGGCTCTTAAATGGTTTAGAACATTAACTGTTGGTTCCATTACTTCATGGGATGAATTAGGAGATGCATTCAGTAAACATTTTGAGGATAAATTAGACAACTTGTCATTGGTCGAGCAGTTGACAACCATTAAAAGAGACCCTCAAGAACAAATGACAGATTATAATAATAGATTTCTCAAGACATGGAATAGAATTCCAGTCTCGGTAAGGCCATCAGCTAACCATGCTTTCTTATACTTCTTGCAAATTTTGAATGGTCAAATCTCTGTCATGATCCAATATATGGGTGGTACCTCTATACCCCAAGCTTTTGACATGGCTTTCAGGGCTAAAAATTATTTAATCCAAGCAGGTATGATATCTAGAAGGCCACCCATGCCCATCTTTCCTAGCCTTTAGCCCATTGCACCTTTACAAGTACCCCCATTTACCCCTATTCCCACCATATTAGCACCTCAAGCCAGTACTAGTAGTCAGGAGCTAAAAACAAGTTTCTCTCAAGAGTTGCAAGAAATGAAGAATAGTCAACAAACTAGTCAGCAAGAAATGACAAATTTGCTGCAGACTTTGACTGAAGAGGTCACAAATCTAAAGAGGCAAGGGCAAGGAATCAGACCACCCTTTCAGCCACAAGGCCAGAGTCCTAATCAACAATATTAGAATCAGGGACAACCTTATCAACAAAATAGGCCACCATACCAAGGAGGTTATCAAGGACAAAGGCAAAATTTTAATCAAAGACCATTCCAACCATACAACCTTGCACCTCTCAATTCTGTGAATCCAATTAGGGACATGGTCCCTAGTCAAAATAATGTGGTTATGGACAATGAATGGTGTTTCCTTATAATCAGCTTCATAATCAGGCTACATGTTCAAATGGATGGATGAACCAAGCACTAATGGTTCAAAATGCCTCACAAGATCAATCAGAGGCTTCTTCCAGTGGATCAGTTCCTCAACAAGAACCACAAGATAATGAGACTGCTCTTTTCAATTGGGAGTAGCAAGAATTCAATGGAGTCATTGGGGAACCTTCCATTGCTACCAACACAAGGTCAAAGAGAAGAGCTCAAGACATGGAGCGAGCAGACTCTGGGATTAAAGCTACTACATCTGCAAAACCACTACAACAAGTTACCCCCATCATATTCAAGAAGGCTCTTGTCATTACAAGCAAACAGGGCTAGACTCTCAAAGAGGTGGAGCCCATCATAGTAAAAGCACAACAAAGGGTACACACTATGACGCCTTTCAACATTGTATACAACATGAAGAAGGTGAACATTACTATGTCTATGTGGGACTCTTTAGCTATTCCAGGGCAACCTAAGATTTTGAAGAAAGCTATGACTGAAATGACAACTCCTTAGCCTAAAAAAGAAGTTGCAAAGCCAGTGTTAGTCAACACTGATCAAGAAAAGGAGGCTCCAAGTTGCAACTCCAAAGCCAATCCCATGCAAGGGAGGAACTCAAAGCCACCTCCCTTTTATGTATCCTTAATTATTAGAAAATCCTTAGTACATAATTGTATGGTAGATAGTGGAGCTACTAGTACTGTAATGCCCAAAAAGGTGGTTGACCAATTAGGACTTAAATATGAACCCCTCCAAAAGAAGGTTACACAACTTGATGGATCCTTAGTTAGCACTATAGGTGTAGCTAAGGATACTAGTATAATCCTTCATGCTAGTCCTAATTTCTCTATCCTACTTGATATATATATCATAGATCTCCCTGTTTTATTTGCCATATGTCTATCAAGGGAGTTTATAGCCAAAATAGGAGGCTACCTTTCTTCTGATTAATCTCACATGCATTTTCACACAAGATATAGTACCAAGGTTACCATTAAATTTGAATCATTGGTAGCACACCATATAGAACCATATGTGTCCAATACCATCAATGTAAGCTGCCCTATATTTGATGACAGTGATTTCCCAACTATCAGAGAAGCAAACACTAAGATAGAAATTATCCCTGATATTTTACTTGATGAACTAGAATCAGAAAAGGTTTTTGAAGCCCAAGAAAATGTTATTTTTCATGCTGGTTTGGGAAATTATTTGATTCAAGAAAGTGGATCCATAGAGCCAAATCTTCTCAAAGAGGACACTGATTCAAAGGATCAGAGTAATCAGGTTTGGGAATTGTTTTTTGATGGATCTAGAAGTAGACATCAATCTGGTGGTGGTGTTATGCTAGTGTCCCCAAAAGGAGAAAGATACTATACAGCTTTCAAATTTAGTTTCTCCTGCACTAGCAACAATGCAGAATATGAAAGTCTAGTGAATGAAGTAGAGTGGACTAGAAAAAGAGGGCTTAAAGCCTTAAAAGTTTATGGTGACAGTGAGTTACTAGTTATCCAAGTGAGAGGGATAAGTGCAACCAAAAATGACACCTTGAAAGCATACAAACATAGAGTTTGGGATGCAATTGAAGATTTTTGTGCTTTCAATATTGTTGCTATCCCTAGAAAGCTAAATCAAAATGCAGATAGAATAGCTGTTGTTAAGTCTCAATATGACATTCCTAATAGTATTTCAAAGGAAGAGACCCAAAAACATATCAAAGTGATTGTCAGACCTTCTATTCCTGATAATAATACTAATTGGCAAGTGTTTGACAATGATGAGAAAATTCTACAATTCTTGTTTGAAGAAGATGTTTTCTCATAGCATAACCAAGACAGACTATTGCAAAACTATGGTGACCAAGTAATACAACTCAAGTCTAATAAGATGCCTAGAGGTCTTGTCACCTTAGAGACTATCTTCAACAAGGATGATCAAGTTAAAAAGAATAACGCTGGCCTGGTAGTTCAACAAGAGCATTGTGTTGAATTAGAGTTAGAACCAGGTAAAAGTTTACAATTTGTAAAAATAAACACTGATTTAGAAAAGCAGGCTTATACCCAATTATTCAAAGAATTCAGTGATGTTTTTGCATGGCAATATGAAGACCTCAAAGGTTTTAATCCAGCCCTTGCTCAGCACACTATTGAATTAGAACCTAATGCCAAACCGGTGAGACAAAAATAAAGGCTTGTTAATCCCAAGCTTGAGCCACTTATGCATAAAGAAGTGCTCAAATTAATAGAAAGTGGTATCATCTACCCCATCAAGCATACTAGTTGGGTTTCCAACCTTGTTCCTATAAGGAAGAAGAATGGGGAGTTGAGGTTATGTGTTGACTTCAGGGATCTTAACAGGGCCTCTTTAAAAGACTGCCATCCATTACCCTCTATGGAACAAATCTTACAATGTGTCTCTAAATCTGAGAGATTTTCATTATTGGATGGCTATTCAGGATACAATCAAATCTTAGTTAATGAAGAGGATCAATACAAGACTGCATTTACAACCGAGTGGGGAACCATGGCTTATCAAAAGATGCCCTTTGGTTTGTCAAATACAGGTGCTACTTTTCAAAAGGCAATGGAAATGGCCTTTAAAAGCCTCATGTACAAGTTTGTACTAGTCTACTTAGATGACATAACTGTCTATTCTAAAAATGCAGCGGATCATATCAAACACCTGAGTAAAATCTTTGAAAGATGTAGAGAGTTTGGGATATCTCTTAATCCCAAGAAATGTGTGTTTTCAGTTCATGAAGGAAAATTGTTAGGATATATAGTATCCAAGAAAGGAATTACAGTAGACCCTAAGAGGATTGCAGCCATCCTAGAGCTACCATTTCCACATCATAAGAAAAGTCTCCAATCTTTCATAGGAAAGATTAATTTTGTTAGACATTTCTTTCCTAATATTACAGATTTATTGAAGCCTTTGAAAACCATGTTAAAGAAGAATTCAACTTCTAGCTGGACTAAAGAAGGGAAAACTAATTTCTAGGCTATCAAAGAAACCTTGACAGAAGCTCCTGCTCTTTTAAACCCAAACTTCAGTAAGGATTTTATCCTTTATGCTTATGGAGGTCATGATGCTATATCTGCTATGTTGACTCAAGAAAATTTAGATGGATTGGAGCAGCCTATTGCTTTCTTTAGCAAAGGTTTAGAAGAGTATGAACAAAGGTACTCTTTTGTAGAGAAACATATACTTGCTATGGTGAAGAGCCTTAAAAATTTTAGATATTTATTGACCCATAACAAGGTACACTTGAAGGTGTACACACAAAATAGTGCACTTCTATGAATCATTACATTCAAGAACACTCAAGAATGAGGTCTCAAAAATTGATCCATAGCTCCCTAAGCATGGAGTCACAAGGATAGTTTGAATATTGCTCTCAGCTAGAGCTATTAGGCCTATAACCTTACTAGTAAACCACACTATGAGAGATTCAAATGAAGACAAGGGTAAGAATGCCAATATCCCCAAGAATCAAATGAAATGCATTGCAAGTAAGCTAAGAATGAGGATGCAAATATGCAAGCTATGCTATGAAAATGAAAGTACAATCTAAACTATGAAATGGAAATAGCAAGTGTTACAATCCTTCCTATTAAACTAGATGAGTTATTCTAAAGCATGAAAGGAAATATAAACTATGAAAGCATGAAATATGAAGCTACTATGCAAGAATGAAAACTAAACTATGAAGCAATGAAGAAAGCCAAGATGTGATGCAACAATGATCTCCAAAAAGCTTCAAAGTCTTCAAGAATTCCTGCAGCATAAAGTTAGCATAAAAGTGAATGACCTAAAATGAAGAAGAGAGCTCTCCTTTTATAGGAAATGAGAAGGAATGGACCATGGAGATTAAGAGGCAAAAGATTTAATCAACAGTGGAGCATCAAAGAGGAGAAATCCATGTGCACAAATATCCTCCAATGAGAAAATAAGAGTTGACTTTTGTGTCCATATGAGACAAAAAGTGTTTTTTCCCTTTTTATAAAATAGGAATAATGCTTTATTTGTGCAACTTAGGATAAGAGGAAAAGGTGGGGGATTTTTATTTAATAAAAGGGGAGGAAATATTCCTTTTAATAAATAAAGACTTAGGATAAAATGGTTAGCCCAAGGCAAATAATTGAAAATGATAAAATAGGATTTGATTAAGGAAATTAATATATTTGAAAAATGTTGATTTTTGAAAATATTGATTCGGGGATTTGATAAATTGTTGAATGGGGGCCCAAAGTCTAGGTGACTATTTTAAGGTGCATACATTTGCCCCTCTTTGACTAATGTGTGATTATTTTAGGAACACATGCAGTCAAAGAAGAATTGAAATGTGAGATCGATTTGAGATCACAAAACAATCTAGATGTGTGGTCATTCTGGGAACACGCTAGGACAAAAATAAACTAGTTGAAAGACAACACCAATACCGTTGTTGTTAAGTGATAGTCAAGTCTCAAAATAAGAGATAAGAATCTCAAGCTGAGTTGAATGATAAGCTGAATCATAGATTAAAGCTGATAGGTACTGCCCCCTTGGAATCAAAATTGAAATCAGGTAGAGGAGAAGCAGCAAATTGATAAACTTGATCAAGTCACTAGAAATCATAATCGAAGGTGAAGCATAATAGGATAACCATTAAGTAGTGAAGACATGCCCCAGTTTGATTGAAAAGATGAAGTGAGTGAAAATGAATGAAAGACTAGGAGTTTGGAAGAGATGGGGGTGAAGAAATAAAGATGCTCCAGCAAAGTTCGAAGGATCAGGCCTCAAATGGTCAGCCAACTGCGCAGAAGAGGGTGAAAATTTTGAAATGTGATTTTGACTATCAAGATTAACTCAATTTTTGATTTTGAGTCCAAAAATGGATTCAAGACGTTGAAATTAGCTAGGGGTGCAATTTTTGTGCAATTCTGAGGTGTTTTGAAATTTGGTCAAAAAAGTCAAAATGCTATATAAGGGGTGAAAAGGTCATAGAAAAGGATGTGATATGAAAGACAAGAAGCGAAAGACATGATCAAGGAGAAGAAAAAGGTGAGCGTAGTTGATCAACAAGTCTATGAAAGATAAAAGGAGAGCTCTCTCCATATGCAAAATGCAAAACTAAACTAATATGAACCTAAAAATGCAAGCTACTATGAAAGTGGTTGACTTGCAAGGTCACAATGCCAATAGACATCTAATAATCATCATCAAGCTTTATTGGTAGCATTGTAAGATCATACAATACACACTAGTATGACTATGGGTATATGAATATGATCTATATCAGATTGATATGTGGAAATCTCACCTAGGCACCAAAGACATATAGGTCAAGATGACTAGTGCAATGAGATTACCTAAATTTGATATGGCAAGATTATACTCACATCGAGACACAAGGAAAGTCAAGATGACTATAAGTATGCACTTGCATAAATAGTCAAGGATAATACCTCATAGATCCCCAATGTCAAGTGGATCACGCATAAATGCTAATGACAACGAGAACCAACAAAATATACCCACAAGAAGAAAAAACAATAAAACTTGTCCTCTTGCCCTCAGTCTTCTAGCTATGCATCATCAAAAACTTCTTAGGGAAAAGAACACTCATCAAATAAATCATCATAGACAGCACACAAAGAAAATAAAGTCAAACAAGTCTCAGTGAGTCGAGTGTTTAAGTGCATGTGTGTAGGTCATAGAATCAATCTTAGTGTATCACATTTGCTAGTGGAAATATCACATCATTTGAGACTATGGTTAAACATTGGATAAGTGTTGAGAAACACTCAACGGTTGGGTAGTGTTGAAAAACACAGTTTGGGGTGGTGTTGAAAAATACCTGTTTGTGAAATGCCCCAAGAGACAAATGTACCTAAAGGACCTATGCTAACAGGTATGCCTCCTAGACAAAAATAAAGACCAATTCCAAACCAAGTCAAATAAGGTCAAGGCATGATGGAGAATGGCTAAGTGTCGAGGATGCATGCTAAAAGATAAGGGTGCAAAGGCCTCAAGTAGCACCTGTTTCCAGGTTTTCACCACATGGAGATTTTTAATTTTTTCAATTTTTTTGTATTTTTGCTACCAAGGCGCCTGTTTCCAAGTTTTCACTAAGGCACTTTTTCTATTTTTTTGCATTTTTTTAATTTTTTTGGTCAAACATCAAAGCGCCTATTGCTAGGTTTTCACTAGGATGCTCATTTTTTCAGGACATTTTATGCTTTTTAGGATTTTTTCAGCATCATATATGAATGTTTTTTTAAATTTTTTCAGGATCATAAAATATGTACAAAGGATGCCCCCAGACAGAATGGCCATCAAACTTCCAAGCAAGATCACATCGTGTAGTCCCAATGTCTAGCAAGGTGGAGGACAAGAGGGAATAGCAAGCTAGTGGAAGGGATGGAAGACAAGAGAATAAAGGAGAATGAAGGAAAGAAATCCTCAATGGAAAACTCCTCAAGAGTACCCAAGCTAGGGAAAAAATTGTCATGTAAAGCACATTTGGACAACCAATGACAGGCTAGCATAGGATAAGTCAAAAAAGTGTAATGCAAAAGAAGGAAATGATGCAGTCCAAAGGAGTAGACATGTCAAGAGGCTTCATAGCATCGTGTTTTACTCTTTTTTTTTAGATCAAGGCCAAAGGGGAAGGATAGAAAAAGGCTAGAATGAACGGAGGAAAATAAATATGAAGGCTAAACATGAATGGAATGAAAGAAATATCATCGTAAGGTAGCTCACAAGATAGCCAAATATTCATGTACAGCTCAACATTGTCAAGATCAAATAGAGAAGACAGAATGGATGAAATATGTAGAAGAACTACGCATGATGCCTGATTGCCAGGTTTTCATCATGGTACTTATCTAAGGAGTCACAAGGAAGTGGTTTTCACCATAGGATGAATTTATTTCTCTTTACTTTTGCTACCAAGGTACCTATTTCCAGGTTTCCACCAAGGCACATTTTCAACTTTTTCATTTTTTTTTTTTGTTTTTTTCTTTTCTTTTTTTCTTTTTTGGAAGAAGGCAAGCTTTTTAGATAATGCTCCCTGAAAGGATAAACCATGATATGCCAAGGATTCAAAATGATATGCTCAAAAGATGCTGATAGGGAAAGGAAGATGGAAGAGAAAAATGGAGGATAAGGTTTTATGGAAAGCGAGTGAGGTTGGAAGATAGGAGGAATAGGCAAATGAGGAAAAAGGATAGAAGGTAGAAGGATACTGATTGGAAGGATTGTGAAAGGGTAGATGGAAAGTAAGGCAAGATCAACATCAAAACACACCTTGAAGGGTGGTGAGAGGGTGGAGGAAATGTGAATGAAGGAATACGTAAAGGAATATGGCAAATATTTAGCAAAGGTTGCGGTTCAGGTACATAGAATGGAAGAATATTTTTGGAAGAAGATGAAGTGGAAGCCTTTGGAAGCTTGAATGTCAACTTCACTTTTTGTTCAATATTAGACTCTTTCAAGAGAGATTTTGGAATCCATATAGCCTTAGGCTTTTCATTTCTTTTTGATGATTTAGAGAGAATATCTTCAATGATGGATTTTGGAACCCATACTTGTCTTGTAGTTTTCTTCTTAGATATCTCTTTTGACTTTATGCCTCCATGTCGATTAGAGGAGACATGGTGATCTTCTTTTTTTTATGGATTCTTGAATTGCTTCTTTTTCTTGTATTGAATATTCAAGTTACTTCCAAAAGACTTGGGACTTGTGGAAGAAAAAGGATGATATCACTGGTTTAGATGGGTCGATGGATGAAAAGGATTCAAGAGTATGCATCTATGTTGATCTTGAGGAAAGATAGGAGATGGGGGGATGTAAGGACCCAAGATGGATGATGAATTAGGAGAGTTAGGAGGGGAAAGTGAAGGGACATAAGGGCCCAAGATGGAAGGAAGATGTGAAGCCCTTTGTAATGGTGGAAGAGGTCCAAGGATAGACATGGAAGATACAAAAGGATAATCAATAAGTTCATCAACATCTATATGACAACCAAGCACAGTAGCATCTTTAAAGTGAGCATTAGAATTTGCAATAGGATCATCAACATCTTCAATAGGAGCAACTTCTTTAATAAAATTGTTCGGAGCTTGCAAAGACTTAGGAAGAGTAGAAAGTGGAAGTGAACATGGAGTGATAGAACAAGAAGATGGAAGACTTTGATCTTGACAAGGATCTTTGGATAGCATAAGCGTATAATTTTTCTTTTGATTTTCAATAGGCTTAACATTGGAAGTAACAACACTTTTTAATAACCTTAATGGAAGTATCATCTTTGGAAAGCGCAAGTGTAGTAAGGTTATTTTGATGTCAATAAGCTCAACAGTGTGAGTAGTAGCCTGATCTTGCTTAGGAGAAGACTTAAGACATGGTGGAATGAACGCGAAAGAGCTTGCAGGATCCAAAGAACCATGAGATGGAAGAGAGACATCATGGAAAGGATTGGATGACATGGAGGGTTCTTGATCTTGATCTTTCTTTATGTTCTTTTCTTTATCATTTTTAAAGTCCTCTTGACATGGAGCCACTTCTAAGGACAAGGAAGCATGTTGGAATTGTATGGAAGACTTTGGAAAGGATGGTGAAGAACTAGTTGAAGTAGCGTATAAAGGCTTAGGCTCTTTAGGTTTAGCATTATTGAAAGTATTTGCAGCCAAGTGAAGGTTAGCTTGAGTTTCTTTAAGAGGTAACCATTGAGGATAACTATAGGAAACCACATGAAAGGTATTAGGACTTTCATTGGATGAAGGATTTGTGAAAGATTTGGAAGACTCGGAAGCTTTAGAAAATGTATGGGTATTGGAGGATGTAGGGGATGGAAGGGAACCATCACAAGAAAAAGGTCCATCATTAACATAATCTTGTTTGAGAGTGTAATCTTTATTTTCAGCATGAGAGTTCTTAGAGGAAGGATTCTTATAATATTTACGTTTCAAATCAGCACGGTACATGTTATATTCCTCAATAGAAGTAGATGTATCATCTAGATATTATTCACAAAAATCATCAAAGTCTCTTTCAAAATCAGAATCATATGGATCACCATTACGATCTATCCAATGTGACGACCCATTTCCAGTAAGCATAAGCACACGACTAGGAGGACTCTTAAGAATAGAGGTGTCATAGGTATGACTATATGGTTCATCATCATAGCCATCATAATAGTCATCATAGTCATCAAAGGTGGGTGTGTCACTCTTCATAGGAGAGGTATCACAAGGATTACAATATTGCTCATATTGAGGAGTAAGACTCTTGGGAGAAGTAGAAGAGGAATGAGATTGTGAAGAAGAGGAAAGTGAAGACCGAGTGGAGGAAGAAGACTTGGATAATGAGGAATGCGAATAATGTCTAGAAGAGTCATGATAAGACTTGGAATGTAAAGAAGAATGAGAAGACTTAGAAGATGAAGATTTTTTGAAAGAAGAAGGTTGTGATAGGATCATGTGTATGATCCTAGCAAAGGCATCTGATTCAATCAATTTTTCTTTTATTTTTTCCATAAATTTATCACCCATGAGATTTTTGGAGCAATAATACTCTTTGAATTGAGAAATGAGCTTAGATCATCTATTCTCAAGAGAGGTTCCATAACAAGGTAGTTGAAATTCATGGTTCTAGAAGAGGAGGAATCAAGCATGGAAGTGAAAGAAGAGATGAAATAGAAGAAGGTAGGCTAGATAATAAGAGGAAAAGAATCAAGAAGACATGAAGAATTTAGGAAGAATCATGAAGAAAGAAGAGAAAGGATGAAAATGGAAGACTAGGAAGACATGGAAGAAGCGGAAGAAAGAAGACTAAGAGTCATTTTGTGCAAATTGATACCATTTGAGTTCATTTGGATATTGAGCAACATGTCACAGTACCTAAGATCTGACCTGGACCAACCAAGGAATACTGGAAGTGACACAAATCAGTAAGACAACAACCAATAATGAGACAACAAAATAACTCTGTGCGATAGTTTCCAGGCAAGTAGTGTGACTCTTGACTAGTGAACGTGAAAAATTTAGTTTTGAAAGCAATTTGGTCAATGTTGTAAGTTTGGCAAGTTCGATTTCATAGTCCAGAATACAGTAATAGCAGATAATAGACAATTTTGCAAATAGTAGGTGATCAAACATGTCATAGAACACTTGAAACAAGGGCAAAAGCAACCTTGCCAAGACAAGCAATTGTGATATCAAAATTGAAAAATTCTATGAACACTTCCATGAGGTTGAATATGCAAGAATGTTTACATAGGTATATCACAACGAGAACACATCAACCACTTTCTAGCCTAAAACGACAATGGCTCAATACTTAACAACTTGGCCCACACTTGATGCTCCCTTGCCTCACACAAAGTGGTTGCCCACAATAGATATTAGCTTTGTCATGGAAGTGCCAAAGACATAACCAAAGGAACACATATGGTGAGTAATCTTGGGGTGATCTAGGTTATTCCACTTGGATCAATCCCTGCACCAAGAAGCTAAGCAGAAAAATAGGGTGGCCTCTAACTATGGTTCTTAGTAAGGGCTTCCGTTTGTAGTACCCCTCTTGCTCCCCAAAGGGACTCCTTACCTTGCAGCAAGTAACGGACCTCACGGCCTCAAGAGTACCTTAAGCATTCTTGCTCAATATTTTCCTCATGGTCACAATCCCACAAGCACTACATCTACCAAGGTTTTGTGTCCTTGATAACCTTGAGTTTATAGTGGGTTGGAATAGTCGGCAATAAGCTTGTCCCCACTTGGGTCATTCCTCTTGATTGCTCAAGAGTAGGCCTGCTAAAGGATTCTAACAATCTAAATAAAAATTGGATCAACTTATGAGATTCAAGGATTTTGTTTCACCACAAGGGTGAAGAGCATACTCCCTTATCCCAAAGCTTTGTCCCAAACACACCAAGCAAAGTTCAATTACCCTCTTGTTTCCAAAATCTTAAGATGGGTCAAGATTTTCTGGTTCACCACAAGGGTGAAGAGCATACTTCTCCTACCACCTCAAAATATTTTCTACAAGATATTAATGTTCCTAAGAAAAAGAAACAACTAGTAATTGCCACACTTGAAATGAAAATAAAAACAAGCACACTTTTTTTGTTTTGTATTTTTATGCTTTTTGGGTAGCCCTACAAAAACTGTTAGTAGCCCTTTAGCATGCAATTTTGGCAAATTTCTCAAGCAAATGTACCTACAACCACAACTTGTTAGGCCCAAAAGGTTAGAAAAATCTCAAAATCCAAATGAAATATGCAAGATTCTAAGTGAAATATGCAAGTTAATTCTATCTAATTGCAGTAAATAAAAATAGCAAACTGATTAAGTCTAGATTCGGCCAAATAATCTCAAGAAAAGGATCACTGCCAGGTACAGGTGGTAGACTGCAGACACTAGAATTATCATGTGATAATTTTCAATATACTGGGGTGATAATATTAGTCTACATGATACATCTCCCTATACCAAGCGATACTTCGTCTGAGACCAGGCGACAGTTTCTACAATAGACAGGTGATACTTCCTACAGGTGAAGTATCATGTGTGTTTACAGAGAACTATCGCATGATATTCTTGCAAGTATCATGTGATACTCTAGGATAGAAAACCAGAGACCATGAATTAAGCTCAAAAATTATCAAAAACTTGATGAAAAAAAGCAAAACTAAAGGACAAAGCTAATCTACTCTGCCCCACAGTGGGCGCCAAAAATGTACACACAAAATAGTGCACTTCTATGAATCATTACATTCAAGAACACTCAAGAATGAGGTCTCAAAAATTGATCCATAGCTCCCTAAGCATGGAGTCACAAAGATAGTTTGAATATTGCTCTCAGCTAGAGCTATTAGGCCTATAACCTTGCTAGTAAACCACACTAGGAGAGATTCAAATGAAGACAAGGGCAAGAATGCCAATATCCCCAAGAATCAAATGAAATGCAATGCAAGTAAGCTAAGAATGAAGATGAAAATATGCAAGCTATGCTATGAAAATGAAAGTACAATCTAAACTATGAAATAGAAAAAGCAAGTGTTACAATCCTTCCTATTAAACTAGATGAGTTATTCTAAAGCATGAAAGGAAATATAAACTATGAAAGCATGAAATATGAAGCTACTATGCAAGAATGAAAACTAAACCATAAAGCAATGAAGAAATCCAAGATGTGATGCAACAATGATCTCCAAAAAGCTTCAAAGTCTTCAAGAATTCCTGCAGCATAAAGTTAGCATAAAAGTGAATGACCTAAAATGAAGAAGAGAGCTCTCCTTTTATAGGAAATAAGAAGGAATGGACCATGGAGATTAAGAGGAAAAAGATTTAATCAACGGTGGAGAATCAAAGAGGAGAAATACATGTGCACAAATATCCTCCAATGAGAAAATAAGAGTTGACTTTTGTGTCCATATGAGACAAAAAGTGTTTTTTCCCTTTTTATAAAATACGAATAATTTTTTATTTGTGCAACTTAGGATAAGAGGAAAAGGTGGGGGCTTTTTATTTAATAAAAGGGGAGGAAATATTCCTTTTAATAAATAAAGACTTAGGATAAAATGGTTAGCCCAAGGCAAATAATCGAAAATGATAAAATAGGATTTGATCAAGGAAATTGATATATTTGAAAAATGCTGATTTTTGAAAATATTGATTCAGGGATTTGATAAATTGCTGAATGGGGGCCCAAAGTCTAGGTGACTATTTTAGGGTGCATACAGAAGGTTACTCATCCAAGTGTCAAAAAAATTTTCTTTCCAAGGACCTAAATGAAAAAAGAGCTAGTTGGATTACCAAAGTGATGGAGTATGACATTGATATCCAAACCACCAAGCTAGTTAGAGGAAGAGGTCTTTGTGAGCATTTAGCAGAGGATGAAAGTTCAAAGAAATCAAAGAAAATAGATGCATCTCTAGTTGTGCATTCTATAGAAGAACATTCCAGGGCATCAGGTTCATTGCCTAACATGATTCATTACTTGAAGACAGGACAATGTCCTACAGGCCTATATTCAGCAAAAAGAAGATATTATAGGTTACAATTTGTTCCCTTTGTGCTGATAGATGAGGTTCTTTTTAGAAAGGATCACAACGGTGTCCTTTTAAGATGTATTGATTCAGAAAAGATAGCTCATGTCCTATTTGAATTTCATGATGGACCTTCTGGAGGTCACTCTTCTCCTAGGACTACTGCTTTTAAAATCATGAGGTTCGGATACTATTGGCCATCTATCTTCAAGGATAGTCATCATTATGTGAGAAAATGCATCAAATGTGCCATGTTTGCAGGAAAAGAAAGGCTTGCAGCTCTGCCCCTTCAACTAATCAGAACAGAGAAACCATTCATGAGATGGGGCATAGACTTTATTGGTATGATTAATCCTCCATCTAGTGCAGGACACAAGTGGATAATCACTGCAACAGATTACTTCACTAGATGGACAAAGACAGTTGCCTTGAAAGAATCAAATGAGAGTGTTGTCTTAAGTTTCTATGATGACATAATTCATAGATTTGGCACTCCAGACTCTATAATATTAGATAATGCATTAACATTCATAGGCCTTAAAGTCTCAGAATGGGCAATTAGAAATGGCATTTATCTGAATACAAGTTCAAATTACTACCCTCGGGGCAATGGTTTGGCAGAATCAACTAATAAGAACTTGATTAGGATAATCAAGAAGACTCTGCAGGATAACCAAAGAGATTGGCATACTAAGTTGAAGTCTACCTTATGGTTAGATAGGATTACCCCAAAGAAGATCATTGGGAATTCTACTTATATGTTAGTATATGGCAAGGAAGCCAAGTTGTCCATTTCAACTGAATTTCCAGCTTTGGACTTGGCCACTCAATATGTCCTATTTGAAGAAGGAGATCCCTTACAAATCAAGTATGCTCAGCTGATGGAGTTAGAAGAACTCAGGGATAAATCCATGAAAGATATGGAGTTCCATCAGATTTAGACAAAGAAAAATTTTGATAGAAGAGCCAGGGCCAGAAATTTCAAAGTTGGAGATGTAGTTCTCAAGTGGGATGAATTCAGATCAAAGCCTGGCAGACATACAAAGTTTGATTCCTTTTGGGGTGGACCATTTGTTATTACAAAATGCAAGGGGCCTAATGCTTTTCAACTATCAACTCTTGGAGGAGATGTCTTGCCCCTATCAGTTAATGGATTCCACTTAAAGCCTTGCTTTGAGGTCAATCCTTCCTTGTAAATCTCTGTGAATATGTTTCCTATTTTTTGTCCCTGCTTTCTAGTTTAGTTTTTCTGCTTTCCAAGAAGTGCCTGTGCACAGTTTTTGTTCCTCTGGTTCCAACTTTGTCTCTCTGTCAAGGTTCTATATTCAAAAGATGACTCCATGCCTAATGAATTGCATTAAGGTCACTGATCAATGTCTAGCAGGCTAACATCCAGCAGAAATCACCAAAATGTTACCCAATTTTACTATTCCATACAAATTTGGTTAGGTTGGATTCTATCCCTGATCTGCATTTTTATCCTGTGGAGCACCTCTAAAAATTTCATGGTCTTTTGCCTTTTCTTCTGGTCTTTGCAACTATCCAAACTCTCTGGTCTGCAAGCTTTAAATTTGAAAATATGACCGTTGGAGCAAAAAAACCCTCAAAACCCTAGGGCCTATTCTAATTTGCTATTACTTTTTTAGCCACTTAGGTCTCCATTTTTCCATGTGTGCTTTATGTTCTAAAGCCTAGTCACAAGATCTCTAAGACCCTGCAGAATATTCCTTTATATTTCCTGATCTCGCGACTACCTTATATCTCTTAATCTCCTGATCGGATGGAATATTCTTTGTTCATTCAATGACTTAGCGATTCCCCTTTTAGTCGCCAGGTCTTAGTAAGTTTTCTCAAGATCTAGCGACTTCTGTGACAAATTTTGTAAGAAAGAATACTATAGTCGTGTGGTCTCTAGATGGAATTTTTCCTTTGGTCGCGAGGTCTCTAGAAGAAGGTTGAAAAGTCAGAAGGATGAAGTGATTAGGACTTCATTTGGTCGCTAGGTCTCTAGAAAATCTTTCAGTGACTAAGTGACTGTAGTCGCGAGATCTCCTATTCCCAATGGTTAAGTCCTAAGCATCCGGTGATCTGGTGGGTGGTTATCTTTCCTTCAGTCGCGTAATCTCCAGATGGTTGGTGGTCTCAGCTCTAAGGTGGTTAAACTAAAATAAGATCTACGGCTAGTGCATGATCTGATGGAATATTCTTGTGCCTTACGATCATGCGCCAATCATCGATCTTCTTTTCAACGCAGCGTTTCAGTTGTCAGTGGGTCCACTGCCACGTAGTCTGAGGTGTTTGCTTCTTATTGGTTGAGGGCTTGTGATGTGGAGATTTGTCAGAGCAAGCCTAGTGATTTGTCTTTCCTAAAGATTTATGGCTATCACATGATCTAATAGAATATTCTTAGCCCATGCGATCATACGCCAACCGTTAATCTTGCTTTATTGCCAGGGCTCTGTCAGGTGGGTCCTCGTGTTCTGACGTGCTCATTTTTTATTGGCTAGCTGGATGGTGACAGGGATTTTTTAGTGGGGTCATTTTCAGAAGATTTGCAGGGGCGTCAGTAAAATGAAGATCTATGATTGTCTTATAATCGCATGGAATCTTCTGAGCCTTCGAGATTATAAGACAGTCATTTGATCTTCCAGGTGTTCAGGCTGATGTTAGGTGGGTCCGTCTGACATGCTAAATTCTTATTGGTTGTTGGGTAATACAGTTGGCATCTGTCAGTGGGTCTAGATTTCTTAAGTGAGGTGGAAAAAAATATAAGATCTATAGCTGGTGCATGATCTGAAGGAATCTTCTGAGGCCATGAGATCATGCGACAACCATCGGATGGGTCCAAGCTTGTAAGTGTTGTTGCTAGATCTCCAAAAAATCTTCATGCGACTTGGTGACTGTTAAAGTGGGGTAAAGGCTCAATCGCATAATCACCAGAATAAGCCGGGGTTAAATAAAAGGTCGAGTGATTCAATGACTAAAAGAAAAAGGAAGGCCCGAGGTTAAATGTAGAGTTAAGGTTTAAAATATAAGTGGTGCCCGGTAAAATGAGAGGATCTGATGGCCACGTTTTAAAAGATAGATCAACTTCAAATATCAGCCATTGATAGATAAAGCTTGGCACCACCTGTGACTATTTAATCATTTTTTAAATTCAAATATTTGGAGTACCAGATTTGAATAGTTATGGTGAGCCCAAGTTGCAAGGAGGTAGATAAATCAAGGCGGCTTTTCTGTAGGCAGATACAGTACAGGAATGGACACAAAAATTGATATCTGATCGGTTGGGATATTTATTCAGCAATGCAATAATGATCAAAATTGACAAAATTAGGGTTGGCTATTATTTTATGAAAATCTGTAACCCTAATTAGGTTTTGGCTCATACCTGTGTGCAATTGAGGAGATGTATATATATTTTTTTGGAGCTTTTGAAGCTCAGAGTTTACATTTTCTAAAATGAGAGATTTTCTTTCTGAGGAGTTATCCGAGGCATTCTTTCTACCCTCTAGCTTTTGCTTTTGTAACCTTTCATTGATGTTTAGATATTGCAAAGGTACTTTGTGACATCCTTTCTGTCCCTATACCTTCTTGTCTAAATTTTCTCTTATTAAGTTAAGTATATGTATGTTTTCAGTGATATCTTAGGGTTCTTGATCCCTCTTTCTTTCTGCAATTCATGTGTATTCCTATGGGTGATTTGATTTGAATGATCTTGTGGGTATACTTCAACCCCCTGAAAATTTGTCTCATTCCTATACCTATTTGTAGAAGTGGATGTTTGTTTGCAGGTTATAGATTGTGTCCAATTCTTAGGAATGCTATTGTTTGTGAAATTCTCTCTTTCCCTGAATAGCCTCTTTCTATTGTAGACCCTTCTATGAAATATTGATGCAAGCCTATTCAGTAATTTGTGATCTCCTAGACCTAAGTTTATGCACTGATTTCATCCTCCATACTGTAATTCATACCATCATTTTGGTGCATCACCTAGTAGGTAGTTTTCTTTTCAGTTATTTCCCTTTCAGAATTCCTTCTATCCCTTTTCCCCTCAACAATTTACTTTCCTGTCAAGAATCAAATTAAGGTGATTATCCAAGAGGAACTAGCCTAGAACTTGGAGGTCTCATCTTAGTTAGCATAGATCCCACAACCTGGAGATGATTCCCATGTTATACTAGGTTATCAAGACCAAGAGAGCTTGAAACAAGGGTGCAAACATAGTGTATAACAGGTTCATAAGCCAAATTTCATTGATAATGTTGAATCTTAGAATTTTTATGCTTGGTTTTATGATGATTTAAAGGAAAAACAAAGTTGATAGAGCTCCTAATAAAATATCATGATGTTTTTTCTTGGTTTTATGATGATTTGAAGAACTTAATGAGAATTAAGTTTAAAAACCATATTTCTCTGAAGCCAGATGCAACACCTTTATGACAGAAGCAACGCAGCTACAATCCCAAAGTTTCTAATGCAATATTTCAAGAAATTGATAAAATGTTAAAAAAAAGGATCATTTATATAATCCATCATTCTACCTAGGTATCTAACATAGCCCTAGTCTATAAGAAAAATGGAGACCTAAGGATTTGTATTGACTTCAGGAATTTGAACTATGCTTTACATAAAGACAACTATGCTCTTCCCAACATGGATCACATCTTACATATTGTAGCCAGTTTAGATATGATGTCTATGTTGGATGGTTTCTCAGGGTATAAACAAATTAAAGTGGATGAGAGAGACCACAAAATAGAATTTACAACACCATCAGGAACCTTTTCATACACAAAGATGTCTTTTAGATTGATCAATTCATGAGCCACCTTTCAAAGGCCTGTGGAATTATCATTTGGTGACCTAAAGAATAAAATCATGGTGATATATTTGGATGACTTAATGATATTCTCCAAGATAAGGAAGAACTATCTTCATGATTTGGAGATAATATTATAGAGGTTTCAGGAGCATGACATCTCGCTAACCCCAAAGAGATCAGTTTTGCATGACTGAAGATAAACTACTAGGACACATAGCATCACGAGAAGAGATTAGAATTGATCCTAAATAGGTTAAAGCCATCCAGCACCCTCAACTAAACTAGGAGTCATTTTTTTCTTTGGCTAGGTGAAATTCTTAAGGAGGTCTGTAATAGATTTGTTTGAAATCACTAAGCACATTGTAGATATGATGAAAGGGAATCAAGGATTTAGGTGGAACAAATCTAGGAAGTAGGCATTCAATGATATCAAGAAAGAAATAGATAATGCATTTTTCTTGACACACTTAGACTTCAATAACAATTTCATCATCTACTGTTATGCATCTGAGCATACTATATCAACAATTTTGCTTCAGAAGAATGAAGATAAAATTTAGGCACCCATAGCCCTCATGAGTACCCTGCTAAAAAATTATGAATTAAATTAATCTCAGATGGAAAGCATGCCTTTGTGTTTGTAAAATATCTAAATCAATTCAAGTTCTATATTATGCACTCCCATGCTACATTTTTTGTGCCAGAAGCAACAATGAAGAGAATTCTTACTCAGCAAGAGATTGGATGCAACAAGAGGGGAGCATGGTTAGAAAAAGTCCCAGAGTGTGACATAGAGATCAAGCGCACAAAAATTGGTTAGGGGAAGAGGTTTGTGCAAGTTCATAGAAAATAATGAACCTGAAGAACCAAAAGACACACTAAAGTTACTATTGGTAAGCTTGCAAGACCCTTGTTTTCATACAAATCTTATTTCCTTACTTACAATGAATGTCTGAAAGGTCTCTCTCCAAAGTAGAAAAGAAATTTGAGGATGAAATCCAAAAAGTATGTATCTAGATTGATACTCTATAAAAAAGAGTCCCACATTGGAACTTTCTCATATATGTAGACAAAGAGCAACAACAAAATCTTTTGAAATATTTTCATGATGAAGCTTATGGAGGGTACTATTCTTCTAACCTTACAGATTTTAAGTGTTAGAAATAGGAAATACTGAGAGGGGGGGGTGAATCAATATTTCACAAACTTTTACTTTTTCCCACTTATGGATATAAAAGATTACTTTAGTGCATACACAGATTATCAAGCTGATTAACAAACATAGTAGTAAATAGAAAGAACTCATAACACATGATATGTTCTCGAGGAAACCCTAGCCAAGGGAAAACCCCGGTGGGGATGGTACCCACAAAGATCACTAATCAAAAGTATCTTGTTAGGGATATTGGAACCTGTTAAGAGTTGATTTACAATATATAGTAGATCTATCCTGGTTAAAGGACTTTAGGCCTTGTTAGAAGCCTTAACCCTGTTAGGAGTTAGATTACAAAACCTGATCACCAGCTGAGCTCACTGCCCAAATAGGTAATACAAAATGTTTCTGACTATAGTATGGTACTGCTTACAACTTCACATCAATAGCCTTTTCTGCTATCACAATATACAACTATCGCAAGTTATCCTTTTCTTTCTTTTCACACATCACACCATTATCATTACATTTCAAGTATGCCTAATATATGAGTTATTAGAGCTAATAACTTTATATGGTCAGCTTCCAAAATATTTATCCAAGAGTAAACATCTAGGATGTCATCCCTTCATAATGTTAAGTCATTATTTTGACAAGCAAAAATAATCCCTTAACTCTTTCGCTAATACTATCTCCAAAACTGTTCTGTCTGCAAAAACTATCTTCAGTAAACTTCGAATAACTTCATCCGTACTACTCCAAACTTTATGTGCACTAAGATGAGGTATCCTCATACTCTATAGAAGCTTTAGTTAACTGCACAAAAAAAAATATTGCTCCAGTGGACGTCGCCAACTAAATCTTCATCGGGTGCTCTGTCAGGATCACTGTATCCATACTTAGACAATTTCTTCCTCAACTTGCCATACTTGCATTCCAAATTATGTGCTCTTAGTAGAGATCATATGTTGCCATAATGACAACATCTATGCATCCACATTAGCCAAATTTCCAACAATCTCCCTCTTTGTCATTGGTGGCAACATATGGTAAAATTGGCTAAGTGTGCAAACAAAACTTCAAAGCATTTACACAAAATTGTGGCCAAATGTTATACAACACTTATACAATATTGTACTCCATAGAATATCTCCCCCTATGATTATCCTTCCTCAACATATTATCTATTTTCTACTATCTCTCCCCCTTTGACAACAATGACAAAGATAGGGTGTACAAAAATTTCAATAAAAAAAACTTGATACCTTGTTATCAGCTATTGTAAAGCTGGTAGGCTTGCAACACAGTCGCCAAACTCTAACTTCCATGATTCAAAATCTTTCTCCCATATCTTCCTAATGGATTCAGCAACATTGAGTAGAGTACTCAATCCGTATGCTGCTGTCTGATAGGCTTGCAGGGAATTAAAGCTAAAATTCTGAAAAGATGTCTTTGCTAAAAGACACTGCTCAATTTGGTCTTCAACAATTGAGGTCTTGATTGAGATATGCTCTCTCAAGATGTTAATCCTGATCATCTTTCTATTCTTCTCCTCTGCTAACATTCTAATTTCATCATTTAACTTCCTTATGTTCTTCTCCACATAACTTATCTTTACATTTGGGCTTGTCAAGGTGTTTGTTTCAGCTGTAATTGCATCTATCTTCTCTCTGATCTTCTTATCTTCTTTAGCTGTTAGGATTTCTAATTTTGTGCATTGTATATACAAACTCTTTCCAATCTCAAAATGTTTCCTCAAATTCTTTATGCATACATCCAAATTACCAATATCATTTTGAATATTTACACTTAAATTTTGTTGCATTTCTGCTTCAAAGGCTTCCTGAACTTTTATTCTAGCAATATCCTTTAAGTTAGAAAATTCAAAGTCAAAAGAGTTTATTACCATTTTAGCCTTCTCAAGTGGATCCGATTCAAATACCTTAGTGCTGATCACACTCTCAAGTTTCTCTGTCAAAACTCTAACTTTGCCTTCAAGGTCCTTCACCTTCTTATTCTTTCCAATAATTTTATTAAGAGATGTGATGAACTCAAGCTGATCATCATCTTCAACTTCTTTTCCAAGGTCTTCAAAAATTGAACCAATTTGTCTCTTCTTACTGTCAGGTGCACTAGGGGTAGTGACCTCTGTCAAAATTTGTTTACCTTTAACTGTCTGCTCTGCTGGAACTGATTCTGATACAGCTGGTGCTTCCACTGCCTCTGTATCCTTTTCTGATTTTGTAATCTTCTCTTTCTCTTCTAAAGCCAAATTGTCAACAATGTTTCCTAGATCATGAAATACTGCATCATCTGACTCTAGTGTCACTTTGGTTCCTTCAATCTCCATTGATTCTTTGCCAATATTGATATGTGAAGAAGATGGGACTTCTTCAATACCAACTTCCTCTGCATGTGGTTCCTTTGATTGCTTTTGCTGAGGATCTGATTCAACATGCTTTCCTGCAACTATATCTACAAGAAATTGCATTACTGCTTGCTCAGTCTCTTTCTGTACTTCCTCCTTTTTTCCTCCCATTATAAGAATTGTTCTTCTCTTAGTTCTCAATAAGGTTCCAAGAGGCTTCAAGATTCTCTTCAAATGATCTTCATCCTCAACTTCACAGAACTGTCTGATTACATGTTCTCTCATCTTCATGTCCTCTTCTTGTGCTCTCTATTTTCTATTCACAAGTTTTTGGAACAAATCTTTTGGGATCTTACCATGAATAGTGCTAAGTTTCTTATCTGTCAAAATCATATGTGTAATCATTGCATTTTCAAAATTCAATCTGTCAAATGATCCATATAGATCATAGAATTTATTTATCTTAGTGAAGTCTCCATGCTGCAATATATCTTCATTAACTCTTTCAATTCTTGGTTTCCAAGTTTTCTTCTTGATTGAAACTTCATCATCATCTTTAATTACTGCTACTTTTCTAGGTACAGGTGGTACAATCACTTTCTATCTCTTGCCAGGTCCTATTGCACTCACTTTTACTCTTTTGCTAGAAATAGGAGAAAAATATTTTTCTCCTTCATCTTTTTTAGGTACTTCAACTTTTACCTTTACTGCAATAGGATCAACAGGGTCTGCACTAGATGCCACAGGTGGAACTACAAGATTTTCACTTTGCTTCAAGGCTTCTGTAGTCTTCTTAGCTATGTCAAACTCATGACTTGACATACCTAATTCTTTCAGTATTTTCTTCATAGTAGATTCAACTCTCCTACTAGATTGCTTCTTTTCTTTAAAACTTATTGTAGAGTTGAAATTCTCTTCATAGGCTCCAAACCTATTTGCATGAACATCCAACTCACACTTTAACAGTCTATTCACATATCCAACTATTTCTGCTTCAGATATTTCATAGCCAAGAGGGTCTATGAATTCCATTCTAGGCTCAACTGCTTCAATGTAGGTGAAATCAATGTCTACCATAAAACAAATGTCATCTTTATTCTTTTCAACTAAGGATTGAGGAATCCTTGATCTGTTCTTAACAATATTTTGAAAAGTCTTCAATACAAGCTTCACACTGTCATTGACTTTATCAATTAGGTGCTTCATGTAGACTGAGTTAATTCTTTCCATTGCATTCACATTATCACTCCAGTCAACTGTGTAAGGAAATCTTCACAAAATATGGAAAAACATATAGGTTATCAGAGATGAAAACCTAAACTATGTGTACTTAGCCTTCTTAATCTTTTCTAAATTCTCAAATAACTGAATTTTCAGAATTTCACATAGGTCTACTTGTTTCTTCTCAATACACATAAGATAAGCTACATGAACCATTCCTACAGCCATGTCATCTTCCCTTGAACTACCACAGAATTTAGTTGTTAGGATCTTGCAAAGGTACCTAACATCATCTTGCTTAATCTTACTTATCGCAATTCCTCTACCATTGTAACTAGATCCAATGTTGTCTAAGACAATCTTTCTCATGTTCTTTTCATTCAGTGTAATCTCTCCAACTTTTGATAATCTAGTAACATCATGAATTAGGTTGGTAGTTATATCAATAACTCTATCCTCCATCCAGAATTTCCCATTGTGGATTCTACTTAAAATGATCTTGGTACATTCCTCATCATTAAATACTTCATGGAATAATTGATAATTTCATTGTTCTCTAGGTGCTCATAAGCTCGTTTAATTGACATGTCTTGATTATACAATTTCCTATAATCATCACTAAAATTTGCATCTCCCAAAGTTTCAAACTTGCAACCTAAATATCCTTTAACATTCTCAATGTGTAACACTCCGTCTGGTACGGATGATAGTGCTAGTCTGTCATCAATTTCAGCTGGTTCTACTAGTTCTTTCTTAATCTTAGGTCTATTCTTATCCTTAACATTATGAACCATAGAAATCTCAATCTTATCAATTGATTAAAGATCAAAAAATACCTCAGCTTTGCAAATCTAGGGTTTCGGTAAGATCAGCATTGCAAACTGCTTCCAAACTTCTTCAAATCATCCTCAACTCACTTTTTCTTCCTCCAAATCTCTTTTCAATCACTTTTTAATTGTGATAACTTTGATTTTGACCTTATAACACTTCACATTAACTTGATCTGGCATCGCATTCATTCATTTTGCTGCTAAAACCTTAAAAAGTTGATTTTGCAAACCTGCAACCATAAAACTTTTTGGGACCTCACAAAACACAATATTTTCTTTTGTGCACTTAACCATAGCATTAATACAACATAAAAAACCTATATCTAACTATGCAAAACTTAACTCATTCAAATTCCTAATCTACACTAATCCTAAGTCCTAAACTACAGAAACTTACATAATTTAAGTACTTAAAGAAGGGTCAGGTAAAGATTCATCCTTACCATTAGTTAAATTACCTTCCTAACTACTTTCAATGCTGAATATACCTCCTTGATCTATGCCTTTATAAAATTTTACTTCATCTTTATTGCTACAGCAACCTTTCTCTTTGTTTCCTACATTTTCATTCCTTCTTGCATTGTTCCTAGGGTTAGGGTTATGATGATAACCTCCATTGTTCATTCTGCAAACTCTTGCTAAGTGTCCAAACTTGTTGCATATCTGAAAAATGATTCCATTGTTTCCAAATCTTTGTCCTTGCTGGTTAATCTGTGACCTGCAATTTATAGCAATATGTCCTACTTTGTTGCATCTAAAACATACTACCATTTTTCTTTTATTCATTTCTTCAATAGATCTCTTATCTGCATTGTTAGTATTCCCAATCATTCTATTATCATAATTATTCAAAATTACTTTAGGTCTTCTACATTCATTAGCTCTATGTCCAAAACCATGACAATTATAACAATGTCCATTAAGAGGTTTAAATTGCTGCTATCACAATATAAAACTATCGCAAGTTATCCTTTTCTTTCTTTTCACACATCACACCATTATCATTACATTTCAAGTATGCCTAATAAATGAGTTATTAGAGCTAATAAATTTATATGGTCAGCTTCCAAAATCTTTATCCAAGAGTAAACATCTAGGATGTTGTCCCTTCATAATGTTAAGTCATTATTTTGACAAGAAAAAATAATCCCTTAACTCTTTCGCTAATACTGTCTCCAAAACTATTCTGTCTGCAAAAACTGTCTTCGGTAAAATTTGAATAACTTCATCTGTACTACTCCAAACTTTATGCGCACTAAGATGAGGTATCCTCATACTCTGTAGAATCTTTAGTTAACTGCGCAAACAAAAATATTGCTCCAGTGGACGTCGCCAACTAAATCTTCATCGGGTGCTCTGTCAGGATCACCATATCCATACTTAGACAATTTCTTCCTTCAACTTGCCATACTTGCATTCCAGATTCTAAACTCTCAGTAGAGATCATATGTTGCCATAATGACAACATCTATGCATCCACATTAGCCAAATTTCCAACATTAAGATCCTAAGGCAATGTTATTATTGGCCTTTAATGTTTAAAGATTCCTATCATTGGGTGTATAAATACGATAAGTTTAGACAGTTCTGTTGGCAATTTGGGTAGGTATGATATCATGATGTTCTCATTTATGGAAACATATTATGAGTATTAAGTCAGCAAGACTTAAGGATGAAGTTTTGGGATAAGGACTTATAAAATTGTCTAAGTGTCACAGTATTTATCTGTCAGCACAGAGACTATTTTAGTCAGTGTAATTCATAGAGATATATTCAGAGCATGCGCACTTGGGTACAAAGTCTGTAGATCCTATAGCTAAAATCACATGAGTGTACAACATGTACGGATAGAGTCATTTTTTTTTACAGAAATAATATTGAGCCAACATAATAGATTAACAGCCAATAAATGTATATTTTGGGTTAAGGGATTTTTTTTTGTCAAAATAATGACTTAAATAATTAGGGACGACATCCTAGATGTTAACCCTAAGTTAGCAAGATGTAACTTTATGTTTTGGGAAGCATGTAATAAAGTAAAGGCTGATTCAAAGGTTATTTTGTAAATAGCTTGTATAAAGGAAAGAAACTTGTAATGCGAAGGTGTAGCAAGTTATTGTATTAATTTATATTATTGTACTATGTGAATTCTGATGTAAGATTAGAGTAGTGTGAGTTTGTGATAAGTTTTGTAAAGAGCATCAAAGGCAAATCAAAATATTGAATATATTCAGTAGTAGTGAAAGGTTTTATTCATTACCTTTTGTACTGAAGATTATCATTGTACATTGCATGTTTGGACAATGAGCTCATCTTGCATATATTATATTATATTTTTTAATACCAACTCCTAATAAGGTTGAGTCTTCTAACAAGGACTGAGACACTATATGGATGTAATAGACTCCTCACGAGGTCAATATCTTTCACAAGATACTTTTGATTAGTGAATCATTTGTGGGTACCATCCCCACCTAGGTTTTCCCTTGGCCATGGCTTCCTTGATAAAAAATATGGTGTTATGAGTTCCATTGTTTTATGGTTGTGTTTATTATACAATTTATTCAGTTTAGTTTCTTATGCAAGTTACAAGTCAATTAGTAATATCCATACTTGGGCAGAAGAAAAAATCTGTGAAATACTGATTCACCCCCCCCCCCCCCCCCCCCCCGCCCTCTCAGTATTTCCTATTTCTAATAATTGGTATTAAAGCATAGTTACTCAGAGAAGGCCTAACAGATTGAGTAAGATCTCTATGGATATGGATCAGTTGCAAAAGAACCTAGAAGAAGCTCTTGAGTAGATTGATATTCTCACTGAAGAAAGAGACACTCTGAAGAACAAGTATGAAAGCACAAAAGACTACATTGAGAAATTGAAAAATAAGATAGAAGATCTTAAATCAAAGAAAGAGCCTAAGAATCAAATCAAGGATAGTGATGAAGTTTCAAAACTGAAAAAGGAGAATGAGATCCTGAAGCATGAACTAAATATTATAGATCTAAAGTTAGTTTGAAAGATGATAACAGTAAAATTGAATCAGATATGAAGTCTAAAAATGTATATCTAAGGTCTAATCTTACCAAAGTAACATTTGAACTTGAGACTACAAAGTTTCAGTATGCTGAACTTGAGAAGTATAATACTATTGTGAAAGGAGAGCTAACTCAATCTAAGCAACATCTTGAGAAATTGTATTCCAACAGTGAAATGATTGATGAACATATTTCTTTTCAAAGACCTTCTTATGATAAGACTGGTCTTGGATATCTTGAAAAATAATTCTCAAAGAAGCCTAAAGAATGTAAAGAACAAGATCTGGTAATCCAATAGCCTGAGAACAAGGAAGAAGAAAAAAAAAACAAAATTAAGTCTAATTAGTTTGAAGATGTACCTAAGAAATCTAGGCAAGTTGAATCACCTAAAGAATTGTGAAATGAATTCAAAGGTAGATGTTATGCATTCAATTCATTTGGACACATGAGAAGGGATTGTACAAGTAAGCAATTCAAACCTATCTTTGGTTACTGTTATAATTTTCATGGTTTTGTTCATAGAGCTATTGGTTGTAAGAAACCTAGATCTAGTAATAAAGATAAAAGTAGAATGTTTAGAGGTGCTAACCCAATAGATAAGAGACCTTTTGAAGCAACCAATGTTATAAGAAATGGATTTTTGTGTTATAGATGCAACAACTTTGGACATATTGCTAGAAATTGTAGATCATAGATAAGTCAGTCAGGACCGAGATATGGAAATAATGTTATAGTTTTTTAGATTTGTAACAACATGGGGCACATGGAAAGATATTGTAGAATGAACAACAAGAGGAATCCTAATCCTAGAAGAAACCTGAAATACACCAGGAGGAACGAAGATAACATAAATAGTCAGAAAGGAAATAGTAACATCAAGGAAGATATTTTATTTGTCAAAGCTACAAATCCAACAAGTGCATCCATTGTATCAAGAATTCAATCAGGTGAAGCATTTGAAATTAAGTTGGAATCAGTTCTAAACCCATCTCAATCTGATTAAACATCATATTTCATCAATTAAAATGACAGAAAAAGCATCAAAATAGTATAGTAGATAGCAAAGTTTGAATCAGGCCTTGTGCAATTAGTATGTGATAGTAAATGATGTAATAAATCTATGGTTAAGAGTGCATGAGATTTTGATATTTTATGGAAGTGTGTGAAGTGAAAGAAGTTAACTACTGAACAAAGACAACCTTTTTGGCAATTGCGTACTTGCACAATTAATGCAAAGATCAACCTGGGGTTATTTATGGATTGAAATTGAATCTATAAGCACCATTTGATCAAGCAAGAGTTAAAGAAGCATTCATAGAGAATTAAAGAGCAAAGTTGAAGTGTTTGAAGTAGATTTGAAAAGCATTTCTTAGCAAGCCCTAATTTCATGATTTCAAAGTATTTATCATTTTCTGAGTTGTATTTTGAAAAGTTTAATTTGAAGGAATGGAATCATCTATGGTTAGTAGTGTGAGAAAATTCAGAAAACCATGGAAGCCTAAGATTAATAACATCAATAGTGCAATCATCTACAATGGTAATTTTGTATAGTTAAACAAGTTTTATAGTTTGTATAATAACTTTGAAAAACTTCAGTTAGAGAATGTAGTGATCAAACATATGATCTTACAAAATAATAAATTTGAGGACATTAGACAACAAATTCCTAATGAACTAAATGAAAGACTTGTAAAAAGAAAAATGAGAGTTCATGATGAGGACATGAAAATTAGAGAAAACATGATTAGAAAATTTTGTGCAGTAAAGAATGAGGAACATATTCAGAGTCTCATGAAGAGACTTGAACCTCACCTAAGAACCAAAACAAGAGCATTACTAATCATGGGAGGAGATTATGAAGAAGCTAACAAGAAAATGGAGGAGATATAGTGTTGATGATGTCAACCATGTAGACCACCGAGGCACCAGCATCCACAATAGTACCATAGGTAACCATTGGTAAAGATAATATGCAGATTGATAGCACAAGTGTCACAGTAGATACCATAGAAGATCCATTTATGGATTATAGTGAAAATATTGTTGACAATTTGGAAGAAGAATAAGAATTGAAAAAGAAAGAAGAAGAAGAAGAAGAGTTGAAAAAGAAGGAAGAAGATGAGAAGAAGAGAGAAGAGGTAAGGAAATTTTGACTTGTACATACAGTTTTTGACATCACCTTTGTTATTGATGTCAAAGGGGGGTAATAGTATAAAATTGTCAAGTATAAGGAGTAGAAGTATGTAATAAGGAATAAATGATATAGTTAGTAGTAAAAGATAGAGTATAATCAAAGGGGGAGTATTTCTATGTAAATATGGTATATGTAAATAATCGATCCACAGACTTTTGCAAATCTTGTAATGGTCGTGTAACACAATGTTACAAGTTTTTGGAGTTTTGTATTTTGGGACTTAGCCAATTTTCCCATATGTTGTCATCAATGAAAAAGGGGGAGATTATTGGAAATTTGGTTGGGTATGATATCATGATGTTGTCATTTATTGTAACATATTATGAGTATTAACTCATCAGGACTTAAGGTTGAAGTTTTGGGATAAGGACTTAGAAAATTGTCTAAGTGTCATAGGATTTATCTATCAGCACAAAGACCAATTTGGTCAGTGAGGTTTATAGAGATATACACAGAGTGTGTGTACTTGGGTATAGATAGTACAGAGTGTGTAGATCCTACAACTAAAATTGCATGACTGTACGACATGTACAGACAAAGTTATTATTATTTTACAGAAATAGTGTTGAGCTGACAGAACAGAGTAACAACTAGTAAATGTATATTTTTGGTTAAGAGATTATTTTATTTATCAAAATAATAACTTAACTAATTAGGGATGACATCCTATATGTTAACCCTAACTCGAAAAGAAGTAACTTTATATTTTTGGAAGCATGTAATAAAGGGAAGGTCGACTGAAAGGTCATTTTGTAAATTGCTTGTATAAAGGAAAGAAACTTGTAATGCGAAGTTGTAGCAAGTTATTGTATTAATGTATATTATTTTATTATGTGAATTATGATGTAAGATTAGAGTAGTGTGAATTTTTGATAAGTTCTGTAATGAGCATCAAAGGCAAATCAGAATAATGAATATATTCAGCAGTAGTGAAAAGTTTTATTTATTACTTTTTGTATTGAAGATTATCATTGTACATTGTATGTCTGGGAAGTGAGCTCATCTTGCATACATTGTATTATATTTTGTAATACCAAATCTTAATAGCGTTGAGGCTTCTAAAAATCCCTAAGTCCTCTAACAAGGACACTATACAGATGTAATAGACTCCTCACAGGGTCAATATCTTTCACAAGATACTTTTGATTAGTGGATCATTTGTGAGTACCATCCCCACTGGGGTTTTCCCTTGGTCAGGGTTTCCTTGATAACAAATATGGTGTTATGAGTTCCATTGTTTTATGGTTTTGTTTACTATTCAGTTTATTTAGTTTAGTTTCTTATGTAAGTTACAAGTTAATTAGTAATATCCATACTTGGGAAAAAGTAAAAATATGTGAAATACTGATTCATGCCCCCCCCCCCTCTCTCTGTATTTCATATTTCTAACAATTTCAATGGGAAATCTCAATTGGAATCTCTTCCTCTGAAGCTTATAGTGATAGAAGAACCCTTCCAACTGTGGGGATTGGACTTCATTGGCCCAATCAATCCTAGTTCTAGTGTATGACACACTCATATCCTCATTACAACGGGTTACTTCACAAAATGGGTGGAGGCCATAGCTATGAAGAAAAAAACCATAGAAGTAGTATGTGACTTTGTTAAATAAAATATTCTAGTGCATTTTGGTATTCCTTTAAAGCTAGTAGCAGATAATGCAACACATTTTTTATTTTTCTGAGATGATATAATTCTTCTTTGATAATATTATTTCTCATTCTTATGACTATTATCCCTAAGGTAGTGGCCAAATCAAGTCTACAAAAAAGAACCTAATCAATATCATGAAGAAATTGGTCATGGAGAACCAAAGAAATTGGGACAAGAAATTGTATGAGACACTTTGGGAAGAAATAACTACACGTAAAAGAGTTGTATGGATGTATCCATTTGAACTAGTCTATGGTATAGGAGCTAACTTACCTTTACCTCTAGAATTGTCTACCTCAAAGCTACAAACTGTGGTGGAGGATTCAGCTTTTCAAAACTCCCTTGAAAATAGAGTCATGTACCTAATAAAGATCAAAGAGGAAATAGAAGATGTGGTGGATTGAATCACATTGCATCAAGAAAAAGTAAAGAATATCTTTGATAAAAGGAATAGGCCTAGGAAGTTCATGGTAGGTGATCTAGTGCTATTATGGGAAAAAAAAGAGAACCAAAGAGTGCACACAAAAAATTTGACTCACTATGGAAAGGACCTTTTAAATTTCATCATATTTGTGGGAGCAATTCATTTAAGTTGGCCTACCTAGATGGAGTGATCTTGACACTATCCTACAATGGGAAAGATCTAAAGTTACACTAGATGTGAATGCATAGATAACATATAACTCTTGTATTTGTATCACATTAGGTTTAGGTTATTTTTTCTTTCCTCTTAGTTTACTTGTGTCTTTCAATTGTTCATTTTTAGTTTTGTTGTGCGTGTGTCCTATTTTTTTCATCGATCCAAATTTTTGTTAGGTAGTGAAACTATATATCCTGAGTTCATTGCTTCATCCCTCACGATCTTCATCCCCAGTCAAAGCCAATTGTTGCCTCATTTTTGGTACCCATAGTAAAAATGGTCTAAGTCAATTCTTTTTCATCTTTCAAATTTATGACACAAAATATGAGAATTTGATCTCGTACAAGGCCATGGAAAAAGACTTTAAGTGCTACTTTGATTAGATAACTTTTGAGAAAGTCCCTCATGCTAGGAACAAAGAATCCAATGTTATGGCCACTATGGGATCTTTGTTAGGCATGCCTCTAGAAGTTACACATTGTGAGTTCTTGGTCAAACAACTCATGGTCGCTACCTTTTAATTCCCAACACTTGAATTTGTGTGTGAGATTGTTGGCCCCAATTCCTCGTGGTACCAAGAAATAAATTCTTATATCAAAGACAAAACCATATCCCCTAACATATCCAAAAAATATAAAAAATCCCTTATAAGACAGTCATCCCATTACATCATTATAGCCAATACATTTACAAAAGAAGTTTAGATGGTACACTCTTTCGATGTCTCAATTCAAAATAAGAAAAGTTGACATTATATGAGGTTCGCAAAGGTATCTACAATGCCCATTCTAGTGGTTTAACCTTGGAAAAGAAACTTTTAATAATTGGGTACTATTGGCCCACTATGGACACGAATGCTTGTAAATTCATCTAGAAGTGCAACAAGTGTCAGAGACAAAGTAAGCTCATCCATGCACTAGCTCAAGACTAAAACCACTTACTTTACCATGACCTTTCTCACAATGGGGAATTGATCTCATTGGAAAGATTCACCCACTATCTCCCGATAGTCATAAGTATATCATTATAACCACAAATTACTTCACAAAGTGGGTTGAGTCAATTCCTATGACCTACACAACTAAGAAGACAATTTTAAAGCTTATTCTAAACTACATCATAAGCTGGTATGGGGATCCACAAATCATTGTCATATATAATAGCACTCCATTCAAAAATAAACATGTTGACAAAATTTATGATATGTTCCACATCAAGTTTTGTTATTCCTCATGCTACTATCCACAAAGTAATGGCCAAGTGGAGGCTTCGAATAAGACCATTCTAAAAATTATCAAAAAGATAGTAAATGATGTTGGTTCAGACTAGCACATCCAATTGAATCCCATCCTATGGGAATATTGTACCATTTTTGTCACACCCATAGGTTCCACTCCATATTCACTTGTATATGGTATCGAAACCATAT
Source organism: Chamaecyparis obtusa (assembly GCA_027943335.1). NCBI lineage: Eukaryota > Viridiplantae > Streptophyta > Pinopsida > Cupressales > Cupressaceae > Chamaecyparis > Chamaecyparis obtusa. The sequence continues at coordinate 1,443,987 of BSBK01005407.1, forward strand.
TACTAATTAAGGTTGAGTTTCTATCATTGTGAGTATCCCTACATAATGTCATATCAGATGAGGAATACCATGTATCTTAACTTGAAGAGCTAGAATTACTAGATGAGAAAAGATAGAATGCCTTAAACCATTTAGAGGCATATCAATAGCATCTTTGTAGGAACTACAATAAGAATTTCAAAATCTGAGCCTTTGAAGTTGGAGATATGGTACTTATGGAGAACCAGAAAAATCAGTTTGAAAGAGAAAAGCCAAGTAAGTTTGAACCTAACTGGTTGGGTCCCTATATCATTAGATCAATCTATGGGTCTGGATCATATCATATATCTACACAAAAGGACCAATCTCTATCAAACCCCATCAACAGCTTCCATCTGTGCAAGTTTTATACCTGACTCTTAGAGTAGCTTACCTTCAAAAATACAAAAAAAAAGAAAAAAATTTACCTTGATGAAAACCTAGCAAACATATATTTTGTGTGACAAAAAAATAGAAATACAAGAGAAATAATTCTCCCTATGGTGAAAACCACTTCAATGGCACCTTAGGCAAGTACCATGGTGAAAACTAGGCAATCTAACACCATGTGTAGAGATCATGGATCAATTGTTTATCATTATTCCACTTAGTTTCCATTAACATTTCATATCACACTCCACAATTAAACTTGGTCATTCATTCATGGCTTTAGATTCGCTAAATATCCTTGTTAGTCATACCCCTTGTCCTACACTAAGTTGGTCCATCACATCCATTTCTATAATAGAGTTCCTCTTTTTGTCTTGACTGGGGGAAAGCACAATGTCATGATCCTATAAATATCTTGAAAAAAGAGAAGACCAAAAATATTGAAATATGTCCTTAAAAAAAAGTGTAAAATATCTTGAAAAATAACAAAAAAACCTTGAAAAAACCTTGAAAAGATTATGCAATAAAGTCCATTGTACATGAAGAAACCTTTTGCATTTATAACAAGCATTGATTAACATCGATTAGAGATGGTCTAAGATTCACAAAAAAAAAGGTATAATATGACAAACTTATGAACGGGTCCTCAATCAAACTAATCCAATTTTCTTATATATCAATCAATTCAACATCAATCCTTTTGTCAAATGGTCATTTTGTATTACACAAAGGATGGAAACACTCAAAACCAAATAGGTCATTCTAAAGTGAGGTACCTCATTCTTATAACCTGACATCATCATCATCATCAATGTCATTTTCAAATAACTATATAACACAAACACATAATCAGAATGATTGTTAACTTGTTCGATCGAGTTGGTCTTCTTATGTCTTGATTTTTGTAGGTCATGTTCCTATGCATCTCTAGGATATCCACAAGTGATTAGATATGTCAAGATGGTTCATGAATTATTTTTCTTTGTCTTTTGTTTGTGGAATCTTTAAGATGAAGTTTAAGAAGTACATTTTGGGTGTCTTTGAGAAGTACATTCACATATGGGAAAAGTATCTCAAGCATAAAATATTGCAAGAGATAGAAATGCACCTAGATGTCGTACATACCTCAACTCTTAATTCCCAACCTATATGGATTGTCCCACATTTCTTTTCTATTCAAAGTGACTATTAAAACTACAAAGGGATAATTCTATCGAGATCATTCATGTCTTGATGGGATGACACCTATATTTCTATAATAAAGTGGCTCAATGATGAAATAAATTTATTAAATAAGTTGGATTGAAAAGGTGGTTAATAGAATTTAAAACTTCAATCAGGATTAATTCTTGTGTCATATCTTCTAAGTCATGTAATCTATCTCTTGTTTCCTAATCATTATGTTAGTACTAACAATTCCCTTCATCAGTGCTAAAAAATCCTTGTGATAGGGTATCATGGAGCATCAAAAATACTATGTATCCTACATCCATAACATGTTAGTACATATATTATAACAATAGATCATAGTACATGTCATATAGTGCATGCATCCATCATATAAATGTATATAGAATGGAAATCTCATAAAGAATATAAAAATGCATAACATCAAATCTCCATCACATAAATTCATCTACATATAGTCTCATAAGTTGCATCATACAAATTGCATCAGGAAAATACAAAAACATAGTTCATCATCATAACAAGAATCATAGTTTCCAACAAAGGAAAGTGAACCATCATGTAATATAGATCATTGTAGAACATGTCATAATGTAAGATAAACCATAGAAATCCATATGTATCATACACATCATAGATGTCATAAGCATCATAGATCACATATAAATCATATGCATGAAGTAAAACACATAAACTTATAGGGTCACCAAAACTGCATCTCATGTATATAGATTGAAAAAAGTGTCATGATACAACATCATGAAGGCAGCTCGCAAATATATGCAAAATAATGTCTATACAAGAGAACTCAACTAGTGATGTATCTACCCTCTAAACCAATCAGTCTAGGTTGGGGATCTATGGATGGTCATTCTCATGGCTAAGCAGGAGATAGATCGACACCTATCTATGATGGCCTAGCTAGTTGTCCCATGATTGGTCCACTATCCTAAGAACCATGTGACCTTTGTGCTCTTTGTGACAAATGGGAATTAATGTAGATAAGTACCCTTTGACTAGGAGGGACAACACTCTCATAGTGTCCCCTCTAGTACTACATCTCCCTCATTGCCTTGTACATCAAGTCTATGTTGTGTTTGATGCCCAAATCTTGAATATTGTCAATAAAGGATCTCACATCAATAGTCGACTATCCATCCCTATCCTATATTGTGATGCAAGGCATGGTAGGATTGTTAGAAATTAAAGTCCACCAAGATGACTGAGATGGGGGGTGAATCATTTATTAGATAATTATAACTTTTATCAACTTCAATAGCATTTAACCATGTAAGCAATATAATTACCAACCATAGAAAGATATTCATACACAGTAACACAATGACACAAGATATGTTGACTAGGGAACCTCTTGATCAAAGAGTAAACCCCGATGGGAATGATGCCCACAAAAGATGCACTAATATGAATATTCCTTGTGAAAGGATGGACTCTGTTAGGAGTCTTATGAAATACATTCAGTACATATGAATCCCTGTTAGGAGATTTTGAATCCCTGCTAAAAGATTCTAACCCTGTTAAGAGTTGTGGAAGACAGAAGGACTCACTACCCAAATAGCTTCAGGGTAAGATCACTAAACACATTGTCTAACTAATCTTTGTATTAATCAATAGAATAATACCAAAATATTACTGATCTCAACAATATGTTACCTCTTCTCTGATTGTGCCAAACCGCACTCACTGCTACACCAGATCTCAATTTCAGATCTTTGTACCTCGCATGTCTTCCTTCACAAATTCACTTTCACAACTACACTAGATTTTTTCTTCACTTCATGCATACATCAAAATTCATCCATATCAACAAGTAAAAACATTCCTTCCTTTATACCACACTCAAGTAATTACAAATGAGTTGGCATCCAATTACAAAATAAAAGTTTCCACACGCTACATCAAAATTACACAAAACTGTCAGCTTCCAAATACAATAATTCTCCATCCATGTGACCTTGAAGTTTGCATTGTCATCCATGTCACTATCAATGTGTCTTCAACTTCCCTTTAACTGTGCAAAACCAAATTCCAACCTGATTAGGAGATATCACCCGATTTCCACAAACCGCTACTCAGGAATACTGCTTCTACCAAAATGCTCATAACTTCCATGAATAAATGAATTATTTTCTATGCTCTTGACCATAAACATATAACATATAAAATATTAAATCCTCAACATTTCATAGCTCTATCTACAATATTCCATGTGCGCTAATCCAAACACTATCTGCTCCTCTGTAAATCTCCAAAAGATCACTGCGTTGACATCAATGATAATCATAGTCATGAATGCAACAACAACTACTATAGAATGGCTTCCAAACATTAAACATTCATTCCTAACAATCTCCCCCATTGGAATTGATGGCAACATAGATGAAAAACATCCAATGTTCCAAAAATCCAATACTGCAACACTGCTACACTGAAAATGCTTTCAAGTTCTCTTCAATCAAATCTTGCTTCATTTTCCTATTCAGTTCTCTCCAATAGATGGTACAAATGGTTTTTCATGTACACTTCTCCCCCATTAACATCAGTGACAAAAAATTTCATCATTATGTCAACAACAACTCCAATGTCAAAAGACACTATTCAGAAAATACATTCACTAGAGTCCTCATGACTAAACTTAGATACACATACTCCCCCATAGAGGAAGTACCAACATCCAATCCAGAAGAAAGATAAGGTTTTTATACCATTGGATGGATGCAACCAACTACATCAATTCTCAAGAGTAGGCAAGGGCATAACCCCAAGCATACCTCTCAGATACTCAAATGTATCCTTAGGCAAAGGATTTGTAAAAATATTTGCTATCTTCTCCATTGTGCTTATGTACTCCAATCTAACTTCTTTCTCAGCAACTTTCTCTTTTACTACATGATACTTAATCTCTATATGCTTTGTCTTAGAATTTAATACAGGGTTCTTATACATACTAACTATGCTGGTGTTGTCACAATGTATAACAACAGGCTCAACAAACTTTATTCCAATATCCTTCAGCATTTTCTTCATACAAATTATCTGGTTACAATTGTTTGTTGTTGCTACATATTCTACTTCTGTTGTGCTTTGTGAAATGCAATTTTGATTCTTACTTAGCCAAGAAACCAATCTTCCTCCAAGGAAAAAGGCTCCACCACTAGTGCTCTTTTTATCATCAATAATGCCTCCCCAATCAGCATCTGTATATGCACATAGGGTAAAATCATCAGATTTTTCATACCACAATCCATAGTCCATTGTGCCTCTTAAATATCTTAGTATCCTATTCACTATTGCATAATGTGATTCTCTAGGTTTAGCTTGAAATCTTGCTACAATTCCAACTAAATGTGTTATATCAGGTCTTGTATGAGTCAAATACTACAATCCTCCAATCATAGATCTGCACTTCTTCTATTCAACTGCCGGTGCTTCATCTATGCTAGATAATTTATGTCCAGTTACCATAGGTGTTCCAACTGGTTTACAGTTCTCCATTCCAAATCTTTTCAACAAGTCATTCAGGTACTTTGTCTGATTTACAAAGATACCATCACTATTCTATGTTATCTGTAATCCCAAAAAGTGTTTCATTTCACCAATCATACTCATTTCAAATTCAATCTTCATTTCATCAGAAAATTTGTCATTGTCTTCATCTTCTCCTCCAAAAATAATGTCATCAAAAAAAATAACTACAATCAACAAACCATTTTCAATTTCTTTTGTGTACAGATTGCTATCAATTGTTCCTTTTGTAAATCCCAATTTTAACAAATACTTATCCAATCTTGCATACCAAGTTCTAGGTGCTTCCTTTAGTCCATGTAATGTTTTCTTCAGTTTACACACCATGTCTCCTTCTTGAGTCAAAGGAAAACCTTCAGGCTGCTCAATGTAGACTTCTTCCAATTCACCATTCAGAAATGTTGACTTCACATCCATCTAATATAATTTGAATTTCTTATAAGCTGCTTAGGCCAAAAACATTCTTACTACTTCAATTCTTGCTACTGGTGCAAAGGTTTCTTCATAGTCAATTCCTTCTTGCTGTGAGTATCCCTTACATGCCAATCTTGCTTTTTTTCTTACTACTTCTCCTTCTTCATGTTGGACTACAACTGATTTGGAATCTGATTGAAGAATTCATGATTAAAGATCACTGAGGAGTTGCTGATTAGATATGTAATATGATTAAATTAGTATTATGTTGTCATTGATGACAACTAGCTTGACAGCACTTATCTTGTAATTTACTATATCAAGACATCTAAAGAAAGGTGAAAGAGATGAAGAACAGAGAAATCTACATGGGGAAAGATGTACATGACAAATGAGGATAAGGAACACATAGAGTAACTTGTTGATGAGTCTATGACTTGATGATATTGACTTTATTATGTTGCATTCATCTATGATGAAGTATAGAGCTGAAAGACACAAAGCAGTGTTGTCGATAAATGAAGTAATTCTAGTATACATCGATGAAGTGTAGTGTATACCGATCGAAGTATTAACCAAGCAGTGTTCACTGACGCATTTCTTTGTTAACCGAGTGGAACAGAATGAACTAAATGATTAGTTTAGCCAATAAGATTGATGAGCTGTAAAGTATCTCGATTTCAGTGATAATAGATAATGTTTGTTATAAAGATCAATGGCTAACAAAATTAAAGGAAGATCCAATGGAGAAGATTGAAACATGTTATTAACACATCAGCCAAAAAATTTTGAAGCGACAAAATCTATTAATGTGGTTAAGCGGCAAAATTTGATGGTGGAGAAGAAAATGATTTACCCATCTATATAAGAGACTAGAATTTCATTATGGGAGAATGCAGAAGAAGTAGAAATTGTAGGAATATCACGTGAAAAAGGTTTTCATGCATTCTGATCATACTGGTTAAGTATGAACCGAGCTGCAGAATAATTACCGAGCTACAAAGAGCAATTACCGAGGGATAGTAAGTTGATATATTATTGAATCTAAAGTGAAATATTGGTCAGAAGGATTTGTATGGATTGAATATTGATCTCTAATCTGCAATTGAAGTTGTATTAAGGTAGGTCATTTACTATTACATATTTAACCATTGTATACAGTCAAAATCTCTTAACCGAGTGGACTCTAAAAGTCTTATGATGTATCATTCATAGAATGAACATTGTTATCCTATCAACCCCATAGTGAATGCTAGTTGGACGATAACTTCTAGTCTAAAATCTTCTAACAAGGTCACACCTGACAATGTGTTTGTAAACCTTGAACAGGGTTGGGTCTTAATCGACCTCACTTCAGAAGAGTGAACAATTTTGGGTTGCTGGTCCCAGGTGGTTTTTCTCTTTACAAGGTTTCCACATTAAATCTCTTGTGTTATGTGTTAATTGTGATATTTGTTTGTTATCATACTTTGCATGTTACATGTTAGACTTGATCGGTAACTGTTATAGTATTAGACTGGTAATCGGTAAAAGCATAGATAGTGAAAGTATTTATTGTTTACTGAGGAGCAGAAATTGAAGACATTGTTTTGAATTATACATTTTGAATTGGGACACTGGATAACTGATTCACCCTCCTCTCATTTATTCTAACAATTCATTCATCTTGTTTCTAAATACCCATTTAGTTCCAATAACATTCTTATCTTGAGGTCTAGGGACCAATTCCCATGTCTTGTTCTTTTCACTCTGATCTAGTTCTTCTTTCATAGCTTTAATCCAATGTTCATCTTCACAAGCTTCACTAGTAGATTTAGGTTCAATATGAGAAATCAAACATAATTATTCTTGTACCTTATTTCGAGTTAGAACTCCTCTGTCAATGCTTCCAATAATCTGCTTGGTAGGATGATTCCTTGATAGATTCTTGTTAGGTGTCACTGTCTCAGATCTCATTTTAGGTGTCGATTCTTTAATAACTTCATTGTGGCTTTCAGTTAACAAGTCACTATCAGTCTCATAGAATAATTCAATAGTTTCAATGTTAGGCTTAGGATGTGTTCCTTCATCAAATTCATAATCAAGCATTCTTTCCTGAATTTTGAACTTTTCATCAACTTTAACATTTGCACACTCAACAATAGTCTTAGTTCTCTTATTGTAACATCTATAAGATTTTCTCTTCAAAGAATATCCAAGAAATATACCTTCATCACTTCTAGGATCAAACTTTCCAATATCATCGTCTCTCTTTATATAACATTTTCTTCCAAAAATTCTAAAATACTTAACTAAGGGTGCATGTCCAAACCATAATTCATAGGGTGTCTTGTCTGTGTCTGCTCTGATTTGTACTTTGTTCATTGTGTACACTGTTGTGTTCCCTGCTTCTCTCTAGAATATATATTCCAAATCATTCTCAAATAACATAGCTCTTGTTGCTTCAATCACTGATCTCTTTCTTCTTTCTGCAATACCATTTTGTTCAGGTGTTCTAGGGGCTGAAAACTATCTCTTAATACCATTCACTTCACAAAAGGTGTTAAACTCTCTAGAAGTAAATTCTCCACCTCTATCAGATCTCGAACATTTAATCTTCATTCTAGATTCATTCTCAACTTTATTCTTAATGATCTTAAACTTATCAAATGCTTCAGATTTTTCTTTAAGAAATGCAATCCACATCATTCTTGTAAAATCATCAACAAGAATCATAAAATACCTTTCTCCATAGAATCCTCTAGTCCTGGTAGGACCGCTCAAATCTGTATGAACAATCTCCAACTTCTCTACAGATGTAAACTTCTTACTGGGAAAAGAACTTCTCTTCTGTTTAGCCATCACACATTCCTTGCAAATCATGTTAGTAGGCTTCATAATTTTAGGCAAATCCCTTACTGCAAGTGTAGTACTTACTTTCACAATTTTATCAAAATTTATTTGACAAAACCTTGTGTGCCATAACCAACTATCATCAATTTTAGTAATCAAACATATCATCCCAGTAGGATTCAACTGAAATATATTACCTCCGGTTCTAGATCCAGTTCCAATCAGATTTCCATCTTTATCCTTTATCACATAAGTTTTCTCAGTAAACCAAACTTGATATCCCTTATCAACTAATAGTCCAACACTTAGGAGATTATGTTTCAAACCATCCACAAAGTAAACATCATCAGTATTAGTCTTTCCATCAAGAGTAATAGATCCTATACCTTTAATCAAACAAGGTGCATTGTTTCAAACTCTAACAACTCCTCCATCATAATTGTTAAACTTTATGAATTTTTTCATGTCTCCAGTCATATGATGTGAACAACCATTGTCTATAATGCAATCAGCTTTCTTTTCAACTTGAGAAACTAGGGCTTTTTCTTCCTTAACATCTATTTTAGAATTTTCTTCTTTAATTGCTACGAATCCTATGTCATCATTATTCTCAGTATCACTTTCACTTAGAATTCTCTCTATACTAGCTTCAAGATCTTCATCATTAGCATAATAACATTCCTTAGATCTTCTAGGCTTGAAATTGTTTCTGTACTTTTTAACTCTCTTAGGACATTTAGATGCAAAATGACCATATTCTTGACAAGTCCAACATTTAAAAAATTTCTTACCATCTGGTTCTCTCTTCACAAGCAAGGCAATACCTTCTTCAATCTCCATGTCTTCTTGATTTCTAGATTTGATGCCACCAGCATAATCTCTGCTCACACTGATGCTTCTTGACAAAGTAGGGCGAACACTAAGAGCACTGAATGTTGTCTCCATTCTAGGAAAGTCTCCTGATAACCTCAGGTTCATTTCTATTGCTTCCAATCTTCCAAGAAGAGTCTCTCTTGTAAATTTTGAAGTACAAGGTATAACTTGTTCAATCATCTGTGTTGTCTGCTTAAATACAGGAGTCAATGTCCTCAGAATTTTCCATATCACTTCATTCTCTATTTTTGTTCCTCCATGAGATTTTATGCCTCCAATAATTTCTAACATTCTACCAATATAGCTTCTAACAGATTCATCTTCCATCATTCTTATATCTTTAAATGCACATATCCAATTATGTAATCTAACTCTCTTTGCATGTTCATCACCTTCAAAATTAGAGTGTAAATCTTTCCAAATTTCATGAGATGTTTTCAAACATTTTACCTGACTATACTCATTCTCTGGAAGAGCTGTCAAAAGTGCTTCTCTGGCAAGTATGTTACACGTGAATAGATCTCTCTCATCACCAAAACATGTTTCAAGATTATCCTCTTCAATGATAGTCTTCTTATTCTTTGTAATCAACCAATAACCTGGTCCTAAACATAGTAGATGTATCTTCATCTTTTCTTTCCAGCTGTCAAAATTCACTCCATCAAACTTAGGGCTTTCTTTCCTGAAATTTGCCATGGATCTCCTTAAGCTGTCAAACTTCTCTTTCAAGGACCTACTACTCTGATACCAATTGTTAGAAAGTAAAGTCCACCAAGATAACTGAGAGGGGGGGTGAATCAATTATTAGATAATTATAAATTTTATCAACTTCAACATCATTTAACCATGTAAGCAATATAATTACCAACCATAGAAAGATATTCATACACAATAACACAATGACACAAGATATGTTGACTAGGGAACCTCTTGATCAAAGAGTAAACCCTGGTGGGAATGATGCCCACAAAAGATGCACTAATTTGAATATTCCTTGTGAAAGGATGGACTCTGTTAGGAGTCTTATGAAATAAATTCAGTACATATGAATCCCTATTAGGAGATTTTGAATCCCTACTAAAAGATTCTAACCTTGTTAAGAGTTGTGGAAGACAAAAGGACCCACTACCCAAACAGCTTTAGGGTAAGATCACTGAACACACTATCCAACTGATCTTTGTATTACTCAATAGAATAATATTGAAAGATTACTGATCTCAACAATATGTTACCTCTTCTCTAACTGTGCCAAATCGCACTCACTGCTACACCAGATCTCAATTTCAGATCTCTGTACCTCACATGTCTTCCTTCACAAATTCGCTTTCACAACTGCATTAGATATTTTCTTCACTTCATGCATACATCAACATTCAACCATATTAACAAGGAAAAACATTCCTTCCTTTATACCACACTCAAGTAATTACAAATGAGTTAGCATCCAATTACAAAATAAAAGTTTCCACACACTACATCAAAATTACACAAAATTATCGGCTTCCAAATACAAAAATTATCCATCCATGTGACCTCAAATTTTTTGCTATCATCCATGTTAGTATCAATGTTTCTTCAACTTACCTTTAACTACGCAAAACCAGATTCCATCCCGATTAGGAGATATCACCCGATTTCCACAAACCGCTACTCAGGAATACTGCCTGAATACTGCTTCTAGCAAAATGATCATAACTTCCATAAATAAATGAATTACTATTGCGCTCTTGACCATAAACATATAACATATCAAATAGTAAATCATCAACATCACATAGCTCTATCTGCAATATCCCACGTGCGCTAATCCAAACATTGTCTGCTCCTCTGCAAATCTCCAAAAGATCACTGTGTTGACATCAATGACAATCATAGTCATATATACAACAACAACTGCTACATAATGGCTACCAAACATTCATCATTCATTCCTAACAAGGATGAGGGGCCAAAGGCACACCCAAATCACCAACCTCCTTGCAGAAACATTACACGAAAGAAATAACACAATAGGGAGAGAGAGAATGTGGAGACTTCATATATTATTTATCAATAACTTCATACATATCAAGCTATAAGGCCTTCTCGGTTACAGCCAAATACATTCAGAATACAATTACAATAGTCCTCATACATGTGAGGATTCAACTTTAAGATCCTCTCCCCTATCTCTTCACACTCCCCTAAAAACTATAACACACTACTTTATTTATACCAGAGGCTACCAAAACAAGCCAGCCTTCAAGTCCATCATTAGAGAAGGGAACAACCAGATCTAGGTCCACATGCTTCCCAATGATTGATATAACCATTAACTCTATGACCAAAATTAAATGCACAAGTCAGCCTCAACATAAATCTAAAAATAAACCACTCGATGAGCAAGATTACTGAGCGATAGGAATTAACTTGGTGAATGAAGGAATCGAGTAGCAATCGAGCCCTGGCGATGGAAATAGGAAAACATCATCGAGAGCCCAAAATAAGATACCGAGCATATCTAACAACTCTAACTTATTTTTGGTGACACAAGATTTCCAATAATCCAAGATACTCCTGCATCATATTGCCTATAACTAATCCCTAAGATAGTATCTCTTTCTCTCTCCAATGTTATCAATCTACATGTCAACCAATGCACCTAGGCATTAGATGTTGTAGCTCTTCCCTTGGTTTTCACTTCCCTAAACCCTTCCAAAGATAGACTACTCTCTATTGCATCCAACCTCTTTTGTAGAGACCTCAACTACTCTTTCATCATGGCTACATCTCCTTTATCTTGTCCTCTGCCACCATCTTGCCCAATCTTCTATCATCTAGGGATATCCTTTGGTCCAACCTCCTCATCAAAACTATCCATGAGTCCCTCATTACCCCCTCCCTCTATCTCCATGGAATCATCCTCCTCCTCATCATCATCTCCCTCCTCCTCCAAGAAACTTCTTCCATCACCACTCTTTGTCTCCATCTCCTCATTTGAATAGGATCCAATAATGTCCACCTCAACATCCTCCTCCTCCATAGGTTTTTCACTAGTATAAACTCCTCCAATATCTCCACCACCACCTATGGTTGCTAAAACTATTGTGGTAACTATTAGGGAAATAACAAATCCACCTAATGCTACACCTCCACCTCCTCATCCATCTCCTTCATCATCTTCATCTCCTCCATATCCCCCTCCATCTCTTCCACTTTGGACTCTAAGACCTCTACCTCATCCTCCATGGCTTCTATCTCTATCACCCTAGCCTCTAGGTCCTCTACCTCGGCCTCCATAGACTCCACCTCATCCTTCTTGGCCTCCATCTCCATCCCCTCCACCTTGGCCTCCATCTCCTTCCCCTCCTTCTTGGACTCCATCTCTCCCTCATCTACCACATCTCCCTCGCCAGCCTCATCTCTATCATGACTTCCTAACTCTCCTCATTATGTCAATAGGAACTAGCACCCCAATATTTGTATACAAGACTAATCTATGCTGACCTAACCATGCGTCATACTTGAGATAAGTACTTGCATCTACCACTTGTATCCTCCACCCCCATATTTGAGTTACTAACCCATCAAACTAAGCAATTGTAGTCACAACTAGAATCATCGGCCCCCAACCCCCTAACATCCTTGTTGCATCTAGTAAACTATGCATGGCCTATGAGGACATCTTGTCTCTTTCAAAACTGTATCACAGCCTTATCAAGAAGATGGATCTCTATAATCCTTAGGTTCTGAGTAGCCCATCCTATCAAAAACTGCTCCTTGTAGTAATCCAAATGCTCTACCTCTCCATCTCATACTAGGAAACCAATATAGGGTCTCCAAGTAATCTCTCATAAAATGTCAAACTCATGTCTCCAGTACCTAACATATCCAACATGTCTCTACTAGACTACCTCATACTAGAACACATAGGGCCTTCCTATCACTAGTGATTGTTTGATTAAAACTGTCCTAGTCACTACAATGTGCTCCCAGGCCCATACCTAGAGTAATGTCACACCACACCCTAGACTCTATGCAAAATGGTATGCAATGTCATAAAGCTAGTGATATAATATCACTAGAACACAAGGTCCCCATGTATATATTGTACTCTTTGAAAGAATGTTGTACATGACCTCACCCTACCTAAATAGAAACCCATGCCCTCTCCTGTCAAGTATTAGAAACCCTGTCACCAATCCAAATAAAAGTCCAAAAAGGTCTTCATAGTCACTCACTATATCCTACCATCTGATCTCATATCTCCTAATGCCTAGATCTACATGATCATAATTGAATAAGTCATACAAAAACCCTCAATCCAACCCATGGTGTGTATACTACCATCTCACCCCTAATAGACAACCTCAATATCATGTATACGTCCTCCATGGTCACAGTGTAATCCCTCATCAATAAGTAGGAAGAGGGAGTCTCAAAGTGCCATCTCTCACACAAAGTTGTAATAAGTCCTTTATTTTCCCTAATATTTGACATCAAAGTGATATGAAGGATTTGCATCCCATTACATTGGTCTATCTCCTCATGGGTCATCCTATGTCTATAGTCCAAGGTCTCGAGATGATTCTCTCGAGTAATCAAAATGTTGTCATGCATCTAAAATCCATATGCAATGCAAAAATTAATCAAAATACTCTAAAAAGTCCTAATAAAGCATGCAAGCTCAAACTGAACAAAACATGCCTAAAAATTTAATTTATCAAATAAGCACTTGTTACAAACCAAACTATTGTGTATAAAGCATCAAGCATATGCAGCTATTCAAAATTCAAAAAAATCCCAAAATCACTTGCGTCGAACATGCATTACACATGTGGCTCAATTACAAAAATATAACTTGATGTAGTTACGTTGAATTAAGATTGCATGTGTACAATAAAACTACCAATTGCCTCACATCAAAGTTAACTATTTCTCTTAAAAATTGAATGCGGCTCAATTATAAAAAAATTGTCAACCAAATGTGTCCCATGCGTTGTGATTGTGGCACATGCGATCGACAATTGTGTCAAATGAAAAGTTGCATCTCTAACCTAGTCTACTAAAAAAGTATGAAAAATGATTTTTTTTTTTTTTAAAAGCATCAAAATAGAAAGTATGTATCGAAGGTGAGAGGCATGTTGGTCCCTAGTAGGTCATCATCCTCATAGCCCATCATAGCTCTAAAAAATTGCTCTGAGATCTCCTTTGCTCCAATAGAAATCAAAAGCTTGTGATGCAAATGACCCTTGAAAATAACCCCTTATCCCATTTATACCCCACCAAAGCCCTCCTCGATGGATGTGCAACCACTCTATTTGCATTGGTCACAATACCTTTCACCTTTTGAAGCCCATAAATTTTTCCTAGAACCTCCATTTTTGGAACTGTGAGTTGTGTTGTGATCTTGATCACTTTTTCAACAAATTGAGCCCTTCATTACATTTTTTTCTCATTTTTTTGATGGGGCACCATATTACGTAGTTACTACAATGTTTTTGCAGGAGCATATTGGGGCATAATTTTTACTAATTATTCTTTCAAACAATGTCTGGAAATGCATTGTCTCAAAGATGGGAAAAATGTAGACACCTAAAATTGACATGTCGCTCGTGTGCGACAATTTCACTAATTTTCCTCTTAATTGATTAAATAATCTTTATTATTTAATTAATTTACATCTTTATACTACATTCTAAATTCAAATTTGTAATTCTCCCCAAATTTCATAATTAAATAATTTTAATCAATTGTTTAATTTTTAAATGTCTAACTAATTTTTATCACTTATTCTTCTATAAATTAATTGAATAATTATTATTATTTAATTAATCCCTATGTCTATACATTAATTAAATAATTATGTTATTTAATTAACACTTCTACATTGTTCTTATTACATTTGGGTAATAATTGCAATTAATTCTTCAATTTCCTCCTAAAATTAAATAAATGTCAATTCCTTTAATTTACTAATTGATTCTTCTCATAAATAAATAAATCTTATTTATTTATTTATATTCCACATGTGTAATTAAATGAACTTTATTTATTTTATTGGATTTATTCTTCTAGGTATAACTAACACTAAGTCTCAATCTAACTCTTCAGTCACTTTTCTTAATTCTTCAATTGTCTTTTCTAACTAATATGTGTATTTAGTTCTCTATTCAATCTATTAATTCATCTATTCATACAATCTAGTCAACTGTCCAATCAATTTCAATACACTCACAATCAAAAGAGTTAACCAGTCAATCAATTCAGTCATGCATCCACTTCACTGCCAATTAGTCTTAGTTCACTAATCAGTCAATTGAGTTCAACTCCCCAATTATTTGAGCTTAACTCTCAATCTATTTCAGTTGTCTCCTCAATTACAAAATCTTGATTGAAACCTAGAACTTCTATATAATGAGAGCTAATTCTCATAATTTACAACCACATACTTTGAATTCTTATGTTGTCCAATTGAGCACAAGTTGAGAACCCACAATTTGCATTAAGAAAGAGAAGAACAAAGGAGATTTAATCTAGTCTTCATATTTGTGTTTTGAATTGATTTTATTATTTGTTATTGTGTATGTATGTCCTTTATTATTTGCTTTATCTCTTGCATGTTAGGGAATATTTGCATAATTTAAGCTTTGTGGCAGTCTAATCTTGTTGTTGCAGGTTTTTGTATCTCGAATCTAACCCCTAATCTACACTTATAAAGAGGAGAATAAATATTTTATGAAAAAGATAGTATGTGAAGGTATTCAGTAAAATGTTTCAAATTTTCAAGCATGTGGCTGGTGGTGATGTAATTATGGTGGAGAATGTGTGATATGGCCTAATCTAAACATGTATGATGTCAAAAAATATCCTCAAACATTAATGATTTCTATATATTTCAAATACGTATACCATATTCACATTGATGGTCAACACCAAAATATTATAATATGAATGGTTGTATTCCATATACACAATAAGCACGTGTATATAGGCATGTCATACCATATTAGATGAGTAAGAAAATCAAATAATTAAAGACAAACATTACAAAATGCCTATCAACTAATTTGAGACAAATATTGGAAGCAGGGCAATAATTGAACAAGCTAACTTTACAAGTATTTATCAATTGTATGGAATATCATTAGATTTTTTAAATGTTAATTGACTTTTTATATATTTACAAAAGATTTGGAAGTTTGTCTCATCACACAACTTGTCACATTATCTCATTTAATAAGATGTATGCTAAAATTAGTTTTTTAGGATTCAACTTGATCATAATCATGATATCTTTAGTAATTTAACAAAAATATGTCATTTGTTTTTTATAAAAATATCAGATTGTATTTTAAAGTGTATCTTATATGCAACCTGAACAATCTATTGATTAGAATTCAAGAAAAAATAACTCGTGTTGTATATCAAAATATTTCATATTGTATCTAATAATCACACTTCTATTGATAATAATGTAAAACCTCCTTTTACCAAAAAGGTATTTTAACTTCTATTTCAATTCTCTAAGACATGATATTACATTAATTCTATAATATTGAAACAGTTTTGGTAAAATCACAAAGATTGAATCATTTACAATTAAAAAATAATTTAAAAAAATTAATAACAAAATTATATATTTTATAAGCACATCAAAAAGATGCTTCAACTGAACTAGCATTGTTATTTCAAAAAAAACTACAATGATAGTTCCTATTTAATCCATTAAAAAAATTGTTTCATATTACAAAAAATATATGTGCATAATTACCAAAACAATAATATTTTGAACATATAAAAACTACAAACAATTAAAAAATTGACAAATAAACATGAAACATTAACGAAAAAAAACAATACTGATCTAAACATTTAAAAGAAACATCCGAACAAAAGACAATAATCTACTAATAAATCATAGCTCAAGACTTTCACCCTCTCAAAAAAAACACATAATTATTTTTTAAAAAAACTAACTACAAAACAATTCAAATCCTCACAAAAACAACTACATTCCTCCGTGTGAGCATCTATGCTCTTCCTCCCCCACGAACTGTTGCACACATAATGTGCAACTACTAGTTTTAGTGTATATTACAAGGTGGATGATTCATCCACATTTAAAATTTGTCTTAAAATGTGAAACACGAGTTTATAAGTCTTGGGGTTTTTAAATACTTGTATGTTTATATTGTATGTTTATGGAATATATATCTCCTAGGGGGAGAATATTGGGATAGACTCTTGTTATAACTTGATGAAGCTTGGAAGAGTGGTATAATTACCCTTAGGGCCCGTTTGGACCATGGAATACCAAATGCTAGATATAGTCAATTCTAGAAAATCAAATTCTCAAAATGAAATTCTGGAAGATCAAATTCTCAAATGATTTCCACAATATGGGATGACATGTTTGGTTCACCCAAAAGATGCATATCTGAAATTTAAAGCTTTACATTGTGTTGCACTGTATTTAGTCATCATAGGCCCGTTCTAGTATGTGCGTTGCACTGTATTAAGCCGTCATAAGGTTGTTCTGGTATGTTAGAAACCCTCACTGGTAGAAAGCCCTAAATTTTTGCGGCCGTTGATTAATTTTCTTGGAATGTCATGGAGTTGCATTGTATAGGGCTTCTGTTAAGTATGATCTGCCTCTATTGACGGCTATTTGTGGAGTTTTTGAGCTTGCTGTAACACACGGAGTGGAGAAATTTCAGGAAGCTGTGTTGCCATTCATTTTCGGTGACCATCATTTCAATACGCTTTGCTATGATAGTGAACGGGTACAACGAAGATGACTGAGAACGGGCAAAGCGAAGACAACAGTGAACGGTGAGTTTCTACGACAATTTCATCGGATAACGTTACAATTAGATGCCAAAATTATTTTATTTTCATAAAGCGGACCCAGCGGCCGATAAAATTGGCATTCAAAACTGGAATGCGAGCCTGATATTCCAATTCCACCTTTTCAAGTGGAAGATGATATGCCCATTTTTTGGGTAAAATTAGAATATCAAAATTCCAATTCTATCCTTCGATGTTGCACACAAACAATGGATACCGTCTTCGAAATTCAATATTCCAGTATATCGGCTAATATGCCTGCATCCAAACGGGCCCTTATATATTATTGGAAGAGTTTGGAATTAATAAGTGGTGGAAACTTGAGTGTAACAACCCAATTACCTTTCAAATGTGTTGAGAGGAGGGAAAAATTCAACGTCTTTTTTCCTTATAAAACTAAATTCATGTGGAGTATAAGATGGGTATGATTTCATTTATTTGTCCAGCCTATCTATAGGCTGAGACTTATGTTTTCAATTGATTTTTTGCTATTACTTTACCTTAAAAACAGTGCCTATGCAAAATATTAAACATGATTTCCAATGTTTGAAGTGCTTTGTTTTTTATTTTGAATTTTTTGAAAAGTATTTCTTTTTTCTTATTGGTTGTTCCTATTTTTGCTGGGGGTTTAATTATTTTTTCATTCTGAAAATTAAAGAAAATTGTCTAATCAATTAAAAAAGCTTCTGAAACAACTCACAAACATCATATCTTTATTTATTGAAAATATGTACAGTATAATATATTGTACATGTGATTGAGTCTGCACAATCTGGACTAATACGCCTATAATGTTGTGCTTTATTGCAATGTCGTGCAATGCTTATCTTCACCATTTTCAATGTCTTTCTGTACTTTTCGAGCTTCGTGGCTTGAATTCTTTAATACATCCACAAAATCAAGAGACTGCTTTTTCGGTATCCCGAATGACATTCCTAGAATATTTATAGGATGTTTGCATGATATAGTCACACCTCCTCCTATTTTGGATTTTTTTTATTAATAGAACAATAGGTTGATATTTTTAGATCAATCTGTTTTGTTTATTTTTATTCTTTTGCATGACTTTGATATCTTGATGTTCGTTTTATATTACATGCAAACATTAGTTTTCTTTATGATTGTTAATTTATTGTTTATTGTTTATTTTTTAAGTCACAGTTTCATATTTTTAATTTTTTTTTTAAATTTTTTTATATAATATCTAAAAGAATATTTTGTTTAAAAATTTTAAAATATGATTTAAAATAGATAAGATTTTGATTTATGTAATTTTTTAATCTTTATTATTATAAATTATATTTATTAATTAGAACTATAATTTAAAAAAATTATTAAATTTTAATGTTTATTATATTATAGGATATTAAATTAACAATAATTTCATTTTAAATTTATGTATAGAATTATAATTTTAAAAAGATTAATAATTTTTAATGTTTATTAGTACTTTTTGGTAAGTTAAGCAAGTACAATTGCATCATCTTATGGATTGTTAGCTTTAAGTAGTGATTAAATGAACTCTTGTGGACCAATCAAAATAGATTATTTTTTATATTTTATTATTGATTATATTTCTGAGAATATAGATGCAAAATTTTTAACTCTATCTTACAACTGGTCAATTTGTCTTTTAATTTTTTTCTTAATCATGATTTTCTTTTCTATTAGGCTGGACTCCTGCTGTAACACAGCTCTTGTTGAATTTGTAAGAATTTGGGTGCATGGGTGCATGGGTTTTCTATGTGGCTTTATTCCTTTGAATGGAGTGTAGTCACATAACTCTCTATTTCATACTTCATTGGCTTGTTAGGGTTATTCAATTTATATTTTTCACTTTTTATTTTAGAATTTTGAGTGATCATGTGAGATTTTAGGAAGGACTTGGGAGATTATAAAGGGGAAAACATATTCGTGTATTGTGTTTTGAAAGTTTTTCCAAGTTGACAAGTAGGATCTCGTATAATCTTTTGTAATGTTTTTGTTTCATGATTCAAAAGTGCAAAAAAAATATTTTGTATAATTTTTTTATGTGTTAGTTGTGATATTATGATTTTTTTGAGAATCCCTTTGGCCTTTTCTTTTTTTAGAATGAAAATGGTGTTATAGATTTTTACTATAATGAATTAATTTATAAGCATGTATGAACATTTGAGAGGTTTTATTCTGTTCTAATTATGTTAAATATATTTCCAAGAGCCACCCTTAAGGTTGTTGGTCTTAAAAAGTTGTTAGTACGATAGATTCATGTCATTCCGACTAGGTTCGAAATCCTAAATGGTCTCCTAATGGAGTCTAATTGAAAACCAAAAAAAGGTGTACAAGCTAGCAACACAAAGAACTTATTCCTATCTATAGCTGAACGTGGACCTCTCATTCAGTCATATACACAACATAGTCATTTCTCACAAATCGAATTATGAAAATGAGTATGAATTACTCAATTCACAGATTCATAGTGAATCGACCTGTTGCCTCCTAATTAGTTGGGGTGTTTAATTACTCTCAGATTGGAGAGCCAACAACCATTAGACCGAACTAAGATGGAGGATTTAAAAGCATGAAAGATTGAACAAAATGAAATTAAGCTAAGATGAATATGCAATTAATTCTAAGAATGAAGATGCAATTACACTAAGAACTTGAAAGAAATGTGCAAATTAAACTAATAACAATAAGCAAATTATGCTAGTATGAGAATGTAATTAACAATAAAATGAGAATTAAACTAATTGCAATGAAAGCTTGAAAATATGAAAATGAGACTAAAATTCGCTATAGTTTATGTACTCTCAAATTGTCCTCCTTTTCGAATGAGGAAGAAGGTTCATTATATAGACAAGCCCAGGAAGAGAATGAAGAGGTTCTTGAAATGAAATGGTTGACTCTTCATTCCCAATTGAGACAAATATTGAGGAATTACTTAATTAAAGAATGAATTATTGCCACATATGGGTGACCGTTCGAATATTTTGAATTATTAAATCCAAATAAGATAATCCATTCAAATAACCAAGTAATATTAATTCCTTTTATGTGTATTAGCTAAAGGGGGTGGATTTTTAATTTAATTTAAAGCACTTAGGACTTTAGAATTAAATCAATTTTTTATAGGGATTATTTAGCTAATAAAGTCGAATACTTAGGAATTAATTATAGTGTGAGATTAATGAAAATTAGGGTTTTTGCAATTGACATCAAGTCAAAATAAAGTCAGGTAGGAGAGAGAAAATTGCCTAGTAAAATAGGACTTTGAAGATGTGAAATTGAAGAAAATGCACCAAAATTGATTGAAATTATTAGGTGCCAATTTTAGGGTATTACATTTGCCCCTCTTTGAATTGATGTGTGAGTAGCGTGTTGATTCAAAGAATAGTTTGATGTGACAGATGAGGTTTCAGGATCATCCCCAAAATGGAGCTTAACCCTTAGAAGTCAAGGTTAGGATGCCAAGACACCGAAAAAGATCGAATCGCAGAACCACCTCCAAAATCAGGCATGATTCTCTGAAGTCTAAGTTAGATTCTGAAGACAAAGGTCTAATGACAACTTGAGAAGAGATCAGAATTAGGGTTAGATTGCCCCAATACCAATTGATCAAATGATGATAGATGCAGATTTAGGACTAATCTCTAGAATCAGGGTTAGATTGCCCCAATATGAAGCTTAGCCCTCTGAGACTAGGGTTAGATTACCTAGATAATGGTTCAAAAGATATTTCAAGAGCCATCTCCAGAATGAAGCTTGACTCTCAGGAATTAGGGTTAGATTTCCCCAATACCTAATGAGATTTCAAGAACCATCTTCAGAACAAAGCTTGATTCCTGAGGATCTGAGTTAGATTGCTCAGATACCTAAAAGATAGATGATCAGATAACAAGATGTGAGGCACAAAGGTGCCCCTAGAGAAGAGATGACCCAAGCGATGAGGACTTTGATTTAGATCAGATTAATATGAGACTAGTTCGACAAGATTCAAATGATGCAATCATCCTGCCCCCTCGGGAGAGAAATTGAAAGATGACATATCAGAAGGATGATTAACAACAAGAGGTTTGTAGAATAGAAGCAATCAGACTAGATTCAAGGAAGTTGCAGAAGCAATTTAAAGCAATTGGGAGGTTCTGTTGACCAATTTTGACCACATTTTACCATGGTTGACTAGATTTGACTAGAGTTGAATTTGATTAAAAGATTGAAGATCTCGAGAAAATGATGAGGAGATGAGAATCTGGTAGGAAAATAATGCTAGAAGGCTGACTACACAAGTGTCTGATCCCAAAGGATCCTAGAATTTAAAATACGATTTCGAGCCATCTAGAAATGTCAAATTTTGATTTCGATCCTAAAAATGGATTTGGAGCATTCGATTTAGCCAAGAGTGCAATTTTTGTGCAAAACAGAGCACTTTGAAAATTAGGTCAAAAAGCTATATAAGGCCCGGAGGGGTCATTTTCAATTCATTATTCACTTTTGTCTTCTTGTGATTTTGAGAGCTCTAAGAGAGAAATGGAGGGTATCCTAGTGCATATGCATCGATTCGAGCACTCCTGCCACCACAGTCGACTGCTGGAGTATGACACATCTGTGAGTAGTCAATAAACCATCCTTGCATTTCAAATTTTAACGCTTTCTAGGTTGATTTAGGATAGATCTAGCATGTTTAGGACCTTGTTCTTCAAGTCTCACATGAGGAAATAGTTTCCTCACGCCAGCCTAGGTCGCCCCTCACATGAGGAAATGGTTTCCTCACATGGGTTAGGGCTTCCTCGCCCGGGGTCTTTCTGTAAGCTCGTGCGAAGTGCTTGTGAATGTCGTGTGAGATTTCAACTTCTCGCGTAGGAAGAGATCTTGTCTTGCATGAGGGAAAAATTTCCTCATGCAGGAAGCTGCTGCAGTGTTGTAAAATCTTTGCCAAAATTTGCCAAATTTGCATGAAATCAGCCAAATAGAGCATCATAGAGTCATGTCTAGGATAAATGCATTGTTGTATTTGTTGTTGTTGTTTTGAAAACCATCATATTGAGATACTGATCCAATTTCATCACTTGCTTTGTAGGTTGACTTCCCTGATGTCACCTTTCGGTCACATCATCCAGTGATCACTACACTAGTCTAGAGATTGACGAATGCTAAGGGTGCCCACATTGAGGGACTAGGATTGTTGTTCTTGCATGATATACCTGACATTTAGGTAAATCATGGTCTTCTTGGTGTACTTGTTGAGCATTTCCATTTGGAGATGAACATGTTTCACTTGTCACTAGGGGAGATGACAGTCACTCCCAAGGATATATACAGGATCTTGCAGATACCCGTCCACGGTGCCCAAGTAGAGTATGATGTACAGCCGAGGGTAGGCACAGTGGCATTGAGGACCATATTCTAAGATGATCTAGTGATGGTTCAGGCTATCTCTTGGGAGGATTTGATCAGTAGGCACGATGGTGCTCACCGATTAGCCATTGTCCTAGCCATGTTCCTGAGTTGTTATCTGGTTCCTGATCAAGGTCAACATGGTTTGGAGTGCGGCTGGGGGTCAATACTACAGAGGATGCTGGATAGGGTAGCTGTCAGATTCAGATGGGGTGAGTGCATGCTTGCCCATATGTACCACAAGATGTAGGAGATTATGTATCAATGGGACAGGACCATGGCAACAGACATTTTTGTTCTACAAATCTGGGACTGGGAGCATCTCCCTATTTTTAGGTCAATCTTCCATGATACATGATAGGCTCTTGAGCCTTATATCTATAGATACGTCGGTCTGATGACTCAGCCATTGCTGGGTAAGACAAAGTAGTGGCACGGATAGCTTGATGACATGGCAGCTATTGTCTGGAGACCTTGGGTTGCTACTGAGCCATGGGATGATGCTCATCATGAGTTATCACACATGTTTGTCTCACATCCACTGATCGGATGTAGTGTTACCATTATTGATCATTTTCTTGTTACACATGTCTTGCGTCAGTTTGGGCGATAACAAGACATCTCCCAGGAGTACTGGCCCTATGCCCACTTCGTCGACGAGGAGAAGAAGGGATGGCACTCAAGATTAGATCCAGGCATATGTGTGATCGAGGCACAAGTACCTACAGCTAATTGGAATTATATGGTGGATGTCAACAATGCAAGAATGATGCATGCATATAGAGATCACTACCTAGCTCATCCCTTCCCTAGATTTACAAATCCTTTCAGCATGGG
This sequence comes from Chamaecyparis obtusa, assembly GCA_027943335.1. Classification (NCBI taxonomy): domain Eukaryota; kingdom Viridiplantae; phylum Streptophyta; class Pinopsida; order Cupressales; family Cupressaceae; genus Chamaecyparis; species Chamaecyparis obtusa. Next base: position 1,468,290 of record BSBK01005407.1, read on the forward strand.
TTAGGGAGCACAGTAGTAGCCTACATAGTAGCAACCTGCACAGTAGTAGCCATAGGGACAACAGTAGCAGTAGGCAGACGCTTAGCAGTAAATACCACTATAGTGGCCTGGGCAGAGAGCATTGAGGCCATGGACAGGGTAGACGGACATCCCTCCTAGGACCATGGGGTCATATGTAGGTGCTGGGAGTAGTGGGACTTAGCAGAGATCCACTAGGCAAAGGACAAGGGATCCATCATAGCAAATGCCTTCGGGCGATGATACAAACATGCATGATGTTCCTATAGGGGCACAGGCACCACAACTATAGGAGGCTCTCAAGAAGAGTCAGGAGAGGGTTAGGTAGGTACAGCATGAGAGAGATGACTACCACACATGAGTCATCATATAGGAGATCCATGTAGCTGATCAAGAGTGGGAGATCAAAGAGCTACAAGAGGAGCTAGCACAGTCACAGATAGAGACCAGATATGAGGCTACTCAGGAAGCTTACTATTATGCAGCATATTGTGGAGTCGTTCCAAATTTTTCAGAGCAGGTGCCTCCATTTTTTGAGTATGCTGGAGCACCATAGGTACCCCCATAGTAGGCACCTCCGCAGAGACCAATGCCCCCTCCCCAAAGACTGATGCCACCTCCACAGGAACCAGCATAGGGACCACCACAACCTCCTCCTCCAAGTGGTGAGGGGCAGAGTTAGCTTAGCTTGATACACATATTGTAGCCCATTTTTTATATTGTGCTTGAGTAGCATCCTTCTTTTGTACATGATATTGATTTGCCCGATATATATATATGAGATCACCATTTTGATATCATTGTACTTGTTTATATATTGCTTTGATGTTGATGTTTTATGAGATGTTTCCTAGATGCTTTAATTGTATGGATTAGATATGTATGAGATGCACATGCTTTCTTTTATGATATGAATATGCGCATGTTTAAATGCAATGATAGATGATAGATGGATATGCATATAATGGATGAAAAATGTAATGTATGATTTGATTTATGCTTATAATAAATGCACATGTATATGTAGATAATAATGCAATGTATGTGGTACTAATCATCTCATGCAGGATGTAGCAATATATGACAGGTACTAATCAAAAGGATGTTTCAAAGATCGAGAGTGAGGACTGGACACTTGTGTAGCCATGATGAACCCAGGAAAAAAGATGAGAACCTTCGATGAAGAGATCTAGAAGACAATCAAGAGAGCACCAAACACTGTCTCAATGCAAGCCTAGAATAAAAATGCAAGCCTAATCTAGATGCAACCCTAGGACTTGGTTGTTGGACTCATCTTATTATGATATAGAGCTTTTAGCAATGAACATTCTCAAGATGCCATACAACCCTCATTAACATTGCAATCATGAGAATATGATTATGACATAAGTCTTAGATTTGTCAGAATGAGGTGTAAGCATTAAGGCACAAGAAGTCATAATGACTTGAACACCTATTTCTTTTAATTTAGCAAGTTAACATAAGCATCAAAGCATAATTTCTAGAATGACCTAAATGTTTCTTGTGAACAAACACACCAGACACACAAGGTTTCCTTCCTTCACCAAAGAATGCTCGCAGTGACCCTCATGTTCACTTAGCAGGATGAGCGTTAGCAATTTTACTTGTAGCAGAAAGAAGTCACTCAAAACAAATAAGGAGAAGAACCAACCTCACCAAAGTTTCCATATAAAAGGAGTCGAGGTACACATGGCCATTCAATACATGATGAAGGCTCTTATAGTGGACACCCCTCTGATATAGATTCTTTGGATCATTGGAACTAAACCAGAAAATAGAAAGAAAAGAAAAGATCATGCCCCAATCTTTGCGTTTCTCAAACAAGAAAGACGTCTTAGATTCACTCGAGGGGAAATGATAAAGCGAAAGAACAACACACAAAAGAGAAAATCTCAGCACGTTCCAAAGAATCACAAATTCAGTTTTAGTTTTAGTTTAAGTTTGTGATCAAGCGGATTGAAGTTGGATCGAAAGAATACAGCGCAAAAAGTCATCTCGAAGAGAAAATCAGAGAGCTAAATGAAGTATCGGCAGGCAGATGCAGCAAAAAATACTTGTGACTAATACAAGAGAGATCTCAAAGTTACTAGAGAAACATCAGCAGGTAGACACAGTGAGAACCACTGGTGACTAACGTACAAGGGATCCTCAAAGAGAGAGATCCAAGTGATAGCTAGGTATTAGTAGACAGACACAGTGAGAACCACTGGTGATTGATACAAGAAAGCATCTCTGAAAGCGATAGGACAATGCCCCCTAGACCAGGAAGGTGCCCCCAAGTATAACCAGTTCCAATCCATGAAGAGTCAAGGAAAATCTTGAAGACAACTGAAAGCAAGTGCATGAGCTAGCAAGCCAAAGTAGGAAATGAACTAAGGTAGGAAACAAACTAAAGTAAGAAAGCGGGAAAGCAAACTAAAGTAGGAAAACAAGAGCTAAATGGTGTCGAGATGAGATATAGCTTCAAGAAACAAGAGGTGCCTATTTACCAGGTTTTCACCATCTTGGCAAAGATTCTATTTTTGCTACCATGGTACATTTTTCTTCTTTTTCAATTTTTTTGTTCTTTTCTCTTTTTTTATTTTTTTTGTATTTTTGAATATCTCTTTTTTTTTTGTATTTTTGATCTTTTGATTTTTTTGTATTTTCAATTTTTCTATTTGTTTTATTATTATCAAGGCGCCTGTTTACCAGGTTTTCACCAAGATAATAGATACATCAAAGTGCCTGTTTACCAGGTTTTCACTAAGATGATCATTTTTTCAGGACATTTTGCAATTTTTAGGATTTTTGACAATATACCATTTTTTTGGATTTTTTTGGGATCAATAAGTATGTACATGAGCACACAAAGAATGCCTCAGCTGTAGAATTTCTTCAAGTGAAGAGCATTGATAGGCTCTTTGAGTTGTTCTCCTTCAGTGGTGGAGAGTTGATATGCGCCAGACCCAAATGCTGCAGTAATAACATACGGACCAAGCCAGTTTGGTTCAAATTTCCCTTTCTAGACTCGCTGCTACTGATTTTTGGGGTTTTCTCTCAAGATGACATCACCCACTTGGAATTCCCTTTGTCTAAATTTCTTATTGTAGGCTTTAGATATCCTCTTTTGGTATGCTCGAAGATGATCAAATGCCACCTTCTAGCATTCATCCAGTAACTCAAGCTCTTGAAGCCGGGATATTCTATTTTCTTCATCAGTGATGAGGCCCCTCAGAGAGACTCGTAATGTAGGAATCTCAACCTCAATAGGCAATAATAGATTTTATCCATAAACCAAGGCAAAGGGCATGGCCCCCATTGGTGTTTGGATACTTTTTCTATAGGCCCATAGAGCTGGATTAATCTGGAGATGCCAATATCTACCAAATTTATGAACTGTTCTCTACAAGATTTTGAGAATTGTTTTATTTGAAGATTTTGCTTGTCCATTACCCTGGGGATAATAGATAGATGACCAATGCTGAATAATCTTGAATTTGGTGCATAACTCTTTTAGGTCCTTGTTCTTGAATTGTCCCCCATTGTCAGTGATAATGGATGAGGGTACACCATATCTACAAATGATATAGTTTAGTATGAACATAGCCACGGACTTGCCATCAGCTATAGCCAAAGGCACTGCCTCAACCCATTTAGTAAAATATTCTATAGCTATGATGATAAACTTATCTCCTCTTGAAGAAGAAGGATGTATCTGACCCACCAAATCAAAGGCCCATTGCTGGAATGGCCAAAAATTGATGAAAGGAATAAGCTCTTTAGTAGGAGCATGGATCAAATTTCCATGAAATTGGCACTGTTTACAAGCCTTGGCATATTGAATAGCTTCTTTCTCCATATCTGGCCAGTAATAACCAGCTCTAATAAGTTTCTGGGCTAACATCAGACCACTCAAATGAGACCCATAGATACCTTCATGTACCTCAACCAACGCATGTTTGGACTCATCGAGTTCTAGACACCTAAGGAGGGTACCATCTAGACCCCATCTATTCAAGTCATTTTCTATGATGACATACCGTGAAGCATTATGAATTAGGTGGCACTTTTCATTCTAGGTATAGGTGTCTAGAATGATTTGGTCATGAAGGTAGGAATAGATATGGTGGTAGTGGGATGAATCATGTCTAATGACTGAATAGATCATCCTAGATTCAGGAATGTCATAGGCAGGGTAGTGTAATGCCTCCACCAGGAATTCATGTCTGAAGTCATTTTCTAGCATTTGTAACATTGAGGTGAGAGTGGCCATAGCATCGGCTGCTTTATTGTTTGCCCTTGGAATTTGTTGGAAAGAAATGTGTGCAAAATACTATTTGAGATCATCTACCATCCATTTGTAAGGCACTAGCTTGTCATCCTTTGTTTGATAAATGTCATTGACTTGATTGATTACCAACTAAGAGTCTCCAAATATTTTGAGCTCATCCATACGCCATACAATGGCTATCTTCATACCATTAATGAGAGCTTCATATTTAGGAATGTTGTTCATGCAGGGAAACAACATTTTATAAGCTTTTGGCAATGAGTATCTTTGAGGTGTTATGAACAGAATGCCTGCACCTGATCCTTACTGAGTGAATGATCCATCAAAGAACATGCTCTAAGCTTGATGTATGATAAGCATGATGGATTCATCTGGGAATTCAATATTCAAAGGCTGGTGATCTTTCAAAGGAGCTTCCGCCAACTGATCAACAATTGCTTGTCCCTTAATAGCTTTTCTTTCCACATACTTAATGTCAAATTCGTTGAGTATCATAACCCATTTTGCTAGTCTACCTGCGAGGGTAGCCTTGCTCAGCAAGTACTTTAGTGGATCATTTTTTGTAATAAGCCTTATAGTGTGAACAAGCATATAATGCCACAATTTTTGTGAAGCAAACACTACTGCTAGACAAGCTTTCTCAATGACAGAATAATTCATTTCATATGAAACCAATGTTCTTCTGATATAATAAATGGCTCTCTCTTTGTTGTTATGATCCTCTTGAGCTAGGAGAGCACCCAAAGATGTATTTGTGGCTGAGATGTATAGTATAAGTGGCTTCCCATGAATTGGAGGCATCAATATAGGTGGATTAGCAAGATACTCTTTAATTTGAGTGAGTCCTCTGTCACATTCTTCATTCCATTCATAAGTCACACCCTTATGCAAAGTTTTAGTAAATGGTTGTGACTTGTTGGCCAACTGTGAAATGAAGCACCAAATGGATTGTAGCCTTCCCTGCAATCCTCTCATCTGATTGATGTTTTTAGGTGGAGGCATGTCCATAATAACTTGAACCTTTTTCGGATCAAATTTTATGCCTTTAGATGAAATGATGTAACCCAAGAGCTTCCCAAAAGTGACACCAAATGCACATTTTTTAGGATTAAGTCTGAGACTAAATTGTTCCATGCGGTCAAGTATGGGACCCAAATCTATAAGATGATTTTTCTGCTACATGCTTTTGGCTAAAGTTTTGTCCACATAATCTTCCATTGTTTTATGCATCATATCATGAAAAATGGTAGTGACAGCTCTCTGATATGTTTCTCTAGCATTCTTAAGCCCAAAGGGCATGACATTCCAGAAAAAGGTACCCCAAGCACATGTGAAAGAAATCTTTTCTTGATCTTCTAGCACAATTTTTATTTGATTATAGCCAAAAAAGCCATCCATCAAGGAATACATCTCATATCGTGCTGTCATATCCACTATCATGTCAATATTAGGCAATGGGAAGTCATCTTTTGGACATGCCTTATTTAGATCCCTAAAGTTTGTGCACACACAAAAGGATTTATCATGTTTGGTGACTGGAACAATATTTGAAATCCACTCTGCATAATCAATAGTCCTTATGAAACCATCCTTAAGAAACTTTTCTAGCTCTTCTTTGACTAAAAGTGTCACGTGTGGATGCATCTTTCAAAGCTTCTGTTTGACAGGCTTAATACCTGGTGCAATGGACAAATGATGCATGATTAGATTGGGGTCTAATCTAGGCATGTCAGAGTAAGTCCATGCAAAGTTTATTTTCTTTCTTTGAAAGAAGCTAGTGAACTCTTCCTTTTCTTTTGCAAATAATGACTGTGCTAGATGAATAATTTGTGGAGCAAACTTTGTACCCAAATTTACTGGTTGTGTCAGCTCAATCAATACTGATGATCTCTCTTGAAAATGGCTTGGGAGCGTATCAAGTATCTCATCCTTGGGCACCTCAGAGAGGTTTTCACCCTTAGATACATCTTTTATTTGTACTCTTTTTGGCTCTGATACTGCCACAATGTGGTTTTCACCATCAGAGCATCTATTTTTTCTTTTAATTTTTTGACTAAGATACTTGATATCCACCTCTGTCATGCTGACACTATTTTTTCTGGTGGAGGACATTACAAGTTCAATAGCATGGAGGTAACAGGCTAGAGAATAATCATTTTGGAACATTAGGACTTCATTGGATGAGGAAGGGGAGTTCCAATTTATCGGCTCAGGATTTTTGAGTGAGAGATAAGTAGTGACTAGTTCAATTATGTTCACGGTATAACCATCAAAAGTGTGGATGAGCAAGTGAAGACCTAGAGCGATGTCATACAAAGGAGCATTTGAATCCCTATAAGACCTCACATCGGAAGTAGAGGACAAGTTAATACCGATGGCGCCTAATTCATGTGACTTAATGCTAGACCCTTCACCTACTTCGAGAAGGTTTTCATAGGTATGCACCATGTCTATATCTTTATCATAAGTAGCATCAAACAAAGATTCAAACTCATATTCATGTGAGTCAGTACTTGATGTGTAAATTCCATTAGCACTAGTTGTACTATCTGACTCAGGTTCATCTCTTGTAGCCTTAAGAATTTGTTCTTGTTTGAATCTTTCTCGAAAGAGTAATGGCATGTAAGGTTCACCCACAAAAGTAGGGTCAACAGTTTGCATTCCCATCCACTGGTCATATGTTAGTGGGGTGATTGAGGAAGTTTCATCAAAATCACTTTCAGCTTCTACCTGATGGACAGGTATGACAAGTTCATCTGATTCCACAAAGAGTGCAGCAAGTTCCAGAGGAATAGGATATGGAAATGTGACTTCATCAGAGCTGGCCTCTGGATTTACCTCTGGAGTAGTATCTTCAAATTCTGGCTCAAGTTTAGGTTCTGGCACAAATTTGTTTATCCCTAAATGAAAAGGGATCTTTTTGAAGCCTAAGCCAGTAGTATCCTTTGTGTTGTGACCTATAGCTTCAATGGGTTTTAGTAAACCATTGTCATTCATTCCTATAGGACCACTCCCTTTATAGTCAAATTGTTTCATGATCTTGAAGGCCTCGTTGTATGGCTCTTGCTCTAAGTCTGGAGGTGGAGTAGTCATTTCAAATGTTTCTTTTCCTTTATAGATCCAAGCTGTGATAGCTCTTTCTTCATCCTCATCTTATAAAGGAGTAGAGGCCCGTACAAAGACACCATCATAGACTATTTGAGGAGAGTCATTAGAAGTTTTGTTGCTCTCAAAAGGTCTCCCATAAGAGCATGGAGATAGAGGGAGAGTAGCCAGTGATAGCACAAGTTCAATTTGGTATTCTCCCATGCCTGCATCCTTAAGTTTCAGAGTTTGTTCCATTTCTTTAAGCTTAGCATCATAGAACTCAGTGGACTGTCCATTAGCTAGAACAAAGCTATCTGCAGATTGGGTAAGGGTGTTGCAAGAATAATTGGTATTAGTAGGCATAGTGACTTCCTCTCCATGGAATGGAAACTTAATGCATTGATGGTACATAGACAGAATAGCCTGCATCTCATGAATCCATGGCCTACCTAATAGAATGTTGTAGGAAAGAGGAATGTCAAGAACTTGAAAGGTAACATCTCTCTCAATAGGTCCTACATGGATAGGTAGCACAACTAAGCCTTGGGATTTGTGTTCTTCCTCATCATAAGCTTTAATAGTAATCTTTTTATGGGAATCTATACAATTCTCATCATAACCTAGCTGGGTAAGAAACTTAGTAGAACAGATATTGAGACTAGCACCATTGTCTATGAGCACTTAGTGAATGTGCTTAGGACCTATCATGACCTCTATATGCAAGGGAGCATTATGCGGATGGCTCAAAGAGTGATCATCCTCTTCAGAGAAGGAAAAATAATGAGGCAAAGTCAAATGACCCACCATAGATTGGAACCAATCGAGATCGATATCTTTGGGGACATTTGCCTCGGTGAGGGCTTTATCCAAAATCTACCTATGAGCAAGTGAGATCTTCAATAGCTCAAAAATGGTGATCTGAGCATTGGTTCACTGGAGCTGATCCAAGATGCTATAACTAGTTGTGCTAGATGTAGGAACAGATTTTGTATTCTTGTTGGCAGGGCCAACAGCAGTCTTATCCGCAATTTGCTTCGGAGCAAATGTAGAAGTATCGGGACCTTTCAAAACAAATCTTCCACATGATCAAGTAACAACATTGGTACAATCTTGAGGTTGTTTAGATTCAGACAAATGAGATGTGGAACTACGCAAGATGAAAGGAGTCTTAGGTTTGGGAGCATCGTCACTCCCCTTAATAGTAATCACATCGCAATACTCAACTCCAATAGGTTCGATCATACCAATGACATTGTCATCGTTAGTTTACGTGTAATTGATCTTAGCATTGGTATTTTCAGTGTTTGAAGATTTACCCTTCTCGTGAGGAGGGAAGGGATCCTTAAATGCTTGATGGTTTGAATTCTTGTTATGGCCATCCACAACAATATCACCGCTATCAATCAAGTCGTGGACCTTGTGCTTCAACTGAAGACAAGTAGAAGTCTTATGACCCTTATTCTAGTGATAGTCACAGTAGGCATTGTCATTCCACCAATGAGGTCGGGGTTGTGGGTCATAGAGATGCTTTTCCAAAGGAGTAAGAATATGATTCTGCACAAGAGTTTTATAGACCACATCAAGTGGTTCTCCCAAGGAAGTTAATTCACGCTTGGGTCGAGATGCCCAAGGTTTGTTCCTAGAAAACCTTGAAGGTTGTTGATTTTCTATCACAGGCTTTTCAGTAGCTTTGATCACTTGTATGCTTGAAGAGAGATTGAAAATAGACTTGGTAGGATTTGGGGTCACATTGTTGACCACTCCACCATTCACAACATCTCTATTCTTGTTGACAAACTTTCCTTTATCTTTATTTGAGTTTGAAGATCCTTGTTTATTGTCTTTGTTCAAAGTCAATTCCCCTTTCTTGATCATAAAGGCCTCTATTCGCATTGCTTGTTTGATCATACTATCAAAGGTTAGGGGACCTTGTAATTGCACTTGGTATCTGAATTCTAGGACAAGATTGTCCAAAAAGATGTCTGAGTACACCTTGTACATAATTGTCTCCACCTTTGGAGAAATGTTAGAAAAGATTCTCCTTGTCGCTGCTTCAAATTGCAAATATCCTGGATGCTGAATATTATGTGAGTAATGTTGGAGAAATAGATTAGCCATTTGATCAAAAGTCTTAATGTTAGTGGACAATAGAGAAAACCACTCCATAGTTGGTCCACCCAGGCTATGAGGAAATAGGTGCATAAAGTATGTTTGATCATGTATGAATTCCATGGATAAAGCACTGAACTCTCTTACATGATCTTGGGGATCAGTAGCACCCAAGTACTTATTATATTTAGGGAGCTCTACACCTCTAGGAAAAGGTGGCATATGAAGACTCTTATCAAAGGGGAAAGGACAAATGCTTTCCATAGTGAATTGTTGTGTGGGTTTGTCCTTATTCTTTGCAAGTTGACTAATCTGATCTTGCATGTCTCGGACCATCTTTTGCAACTTGGTGGTCTTAGTCTCTTCTTCTTTGGCCACAAGCATTTCAACTTGAAAATCTGAGGGTAATTTAGCCCCTTGTTTGGCCAGCTCAAGAAAGTATTTTTCTTTCTCCTCTAGAAGGATGATCTCCATCATCTTAATAAGACTCTTGTTTGCTTTTGCGGCATCTATGTCATTTTGAGTTATTGTGTCATCGCCCTCATTGTCAAGGATCTCATAAATTCTTGGGATTTGATCTTGACTTTGATTGAAAGGGGGAGGATGATAGTGATGCACTGATTGATCACCTTGAGCTTTGTTCTGAGCTTGGTACTAATTCTAATCATTCTAGGATTGATCATAATGTTTCTCATTTTGAGTTTGAGTGTGACATTGGTCATTGGAGGATTACCATGATGTTGGTTGTTTTGAGACTGGTCATAAGTTTGGTAGTATTTGCCTGGTTGGAAGTCGAATGGATCTCCCATCTTATCATAGGACTATGCAGCAAATTAAGACTCAGTAAAATGATATGAACAATGTCAAAAGGGTTCAACTAAGGTAACCTTTGGCACTCTAATAGGATCAAGAGGATGAATAGGTTCAAATGAGTCGATATCATCAACAGGATCGATAGGTTCAATGATAGGACTAGTCCAAGGAAGTGGTTTTCCAAAGTTATGAAATAATGAGTTATTTTGGAAGAATGAGTTGTCTTGCTCTTGGAATGAGAAACTAGGTTGCACTTGAAACAACAAATTAAAACACTCTTGGAACACCGGAGGTGATTGAGACAGGCTATCTTTCAAAGTACTCAATGAAGAACTTGAGGATCCCTCACAATGTTTAGATTGCACAATAGGTTTGAGACAACTTGTTTCCTAATTACGAGGTTTACCTCTACCTTGACCAGTATTATGAATGGGATAAGTGTTTCCACTTCGAGTCATGACAATCATAGATGAAGATGAAATGAGAGAAGACTCGGGATAATGCTAAAACTCTATCTCTAAGGATAAAAAAAAGGATATAAAGGCTAGAACAGCCAAGATGTGAAATGCACCTGGTATGAATCATCAGGAGTATGGCTAGAACAGCCAAGATAAGACTATCATGATGCAGGGTGCAAAAGCACAAAGAGATAAGACAAACAAAGGAGAGATAGAATGAGTCAAAGCAATAATCAATCAGTTTGTAGCTTGAGACACTTAGTTTTTGATAGTGAACGAAAGGAAAATGGACAAAAAAGACCTTAGACAAAAACCAAATCAAGTCAAAACTTCACCAATCAATAGGAAATAAGTCTTTGTTTTGAAAACTAGGGTACAGGTTCGCATGAGAAAGTACCAGGCTTCACGTGAGAAAATGTCAGGCTTCACGTGAGAGAATGAAATCTTGCATGAGAAAGTGTTCAGTTTCTGAAACTTCACACGGGAAAATACAAGTGTTTGACAATTCAATGCAGATTTTGAGATAAAAGATAGGTTTTGAGACACAACACAAATGGTTCTCAGATAGAAAATCTATTTTCCAAATAGTGTAAAGGATAGTTTAATCAACAATCTTAGTTTGAAGGTTTCAAGCACTCGTTTACAAGCATAAATATTTGATCAAGCAATGGTGACACAAGAAGTAGTCATAAACATACCTACCGAGGACAAAGCAACTTGGCAGTATCATGGGAGTCTTTGTTTAATCATGATGGACAAGTTTAAGACTCGATAAAAAACACATAGTTATCCCTACAAAAAAAATGGTGAGAAGACAAAACCTTTGCCTCACTACTTATGCGCATGCGTTCACCTCATACAGTCGTGTCACCCCCTAGAGGGCACCCATGTTTTCAATGTTTCCAAGGACTCAATAGTATATGTTTCAAGGTCACCCTTGAAGTAGGGGCCAGCATCATATACCACCTTCAAGCATCCAGGTGCATGCCTATGGTGAGAATCTGTGGGAGAGATTCTTCCCCCTCCCTATGCAAAGATTATGCCTCCTTCCGGAGGTGATCCGGGTAGGCAAATAACTAAGAAAAATTTTTAGTGGGCTTTCATTCACACTAACCTGCAGTTCCCCCAATACAAGGCTGAGGCCTCACAGCCACACCAACACCTGAAAGTCATACACCCCCACAAGCAGGGCTAGGAGTGGTGCCGCTCAATATAATAGACGGAGCCTTCTCAAGATGATAGTCAAAATCAAGAGAAGGAAGTTAACATGGTTTTGCAGTCTTTAGACTCAACAAAACATTCTTTATTATAGTGAGGTAGAATCATCAGCGATAGGAGCGTACTCACTTGGGTCATTCCCATAGGTTCAACTTCTGGCAAGCCCTCTAAAGGTGACACAACTTGGCTTCGATCTGAGGGTTTGATTTTTTATTTCTCTCAAAAGAGAGAAGAGAATACTTCTCTACCTCTTCACTTCACCCAAACACATCAAGCATATTCATCACTGAGCTAGCTTCACTCCACCAAATCAACAAGCTTTTGGGTTTCTGGTTCTCTCAAAGAGAGAAGAGCATAATCCCCTGGCGAGTAGAAGTGCTAAAGATTCACTACATTGGTTTGCTTTCCTAGGTATCCATCATTTTAGCAACATCTGGGTCTCGGTTTCATTTGTGGCCATCACTTCCATGTAATGAAGAGCCTATTCCCCTACTTTTCATTTAGGACCCTTGAGAAATTTGAACAAAGCCCTAATTATACTATGTGAATGAAAGCAAGAAAACAAACACAATGTTTTAAATGATCTTTGGCAATTGTCATGCAAGCAAACTATTAGCAAGTTTTATGATCTTCGACAAAGTGACCTACAGACCACTATTATGTTGTGATAGAAACAAATATATGAAATCAACAGCAGAAAGCAAATGTCAGGAAAAAACAACAGTAAATTATAGAATCTAGAAATTTAACCGATTGACAGTAAAACTTCACGCGAGGAAGTGGAGTGTTGCGTGTAACACCCCGCAAGGGAACCCAAGAGAATTTAACCCTAAACATGCTACTAAGTTTGGTGAACAATTTTTTTTTCTAAAGTTAACATACAAGATAAACAATAATGTGGAAGCAATTACCATTTATTCACATTGAAACAACATCCAAAATAGATTACAAGACTCAAGGGTTCCATGACGTAGAATTATGTAAGAATAAAACACAACTAAAACTAACATCAATAAAAGATTCCATAACTTATAAATTGCAATTACATGATAACAATAAATACAATTCTCATGGACTTCCATGATAACTAATAAACTGACATCCACTGCACATGTCGCAGGGTATGTAATAATAAAACTAACATAAAAGTACAATGACCAGATTAGGTATCACAGGCGATACACTAATACATGATTACAAATAATGAAGATAAGAGAGAAACATCAATGAAGAAGTATCAAAAGAATCCATCTGTGAAATCGCCATCAAGCACTAGCACCAGGACGTCGAATCTCAAATGGTAAAGAATCACTACCACCCGTCCGTGTAGAACCACAAAGGCCTACCCCACCGTGCTGAGGAGATAATCACAAACCCCAATCGAATAACCAAACAAAACAAGGATAAAACTCTAAGAAGAAGGATCCTAAAAAGCACTCTAACTAAAGATAACATAACAAAGATAAAGGTACAACTCACTAAATCAGAGGTAACCGATACATGTAGAATAACCAGACTATGCATAGGAAGGTGTCATCATGTACGTCTAACCCTTGAGTTTTGTCCTGGTAATCTCTTTGGATCCTGGAACCCAAGTGACCTTACATGGTATCAATGACCTCTCGTAAGGACGAAGTCATCAACTATGCCAACTCATCCCTTAAAAGGGGGCTAGTCATCTTCTCAACCCATCTTAGTCTGTACTAGCACTAACACCTAGGTGAGGACTCATATCTTATTAGGTTCATTTATCTCCCCTTAATTATATTAAGTTATCACTTGATTATTGAAAACTTACAATATGTGATCCTGGTAGCCACTTGAGGGCCCTAGCGCTTATTGCAAGCCACCTCCTATAACATATCTAGGTAAACTACCCTAGGCTCACAGATCTCTCCTAGATCTAATCAGGTATACAACTACGTAACCTCATATCCATTTTCACACAAAAGAATTAGATATGGTTATAGAGATACCACAAACAGAATACAGTATAACATGAGCCCAATGGTCAAACAGGAGTGATAATCAAATAGAGTACACACACACCAAACATAACTGATAACATGAACATCTGACTCATACCCTAGCCTCTGTATTCCCCTAGGTCATCTAGAACCTGATAACCCATACTGTAATAGAAGACACAAAGAATACACAATTACATCAATTTGAATTGAAATAAAATCCAATACGTTGCATAATCATCATAAATAGACTTAAGAATAAGGTCCACGAGGAAATTCTCACAATAATCATATCCAATAATATCATAAGTAAATCAAATTGCCTAAGAAGTAACATAGAATCCATCATAACGTAAATACCCAATCTCGATAGAAAATAATCAAAATATTATACTATGAATGGTAATCATTAAGTTGCAAGGTTAAAATCTTAACACCCTACAAATGGCATTCTTATAATCGAATGATTAATACAAAATTATGAAAACTATAGATTTCAATGACCCTTGATTTAAATTTTCTAATAAAATTGCACTTATGTTAAATAAGAAATTTCATTAACAAAGATTAACATTATTAAATGAAACTCCATTATTAATAATAAGCAAAACATGATAATAGAATTTTTATTAATATAATATTTTTATAAATCATATTAATAAAAAAATTAACTTACTAGTAAATTAAAAACACCATAAAAAATTCATCTACTAACAAACTATTTATTTAAATAAATGTTAATCCTTAACAAATTATATATATATAAATATATAATAATTTATTAATATTATTAAATACCATTTAAATCAGTGCATTTTAAATAACAAATAAAAGTAAATAAATAAATAAAATTTAATAATAAAAAAGAAAATGAAGTTTTTTTTCCAAAAATAGCAAAGTGCGTGGGGGGGCCCGCGACCACCCACCACCCCTGTCCACACAGCAGGCCTAGCCCTACCAGCGGCAGCTCTAGACTATCGTGCGGCAGTTCTAGACTGTCGCACGTGGCAGGTACACCGCACAGGGAGATGTGAGGGAAGGGGTAAGGGACAGGTGGTCCCCGCCCCAAACTTAATCAATTTTTTTTTAAAACAAAAATTTTCATAAAAAAAAATTTATTTAAAAAGTTTTTTTTTAACATTTTCAAATCCAATACAAACTTTATTCTTAACTTTGTTTTATTTTTTTTTAACACACAAAATTATATATATTTTTATAACTTGTTAATAAAAAATATATATGTATACTTGAAAGCTCATAATATAATTTAATAGGCACTGTTTCCAAAAATGGATTTTACACAGGTCTGGAGAATTTTTCCAGAATTGGAAAATTCTAAATTTTACACATGAATATTTTCTTTTGTCTTTTCTTTATTTTGTTTTTCACCAATGTTTTATTTTGTTTGCAACCACATACAATTTACTAATAAATTAAATAGTAAATTAAGGATTTTATTATGTAATTTTTCTTTTGACTGTCATTTTTGACAGAGAGTTGTATTTTTCACCCAGAATGAAAAATTTCCACTCAAAATGAATTTTTGAAGACAACCCAATTATTTAATTTATTCATACTATAGAACTAACTATAGAGAGTTTAATTTTTCATTTTCCAGGTGTTCTAGGATGAATTTTCTCTCCAAATTTGGACAGCATAACCCTACTGTGCCAAGTTAATATAAAAATATGAAATAACATTCTAATGAGTTTTCTAACCCTCAAATTTAAAGCATAAATAGAAAATAGATCTTAATCTATAAACTGAAACAAACATAGAGAAATTGTAGAAAGAACTACTGATGAATCCACAAGAAAACTCCACAAATCCCTACCTCAATTCCAATGCTAAATACTAAATAAGAAGGCCTATAGAATGTTGAAACCCTTAGATTTGACAACAGAAAAGCTCCACCTGCAGATCTGAATCACAGTGCATACAATCCCAAATCCAAGTGCAAGCAACCTTCACCCATAATTCATGCACAATCTCCAAAAGTTCAAGAACACAAAGCAAACACAAAAACTCCAAAAGCTCTCTCCAAAATTGCTCCAACAAACTGATTCAATCAAAATGAATGCAAAATCCCCCTATTAGGGATTCAACTCCACTTAACAAGCAAAACCCTAGATGACTCACACAGAACTCCTAATCAAACTCTCTCACTTTTGTTGAGAGAAATTACTAATTAATAATTAAAATAAATATAATTGTGCACAACTCAACTTAGTCTCCTAAAGACAAGTTGTCACTTTTTCACACAAATCACTTTCAAACTCAATAAAGCACATGTTAATAATAAAATCTATTATTAAATAAATTAAATACTTAATGCATCATGAATTCATGCAATTAATTATTTAATCATTTAATAATACTCACAAGCATAATAAAATCTAATTCTCAATAAAATACTCAATTAAATCCAAATAATCAATTATTTGATTTTAATTAAATTTCATCATAATAAACTTAGGACATAATCAATATTAATTTCCAATACTAAAATAATTAACTTTAATTTAATTCCCTCAATTAAATCCTAGAAGCATAATTAATCATTGAATTCAACTATGCACCTAACATTGATATTCACATAAAATAAATCTAAATTGACAGAATTCAACTATAATCCATAAATTAATAATCACCCACATAATCATAAATCAACTGAATCATGCAAAGTAAAAATCAAACACAATAAATCAAACAAACTCAGGAGAAGGGATCCACGAATTCATGCCAACCAGATGAATTCAGGTAGGGTAGTAAGACTGACACTTGTCCAATCCTAGGATAATTTGGCTTAGGTTAGGGTTTGGGTCTGTGTATTATCTCCCCTCTTTACCATTGATATGAATGTTTGCGGGCATGCTCACTCCTGCCAATTTAGGGAAGATGATGCCCTGTACCTGCAAACCTGTCACCACAAGATGAAGCATGTACATACAATAACATATAACAAACAATGATAGGGTATGGTCAGCCGTGTGGATCTCGACTACATGAGTAACTACACCTTTGTCCTCTACCAAATAAACACGTCAAACAGATGCAAACACAAGATAACCATACACATGCTAGTATGGGATTAGTACCATTAATCAATATAAAACATAAACATAGCATCAAATGATATCAACATCTAATCTATGCAATAACCTGATACACATTCAACGAACAGAAATCCATAATCATCATTTATTAACATAATAATCGATCACATCAAAAGTGACCTAAAAGAATTCAGTCAAACACTGAAACATAAAGAATCCTAAAAGTGAACTACAGGCGGGGTACTACACTGCGTGCAAGAAAGTACCAGGGTCTACATGAGAAAGTACTATTTCACGCGAGAGAGTGCTATCAAAAGAAAAACTTCACATGGTACACTCAGAAATCTTGCACGAACTTTCATACACAAAGAAGTACGGACGTACGACAGATTGCAAAATTCAAAAAAAGTTTAAGATTGATGAGGCCAGAAATCAATTTTCTGCCCCACGGTGGGTGCCAGAATGTCTATAGCTGAACGTGGACATCTAATCCAGCCATATACACAACATAGTCATTGCTCACAAATTGAATTACGAAAATGAGTATGAATTACTCAATTCACAGATTCATAGTGAATCGACCTATTGCCTCCTAATTAGTTGGGGTGTTTAATTACTCTCAGATTGGAGAGCCAACAACCATTAGACTGAACTAAGACGAAGGATTTAAAAGCATGTAAGATTGAATAAAATGAAATTAAGCTAAGATGAATATGCAATTAATTCTAAGAATGAAGATGCAATTACACTAAGAACTTGAAAGAAATGTGCAAATTAAACTAATAACAATAAGCAAATTATGCTAGTATGAGAATTCAATTAACAATAAAATGAGAATTAAACTAATTGCAATGAAAGCTTGAAAATATGAAAATGAGACTAAAATTCGCTATAGTTTATGTGCTCTCAAATTGTCCTCCTTTTCGAATGAGGAAGAAGTTTCATTATATAGACAAGCCCGGGAAGAGAATGAAGAGGTTCTTGAAATGAAATGGTTGACTCTTCATTCCCAATTGAGACAAATATTAAGGAATTACTTAATTAAAGAATGAATTATTGCCACATATGGGTGACCCTTTGAATATTTTGAATTATTAGATCCAAATAAGATAATACATTCAAATAACCAAGTAATATTAATTCATTTTATGTGTATTAGCTAAAGGGGGTGGATTTTTAATTTAATTTAAAGCACTTAGGACTTTAGAATTAAATCAATTTATCATAGGGATTATTTAGCTAATAAATTTGAATACTTAGGAATTAATTATAGTGTGAGATTAATGCAAATTAGGGTTTTTGCAATTGACATCAAGTCAAAATAAAGTCAAGTAGGAGAGAGAAAATTGCCTAGTAAAATAGGACTTTGAAGATGTGAAATTGAAGAAAATGCACCAAAATTGATTGAAATTATTAGGTGCCAATTTTGGGGTATTACAATTCCAAGTAGGATATGAAAAGGATAATTCATTTCAAACTAATTGTAGCACTTATGATTGACTTACAATACAATCAAAGACACATTATAATAAAAGTGAAATGTGTGTATTCTTAGTTGTGTGTGTGTGCATGTGTGTGTGTGTGAGATATGGTATGTAAGATGTAGCATATATGTGGAAGGAAATATATGGAAGATACAAATAATTAATAACAAATTATAATATGTGATATATAAATAAGAATACATATCAAACTTATATTGTATAATAATAAATATGAATTGAGATACTAATTATTATCTACTATAAGTTTATATGATGAATATACAAGGGTTCATACATAAATTATAAACCTTATCTTATGATTTAGTTAAGGTATAAATACAACATAAATATTTTATGAATAAAGTTTTGGTTTGTGGTTCCTCTTTGTTAACATTTTGGTTACATTGTTGATATCCTAGTGATGATGAGAGAAGTATATAAAACTTATAAAAAAAAATTATGAATAGAAAGGCTTAAAAAATAAAAAGTTACATATAGAAAGGAAAAATGTTTGATGTCTTTTGATAACATGTACACTAGGTTGTATCCTATGAGAGGGGTTAGCACCTACAGGATGATGAATAAAAAGGGAAGATCCTAAAAGGTATCACAAAGCGATACAAATAATAAAGATAAATCTAGAATGAGTCAATAAGGATGAGTGAAATTATTAGTGATTTATTTTATTAAAAAGAAAAAACCCATGAAAAAATGAGATAGAAAGAGAGAGAGAGAGAGATTATGGAAGAGATTAAGTTGGCAATAGAAATGAAAATAGAATAGAAAATACCAAAACAAGTCCAAAATAGATAATAAATATACTATAGTAAAATGAAGGTGACTAGAGAATCATATTTAGAGTGTCTTAGGAGGGTTACTACTGATAATGATAATAACTTTGATAATACAAAGAGTATTGAAAATAATAAGAATATGAAGAATGTTAGGAGAATTTTGAGATTATATTATCTAGGGGACAAATGGTACCACTCAACTACAATGACACATATGAGAAGAGACTTATTTATAAGAGAATAAGAAAATATGAACAAATTGGAATCTTATATAAAATATTATAAATAATTTGATTTAATCAAGGGAAGCCTTAGGAACTATAGTGTGTATCCAATGTCCAACTTTTGAAATTATTGACTCAATAGCCATAATTTGAAGTGAATCTACCATATGTTGGTGTCACCATTAATTACATGGGTTTGAAGATTTATTAAACCCAATCATAAAATTAAAACCTTTGTATTTCAATGCAAAATACTAATAAAAAGTAGTTAAAAATGTGAGATTACAAAAGGAAAAGATAATGAAAAATAAAGAGTTGTAAGAAAGATAATTTAAAAGGACATGTCTAATAAATTACCCAACAAAATAATTGATAATTTTGTAGAAGGATGAGATATTCTTAAATATAATTTAATAAAATATCATTAACTAACAAAAAGTTAACCAAAATATCATTTTCTAAAATAAAGTGGCACCTAAAAGAGTCGACTCTTCTAAACAAGACTTATCCCCCGTGGCACTTAAGTAAATAAGAACTTTGTGTTGGGATGCATTTAGTGGAGAATTTTGAACAAATGAAGAATCAAAGAGAAGATAACGCATAGTCCTATGTAAATATTTATGGAGAGAAGAATTCCTTGAGTTGAAATTATTCAAGGACGAGGGTAGGGTAAGAAAGTTGGTTAAAAATAGAAATATATCAAGACAACTATTAAAGATTTCAAACAAGAGAAACCTAAAGGATTAAGGAAAATCAAGTCGGTGAAAAGGAAATTAAAGAATAAAATTTACCAAATAGTGACAAAATAAAGGTTCTATTATCAAAATAGTGGAACAACACCACATCAAGCTACTAAAATTTGGCAAGAAAACTAAAGAAGTTATTAAAAATATACTTGTCTTATAAGTGATGAGGCCCTTAAATGGTATATGATAAATAATGGATTGACTTAAAAATAAAAAATTTAAGCAACTCCTAGTTTATGAGTCTCTTCAAAAAGTGTAAACAAGACAAGGGATATGACAAATTAAAGGAGATACAATAGAGGAATTTGATCGAAGATTCAAAGGGGTGGAGAGAAAACTTGAGGAACTAGTGACATAAAAAAAATAAAGTAGAAATTTTTTTCTCTAAAATTATACTTGCAATCAAGGCATCCTTGGATCAGAGAATTTTTAAAACATATACGTGTAGAGGTAGTGGAGTTTGCCTACATAATTGAAGTACAACCCTAGAGGAGGGAAAGTGAAAGTGAAGAAAACATTGAAATAGAAATTTTGGAACTAGATTTGGAATAATTGAAGAATAAAAAATAAATTTTAGCAAAAATTGGTAGCAACATTTGACACCTATCAAAAGAAAGAAAAATTGGTATGCTTATTGCTTTAATGGTACACATATAAGAAATTGACGCTTAGTACTAGAAGTAAAGAAAAGAGTTGCAAAATTATGAGTGGACTTTGTTAAACCTCTAAAGAGGTTAAAAAATATTTTCAATGGAATTTAAAGAGAGTGGGTTAGCCATTAATTATATGACTTGCCTTAATTATTGTTATGGTTAAGAGATGAAGACGAATACAAAAGCTAGCATAATCATATATGTGGAGATAATGTATCCATCCATAAGGGGATGAAAATGGGCAAATAGTCAATAGAAGGGGATTTCTATAGGTACAATTGTGAGAATCACTAACCAAATTTGAGAAATGAACACAATATAAATACAATACAAGATGCAACACCTCAAGTCCTAGATGAAAAACCATCTACCAAAATATGGGCATTATTATAATAATATTAGAAGCTACTAAATGAATTTAGAGGAGGATACAATGATATGGGGCACCATGTTAATAATTATAGGGAAGACAAAAGAGGTTTACAAATTATGTAAATAGTCTACCCATGATTAATTTAGTTGTATGTGAGTAGTGAAATATTAAATAAGAATGACTAGACAATCACTAAGAGTGAAGAAATATTTGAGTTAAATGTACCAAGTGTTAGGGTTCAAGAAAACCAAAGTAATGAAAAACATATATTATAATGCATAATAAAAGGTAGAATGATAATTTAAAAAACATAGATTTAACATGGTTCACCCAATATAGGCTACATTCATAAAGAAACACCCCTCCACTTTCTTTAATTGTCCAATGAAGAAACAAATTACAATCTCATAAATTCTAATATTTTATCTAGTCACTTATTTATCAAGCCTATTTTTTGGCAATTTGCATATTAAACTAACTACTAAATCCTTTATTAAATAATGGGTAATTTTTTCTTAAGGGGAACTACCCCAAACCCTTACCTTGGGCCTTTCCCTCAATCCTTGTAAGAGGGGCTTGTCCCCCCTTCCACTCCCCTATTCATTAATTTGGGTGGAAAATATGACTATCAAAGTCACCAAAATTTAATCCCAACAATATAATCAATCACTACATACCAATACCAAGAGAGGTAAAATTAATCATGAGAATACCCAAAGAAAACCCCTTGATAATTTGATGTGTTAGTCAATATAGACATCAAATGACAAGGAGAAATGAGAAAACCTATTAAAAAATAAGATTAACTATAAAATTATTTGGTAAAGAAGAGTTATTATGGAGGAAGGCTATAACCAAATATAAAAGGGAAATATGATATTTGCAGTTACAAGAGGTGAAATAGATACCTCAAGAGGTAAAATGATCATACACGATTTACATCAAGATGATGTAGAGAAATTTTGTTCTAAAAGAGTATATGATCTTATATTGGCTAGGGATGAAATAATTGTGTGGAAGAAAATAGAGGGAAGATGAGCAAAGAGATCATTTTTAAGAGAAGAGACCATTGCTATTAGAAGAATTAGCAATTTTTGTATAATAAGAAAAAAAAAAAAAAAAACATTGAGACAATTAACCAAATAATGGAACAAACTTAAAGAGGTTAATATGAAATGAGTAAGAAGAATTGACAAAAAATAGGAAAAATGAAAAAAGAAACCTATTTTATTAGAATTAAGAATCTAGGACGAATGGATGAAGCATATGTAGGTATACTTGCGGGTGTATATAAGCATCATGCTAAGGGAATTTAGGGAAATTTAGGGAAAATTGCCTTAAATGATAACCCATGCAATGTTACATTAGATAATAGAAAATTAATTATAGGGACCTGAAAGAATATAGAAGTAAAATTAACAAGGATGTAGACTTTAATGTCATAGAAATTAATGATCTTTTAATGAAATTAGTATCCTACTAAGTTTTGAATAGTATGTTGACTGTAATGAAGTATTTGACTCATAACATGAAGAAATAATATTTCATGAAGATAATATGGTTGTGCATATACCATTATAAATCATTATGAGTGACATGCACATGAAAGAGATAACAAAAGAAGAGGGTTTGGATGTTGAAGAGGATTATAAATATTTATACTCCTTATGAAGTGTTCTTAAGATCAAATAAAATGAAGATATTGATTTAGAAAGGGAAATTACAATAAAAAAATAGTCAGTATGACATAAAGATTGAGGATGAGACAAGAGCGTGACTTCCAAGTGAACCAAAGATAAACTTGTCAAGAAGGATTTTAGGAGATAAAAAGGCATATAATCTAAGAAGGGTTAATAAAACAAATCAATATAGAACCACAAAAGAAAATTTATCTCGAGAGAATGATAAAATTGATACAAAATAAAATAAAATAAAATATTTAGCCTAAAGGTTATACCATATTACTAGGAAAGTTCCCATTTGTAAATACCTTGTTACTTAAGGGTAGGTTTCTTTATAAGCTACCTAGAAATCATAGAATAAAAATTTTAAAAGGAAGACTTAAAAATTAAATCTTTAGATGTCACCCTAGTATGTAATGCAAATCATTGGTGACATATAATTGACCTAAAATTCTAAAATGGGATTCATTAAATTTACTTATTAAAATAAGGTACTTAACTAATGAGGGAGACTTACAACTCACACTAAAGTATTCTGGAGAAATCAACCCAAAGATACTCTTGAGATATTATATTAGAGAATGCGATAATTGAAATGATGAGAAATGGGATCCTAACCTAGAGATATAAAATAATATTCCAAACCAATATCATTTATTGGAGGAAATAGCCACAAAGATCCAAATTTAGTCCTGAGGAGGTATGAATTGTGTATGATTATTTTCTCTTTTTTATTTGATTTAATTTGATTTGATTTGAATATGTAATGACAGGGTAACATGAAGTAAAATTGACATGATTTAGCATAAACAGATAAAAAGATATTAGAAAGATAACACAAAAGTGCAAATCTAGAAATAAGATATAGAAAGGAACCTATCACTAAACTCTAAGCCTGAAAATTCAAGTCAAGTATGTTGGGTGCCCTATATTTGGAGATTTTTTTGTCTACTACAACTTTAGATTCCAAATTAGGATGCTTTGTAGATCACTTCCTCTAAATTTTAGCCAAAATTGTTCGTTAGGTGTGCAGATCAACATAGACCGTGAGTATTTTCTTGTTCAAAATTTGGAATTGTGTACCTTTGTCCGCTCTATGAAATCCCACAACTTTTGGCTATTGGATATGTAAAATACACACATAAAAGAGGGAAAATATATTTTTGTATGAGGGGTTTCGTAAGTCAAACCTCTTGTTTATGTTTCCACCTCCACTACATCAATTTTCATAAATAAAAATAAGCTTACCCCTAGTTGGGCAAGGGTTAAATAAAAAATGAAATACTAAATTTAAATGATATTATCTTATGATTGATAATAGTGGCAATGCAATTATCTTTAGATAAGTCCTCCAAGTGTTGATGCAATAACTTGAGAAATCATAAAAAAATGCATCATGAAAACATAAATGAAAAATTGTTATAGCTTGTTGCTCCTTTGACTTATAATAAGTTTTGAAGGAATTAGGAATGCTTGAGTTATAACTTATGGATTAGGATTTTAGAATGATAAATGAATTTCATATATAGTTTATCATGGTATTATCACATTTAGGTCTACTTCCATTTTTCATATACAAAAATTGAGGCCAAAATAAAAAAGTGGAAGGTCGACACTAATAATGGCTCAAATTTTGAGGACTTTGGTTGGTCAACCATATATAGTGTGGTGTCCAAAAGGGTCCATCACACCCAAAAATGGTTGGGGAACCCAAAATGTTCTAAATACAATTTTGAACGTAGCTTAACCAAAATGAGGCCTCTGAAAGGAGATTCATGAATGTTGGGGCTTATGATGCCAAATTGGGTCCTAATTTGAGTATTTGATAGTAGTAGGATAGGATAGGGCTCTTCACCTATGAAAATTTTCCAAGATTCACTATCACTCATAACTAATGCCTCTTCTAGATCTAGGTTCATCCACACTACCATTGAAATAAAATATACATCTCCAATCATCATGTGAATACCCTTTAGGTGGTTATCTATGCCTTGTAGACCTTGGAACAAGTTGAGTTGGAGGTTCTTCCTCCTCTTTAAAAGGTTTAGATATAAATGAGCTCTCCTCAACTTCTTATCTATCTAGAGGTCATGATTCACTCTTGATTCAACTTTCTCAAGTGTAGGAGGTATTTGAATCACATCTTCCTTCCTTTTTGGTTTATTTTGGATGCAACGTAACAAAAATATGGTTAGTTTCTATAAAAATAAAACTTATACTATGTATCACCTTATATGTAATAGGGTGCCAAAACTTGCATCCTTTCATATCATAATTATATCAGATGAAGATATATTTCATGATCTTGTTCTTCAACTTTGTTCACTTATCATTTGGAAGATGTGTATATGCCTCACAACCAAAGACTATAAGATGGTGCAATGAAGTCTTATGACTTGTCCATCCCCCCATACATGTTTTATCAAAAAGAGTTGATGTGGGAGACCTATTAATCAGGTAACAAGTAGTGGCAACAAATTTAGCCCAAAATATTTGTTCTAGGCCAACATTAGTCAACATACTCCTAGCCTTCTTTAGTAGTGTCCAATTCATCCTTTTTGCCACTCCATTTTTCTTTGGAGAATATGGATTTATCTTTTGTTTATGAATTCCACAATATTTATATAATCTATCAAAATCATTACAGAAATTTTTTTTGTCATTATCTATCCTCAAACATCTTATTTTCTTTCCAATATGTAATTCAACCATTGATTTAAGCTCTTTAAATTAACCCAAAAAATCAGCTTTAATATTTAGAAAATATACCCATGTCCTTCTACTATAATCATCAAAAAATGAAACTTAATATGTCAATTTTCCAATGGAAGGAACATCTACAAGACTAAATACATCGAAATTAATAAGATCCAACACAACACAAGATTATAAGAACCTGCGGTGTCATAACATTGTCTAATCTGGTACCCAAAATCTAAGAGAATCTATCAAAGGTGAAACCCTCACCTTTTCCAACAAAGTATCCACAAATTTGGTCTTCACATAAGTACTATTACACTATTTACTGTATGTATCTAGCTTATACAATGTATCAATTCTGACTCCTCTAGCAATCACCACAGATCCTCTCATAATTTTACATATTTTATTAGAAAAGACTACTTGCATACCTGAATCTATTATTTTTCTCATAGATAACAAATTTTTTTTTAGTCTAGGGAGATCCAACACACCATTAATCCTTCTTATTATATCATCTAAAAACCTTAATCTAAACCTACCACAACCAAAAACATTTAAATGAGAATCATCACCCGACTACACCCTGCCTCCATCATATTCTTCATATTCTGAAAATTAAAATTTATTAGAGATTATTTAAAAAGATGTATTTGTGATGTTGGCTAAATATTTTGCAAGAGCCTCTATATACACTTGCAAAATGAAGTATTTGGACAAATTATGCTTGAGATGAAATCTCTCCTCTCAAAAATAAGGGTGGCACCCTTCTTATCATTGTTCTGCTCAATAAGTACTTAAATAGAAATTAAAATTGGGTGGGATAAAAGATCAATTACTCTTTTTTTAGGAATGATACACAAATTTCACCAAACTCCTTATATAATATTTTCACTAAGGAGTACTAACTGTAGTAACAATACCAATAGACTTTTGATCAAACATGAAAAAAATTAGAAGCATGTAAGTTCTTATGTCTTAACTAGAAAGTTACAAAAGCCCAAAGTCTTCTAAAATTTTCTAAAAATGTTTTAATGACAATATGAAACATAAAAAAACTCAAAGTCTATTCATATTGTGCACCCTTGAATAATTAGAATAGAAGCACAAAGCCTCTCTCAATTCCTTCTTATCCTTTAACAACTAACTCTACTTCAATCTACAAATTTGTAACACAAAGTTTACAAGAAATCATTTTTAATACTTTTTCTACAATAACACAAATAATTTATGCACCTTTCTCAATAAACTCAAGATGATATCACATTTTCAACTTAAGAATTCAAATTTGACATCAAAAGCTCCTTCAGCACAAACTCTCAAAAGTGCTTTCTCTTAAATGAGCCTCTTGAAAGAAATTGACAAAATAAAACAAAAAGACTCTATTGTTGCAACAATTTTGGCATAGTCTAATTGCATAGAACTAAGATGATAATTACAATTAATACTACTCATATATATAGGTGAAGGGGTGATACAAAAAGGTGGGATGATTCTAACTAATTATTGAATATTTCAACATCATAGTCCTATTCTAACTTGACATGTAATGTTGTCACATGCAATTTCATTTTATAATTCGACATGCAATGTGGTCACATGTGATTGTAATTTTTAGCTTTACATATAATTTTTCAAAACTAAATTACAAAATGCAAATCTAATTTCCTAAAAAGCATAAGAAATGTGACTAAGTGCTTAGAGACACTTCCTCTTCTATATTTTGTGCCATAAATCTTTGGAATGTGTGGATTCTTTATTTTACTTCACCAAGACCCAACACACTTGTCTTCTCTACAATAGAATTGGTCTTGATGGTTGTGTCAAAACACCTTGCAATTAATGTCATCTTTTCTTCAAGAAAAAATTGGAGTTTATCAAAAGAAAACTGATAACCTATGATCTTGTCAAGGGAAGTCAATGTAAAAGGATTCTCCTTGAGCTCTTGAAAATCATTTGTAGGAGTTTTGAAACTATGGTATCTTTTGGAATTAACTTTTGATCATCATTTATCAAATGTTTAGGATATTTATTTGAGCTTGGCACTAAACTTTATCTATGTTCAATACAAGTATCAATTGCTAGTAACCAAGTCTTTAATAACCTAGCCTTTATTTACCAACAATTCCTTGTACTCAATGTATATATTTCTCTCAAGAAGATATTACTCCATTTTCAAATAGCACCTCTAGTTTGAAATCTAAAAACTTATGCCAAATTTCAAAATCCTTTCCAAGATATTTCAAGCTTTGATTAAAAGTTTCAAGAACTTCTTTTAGCTTGGTTGTGACTACTCTCATATATGTCAAAAATTGGAGTGCTTTCCTTATCAAATGTATTCCCTATTTATTAGTCTATCAACCTGTTAGTGCTCAAATCTGTAGATTATCAAATACTTATGAACTCATGTAATCCCAATAGACTATAATCTAGCAAAATGCAAACACTAAGGTATTAAGGTTAGAAAACCTTCTTCACTTCGAGCAATGGATACTTAGGCGGGTGTACCTATATCAATTCAATGTTTAATTGAGCTCTGAATTGTGAACTAGCTCCTTCACGGCTTTGTTATTACTTTCAAACATCAACTTAGTAAGATGATAAAACTCTGAGTACGGCCCAAATTATCTTGATACACAAAACTATGATGGAAATCATGAAAGTAGCAACATGAAACAATGGTTTAAGGATATTCATCCTTCTTCTTTTTAGAGTCGAACTCAAGGAAGGTTAACCTCATCCAGTGCTTCTATAAAGCTTTACAATACACGTCTATGAATGTGTCATAGTGTAGTTCAGATTAATGGTTTGTACAAATAAAGTAAAATCAATCAGTTGTTTATATCTTGGGTGGCAAATAAATGTAAATGGATCCAAACCAGTGCCTTATCCACTGGGC
This sequence comes from Chamaecyparis obtusa, assembly GCA_027943335.1. Classification (NCBI taxonomy): domain Eukaryota; kingdom Viridiplantae; phylum Streptophyta; class Pinopsida; order Cupressales; family Cupressaceae; genus Chamaecyparis; species Chamaecyparis obtusa. The sequence continues at coordinate 1,496,865 of BSBK01005407.1, forward strand.
ATCAGAGTCAAACCCTACCTCCACATATATCTATCAAAACAAAAATAATGTAACTCAAATGACATGCCTAACATACCATCCTTTTAATTCCTACAACTATCATCAAATTCATACACGGATTATTAATTCCCAGAGACCTCCCTTAAGATTTTATTCTTTCCTTGAAAGAAACTTAAGCTTGACCCCTATATTCACCTTGTGAATAATGTATTTAAAATGCCTTGCAATCTAAATACATAAGAAAACTAAAACACTCCATACATAAAGACAACAAAATAGTAATAACAGAGCTCCAATATTTTGTATTAATGGTCAAAATGCATTGATACAATATCCTCTTACTTAAAGAAAATAAGGTTTTGTATTCAGAACCTTTCTTACAGAGTATTTTTCCCCCTTTGAAATGAGCAAAAACTTGCTATATATACTAATCAGCCATCTTGGAATCCTCGAAAGGATGCAACAAGCTTCAGATGGTTGTTAAAAGATCTTGCACTAAAAACAAGATTACAAACTGACAAAATTGTTTGCAACAACAGATTACAAATATCTATTTCCAACAATCTTCCAGGTGGCACCTTTGTCTAAGGATATTTTAGAGCAATTAATAAATTTATTGCATGAATGATGACCACCATCCGGCTAACCTACATCATCCTTTGTTTGGATTTTCTCTCCCTTGAACTCTGGATCAGGTGCCAAGTGCATTCTATTCTTCCTCTTCCTCTACAAGTTGGACAACTGGCTTCTTCTTCTTTATTATTAACTTCTCCCAAGCTGCCACATCATCATCAGATGGCCAATTGTAGCTCTGTAGCTCCTGAAGTGATTTAATTTGCTGCTCCCATGTAGAATCAGTTATATTTTTGGCTTCAACCACAAACCGTATGCAATCATTTTCAATCTTGAAAAGACTATCAATGATATTATTACATCTATCTAGGTCCAAAGCATTATCATCCTTTAGGAAGGCATCCTGTTTAATTACCAACTGATCCATTGACAGCTTCCATTCTTCCAACTTGACCACATTTCCATTGTCATCATAAATCGGAGGCAAATATTTGCTATAATCTTTATCAAACATGGCTAGCTTGGCCTTTATTTGGTTTGACTTTCCTTTGAAAAACTTTGAAGCAGCACTTATTAAGCCAATCTTCTCAAAAACTTCACTTACTACTTTAGGAACATATGCCCTATATTCCTGCAAATCATCAAGTTTATCAAATAATATACTCCTTCCTGACCATGTGCTGAAAAGTGGCTCCAAGGTGATTAAATGCTCATTCACCTTTTCATTAGTCTGGTGCAATAAGCTAAATGATTTATGGACTGATTCCATTATGTCCTTTATCCTACCCTACCTATATTGCACAATTTTTGACATAGTATCCAAAGATTCCTTTGTCCTTATCTTTTCCAAGTCCTCAGTGGGTCTCTCAAGCACTTCCACATCTATTTGCACAGGGGCCTCAATTTGCAAAGAAGGAGGAGGAACTACCTTTGAAGCTTCTTCAAGCTTGACTCTTACCTCTACCAACTCATCTTCTAATTTTTTGATTCTCATCATTTTCAAGTGTCTATCCTTGGCCACCAGGTTCATGCTTTCAAACAACTTTGACTACCTCTCAGATAATTGAGTTGTCTTGGCCTTATTTAAATTGGCCCAATGAGTCATTGCCTTGGAAACTTCAAGGTCAGTCATATTTTGCATAGTCCATATGATTTTTTTCCCCTCCATCTTATCCTCTATACTTAATAGGGATGGCTTTTGGGTCCTAGGGGCCATAGACCACATTGCAACAACTTGAGACTTAGGGTCATAGCCACTTCCTCTTATCATGTCACCAATGTGAACCTCATATGATAGGCTACCCTGAGGTTACTTCCTTATTTGATCTATGATGAATGAAGAAGTCAAATCCCATCTTGGAGTTAATAGCATTCCACTTGCCTTAACCAATTGTCTAGCTTCATCTGGTGTTATAGGATCTAGACTAGGATCATAAGAAGCTAAAGCTCTCAAAGTTTCCTCACTTGGCTCCACACCTTCGGGCATAGCTTTCTTCACCTCTTGTTGCTTGTTCCAAATAAGAAAACTCTTGAATTCATCAGTTTTAATAAATTGGTCATCACTCAAAAATTCTTCCTGATAGACTTCTCTGATATCCTTTTCTAACCACAGGGCCTGTTCCTTATCTATTTGATCAATGGCCACCTTCTTGCCTGCTCTTATTGTTTTTCTCAATTGGTGATGGTAAGCCCTATCACCTAGCACTAGAGCAGATGCTCTATCAATTATTCTCTTTTGTTTTCCCTTCCCTGAAGTCTCTCCTTCCTCAAGCCTCTGCTTCTTCAAAGGTGGCTCTTGGACACTCTTTGTTTATGGCTGGTCTTCACTAGGCTCAACAATTTGTACATACCCAACTTGTGGTGGGCTATTTCCTTCCAGGGACTCATCAGAAGACTCCTCTTGATCAAAAGATGAATAGTATTTCCTTTTCTTTGGTTGCTTCTGGTCAATCAACTTCTCCAACTAATTTGATAGAGTGTCATGCATCTCTATCATCTTGTCAATTCTTTTTAGATAAGGAAGGTCAGGGAAGAAACCCTCAAAAGGAAGTTGGGCTGCCATCACTTGTTTTGATAAATCTATCAAATCAAAGTACCTGTTCCATCTCCTTTTAACTTCATCATCCTCAAAAATATTTTTGATTACATCTTCCTCATCTAAACCTTCATGTTCCTTAATCACGCCAATATTTGGAATATAGACCATCCTGGCAGTTTTGATAAATCCCTCAGGATCTACATGTCTACAAACACCAGTAACCATCTTGAATTGATTTAACCATGCAGTGATTTGAGGAAAATCCCTCTTTCCCACCAGGAAGTCACCTATCTTGAATTGCCTAGGTGTGAATGTACCCTTCTTTTAAGGGGCTAGAAGTTCTCTATCTATGCACATCAACTACCAAACAAATTCCAGACAAGAAACTCTTGGAGGCACATATTTTGGTAACAGATGTGGGGGCTAGGGACAACCATAAACCCTAATAATTATAGAATTCTCCCCTAAGTAAAAATCACCCCAATTATGATCTCCCTCCCACTTATCCACAAACTGCAATGGTCTTAGGAGCCTAAGGACCCTTGGGGATAGCCTTGCGGCATTGATGCCTAACAGCTTTACAATCAGAAAGACAATGAAATTCTGAAAAACACAAAAATCCCCTTCATTGGAAGTAGAATTCCATACCCTCACCCATAATTGTACTAGATTATACTGGCCTTTGAAGTTAAACCTTGGTTTCAACATGTTCCAATCAAAGCTATTGATGTTGAAGAACAAAATCAAGTGCATTAACAAAGAATAATGCATGAACTTAATTGGGCTCTTACTTTCTTTAACAGAAATCAAACCCTCATGCATTCTATCAATTATATACTAAATGTAATCATAGTCAGTATTTACCAAGGAATTCTGGATGTCCAAGATTATCATCAACAAATCAGCTGGCAAGAACTCTGCATCTCCATCAATTCCCAAAACCCTACACAATGCATAACAAGTCTGCCTCATATAATGCTGGAGGGACTTAAATTGGTAAGGGGCATTCATGTGAGCAGGGAGGGGAGCTATATATTTATCCTACTTCGGGATGTGCTTCATCATTTGGTCCTTTACTGTCCCTATGTTATTCTTGTACCTCTCCCTTTCTTTGCTCAGGTCAATTTCGGTGGAGGAAGATGTATAGAAATTAAAAGCTTTCATGAATGAACCCCTATCTAGAGTGACCAGAGGTGACTGGTCCTCTTTTCTAATTGTTTTGGAAATAGGGTCATAATGCCTAGCTAGTGCAACAATTAGATCCACATCTAAAAATATCTCAAGAACAACTAATTTTCCTAAACCCAAATTCCAACCATTACACATAGGAGCATACCTATCTCTATTTCCATAAAAGAAGCTGAAAATAGTATAACCTATACTATTTGGTATGATAGGATCCCTGTATAACCCCAACACATCTTCAAAAACATCATTGGGAGCTCTTTTGTTCTGATTGGATCCCGACAGCAATTTCATGAATTCATCTGAATAATTAGGCTTGTCCTTGTCTTCACCACTTTTAGACTTGGCTTCACTGCTAGAAGACACTGCACTCTTCTTAGGTTGACTCATCTTCGCTACAGGATTACCTTCAAATTCTGCAAATTGGATTTATTTGGTGCTCAAAAACTACTTCAGAAAGACACAATTCTCTTCGACTGATTTTGGACACAGGAAACAATGAGCTTAGCTTATTTATCGATACAGATCAAATGTGTATAGCTACCACAATTACTACAAATATCCTTAATTGTTTCCACATTCAATTTCATATACCATCAGATTTCAAATTTTGAGTTAGTCATGTTTGGATGTTGACAGATAAATTAAACAACTTGAAAATAAGGCAAAGAGGCAAATGATTAAGATTCTACACTTTAAACCTGTTTACATCATGCAATCTTCCTTTGAAACTGATTGGATGGCTCATTAGTTTACTCTCCAGTTTGACACTATACTTTATCCACGCAGGCAATGGTCCATTTTCTTTTCTTTTATTACCTTTTCCAACTGAGCCCATTTAGCGAATTAGCGACTGAAAGCCTCTTGTAATCACTTAATACAATGTTAACCCTAGCTCATATTCAGAGAACTGGCAACCAAAGCCTTCATGAGTTCTTGCAATGCAATTCTTAACCCTTCATCACTTAGCAAATCAGTGACTTGAAATGATCTCCTTCGAGCACTTGACTGCAGTTATCATTTAGAGAACTAGCGAATAAGGTCATCTCCCATTCTCTTAATGTCCCGGCTAACTATCAATTTTCTTGGAGATTTAGCGAACAAATGGTTCGCGCATTCGCTTAATGAGATACTTAACACCCTGATTATTTAGAGAACTGGCAAAGCTTTTACTCTCTGAGTCGTTGAATCTTTCCTTAACCATCACCTTTATTCTGAAACTTAGCGACTGTATGCTTCGCCCATTCGCTAGATGTTAGTGTTAACTGCTCGGATATCTGATGACTTGGTGAATAGCTTATCTTTGAATCATTGAATCGTGTAGCTTTGACTGCCAACATCACGTGGCTTGGCAAATGCGATTAGTTGACCATTTCACTAAAACATATAATCTTTAGTTATTTGATTACGAGAATCAACAAACAAAGGGTTCGCTGAATCTCGCAATACTTCAAACATTGAATGTTTCCTTATGCGATTAAGCAACTAAAGACTTAAAACTTTGCTAATCCTTTGATTCGCCCATTTGCCAAATACTTCTAGCCTTTACCTTTCCTTTAAGAGAACCCATGACCATATGATTCGCTGAATCGCCAAATCATTTAGTATTTCACTAACTCATTCTGAGAATAAGCGAACACAAAAACATTACCTCTGCCAAACTCATTTCATCAAATTGTCAAAATTGCCAGACTTGGATGATGATAATATAAGTACTCAGTCGCTTATTCGCCAAATCAAACATGTAGGACCCAAAAGATACTTGAGATTAAAACAGAGCCATTGATCTTGAAATCAATCCACGGTATTCACCAGTTCTCCATTTGATATAACCCTTGACCATTGGATTCAAAGAATGAGTGAATACTGCTTTCGCTAGGTCGTTGAGTGTTAACACATGACTACCAAGGACTAAGTGAACTGGAGATAGCCTTTGTTCGCTAGTTCTCACAAAGGGTAAAATAACCACCAAAACATTTGGAGACTCAGCGACAAAGAAAAATAGTTAACAAGGTTCAAACACATTCGCCAATTCGCTGAATGGTTGAGGTGATCACCGGGAGACTTAGAGACCACGCGACTAAAATGACACTTAGCATAAGATTGACTTGTTCGCTGATTCGCCAAATGTTTTATGAGACATGCTATGACATTTTCTGATTCAACGAACACTTGGAATAATTAAGCATGTGCACGATTTAACCCACTTAAGTGACTAAAAGGTAATAATGAAATAGAAGAACAAGGGCAACATGAGGGTTCTTGCATGAATTCGACATTTTTCAAAAACAAAACCTAGGGTAAGGATTTATTGAACTTGGCTATGACAATTTTTTGTGAATTTTCCAAACCCTAGACCAAACAAAACACCTGGAAGGAGATTTAACCCAAAATTTGGACACACACCTCAGAAAATTAAGAATATACCCAACAGTGACTCTATCTGAGGATGCTTGATTGCAAGATCATAGCAAGAATTTATGAATCTCTGGGAGGCAGACCACAAAACCTTAACCTAAAATAGGAAACAAACACACAACAGAAGTAAACACACCTACACATATATACAAGCCTACTGTGCATGGAGAAAGAATTAACTAAAGAAAAATTTCAAGAACTGTCCATGCACTGGCAATTCCTGCTCTTCACCATCCAAATTTTTCAAAAAATATGAGTCCTTACCATGGGTTTGATGAACAATATAAGGTCCCATCCACAAAGACTCAAAACTTTTTGTGTTTCCTTTTATCTTCAGCCCTAGCATTCCATTGGAGAACCATATCACCAGGCTGGAATTTTCTCACAGTTGCTCTCTTATCAAAAAGATATTTCATTTTTTGCTGCAACTTCACATTTTCTCTTTGTCCTTCCCTTCTAATCTCATCCAATTCAATCAGCTGAACCATTCTATCTTGCAGTGGATCACTGATTTCGATGTCCTCTTCTTGCATAAACTTATAGATTGGAAGGAAATTATTGACTGGAAACCTTGATTTTGCCCCATATACCATTTCAAAAGGGGACTTCCCTGTAGCTCTCTTCTCAAAAATTCTATCAACTCATAGGGCTAACTTTAGCTTCACATGCCATCTTCTCTTATTCTTTTCTAGGGTTTTCTTCAAGATTTGCAAAATACTCTTATTGTTGGATTCAGCCTGTCCATTGGCATGTGGATGATAAGGGGATGAGTAAGACAATACTATGCCCATTTTTGAAATAAAATCAGTAATCTCTTGTGACCTAAAACTCATAGCATTGTCAACAACCAATTTAATAGGGACACCAAATCTAGTGATTATATTGTTCATCAGAAACTCAATCACAACAGCACTAGTTGCCCTTTTTGTTGGAATGGCTTCAATCCACTTGGTGAAATAATTAGTAGCCACTAAAATGTGACTATGTCCCCCATTGGACTTCTCAGAGAGCTCTCCAATAAAATCCATACCCCACATTGCAAAAGGAGCTTCTACAACAACAGGGTTCAATAAGAGCGCACCTGAAAACTTCAATCTTTTAGAAAACCTTTGACAGGGCTCACATTTCCTTACATAATAATGAGTTTCTTTGAACAATACTGGCCTATAATATCCTTCCCTTAAGATTTTATGAGTTGTTGACCGAGCAGAATGATGTCCTCCACACATTCCAGAGTGTATTTCCTTCAACACTTTCTCTGATTGGTACTTATGCAGACAAAAGAGTAGAATGCCATCATTGTCTTTCTAGTACAAATCACCCTGGATCAGCACATATCTCTGAGCTTGCAATCTCAGACTCCTTCTTTGATTATCATTCAATTCAGGTGGACACTTAGCATTTTTAATAAAATAAATAATATCGTTGTACCAGGGTTGCATTTCAATACTAGTAATCATATCAATATTAGCAGCAACATTATTTACCTAGACAAGGTCCATATTTTCCTCAGTCATTAACTTAGCAAGTCCCAATCCTCTTATCAATTTGGTAATGTGAATTTCAAGGTCAAACTCTTGGATCTTGTTTATCCATTTACACCTTTTTCCTGTGACTTCACTCTGTGTTAGGAGATCCTTTACTACAGCATGGGGCACATAAGCACTAACCTTTGCACAGACCAGATATGGTCTGAAAGCTTTGATTGCCTTTACAAGGGCATAGGCTTTCTTTTCCATTAGTTCATAATTTAATTTAGCAGATTGTAATGATTTGTTGAAAAAGGCTATAGGATGCTCATATCCTTCTTGATCCTTTTGTAAAAGGATAGCTGCGATAGTATGAAAAGATGCAAAAGAAAACAAAGAAAATGGTTTCAGATAATCACGTGACACTAAAACCAGGGCCTCTTGAATTGCTTGTTTGATTCTTTCAAAAGCTTTTTGAGCTTCAAAATTCCAATCAAACTTCACTTCCTTCTTTAGGAACTTAACTATGGGTTTGACCAATTTTGCAAAGTTAGCAATAAACCTCCTTACAAAATTAATCTATCCCAAGAATGACTTCACACCCTTTATGTTCTTTGGTGGAGGGACCTTGTTAATTGCCTCTACTCTTTCAGGATCAATCCTAACTCCTTCTCTTGATACAATGTGTCCAAGTAGCTTCCCTTCTATCACAGCAAACTGACACTTTTTAGGATTAAGGGAAACACCATATTCTAAGGCCTTAAGAATGACCTTTTCCAAATGGGAACAATGATCATCAGCTTTCTTGGAATAAGCAGTGAGATCATCTTGATATACAACCATAAGAACATTGATCAATTCTTTGAATGCAACATCCATTGCTCTCTAAAAAGTTGCTCCAGCATTTTTCAAACCAAAGGGCATGCGGATATATACATAGGTTCCCCATGGGGTAGTAAATGTTGTCTTAAACTGCTCTGATTCTTTGACCAGCACTTGATTGTAGCCCGAGAAACCATCCATCATTGACAAAAGCTCACAACTAGTTACCCTATGCAGCATGGCTTCCATATTGGGCAATCCATAATTGTCTTTAAGTGAAGCCACATTCAAGTTCCTGAAATCAACACAGAGCCTAATATTACCATTCTTTTTTCTCATGGGCACAAGATTGGAAACCCATGTAGAATGCCTGATTGGCTCAATGATACCAGCATCCCTCAATTTTGTTAACTCAACTTGCATCTTAGTGGCTAGTAAAGGGTTAATGGGTCTCTGCTTCTGTCTAAAAGGCTTAGCTTCTTCTTTTAAAGGAATTTCATGCTGAAATAGATCAGCCCTATATGCCTTAAGATCATCATAGGACCAAGAAAATACATGCTTGTATCTTTTCAAAAGCCTGATCAGATTTCCTCTGATCTCTCTGCTCAGTTTCTTGCCAATGTATACCATTTGTGGGGAAGTTTTTGAACCCAAGTTTATTTCTTCTAAGTCTTCCATTTTGGTGTTAGACTTTTGGGACAAAAAACCATCATTTATTTTAAACATCCCCTCCAATTCTACTAACCCTTTAGGTATGTGGTTGGATGGTAACTGCACTATTTCATTCCCCATGATACATTCTTTTCCCTTAACACACTGTTGTATCTCATTGAAATCTATTTGCTAACCATCATATTGATCAAGGCCTTGAATAAACCTAAGGATATCTAGGTCATTCTCAAAAACTTTCCAATTATATACATTATCAGGCACAGCAAGCCTAGTTTTGACCTCTAACATAGACACACCAGTGAGAGTTATGTCTTCACTCTTAAGGGAAACATTTTCAAGAAAATTTGCCATGATATTATTGGATCTTTCTACCCAAAGTAGATTGAAAGCATCAAAAAACTCTAGTCTATCTCAAACAGCATGTTTATACATTTTCAATTTTTCATCCTTGGAAGCATACTGAGATCTTACTTGGGCTATAATCAATTGGGAATCACTATGAACTTTTAAAAATTTAATACCATGCTTTATGGCTACATCCAGTCCCAATATTAAAGCCTCGTACTCGGCAGTGTTATTTGTACACTCAAAAGTTAACAAGAAAGAGTATTTAAACGTAGTACCTGATGGGGAAATGAATACAACACCAGCTCCTGATCCTTCCTTGGAGCATCCACCATCAAAGAACATTTTCCACAGGCCATCTTGCTGCAAAATTAGCTCATCCATAATTGGATCTATGTTTTTCAATTGAGGTACTACTTCTTCAATCACAAAATTGCTCATGTCAATATCTACAAAACAATTTAGATCCTCCAAAGCAACCACTTCAATCATGACTGAAGAACGGGGCTCCCTGTACAACTTTACCTCAGTTCCATTTATTGGGATGGTGGCATATGAAAAATCTAGTTGTAACTTTCCACCCCCTACTGCAACCCATTGTCTTGACAATAACATGCCATAATGAGGTTTTGTATCAACAACAACCACATCCATTTTATATGTGGCTTCTGGGAATGCAACAATCTTCACTTCAATTCCAATCAGGGTCCCTACAATAGGTACTACCCTATTATCCATGGCATAACACCTTCCACTAGATGTATTAACTTGCAACCCTAACTCCTTCATCACTTGATAAGGCATTACAGTTGTAGCAGCGCCAGAATCAATCATACAAATTTTTAGCAAACAATTATTTACAAGCAAAGTAACGTAGAAAGGATTGATAGAAGAGGGTTCTTGTGTCACAATAGTCCCAACACATACTGTAGACATGGAAAATTGGCAAAGGCTTAATTCAATCAGAAAGGTGCATCAAATCATCAAAATAGCACTAAAAATTGATAAATGGAACAAAGGCAATTCAAATCAAAGGAAAATTCAATTAAATGATTAAATGATTAAATAAAGCTTGAAAAGGGGAAAAACACTAAGAAATTGATTAAATTCAATTAATGACATAGTTGTTGAAATGAAAAATCAAAATAAACCTCTTACCCTTCATGGCTAAATTTAATTACTTTAATTAATTAATAAATCCTAAATTCTCTCAACAAAGCAAAAAAGGAGACAAAATAGACACAAATCACTCACTTTTGTTGAAATGGTCCAGCCTTTTGAAACCATTTAAATGTTTGTCCCCCAATTTAGGGACAAAGCAAAGCCAATTGACCTTACCCAAGCATAACCATGGTTATCTCACTCTACCCCCTACCCTTGGGAAAATCTTATAAATAGAAGGCATTTTGAGGCATTATTAATCCACTCCATATCTTTGAATTGCAGCAAAGCTCTGTCAATTTGCATCCATATCACGCACTTATCATTTGTCATTGCTAATTAGCTTAAATTGCTTTGATCATAGTAGATTGTTCATCAAATAGAGCTAGAATTTGATAGAATAGATCTAAATTTGCATATCATATAGCTTAATTCTCATCTTTAGAGTGTCACTAGTGAGGATCATAGCTGAGAGCCTCATTTACCACTTTATTTTAGAGATCCATGAGATGTTGATAGATTAATTGTGCATTTGTTAGATTATTTTGCTCTAATTCTTGTTGTTCTTAGTTAATCTTGTAATTTCATGAAGGTGTAAATCACTCACACACAAATGGCACCCACTGTGGGGCTCTAGGCCTCAAATTTATCAAAATTTCCATGTTATTTGCAAAATTTAGGCTAGAATTGCAGGATTTTGCTCACTGTTTGCAGGTTACAGGAAAGAAATCACGCCTAACAGTAAAGAAATCACACCTACAGTAAAGAGATGTCCCTCGCGGTAATTTAGATGTCGCCTGGAGTCTGAACGCTCACGCTTCTTAACAGCAGAATCACGCTTCTGGATAAAGAAATCACGCCTGCGGACATTAAATTCTCGCCTCACGCACAAGCAGCTGATGCCTTTGGCTATTTAGATGTCACCTACAAAGAATTAAAAGCCGCGACCGAGGAATGAGTTCACGCCTGGTGTAAAGGGAGTTCACTACATTTTGCTTTTAATTTGTCGCTCTTATTATTTTAAATGTCGCTTTCAGTTAATAAGATGTCACTTTTCTGAGTTAATTTGTCGCTAGTGATAAATAATTTACGCGTTTGTTTAATTTGATATCGCACTTAATTACTTTAATCTCGCTTGAGCCCCTTTTGGTGACGCTCGCGGTTAAAGTAATTACGTCTTTATTAAATTAGATGTCGCCTTTAGAAAAAGAAATGTCGCCTGGTTTAGCATTTATATTGTATCAGAGTAATTGTTGTTGTCGCATGTGTTAAAGATTTCACGCTTTTGCAAAATTTAATATCGCACCTGTCTATTTTAATCTCGCTTGAGCCCCTTTTGGTGACGCTCGCGGTTAAAGTAGTCACGTCTTCATTAAATTTAATCTCGCCTGTAGTCTGGATGATGTCGCCTGACTGTATTTTCTCTGTTTTGTCAAAATAAGGACTGTATGCTAACTTCACTGTCATTTTTTTTGTCTCAGGTACAGGCTCTGTCACAGAAAAGTGCTCAAAATTTATTTTTTTCTTTTTTGCATGCAAAAAAGAAACAAAAAAGGACGTCCTATTAGAGTATACCTTGCACCTTTTGGATTTAATTTGCAAATATTTGAGTTCAAAAATAAATCAAGAGCATAATCAATTTGATCATTTTAAGCTTTTTGATTTTGGTTTCCCCTCACTTTGTATGAATTTGTGTTGACTAACTTGTTGGTGGAGGGAACGTTTTGCTAAGGTAAAGAGAAGGATTTGGAGAGAAAACAAAAATCTACTACTTAAAAATGCGCCTAGCCTTTGCTAGCATCGTTTGAGGTATTTTTCTCATCAAGCTTGCACTTCCCTTAAATTGTGGCATTTCAAAGTTCAAAACATAGTTTAATCATAAAAGGAAAAAATAAACACTTCAATTCTAAGAACCCCTTTGTCACGGGGTTGAAAAAGAACCAAATTGATTGTGAGTGTTTGGGATAAGGGAAAAGCAATAGGGATATGCTCTTTACTCTTTGAGTGAATCAAATTCCCAAACTTGCTCTACCAAATCCACTTTTCATGCTTTCAAATGAACATGTTTAAAACTTAGTGGGCTCACCTCCCGAGATTGCCTTAAAAGGGCCGGTGAGAGGGACAGCCCAAAGTGGGATACACTTGCTTTTGCCGTGAGAATCCGACCCACTATAAAATGAAACGCGGGTATCCTTAATGGGGTACACAACAAAAGGATTTTAGCTCTTTCGAACTTCCTCTAGTAGTCCTAACGGATTGCGCAAAATCGTGCTTCGATGCGTGTGGGAAGCCCCTTAACATACTTGGGGGATGAAAGGCTAAGATCTATTTTGAATGGAAAACTTACTACATAACGGTAAAATAGAAAAACTACCTATTAGAGCCATGTTTAAAAGCCAAATTTGTGCTAGGTAGCTTGCTTGGAAGTCTTTCTTGTGATCAAACCCGTGGAAACATTCGAGAATATACACATTAGAATGATCTAGGGATATGGTGAACTATTGATGTGTGTGTTGTGATTGTTTTCAACTTTTCAAACAAGAAGTTCCAAAGTACTTGATCAAAATACAATTAAATTTTTAAATCTTAAAAATTGATCAAGACTCGTGACACATTCCAAACCAACCCAATCAGATTGAAATTAAAGAAGGAAGGATTGATCCATAATGATGAACCTATTTGAGGGAATGTCTTACGATCAAATTTTAGAAGCATCCAAAAATACCGAATTGATCAAAGCAATGGAATTAACTTTGAAAAGGTGTAATGAAGCATATTCCCTTTATTTAGCTCAATCAGGAGCTAAGCTTCCACACAATTATGACATGTCAACTTTAAGAAAGGATGAGGAAAAACAAAAAGATACTTTATCTAAAAGGCGATCATTAAGATCAATGTGTCCTTTTCTTTATAATGATAGGCCATCCATATCTTCATTGCCCTCATATCAGAATGTCCATTGGAATCAAAATGATGAGGTGTCTGAAGAAGAAGTTTTAGAAGCAATTCAAGATCCCAGGTTTATGGAAATAATGAAATTAGTCTTGGAGAAGGATAAAGAAGCATATTTCATGGAGTTAGTTCAAGCAGGAGCTAAGCTTCCTCGTAATTTTGACACATCAACTTTAAGAAAGGATGAAGAAAAGCAAAAAGATACTTTATCTAAAGAGCCATCATTAAGATCAATTTGGCCATTCCTTTATGATGATGGGCCATCTGTATCTTCATCCTCCTCACAAAAAGAAGCATTTCAGAGAAACAAAGTTATCTTGGATCAAAGGAAATTGCATAATCAACCTATTTGTGATCAAGATAATAAAGAGTATGGAGTGAAAAATACCATTCTCAAGCAAGATCTAATTCAAAAACCTCCATATAGCAAGAGTACTCCATTCATCCTTTGTCCATCTCCTAACAAGGTTTCTCCCTGGATGACTTGTACACCTTTCATCCTTCATCCATCTCCGGAACCTCTATCTAGCAAAGACCCTCCCATAACTAGCATTCCTTTCATTTTTTCTTCATCTCCCAAAGCTCCACAATTATCCAAAATTCCTCCATCAAAGAATGAGCCTAATGATGATACTTTTCCCATTGACTATGTCTACCCTCAAGGGCTACCTCTAAAAGAAACCCAAGCTAACTCACATCTTGCTGCAGATTGTTTCCATGCTTCAAAGATCTTAGAACCCAAAGCTTCATGTGCCTCAATGCCTATTATACCTATTCAAGAGGATCCTACACCATACCTCCAAACATCCCCCACACATATCCAAACATCTACCTCATCCTTAGAAGTGGCTCCATGTCAAGAAGATAATCCAAAGAGAAAAGAGATAAATAGTGATAAAGATAAAGATCAAGATCAAGATTATATACAAACCCCTCCCATATTTGATGAAGGTCCCATATCCCTTGAACCTTGTGATGATCCCCTTGCATCCTTTCATGTCTTTCAAGATGATATCCTTCCATTCCAAGAACAAAGTACCCTTCCAAGTTCCATATTTTCTCCACTTCCCAAGCAAGATCAAGATATCCCTTCCATAACTTCCAATGAGCATATTGAAAATCAAGAGCAAAATACCTTCGCTACACAATTCAAAGATCCTTGTCAAGATCAAAGTATCCCATCATTTCCTTGTCATATTCCTCCATGTTCACCTCAAGAAACCATCATTCTTCCAAATCCCTTGCAAGATAATAAATCCCTTCAAGCTTCAGTTGATCTTATCAAATGTGTTCCTATCAAAGCTACTCATGAGCCTATTAGTATAAAGATAAATCTTAAAGATGAGAACGTTGGTGATGCAGCTCCTTCCAAAGATATTGATATCCCTTTCACACCTTATATCCCTCCATTCAAATACAACCACATACCTCCACTATCCTCCAAATCCATTTTGGGTGCCTATGTCCCAAAACAAGAGTCTTCATCCCTTCCATCCATATTAGGTCCATATATTCCCTTATCAACCGTTCCTATCATCCCTAGCTATCCATTCACTTACCCTACCATGTATCAAGATCAACGAAGACACACATACTTAAAGAATGTCCAAACACCGATCCATATGAACCATCCATATTATTCCTATTCATCCACAATTCCTAAGTCTTTTGGAAGCAATGCTGATGTGCAACATAAAAATCATAAATCCAAGAATCCATATGTGCATCAAAATCACAATGTCCCATCTAATCGACATGTGAATGAAAAGAAAAATGAAATATCCAAAAGGCCGCAAAGGTCCACCAAGCAAAAAGAAAAAAATAAAATGTGGGTTCCTAAATCCCTCATTGAAGAAATGCATTCAAAATCATTCCAAAAGGAAGAAAAATCAAAGAATATGTGGATTCCCAAGTCATTGTTGAAAGACTTGCACACAAAAGAAGAATCAAAATTGACATTCAAGCTTCCAAAGGCTTCCATTCCATATCCTTCCAAACATCCTTCATCTTCTTACATCCCAAAATCCACTACCTCAAAAAGATCCTTATCTCCATCATCTATTGTTCCTCCATCATTCCACCACTCTTCAAAGTGTGTGTCAAAGTTGATCTTGCCAACATTTCCATCTTCAACATACCTTCTTCTTATCCTCACATTCATTTTCCAATGCATACTTTCCATACTTCCATCCCTCTTATCAATATCTTTGAGCATCCTAGTCATACCCATGGTTTATTATAGCATATCTTTCAGAGGAGCATTGTCCAAAGATTTTGATGTTGGGAAAATATTGAAAAATACAAAAAAAGAAAAAAAGAAAAAAATGAAAAAAGAGAAAAAGTGCCTTGGTGAAAACCTAGCAATAGGCACCTTGGTAGCAAAAATAAAAAGAAATAAATCTAGGGTGAAAACCACTTCTTGTGGCGCCTTAGACAAGTACCATGATGAAAACCTGGCAAACAGGCGTCATGCGTAATTCTTCCTTCTTGCACTCTACACTTGGGGGCAAGTTTCATCCATATTTCCATCTTTCACCTTCGTCTTGACAAGGTTGAACACATCCATGAGCATTGAGTATCTTGACATCCGTTATCCTTTCCATCAGCTTATGTACTTGTTGCATCCATGTTACCCTATCATGATCTTGCTTATCCCAAATTCACCTTCATCATTCCTTGATAGATTTTTCATAATCCCAAAACATCCCTTCATAGCCTCCATCATTCCTTTATCCAGATTGTGTTATCTTATCCACATCTTACCCAA
Source organism: Chamaecyparis obtusa (assembly GCA_027943335.1). Taxonomy (NCBI): domain Eukaryota; kingdom Viridiplantae; phylum Streptophyta; class Pinopsida; order Cupressales; family Cupressaceae; genus Chamaecyparis; species Chamaecyparis obtusa. Next base: position 1,513,267 of record BSBK01005407.1, read on the forward strand.
ATTGACCCTTGGTCTTGATCAAGATGAAGAGCTTAAAAAAAAAACAATTGTTATCAAAAACTTCTTGACATGTCCACTCTTTTGGATCACTCCTTTTCATGGTAGCAGATCATTATCCTATACACTATCTAACACTGTATCATTGGCTTCCATGGCTTATCCAAAAACATGCTTCACATTGCTATATCATTTTTTCCCTTAGCTTGGGTACTCTTGAGGAGATAGTCCTATGGGTCACATTCGCATACTTCTTCCATCATAGCCTTTCCATCTCTAATCCATCAGCTTGCAAATCCATCCTTCGTGTCCTATATCTTGCTAAGACATTGGGGGCAAACCAATGTGATCTTGTTTGAGAGCTGGTAAAAAGGACAGCATGAAGTGCTTTTGAGCTACATCTTGCATAAACCGAGCTTCGGTAATATTTTGGAAGTTTTTCCAAGTCCAACATTTTTTCTATCCAACTGGGGCATTTGATCTTAATCAATGGATTTCAGCAAACAAGCATGAATTCACATGAAGCAAGGCATTAACTTCAAAAGGATTCAATAGTACAATATTTAGTCACATCAGAGAGGGAATTATCAGAGCTTCAGAAGAGAGAAGAAGATTTTCGTGAACCTTTGATGGATATCATTGTTCACTAACCAAGAATTCAATTACCACAACTTGATCCATGAGCCTTCATTGACTTTATTATTCGGGATTAAAAATTGACAAAACACTTTAAAAAGATCAGAATACTTGGAAATACTTTTTGAAAATCATGAAACAATGCAAAACACTTGAAGCTTTCTTTTGATGATCTTTACTTACATTGATTTTATCACATCTTTTTAGCTAATCGATGATGTTTCGACTAGATTGGCAATGATGGAGACATGATATTTTTCTTGCCTTTGAGTGACTGTCTTGAGGGATATCCAACAACTTATGTGAATTCATCTAACGACATGGTCATCAAAGAACCATCGAGGACTTTCATATAGGGTGGAAGGTTGACCTTTGCTTGTTTATGCAACATTGAATTCGTTGAAACTGGTATTCATACTCTCATAGTTGGTTTATTTGACTAGTGTGGGTTGTACTAGTCCAAAAGGAGGTTACCAAATGCGATAAAAAGTGGTATTCATATCATCATGTTAGTGGGCAGTGGTGATTGTACTTGCTTTCCAGTCCCGAAGTGCTCAATGATGAAAATTTATCCTCAAGGCATTTATTTGCTAAAAGCTAGTGACACTTAGCTACATTGCATTGCATTATCATGGAAGGTTAATTGCATTATCATGTTAGATTAATTGCATGTGCATTTGTTTGTAGTATTTTTCCAAGGGAAAAGGGGGTTCATTCAATTGAAATCTTGATCAATCATACAATGGGTCATTCAATCAAGAATCAAGGAAAATCATAAATAAGTGTCCATAATATCAAAGATCCATAAACTTTGTCTAATCAAAGATACAATGTCATCAAAGTGATACATCCAAGTCCTGATCAATAACTGAAATATCATGATACAATATCAACAAACTGAAAGAGCTCCATAATCAATCATCTCAATAACCTATACTCTAGCTTGGTCAAACCATGACTTAAATCCAAATATCCAAGAAGCTAAGGTCCGTATATATATATCATTTACGAAAATGTGCCTGTTTCACAAATCAAGGGAATCATATCAGTATTTTATATCAGTGAATCATCTTACGTCAATCAATCATATCAAAGTATCAAGCAATCACACCCAGTACCATTTGTTCGTGTCTCTGTGTCCTGAGAACGAAGCAGCAGTATCAAATCATATCGGTTTTCACACTGATTGATTTATCCCATATCAGTTTTACTATCCTATGAGATTGACAAATCACATTCATTGGTACCATTATCCTGTTATTATAATCACTTGTTTTGCTTAACTACAATAGACCTATCTATCTTGGATATGCAAATTTGTAAGTCATGGCATATCATCAATATTTTTCAGAAATGAAAACATATTCCAACTACTTATCAAAATCTTTCAAATCAAGGAATCAATATGTTTTATTTCTGAGGGGGCATCAGAGTATCAAATGGGCAACACATCAAAAACATTTATCATTGGGGCATATCATATCAAATCAGTATCATATCATATCAATTTCATATCAAGAGGCAAATCAATTGCATATCAGTTTCATATCAAATCTGTCATCATATCAAACCTATCAACATATCAGCAATCAATCAACCCAAGACCTTTATCAGTGAACCCAGGACCTATCATCAAACCAGGACCCATATCATATCAGAGGCATCAGAATCATATCAGCACCATCATCAGAGGCACATCATCATCATCAGGAAGTACATCAATCAGAACGATCAGAGGAATATCAGAATCAAGAACTGAATCAGATCATCATACTAAGGAAATCTTTGAATCGGTGTTCTTCGCACATCGACTCAAAGAGGGGCATTTGTAGACATGGAAAATTGGCAAAGGCTTAATTCAATCAGAAAGGTGCATCAAATCATCAAAATAGCACTAAAAATTGATAAATGGAACAAAGGCAATTCAAATCAAAGGAAAATTCAATTAAATGATTAAATGATTAAATAAAGCTTGAAAAGGGGAAAAACACTAAGAAATTGATTAAATTCAATTAATGACATAGTTGTTGAAATGAAAAATCAAAATGAACCTCTTACCCTTCATGGCTAAATTTAATTACTTTAATTAATTAATAAATCCTAAATTCTCTCAACAAAGCAAAAAAGGAGACAAAATGGACACAAATCACTCACTTTTGTTGAAATGGTCCAGCCTTTTGAAACCATTTAAATGTTTGTCCCCCAATTTAGGGACAAAGCAAAGCCAATTGACCTTACCCAAGCATAACCATGGTTATCTCACTCTACCCCCTACCCTTGGGAAAATCTTATAAATAGAAGGCATTTTGAGGCATTATTAATCCACTCCATATCTTTGAATTGCAGCAAAGCTCTGTCAATTTGCATCCATATCACTCACTTATCATTTGTCATTGCTAATTAGCTTAAATTGCTTTGATCATAGTAGATTGTTCATCAAATAGAGCTAGAATTTGATAGAATAGATCTAAATTTGCATATCATATAGCTTAATTCTCATCTTTAGAGTGTCACTAGTGAGGATCATAGCTGAGAGCCTCATTTACCACTTTATTTTAGAGATCCATGAGATGTTGATAGATTAATTGTGCATTTGTTAGATTATTTTGCTCTAATTCTTGTTGTTCTTAGTTAATCTTGTAATTTCATGAAGGTGTAAATCACTCACACACACATACATTAGAGATGTCATTAATTGCAATTGGCTTATCCATGGACTTCCCTTCCTCTTGTAGAACAGGAGTGGTTCTCTGCTCACTTATAAGAGCCAAAGCTGTTGCTTTGTGCTCCTCTATTTTAAGCATCTCAAGCAAAGGAATGGAGACCTTCATTTGGGACAAGGCATGTCTCATATCAAAGGTAGGGGAGTCAGTCTAAAAATTAGGGTGATCCTTTGACCTACCAATTTTCTTTTTCACCTTGTCAGTAATAACTTCATTTTTTTTACTCACAAGCCCTTGATCCTTACTATTTACAACATTGGGCTTTAGGGAATCCTTATCTTGAGAATTTCTCTTAATAAACATTGACCTAGGGACTCCTTGCTCATTGTCTACCTTTCTATTCCTTGAATTGTATGAGGATCTTGCTTGTGTTATGGCGTCCACAGTTAGACTTCTAATCTCTTCTTCACTGAGCTTTCTCCATTGTTTTTCATCTAATCTGGATTCTACCATATGAGTCTTACAATCATTATTATCAAATTCTTCCTGATCAAATTGAGTAAATATTTGTTGTTCATAATCAGAGAAAAGTTTTCTCTTATGATCAACATCTGGGCAAATCTCTTCATCATCTGAGGACACTAGGTCCCCCATTAGTTCAGTAGTGAACATGTTAATAGTAGGCTTTTTAGATCCTTCATAATCTCCTGCAATGAATCATTGGCCTCTTCTCCCAAAGCCTGAGCAATAGCACATTGGAATGGTGAGTGGGGCATATTACAAGCCACACACCAAGGGGTACTTTCCACATTATGTGCTATATTTTTCTTCAAAGGATCTGGTGTATCTCTTCCCTTTTGGGGTTCATTATTATCAAGAATAGGCCTCCCATCTTTCCAGTTTGTTTTGTAAGGCATATCTCTTAAGTTAGGGGCCTTGTCCTGCCTTTGATAAGGAGGCCTTGTATCTTGAAAATTTCCACCACCTTTATCAAACCTTGCTGGGAAATCTTTGTTAGTACTAGGTCCTTTGTCCATTCTATCCTCTTCTTTGGATGGCCTTACAGGTTGTGGTCTAGTTTCTTTCCACAATCTACCTTCATCCCTTTTGTACATTTGGCCAGATGCCTTTCGATTACTCTCAATATTTATGGCCAACTTAAAAGCATCTCTAAGGGTACAGGTCTTGTCTCTCAAAAGGTAAGACATCTTACAATCCATAGAATTGAAATAAGTTGTCATGCAGACTACATCATCTAGCCTCAATACTTGGAACAGTTTATACATAGCCTTTTGGAATCGGCTATTAAACTCTAACATGCTCTCATTGTAATGTTTCTTGATATTATTGAACTCATTGAGCATGTAGCTAGAGTTCACATGTTCTGCATATTGCTCTTTAAAACATCTGACAAATTCTTCCCAAGATGCAATAATGTTCTCAAGTAGCCCCCTATACCGATCCCTAGCATCCTCAATCAATGATTGAACAAAGAGCTTCATTATGACATCTTCATGTTCAATCTCATAATCATTGACCTTATCTATGAAAAGCTTCAGATGTTCTTCACAAGTGATAACATTATTCCCAGTGAATAATGGGATCTTCTTTCTAATTTCATTGGGGACAGCATTTGGTTGACCAGGAATACCATCAAAAAATAGAGGCCTATATCTATCCAAATGAACTAGTCTTCTTTGAATATTTGGTTGATTGAGAGGGGTAGCTGCAACATTTTGATAGGGTACAGTTCCCACTGTACCACTAGCTATAAGGGGAACTTGATTAGGAACTGGTCCAGGTAAAATTTGTCCAGGGTGAAAGGCTTGAGCATTTGGAAGTGAAGTATTGGGCTGATTGGGTGGAGTTGTTCCTATGGTGATAGGGATAGAGCTACTAGCGGATGTGTTCATGTTAGCATGTAGGAAGGCAATCTTCCTCTTCATTTCATCAGCAGTAGCCTCCAACTCAAGTTTCTCCAGTTGAATAGCCAAATCTTCCTTTGCTTTTCTAGCCTTCTCCAAGTCTATACTTGTTTGAGAAGGTACATTAGGAGGAATTTTAATTTTCTTGGGCTCATTAATATTTATACCCACCAATTTTTGTTTTCCCTTATCAGAGATTTATTTGGGAGCAATTATAATCTCCTTGTTTCTTTGGATTTCAGAGGGATTCAATTGCCTTAGGACATGGCCTATTCCCTCAAATTCACCTTGTTTAGGTTTAGTATCTTGAGCCTACTTTCTCAAATCTTCCATGTCACCAAACAAGTCCTTATTTAAACCTTGAACATCTTGGTTTAAATCACTAACCTAGGTCTCATTTTTCTTGGTTCTCTTGAGAAGTTCCTGCCTCTCTATGAGCAAATCACAAATTTGTTGTTCCCTCACTTTTACCCTATTTGCAATCTCAGCAAGTTGTTCACTCTCTTTTTTTCTCAAAGAAATCACCTCTTCTCTCAACTTCTCAGAATCATAGGAGGTAGTCTCAGTAGCAGAGGTTTCTTCTGGTTGTTCTAGAGTTTCTCTCGCGGGGAAATAACCTACTTCTGTGACCTTTGTGATTACTTCTTTCTGCATATGCACACTTTCCGTGACCCTCTTGACATGTTTGGGATCATCAGAAGAGGAGGAAGTTTCACGAGGAAGTGGGACACGAGATCTTTCTCGAGAAGGGCCTTGGGAACTAGTATTATTATGACCTCTCCTAGACCATTGCTTTCTACTTGGTGTGTGAAGCTCATCACCTGCATTATCTTCTGGGTGATCCCTATAATAAGACCTAGTATTCCTTGGTCGACTCATGGTATATCACAACAATTTTGGCAAGATTTTTCAACTATCAGCAACTGATAACACAGATTATAGAGTCACCACCCACTATTAAGTGGGAATCAAATTATTTTATGCTGGTCTATAAATGCACAATAGACAAGATTTGCACTAACCTATTACAAGCTATTCAGAAGTCCCCAGCAGAGTCACCATTTTTTTTAGTGCTCAAATCTGCAGATTATCAAATACTTATGAACTCATGTAATCCCAATAGACTATAATCTAGAAAAATACAAACACTAAGGTATTAAGGTTAGAAAACCTTCTTCACTTCGAGCAATGGATACTCAGGTGGGTGTACCTATATCAATTCAATGTTTAATTGAGCTCTGAATTGTGAACTAGCTCCTTCACAGCTTTGTTATTGCTTTCAAACATCAACTTAGTAAGATGATAAAACTCTGAGTACGGCCCAAATTATCCTGATACAAAAAACTATGATGGAAATCATGAAAGAAGCAACATGAAACAATGGTTTAGGGATATTCATCCTTCTTCTTTTTAGAGTCAAACTCAAGGAAGGTTAACCTCATCTAGTGCTTCTATAAAGCTTTACAATACATGTCTATGAATGTGTCATAGTGTAGTTCAAATTAATCATTTGTGTAGATAAAGTAAAATCAATCAGTTGTTTATATCTTGGGTGGCAAATAAATGTAAATGGATCCAAAACCAATGCCTTATCCACTGGGCATCAGAGTCAAACCCTACCTCCACATATATCTATCAAAACAAAAATACTGTAACTCAAATGACATGCCTAACATACCATCCTTTTAATTCCTACAACTGTCATCAAATTCATACATGGATTATTAATTCCCAGAGACCTCCCTTAAGATTTTATTCTTTCCTTGAAAGAAACTTAAGCTTAACCCCTATAGTCACCTTGTGAATAATGTATTTAAAATGCCTTGCAATCTAAATACATAAGAAAACTAAAACACTCCATACATAAAGACAACAAAATAGTAATAACAGAGCTCCAATATTTTGTATTACCTTTACCAACTGAGCCCATTTAGCGAATTAGTGACTGAAAGCCTCTCATAATCACTTAATACAATGTTAACCCTAGCTCATATTCAGAGAACTGGTGACCAAAGCCTTCGCGGGTTCTCGCAATGCAATTCTTAACCCTTCATCACTTAGAAAATTAGCGACTTGAAATGATCTCCTTTGAGCACTTGACTGCAGTTATCATTTAGAGAACTAGCAAATAAGGTCATCTCCCATTCTCTTAATGTCCCAGCTAACTGTCAATTTTCTTGGAGATTTAGTGAACAAAGGGTTCGCGCATTCGCTTAATGAGATACTTAACTGCCTGATTATTTAGAGAACTAGCGAAGCTTTTACTCTCTGAGTCGCTGAATCTTTCCTTAACCGTCACCTTTATTCTGAGACTTAGCGACTATATGCTTCACCCATTCGCTAGATGTTACTGCTAACTGCTCGGATATCTAACAACTTGGCGAATAGCTTATCTCTGAATCGCTGAATCATGTAGCTTTGACTACCAACATCACACAGCTTGGCGAATGCAATTAGTTGACCATTTCACTGAAACATATAATCTTTAGTTATTTGATTACGAGAATCAACAAACAAATGGTTCACTGAATCTCACAATACCTCAAACATTGAATGTTTCCTTACGCAATTAAGTGACTGAAGACTTAAAACTTTGCTAATCCTTTGATTTGCCCATTTGCCAAATATTTCTAGCCTTTAGATTTCCTTTAAGAGAACCCGTGACCATATGATTCACTGAATTGCCAAATCATTTAGTATTTCACTAACTCATTTCAAAAATAAGCGAACATAAAAACATTACCTCTGCCAAACTCATTTCATCAAATTGTCAAAACCGCCAGACTTGGATGATGATAATATAAGTACTCAGTCTCTTATTCACCAAATCAAACATGTAGGACCCAAAAGATACTTGAGATTAAAATAGAGCCATTGATCTTGAAATCAATCCACAGTATTTGCCAGTTCTCCATTTGATATAACCCTTGACCGCCAAATTCAGAGAATGAGTGAATACTGCTTTCACTAGGTCACTGAGTGCTAACACATGACTGCCAAGGACTAAGAAAACTGGAGATAGCCTTTGTTCGCTAGTTCTCACAAAGGGTAAAATAACCGCCAAAATATTTGGAGACTCAGCAACAAAGAAAAATAGTTAACAAGGTTCAAACACATTCACCAATTCGCTGAATGGTTGAGGTGATCACTGGGAGACTTAGAGATCACGTGACTAAAATGACACTTAGCATAAGATTGACTTGTTCACTGATTTGCCAAATGTTTTATGAGACATGCTATGACATTTTCCGATTCAGTGAACACTTGGGATAATTAAGCACATGCACGATTTAACCCGCTTAAGTGACTAAAAGGTAACAATGAAATAGAAGAACAAGGGCAACATGAGGTTTCTTGCATGAATTCAACATTTTTCAAAAACAAAACCTAGGGTAAGGATTTATTGAACTCGGCTATGACAATTTTTTGTGAATTTTCCAAACCCTAGACCAAACAAAACACCTGGAAGGAGATTTAACCCAAAATTTGGACACACACCTCAGAAAATTAAGAATATACCCAACACAACCCATGCATTTATGGTTGCAACAATCTCTCCAAATTTCTCAACTTTCTTAATGGACTCTTCATTGATAGAGGATGTCAAAGCATCAACCTCTTATAAAGAATTGGTGATCTTTTGAATCACCACCATGAGAAAAAAAAAATTTCTTGCAGTTTGTCTTTCTTCTTCTTAAGCTCATCATAATCTTAGTCTAGCATGGCTATAGACACTTGGGAATCATTGATAATACCACCATGTGTCTTTTTATCAAGATCGACCCTAGTGATTCTGAAATGAGCAAGCTAAATTTCTCCCTGGGGCTTGTCTACAATGGGTTTCACTATCTCAACATACTTTTTTTTCTTTATCTACTCAAACCCTTGAGATGGTCTTCTCTTTCTTGGCATCCTTCAAATAAACTTTATTTATCTTCTCAAAGTCAAAATCATCTAGGGAAACCTCTTGTTTCTTCCTCTTGGGGACAATAATTAGCCAAGGAGGAAGGTCTGAATGAGAAGCTTGTGATGAACTAAAACTGATTGAATATCTGAATGAACTGAAGAAATAGTGATTAAAGATCACCGAGTACTGAAATGATATGTAAGATGATTAAATCAGTCAATATGTTGTCATTGATGTCAACTAGTCTTGACAATACTTATCATATTAGTTACAAACATCTGAACATATGTCGGAGCAAGGAAAGATGAAGAACTGAGATATCTACATGAGAAAAAGATGGATATGACAAATAAGGATAAGGAAAACATTGGGTAACTTATTGATGATTCTATGGCTTCATATTGTTGATTTGATTATGTTGCATTAATCTATTATGAAGAAGAGAACTAAAATTGAACAAGATAATGTGGTTGGTAATTGAAGATTTATGTATACACCGAGCCAGTGCAGTATATACCGACTGACAATATCAACCAAGCTAGTTTAACTAGTTATCATTGATGCATTTCTTTGTTAACTGAATGTGGATGAAAACATTAAATGCTAAGAACAGCCAACTGAATTTGATGTGCTAGATACTATTATGTTTTTGAGGTTAAAGATGAAGTTTTCTATGAGATCCACGACTGACAAAATTTGGAGAAGATCTAAAGGATGAGATTAAAATGAGTTAATGACACATCTTCTGAGGAAGGTTTAAGAGGCAAAATGGATGAAGGAGATTAAGTGGAAAAATCTAATGGCTAAAATGAAAATAGTTTACTTGTCTATTTAAGAGATATGAAATTCATTGTTGAAACTATGTCGAAGGAAGAAGACTGCAGAGATATCGCATGAAGACTATTCATGCATGCCTGATCAAATTGGTTAGTGAAAGAATCGAACTACGGAGTTAACTGAGCATCAAAGAACTATTTACCGAGGGATAGTAAGTTGATGAATATTGAAGAAGTGATTATAATTATTGATTAGAGGATTTGTATGCGCTTAGCATAGATCTAAATATCTACAATTGAGTTGTATTTGAATCAAATCATAATGTATTAGTTTAACCATTGATTTAAAAAATCTCTTTTAACCTAGTGGACTTAACAGTCTTATATTCTGCCCTATGTCATTCAGAGAATGTACATTGTTATCTTATTGATGCCATAGTGAATGCTAGTCAAAAGTTAACTGTTAGTGTTAAATCCTCTAACAAGGTCACACCTAACAGTGTGTTTATAACCTTTAACAGGGTTGGCTCTTCACCGAGCTCACTTCAGAAGAGTGAATTATTTTGGGTTACCGGTCCCAGGTGGTTTTTCCCTTAATAGGGTTTCCACGTTAAATCATTATGTTATGTGTTATTTGTGATGATTGTTTGTTATCATACTTTACATACTGCATACTTGATTTGGTCGGTAATCACAGTTAGCTATTTAACTAGTAATCAATAAAGTGAACAGATAGATTGATATTTTATGTTATCGAGCTGCATAATTGGTTGGAATTGTTTGATAAGGTACATCTTTGTATTTGAGATTATAGGATAAATGATCTAACTGATTCACCCCCCCTCTCAGTTATTCTAACAACTTGGGTTTCTTCAAGTGTGGCATTGATGAACTAGAATGAGTTTGTAATGTGGTTGAAATAATGATTGGATTTTTGGTTTGAATAGCAAAGGGAATGTTTTATATGATGATATGAGACATAGATTCAGACATAAATTTGTCAAAGTCTCTTAAGGAAGAATACCTCTCAGCAAAGGAGATAGTAGGTGAGCTTGGATGAGAGTCATATGAGAACACATTAGCAAAATTATCATGAGGTGCATCTAGGTTGGACTCAATATCTTGGGTAGACATAGAAGGTGCAACAAGAGGAATCATGACTATAGAAAAAGAATCAACATAAGTATCAAGTGTAAAAATAGATGTATTCACAAGAGTGGATACATGTGGAGTCTCAATGGGGGTAGGTTCTACATCTGATGCAGATAGAAGAAATTGTACTTATTATTCATGTTGATCATCTTCTTCTTCAATGATTTTTTGAATTACAACATATCCATTTCCTTTGTCAGAAGCCTCATCTTGAGGATTCTCCCTTTTCCTAAGTTTTATATTAATTTTGGTTTTAGAGAAGGAAGCATCCTCTTTGTTCTTAGTTCTCACATTTTACTTTTCACCCATGAGTCCATCTATGTCATCATTAGACCCTAACTTGAATCTCTTCATTTTCATACCTTTACTTTTGAGCCAAGTATTGGTATTAGCCAAGATAGATTGAGATTAATCAGTGATGGAAGTATTTTCTTTTAATTTGACTAGATTGGATTAAAGGGAGGGCCTAATCTGCAACCCTCTCTTCTTCATATTTTGGATCTAATATGTTTCCATTATCCTTCTTTCCTTTCAAAATATTGACCAAATATAGATCAATGATTTGCTCTAGTGTAAGTCTATAGTAATCCACTTTCCTAATGTCCTTATATGTACAAAGATCTATCCAAATATCTTCAATGCAATGGACATGAGTGAAAACCCTTTTGATTTTGTCCTTCAGACCTCAGTAATCAAAGTCTCTTCTGATCTTGAACTTATTCAACTTGATTTCTTGAAGTTTTGTCTCCATAGCCTTTGATTTGGTAGTGGATGTCAATGAATATCTACCAATTATTAGGGGATACTGACTAGAAATTGTAAAACTAGTTTTGTGGGTTACAAATTGATTAGCATGCACAAGCATTAGTTGTCTTCCCAACTCCATCAAAATGATCTTGTTAGTTAAGTACCTTGGCAACATATATGGTGATCATAAAAACATCCAACTCTCATGTTAGTAAAATTTGATAACTAAATAAACAAATGCTAGTACTCATTTAGTTTCCTCTGGGTTGCTTCAGAAACTCCTATTTTCAGGTGTTTTATCAAATAAACACGTGAAATGACCAAAGAAAGCATCTCAAATTTTGTGGTAATGTTGTCTCCATGTGGCCATAGTAACTAATTGAAATATTTCCATGTAATATCCGCCCAGAAACTCATGAGGACAACATCTAAACTAGACTTAATGACGTATCAAATATTTGTTTTAAAGAAAAGTACATAAAAAGTAGAATTAATGATTACATGAACAAATTAATAAATGCAGAAGCAACTAATTTAACATTTAACATTAAAATCACTAATCTAATTTATCATTTCAAAGGTACAATTCCATATCTAACCTATATCCTCTAGAATTCCCCTGACATCGCTACTTACATAGTGTTAATGCAACAATTTTGACTTGATTAAAATCATAAGGAATACTGAACAACTATCTTGACCATAGTCAGTTGATATTACTAAGTACATTTAAAACACCAATTTTAACGTTCATAATCCTTTATTTCAACAAAACAATAAAATTAACTAAACATAAACAATTAAAACATACATATAACTCATATAATTATAATTCATTTACAAAAAGGTCCTAACTACTACATCATTGTCTCCTATGCTAATTTTCACTGCTAAATTACATGTTACATAATCTAGATGTCAACCACATCTTTTACATGATTATAAGTACATGGTATAATTACAATTACATTTTGAACATACAACTACATCATTTACTTGGCATACATCAATACATCCAATGGCACAAGATATAGATACAAATGGTGATACAATATGATGAAACATCTTTGAAATCTATAGTATGAAGATAGCATCCATGAACCATAATGAACATGAAAGAAGACCATTGAACCTCAATGGAAGAATAACCACTGCCACCCAACCACGTGGAACCTGGAGGCCCACCACACCGTGCTGGGGAGATAGATACCAGGCCCCATACATACAAAAATCCAAATGAAAGGGATGGTACATAGATTCACTAGATGTAAAGGAACATAAGGCTCTCAAACATAACCAAGACAAACTACCAGAGGCAACCAAAAACATATTTAGGATACTTAGAACACATATAAAGAAGTATCATCACATAGCTCTTCATCTTTGGTTACCCTAGACGATCTCTCTGGACCCCAACCCCCAAGTAAGATCATATGTGAAATCAGATGATCATTATGTGTGGCAAGGAATCTGATCATGCAAGCTCACTAAGTCCCCTGGACAAAAATGTATCTTCTCTCAGTCCCATCCTTAGCTTGTACTAGCTCTCAAGGCATGAGTGAGGCACTAATTAATATATGTTTAATGTTATCCCCAATCAAATTTATTAGGTTATCACCTATTTACACAACCCACAATGGGTTACCCTAGACAACCACTTGAGTGCCCTGACCCCCATTGTGAGCCACTTCCCCAATATGGTTCTAGATGGCCTACCCTTAAATCTTATCCCATAAAATACGGCATGGCTAAAAAAGGAAACACCCATATGCCAATATGAATCTATCCATACCTAGATTCATTCTCATTTTAGAAACACAAAATATCTCTATGAACCGATAATCACGTGCAAAAATCCCATATGAAAAATATATGCATACAAGGATATCAAAACGTGCCAATAATTTAAGGGAATATGAAAGAATGCAAAAATCACAACTCCCTAGTGTCTAGTATACCTAAACAACAACCTAGGATTTACATTACCCATCCCAATGGCAAAACATAAATTTCAAGATAATTAATTAAAAGCCTCATATGTAAATTTTCCATGTTTACTAACAAAGTCCATTATGTAAACTTAAATAAAAATACAATTTATTAACATTATAACTCAATTCCTTAATTATGATGATTTTAATATTAAGACGTGTTCCATTGTCTATAAGAATCTAGAATTTACGACTTTAACATAACACATAACAACCAATTTATTATATAATTAACTTAATATCATATGCATATGGTCTATATGTATAATGTGGCCAACTAAACATCAACAACATAAGACTCACATATGTCTATTAATACAAGAAATGGTTGGAATATTTTCATGAATAAAATAATAATAATAAAAACAATCCAAAATGCAAATTAGCTAAATAAAACCATGGCTTCTTAAGGAAACATGCATGCAAAAAAAAAAAAGATCTACTAGCAAAGAATGGCAACGAAAAAGTTGAAGTTTGAGTGTAATGGGAAATAGCCAAGTATTCCAAGAAAAATGTGGTTTGAATGTAAAGAAAATCACAACATACTGAGCACAAATTCTCCATACCATGCATACAATGCTGATAATTCCAAAACATCCAAACTTGTAGCTTATAGTGTTTAAAACACATTCAAAGAAAAGGACAAAGAATGTGACAAAAGCCGCTCATAACACATCAGTACCTAGATTTTCCAAAATGCATACTTATGCGACCATAAAACACCAAAAAGATTATCCAATTCATGGGAGTCAAGGAGAAAAAACGCAGCTTGTAAGCAATTAAAAATACAGCTTATAATAATGCATATACCCAATCATAAAACAATGTGTGAGGGATGATAAATGAAGTAAAAGGCATGAATTTTAAACAACAAAAATTCAAGAATCTCAAACCCTAATGAAATGTATACTCCAAGTAAGTCTTATGCAAGAAAAGAGGGCTAAACCATAGTCAACTTAGCACAACAAATTCAATAATAGTTATCAATGGGCAATGCATAAAGAAAGGTAAAACACTTGCTCAAAAGAATACACCCAAAACTATAATAAACATGGTAGATAAAGATAACATGCCGCCATGAAACCATTAAAAAATCACAACCAATATATATATATATATATATATATATATATAAGAAGTCAAAAGTGAAGTGAAGAAAGATGTGGTTTTCATGAAGGATCAAAAACTCAAAAGTAGATGCTAAACTATGCATAAAATATATAATAAATCTCTAACCGAATTGTACAAATTCAAAAAAGTTTTTTTTTAAAATACAAAGTATGAGTGCCTACCTCAATTACATAAATGAATTCTGAGACAAGAAATATGAAGAATGTTGAGTCCAAGCTTCCAAAACCCAGTAAGAAAGATTACAACACTTCCTCTCCAAAAGAACCCAAAAAAGAAGAAGAATTTTCTAGAAACTTCACCAAAACTTAGAACTCTCTCCAAAAAACACGTCTACATTCAATCCCTTATATCAAAATTCGAGAAGATAAGAGTTTTTAAAAAAGAAATTCAAAAAGTCAAAAACCAATTCTAAATTAGAAAATCCCCCAAAATAATTTCTTTAAAACAATAAGTTTCTCGAATTATGAATTTTCCACAACTTGAATTTCTATTTTATAAATAAAACATTTATTTAACATTGATCTTTCACAAGCATTTTAAATGTTTATAATTCATGATATTTATATAATTAAACATTAAAATCCTTATAATTAATATAAGACATTTATATATATTAATTAAAATGTAATAATGATATCTTAATTAAACCTTTATAATCATCAATAATATTATTATTTTATAATTAAAATAATTACTATATTAATTATTACGACAACATATACACATTTTTTTTCATAAAGTCATTTCCCTAATAAATCTTAATATCATAATAACTTTTCGATTACAATAATGTTAATATATGAACGCATCAATAATTATACATACATATATACATGTACCCATCATACAAGACAAATTGATGAGATAATCAAACCAACTCATACTCAAACCAAGGTGATTGGATACATGTCACCTTGACCAATCCAATAGGGTCAGATATGATATAATTGTCCTTACGTAGGACACGATTGAGTTTGGGATTGAATGCTACCTCCCCTCTTCTACCATCAAGATGCATGTAAGGTCATGCTCAGACCTGCTAATTCACAATCACAAAGATGATCATGTGCATACATATCACGATAACAAGAAATGAAGGAGATCGAGGTATTGTGTGGATCACATAATTGAGTAATTATGACTTCGTCCCTCATCATACAAATACATCAATAAAAAATATAAACACAACTATAATCAATACACATGCAAATATCAAGGTTAGTATCTGTTAGAATTTAATCTTTCCTTGGTAAATATATGTAATTAAAGGATAAATCAAGGTATCCTATATTGTATTTGTCATCTAGTCCAAGTAGGAGGACATGTCACATTTTTGTAATTCCTTTATTAAGGAAATTAGAGATTCCTCCTTAAGAGGAATCTCACATTTGTCACACACACAATATGAATGTGGCATTCATTTGAGATGAGAGTTACATGCAAACTCCTCCACTCATCTCTACTTAAGAGATGTCTCTCACACACTTGCTCAGTAATCTTCTCTATTCCCTCATTCTTTCTCTCCATATTGTAATGAGCTTTGAGCTCCATTCCTCTCTTCTTCCTTAGGCTTTGAGCCTCATTCATAATTCACAAAGGATTTTTTTTTGCTTTTCCCCTTTCAAATCCTTGTGTTCTTGCCTTGGTTCTTGGATCATTTTTGTGAGCTTGTGTTTGATCTCTTGAAGGAAAATATCTCTATCTCTCTCTTAGTGTTTAGTAAATCTCTTCCATTGCATACTCTCTTGGATTCTTTCCTTACCTTTTTCATTTTACTTTATGATTCTAACATGGTATCAAAACATGTTTAATCTTTGCTTTTGAGTGTGCATGCAAGGATAGCTGAAGTATATTTTGGTTGTGAAGGAGAAAGCTCTTTCTTTATTATCTAAATTTTTTGCAGGTTTCTTCTTCATTATGCTTGCAATCTAACATATTTTTTTTCCTTAGATCTTAGATTTGGATGGCTTGCCGCCAAATCTAAGGCCTTTTTTTCTCCTTTTCAAGTTTTTTTAAAATCTTATCTTTGCAGGTTTTCATAATATAGGATTTACAAATCTCTTTTGTGTTGGCATTTGCAGCTTTTCATATCTCTATTTTAATCTTTGATCTTGCAAGTTTTAATCTTTTCTTGGCTCTCACGAGTTTTGATCTGTAGGCTTGTTTATTCCATTTGTTATCACTAATCTAATCTTGCTACAAATTTCTAAACTCAATCTAATAGTTCTTTTAATCTCTACAGGTTTTATTTTAGATTTAACCTCAGTTTTTCTTCAAATCTATTTAAATTGTTTATCGGTAATCGTCATCCTTTGTAAAAAAATCTTTTTCAAAAACAACGAAGGTTCTAAACCTTTTAAGTCTATAGTTCTCGTATATCTAATGAAAATCAATCTACAAATAATAGTTCCTTCTATCTGATTAGCAAGATTAGTAGTTAATATCAATTTCCAAGGCTATTTTTTCGCACAAAGAAATAAGGATTTCAGTTTCTAATTTTTTCTTTCCTGGTATTGTTATTAACGCTGGTATTGTTATTTTTTCTCACTGTTCCATTCAACCGTTGTATTGTTTGTGTCTTCAATCTTTTTTTATGCACTAATTTTTTGTGTCTTTGGCCCATTTTCTCCCTTCTTCCTTTCAGCCGGCGTCGAACCTGTGCGGATGACATCATATAGCTATTGAGATAACCAATAAGGTGCAAGGGTCTAGCCTTCAAATTATACATAAACCAAAAAAACTTCACAAATTACATCCAATTAGAACTAACGCTTCCAACAAACTTTGTTAAAAGACAAACTTATTATATTAAACCAACAGACATTTTACTGTGTATATGCAGCAGTAATCAGGGATTAATTTTTTGAGAAAATCCAATTAGGGAAAGGTATCTAATTCATGTGTCACACATGGTATTATTACACTCGCATTACTTTGTAGATGTAAATTTTAGATCTTTACTTATCTAGAACACATTTGTACCTTTTCCCAGCAAGCAAGGGCTTTAAATTTTTTTTAAATTCTTGTGCTTTCTCTTTGCATCCCCATTTTACATTCATATCTTTTGAGTGAATTCTAATATAAATATACCTTCATTGAGCATTAATCAACATTTATCCCCTGTTCTACAGCTCCCATCTTGGCACACATGTGGGGAATTCCTGGCAATCTCTTGCAGAGTTTAGTTTTAGATTCTGCTTCATTGGTTAAATGTTGGCTTTACATCTTCCAATTGCATTCACTTGAATATTTTCTTAGCCTTTTATTCGAATCCATTTGGTGCATATACCTACATACAGGCACCATTAGACCAATTTTACTCCTCACCGAGCTTCCTTGCCTTTAATTTCCAGTACTTGGCATGTATTTTTGAGTAATTCTTCTCTATCCATGTTTTAGCATTTGCAACGCCTTCATTCTCATTGCAGTTTCATCATTGTTCTGGCACTTGTGCAAGGAGTTATCTTTCATACCCAACGCATTTGGGCTGCCATTTGGAGGGCTTAATATATATTTTAAAGAGGGATATATGTCGCGTTTCTGAACCTGTAGGAGTTTTTTAGAATTTGGGTTTCTATTCTTGGTATAAGTCTAGCTTATTGCAGTGTTTATTCTCTTTTTTGATTGGATATTTGCTATCCTCATTAGCGTAGATTCTCTTCATAGAATAAGAATTCTTTGCTAACTTTGGCTATAGTTTGAATTTTAGTTGACCATTTAGAAGTTTTTTTTGACCTCATTTCATTTCAAATATAATTTAAAATACTTTGTTTCTAATTAGTTTAATTTAATTTGTTTTTTAAATAATTTGTATGCCTCATTCCACCATAGTTCATTTAATAGTCTTAATTTGTTTTAATATGTATCATTTCAGTAACATTTAAATTATTTTTCAATAACATTTAAATAGTTTGAGAATGAATATTCTTTAAATGTTTAATTTAATTAAGGACTATCCTTTTTTCACTTTGTTTATACATACATTTGTATACATCAACTTGATTATTCAAATTGTTGATTATTACTTATTAATCTTTTTCTCTAATTCAAGCTTCATTTATATTAATCTCATATTGTTATCCTTATCTTGTTATTTTCATCATGTCTAATCTAATTCCAGAAATTAAACTAACTAGCTCTAACTATCACCAATGGAAGATGCATGTTTCTTTCCTCTTTTATTTTAAATATTTGTTGGAAGTTGCCACAGATGCAACTCTTGAACCGGCTACCAATGCTTCTCAAACTAACAAAGATGCATGGCAAGGTAAGAATGATGAAGCACTCGATCTAATTAGACTCTCCATCAATCCTGATCTCTATATCTTGATTGGACATTGCACCAAAGCTCATGTAGCATGGTACATCTTGAAGAAAACCTACGACATCTCCTCTGAATCACGTAAGATTTAGCTCCAAGACAACTTGGAAGACCTAAGGTATACAAATTTTAAATCTATGGATGAATTT
Organism: Chamaecyparis obtusa; assembly: GCA_027943335.1. Lineage (NCBI taxonomy): Eukaryota > Viridiplantae > Streptophyta > Pinopsida > Cupressales > Cupressaceae > Chamaecyparis > Chamaecyparis obtusa. The sequence continues at coordinate 1,532,662 of BSBK01005407.1, forward strand.
TTACTCAATTTTGATGCTATTAGAACTTGATTAAATGGTTTAAATGTTACTCTTACGGATATTAGATTGATCACTATAATTCTTAAGAAATATCTCCCTAAAGAGTTTCAAAAATTTATCACTAACATCCACTCTCAGCTTGCTATTTCTAGTTTAGCTCCTCTTTTAACTTATCCTATTTTTCAAAATTTGTTACGTCAAGAGGAGGATAAATTGTTACAATTTGGTACTATTAAATCTGTTGAACATGCTTTTGTATCTAAAACTCAAAATCCAAATAATAACTCACATACTAATCACCATAACAATAATTATTCCAATAACAACAATAATTATCATAATAATAATCATCATAATAATGGCTATTCAAATAATCATAATAATGGTTATCATAACAATTATAATAGACCCCATTGTAATTATTGTGGGAAAGTTGGTCATGTGATCAATAATTGTTTTAAGAAACTTAAACATGAAAAGTCATCTCCTCCTAATACTGAAACCTATCATAATAATAACACTCGTCATGCTTTTATTATTCATTATGGGATGTCTACTATTGGACTACAACTGATTTGGAATCTGATTGAAGAATCTATGTTTAAAGATCACTGAGGAGTTGTTGATTAGATATGTAATATGATTAAATTAGTATTATGTTGTCATTGATGTCAACTAGTTTGACAGCACTTATCTTGTAAGTTACTATACCGAGACATTTGAAGAAAGGTGAAAGAGATGAAGAATAGAGAAATCTACATGGGGAAAGATGTACATGATAGATGAGGATAAGAAACACATTGAGTAACTTGTTGATGAGTCTATGACTAGATGATATTGACTTTATTATGTTGCATTCATCTATGATGAATTATAGAGCTGAAAGACACAAACCAGTGTTGTCGGTAAATGAAGCATTTCTAGTATACACAAATAGAGTTAGTGTATATCAATCGAAGTATTAACCAAACAGTGTTCACCGACGCATTTCTTTGTTAACCAAGCCGAACAGAATGAACTAAATGATTAGTTTAGCTAATAGGATTGATGAGTTGTAAAGTACCTCGATTTCAGTGATAACAGATAATGTTTGTTATGAAGATCGATGGCTAACAAAATTAAAGGAAGATCTAATAGAGAAGATTGAAACGTGTTATTGACACATCAGCCAAGAAAGTTTGAAGCGGCAAAATCTATGAATGTGGTTAAGCGAAAAAATCTGATGGAGGAGAAGAAAATGATTTACTCGTTTATATAAGAGACTAGAATTTCATTATGGAATGATGTCGAAAGAAGTAGAAACTATAGAATTATAGCGTGAACAATTTTTCATGCATTCTGATCATACTGGTTAGTGAGAACCAAGCTACAAAATAATTACTGAGCTACAAAGAGTAATTATCGACGGACAGTAAGTTGATACAATATTGAATCTGAAGTGAAATATTGATCAGAAGGATTTGTATGGACTAAATATTGATCTGTAATCTACAATTGAAGTTGTATTAAAGTAGATCATTTACTATTACATATTTAACCATTGTACAAAGTCAAAATCTCTTAACCGAGTGGACTCTAAAAGTCTTATGATGTATCATTCATAGAATGAATATTGTTATCCTGTCAACCCCATAGTGAATGCTAGTTGGACGATAACTTCTAGTCTAAAATCTTCTAACAAGGTCACACTTGACAGTGTGTTTGTAAACCTTTAACAGGGTTGGGTCTTAACCGACCTCCCTTCAGAAGAGTGAACTGTTATACACTAAGTTTGCACCCTTGTTTCAAGCTCTCTTGGTCTTGATAACCTAATATAACATGAGAATCATCTCCAGGTTGTGGGACCTATGCTAACTGAGATGAGACCTCCAGATTTTAGGCTGGTTTCTCTTGGATAATCATCTTAATTTGCTCTTCTTGACATGAATGTAAACTCTTGAGGGAAAAGGGATAGGAGGGATGCATGGAAGGGAAATGACTGAAAGAAAACTATCCTACTAGGTGATACACCGAAAAGATGGTATGAATTACAATATAGAGGATGAGATCAGTGCATGAACTTAGGTCTAGGAGATCACAACTCACTAAATAGGCTTGCATCAATATTTCATAGAAGGGTCTACAATAGAAAGAGGCTATTCAGGGAAAGAGAGAATTTCACAAACAATAGCATTCCTAAGAATTTAGACACAATCTATAACCTGCAAACAAACATTCACCTCTACAACTAGGTATATGACTGAGATAGATTGTCAGGGGGTTGAAGTATACCCACAAGATCATTCAAATCAAATCATCCATGGGAATACACATGAATTGTAGAAAGAAAGAGGGATCAGGAACCCTAAGATATTACTAAAAACATACATATACTTAATCCATTAAGAGAAAATTTAGACAAGAAAGCATAGGGATAGAAAGAATGTCACAAAAAACCTTTGCAATATCTAAACCTCAATGAAAGGTTACAAACTGCAGAAGCCAGAGGGTAGAAAGAATGCCTCGGATAACTCCTAAGAAAAAAACCTCTCTTTTACAATTGTAAACTCTCCTCTCTAAAAACTCCAAAAAACTATTATATACATCTCCTTTATTGCACACAGGCAAGACCAAAAAATATAATTAGGGTTACATAGATTTTCATAGAATAATGGAAACCCTAATTCTATCATTTATGATCATAAATGCATCCTTGAAAATATCTTGATCGATTAGATATCTATTTGCGTGTCCATTTCATTACTATATCTACCTGCAGACAAGCCGCCTTGATCCATCTACCTCTCTGCAACTCAGGCTCACCATAACTGCTCAAATCTAGTACTCCTCAAATATTTGAATTTAAAAATATAAATGATCACAGGTGGTGCCAATCTTTTCTTTATCAACAACTAGTATTTAAACTTGATCTATCTTTAAAACGTAGCCATCAAATCTTTTAATTTTACCCGAGCACCACTTTTGTTCTTAACCCTAACTCTGCATTCACCTTAGGTTCTCTTTTCCCTTTAGTCATTGAATCTTCTGACCTTTCTATTAACCTTGACTTTGTCTAGTGATCACACAACAATCATTGATCTCATTGTAATCTAACGATGGTCACTGAGTCGCTTGATCTTTCATAACTTAGCCACTGCATTACAAGACTAAGAGATAACCATGTCGCTGAATCTCTAAATGTTTGGAACATAACCACCAGGATCAAGAGATTATGAGAACACACAGTCGCTGGATCACCGAATGTGAAACATAACTGCCAGGTTCTGACATAACGTTAACCTTTAATTTAACCCAAGCACATCTGGAGATCAAGCGACATAGACTTCATTGAACCTCATAATCCTTTTCTTAACTGGGGTTAAACCCTGAGAACACACAACCAAAGCAATCTCCAAGTCGCTGAAAGCTTTCTTTACCCTAGGTTACATCTAGAGACTTCCTGACTAAGGGCTTTTAACTCATATTTAACCATGTATTTGAATTCAGAGATCTAGCGACTACACCTTAACCTCCAAGTCGCATGAACCTTTGGAATATTCCCTTTGTGTTAATAGATCACCCAATTGTGTAAGTCTCATTGTCACTTGATAGAAAAGAATGTTCTTAATGGGTCTCGTGACTGAGAGACTAAGCCTATAGAGCCTAGGCCCGCCAAATACATGTGGCACCTGATCATTTATCATTGTCTTTACCTTGAGCTGACCATCCTTTGACCATGATTATATCTAGCAACCTCCCAACTGAGTGAAAACTTGAAGTCTCATGAACTTTTGACTGACCACAGTTAACTCTCCTGACTTCCTGACTAAAGGGAAATCCTTAACTCGGGGCCCACATGAGTTATAACTACAGTAAGGAAAATCACTTAGTCACCAGATCTCTGGAAGAATTGCTGACCTTGGGTTTCATTATGAGATCACCCGACTGAAGGGACCATCGCCAGGTCACTGAATGAAAAGGGAATATGTCTTCCGATTAGGAGATAAAGAGACAAAAGGAAGTCGTGGGGTCGGGAGATAGGAAGGAATATATTATTGGGCCTTAGAGATCTTGTGACTAGCCTTAGCTTATAAAGCACACATGCAAAAATGGAGACTTAAGTGGCCGAAAAAGGTAATGATAAAATAGAACAGGCCATAGGGTTTTTAGGGTTTTTTGCCTCTAACAGTCACATTTTCAAATTAAATGGCTTATCAGACCAGAGAGCTAACAATTTGTAGAGACTAGAGGAAAAGACACAAAACCATGAAAATTTCTCAAGGTGCTCAATAGGATTTAAGAAAATTGCTGGGTAAAGCTCAACCTGTGACCAAAATTGTGTGGAACCAGGAAATTTGGGTAACATGAACAATTTTGGGTTGCCGATCCTAGGTGGTTTTTCCCTTTACAGGGTTTCCATGTTAAATATCTTGTGTTATGTGTTGAGTGTGATATTTGTTTGTTATCATACTTTACATGTTACATGTTAGATTTGATTGGTAACTGTTATAGTATTAGACTGGTAATCGGTAAAAGCACAGACAATGAAAGTAATTATTGTTTACCAAGGAGCAAAAATTGAACAAGTTGTTTTGAATTATACATTTTGTTTTGGGACACTAGATAACTGATTCACCCCCCTCTTAGTTATTCTAACAGTCTACTTCTCATTTTGATGATAATACTATTTGGGATGAATATCATGATGATGGATATTCTTGGAATAACCCTCTTGATTACTATCTTCCTAGTCAAAGTGATTATATGCTCTCTCCTTATGATGCAATGGAATTTGATGATCATTTCTCTCATGTTGATGATATGTTTGACCAAGAAGAGGAAATTATATCTAACTTTCTTAATGTTACTTTGCAAGATATGTTTATTACTCAAGATGAAATTCATGATGATAGTAATAATTCTATGATTGTTGTGAAGGATAATGATAATACTAGTGATGCTTATACTAGCTCTACTCCTCCTGATACTTCATATTATGATGAATATGTTACAGATGTGTTTTATGCAACTGAAGATTGCATTTCTGATTCTATGACTCATGATTCACATTATGATGAATATGTTACAGATGTGTTTTATGCAACTAAAGATTGCATTTTTTATTCTATGACTCATGATTCACATTATAATGAATATGTTACAGATGTGTTTTATGCAATGGAAGATTGCATTTCTAATTCTATGACTCATGATTCACATTATGATGAACATGTTACAGATTTTTTTTACGTGACTAAAGATTTCATTTCTGATTATTTGCCTCATGATTCGCAATATGATTTTTGTTTCCAAAGTGTTACTGATTCAGCACTAGGTGATCACAATGATGGGTGCTCTACTAGTGGTTTTTGCCTTATTATAGGCTCAGGTGTTGATTATGATCCACCTCTACTTTCTCCTAGAAATGAATATACAGAATGCATAAATGCATCTCAAGAATCTCAAGGGTCACTTAAAGATTTGGGCTCCCCTCAACAAGCACATACATCCTTGTATTGTCAAAAGGCTATCCACTTAGCAAACACTCCTATGTACCATTCAAGCTCCAAAGCATAAGTTGAAGACATGCAAGATGATCAATCCTAAGACATCCTAGTGAAGACTCTTTTAAAAGAAACATCTCAAAATCATTGTAAACATTGGGTTTGATACCTATTGATGTAATCACCCCAAGTAAAGATTAAAGGGGGGTGTTAGAATTTAATCTTTCCTTGGTAAATATATGTAATTAAAGGATAAACCAAGGTATCCTATATTGTATTTTTCCTCTAGTCCAAGTAGGAGGACATGTCACATTTTTGTAATTCCTTTATTAAGGAAATTAGATATTCCTCTTTAAGAGGAACCTCACATTTGTCACACACACAATATGAATGTGGCATTCATTTGAGATGGGAGTTACATGCAAACTCCTCCACTCATCTCTACTTAAGAGATGCCTCTCACACACTTGCTCAATAATCTTCTATATTCCCTCATTCTTTCTCTCTATATTGTAATGAGCTTTGAGCTCCATTCCTCTCTTCTTCCTTAGGATTTGAGCTCATTCATAATTCACAAGGGGTTTTTTCTTTCTTTTCCCCTTTCAAATCCTTGTGTTCTTGCCTTGGTTCTTGGATCATTTTTGTGAGCTTGTGTTTGATCTCTTGAAGGAAAATCTCTCTATCTCTCTCTTAGTGTTTGGTAAATCTCTTCCATTGCATACTCTCTTGGATTCTTTCCTTACCTTTTTCATTTTACTTTATGATTCTAACAGTATCTCAGTGAAACATGATCAAGTATATCATCATTATATGTTTTAACATGAATATGTAAACATCATTAGAATATAAGCATGAAACAACATAAGCAATATTCCTATCAATGTCAATGTATCATCATAACTTACTATCAAAGCATCACCAAGATATTATCAAAATATAATAAAAAGTCTTGTACACACATAGAAAGGACCTAAACAGAGTTCGGCCACATAAATTGAAATAATTACATATGGATGGGTATTACATTCCACACTGGTAATTTACTCCTTTCGCCATCATAGAAAAGTCCCAATAGTGATTTGAAAGATGTAGCTATGTATACAAGATATGAGTTCATGTAAAATGTTAGAGTGTAGACACTTATGACAATTATTCACACAAAGAATCACTTATTAATTCAGCCCAAAAAAATTGTTGTGTCCCCTTCTTGACAGTAGAGATATATTGGTACATGCATGGGTCAAATACATTTGACTTCTTTAGCCCCTGCATCCTTCTTAGGAGAGTGATTATGTTATTCATCTCCTCCTTGAACTCACTTCTATAAAGTATTTTAGCCCATTGGATAAAAATTGATTGTCTTTATTTCCGAAGCCAATTGATATTGATCTCCTTTTTGTAATCCTCCTCCTTTTTATATTAGTGTAAAGCCTTCTCATGAGAGATGGACCAGCGTATACAAGAGAAACAATAACATGGAATATCTTATCATTAGTCTTTGCATCTAGCCTCGTGATTATCTTACCATCTATATATTTGATCATTTAAGATTTATTATCAAGATGTGATTCACATGCCAAAATAAATTCAAGTTTTAACATTTCTATGGGGAAGGTTGAAACCATTTGAATATGACTCTTGAGGAGCTTACTCATTTTTTTAATGGTCTCTCTACCTTTTTCCTTTTAATGAACTCAAACATATCCACGTGTTCGATCTCGATGTCTTTGATCTCATCTATATTGGAGACCACTAAATAAGGAATGATAATATTTTGGTGATGTATAGTCCTAAATTGTAACCGACTGACTTGTATTCAATTTTAGGACCATTTTGTGCCTAATTTAGTGTAATTTATATGGTAGGACCTTATATAGAACTTAAAAGATACTTAAATTCAAATATGGGTCCTCCCCTATGTTAGGCCAAAAAGGAGGCAAGCACAACTAAGAGGGTCGGGGTGAATCAATTGTGTACACCTGATAATTTTAATTCTACTTTAGCCACTTAGATCTAAAAAATAAACAATAATAGAAGATTTGCAACATATAACACAGAACACCAAGATTTGTTCTCAAGAAAACATGGTTAAGGGAAAACCCCAGTGGGAGTCAAACCCACTAGATGAATGTACTATGCTAAAATTATTGCATGTTTAAGAGAAAATAGAGAACAAAGGATGCACTTGCAACCAGAGGTTTACAACTCAATCTATAGGCTCACTTCCTAGAGAACAATGCTCCCAATACAATCTCAAATCTATCCCTTAATTAGGTTTACCAATCTATCATTAATTACAATAGGGTAGACATATAGTTCATTACAACTAAACTGACAAATAACGTCTCCTATCCCAAAATAGTTCCAATGAATTACAAACTCTGTCTTAAGTGAAAAATACACACAAATTCTCTCTTCACGCTCTCTCTCCACAATTACAAAATGCTTTCTCATTTATACCGATTACAAAGAATAATCAACCACTAGGTCAGCTAAGACCTATTACAATAAAAGATATAAACATTATGCACAATCTCCAATGCAATCCAAATCAAGTCATACAAGACTTAGTTATGACCTAAATCCTCAACCACAAACATAATTGTGTGTCACCAAGACAACATCAAGAATTACAACACATTACTCCATCAAGTCGGCTAGGACCTAAATGAAAAAACACCAACATGCTACCAACATAAATAAATTTGATCACCTCAATCAATGCGGACCAAAAACATGATCATCACATGATCTAAGAATACCAACAAGAAACATGAATAACATCTAGAACCTTCACATTATCCTCAATACAAAACTCAACCTCATCTTTATCTTTGATCTTCAAGAACACTAAAATACCAAACTTGTCATAACAAAAGATAGCTTTTTGTACTTTGAGTCATGAACAACACTAGGTGTGAATATAATGATAAGGCACCATGTAATCACTAGCTTTGTAAGCTCTGAAACATCAAATCTATGATGTACCAAACCAAATACTCATCCATTATGCATAGGAACACTATAACATCAACAACCAACAAGTTGATCATACCTCACTCAAGTTGTCATCCAAACTTCTACGAACCTTTGTATACCATCTACAAATAGCTATAAACAACACCTCATAGTCACAACTAAAGATATTCAATATAACACTTGATCAACTGAAGCCCTCTTCATCAAACACACTAAACACATTGCCTAAAACATTAGTGTGTTGACATCAATGAAAAAATAGTAATTTCAACACACCCAAGTACCAAATTATGACATTCTCAACAATCTTCCAACACCCTCCTCTCAATATTGCTTTAACTCAAGGTTAGCCCTTGTTTATAGGCATATTTTCCCAATTTTCCACCCAATCCCATGATTCATTTCCTCACCTAGGACCTATTCATTTATTTTTAAGATTTTTGACTTACTCTGACCTTGGGATGAGATGTCCTTTCTTTTCATGCACCGTCCTTTTCTCCCTAGCACCCAGATCAAATCTGGGACCTTTCTCCTCGTTACAAATCACCATTAATTTAGCCTAGAGCCCAATGCTAGGGTTTAGGAGGGAAATTAAAACATGTGGTCGGCCTACTCAAGTTTAACTCCCTGAAATGATGTAAAAAGTATATAAACCCCCTACCCCACCTCATTTCATGGGAATCATGAAACTACTAGCAAGAATCCATTATTGTCAAGCGATCAAGAATTTAAGAGCCATCAAGTTTAAGCATCGAAGCCTTCATTTATCTCAAGGAACCAAGGTGTCTTCTTTTATAGATCTAACTTATTTCCTCATTAGAGGCCAAGCAAAGGAGTTTTCTGTCAAGGAAGAATATCCTCATCCATCATTCAAAGTCTTTTCTTCTCTTTAATTACACATTATGGTGAAAGAAAACATCTATCTCATAAGTTTTTGTCTTTTCATGATTTCCTTCTTGGTTTTTGTGTTGATTCAAAATTATTGCATCAACATATTTGATCACATTCTAAAAAGTATTAGCATTTACAAGGTATGATATGCTTCATTATTCAGATCTGGCCTCTGCTACATGACAACACACTTTTTCTTTTATTTGATTTTAAGTTTGATTCCTTAATAGGGGTTTGATTGAGGAAAAACCTTATTTCATCCTTCTTTTCCCATTTTTCTATGTGTGGGAACTAGTAATGGAGTTATTAGATCTTTTCTAGACAGTACAGGAAAATTTGCAGATTTGATGAAAAATTCAACTAAAAGTTTTAGGTATAGGTCGACTACCCGATGTGTCCTTGGGTACATATCGACTAGTCACTTTGTCCCTGCCATTTTTCAATAAATTTTTTGGTGTAGATCAGTTATGTCTTTGAATTCTTGTTTGCGTTAGTTTCAATTCGATATCAATTTTTATTAGTCTATTTTAATTAGCTTTTTAGTGTATTTTCCATTAGTTCTCTTACATCATTGAATCATTTTTCACTTTATCATTTACACATTCAAGGACAAACATATTTTATTCCCATTCAGAGCATGATTCAAACCTTGAGCTAAGTGGGGATACTCTTTCTTCCTAATGTACAAATTGTGAAGTGGGAAGTAATTTACATCATAGCATTGCTTCTCATTTCCCACTGTACTTGTGGATTTTGAACTTCATCTTCTTCTCGAGAGTAGTGGTTAATTCTTCAAGCATTTTATGAGAACTAGTAGCATTGAGATGGAAGGACCAAAACAAAATGATGTTAGGATGTGTTGACATTAGCTCCATATCATTCTCCATAGAGTGAGAGATAACACATAACAAAGCTCATGCTTTGATTTTCAAACTCTAAAGAATGTGTGTGCAAACAAGGATTTTAACAAAGACGGGGTGAAAAAGATGCTTTTGGTGGGCCATGGTTATAGTTTAGGACTTTGTAATGTATTGCAAATGAAGGATTAAGTGTAGTACAAAGTGTGATAGTTTGTATAATTGGGACAAAAATCTCTGATTACAAAGGTAAAACTTGAGGTTTTATGTGTAATTGGGGTTTTTGACTCTAATTGCACATAACATTGCATATGATAAAATATCTCACAAGAAAAATGAAAAGTCCTGATTGTATTTAAAAATACAATCTATTTATGTAGTGCAACATGTAACCAGAGTAAAAACATCTAATTACACCTCAAAGTGTGTAAAAAGGCATGTAATTGAAACTTTTTGTTCTAATTGAATGTAATATCAAGTGTAATTCATCATGCAATCAGAATAAAAATTTCCAATTACATACTGAGGAGTGGAAAGGATCATGCAATGAGAACTTTTTATTCCAATTACACATTGAATTACATGTTAAGTCTCATGCAATCGAAAACAAAAAACTAGTTGCATGTAATATGAAATGGTTATAGCATGCAATTAAGGGTTGAAACCCCAATTGTACTTCAAAGTGCATGCTTTAAGGCATACAATTGGGGAAAAAATCCCTAACTGCATTATGAATGCATTCGCAAAGGATGTCAAAATCCTTGATTTGCAAATAGAAATATATATACAAGGGAAAGTTTTGATTTGACACTAAGTGGATGTAAATAAAAAAGTAATCAGGATAAATTACATTTTTTGTTATATGTAAAGGCATATATGATCGAGGTTAAACCCCTTGATTTCTCTTTGGAAGGACAAAAAATTTTTATGTGCAATTAGGGGTTTTAACCTCAATCACACTATGCATTTTTAAGTATTGAACTATGTAGACACCATGAAAAATGATGTCAAGGTAAAACTCCCAATTGTTAGGAATAGTCCCAAGAGATAACTGAGAGGGGGGTTGAATTAGTTATCTACAAGATTCAATTCTTTATCCAATTAAGTATATAATAACATTAATCATGAACATAATGAAAGAACACCTAACACAATACCACAATTTTGGTTACAGGGAAACCCAAATAGGTAAAAACCCCGGTGGGAATTGACACCCACTAAGAACTGCACTACTAGTGTATTATGATCCATGTTAGAAGATCTTACAACCCTGTTAGGAGTTGATCTTTGCAATGTAATAAGTACAATGACCTGGTCAAGGGTTGGACCCTATTAGGAGTCTTTTACAATTAACCCTATTAGGGGTGAGGACCCACTGTCCAAGAGCATATTGCTCAAAGGGGTGAAGATTGCAACCTTTAGTTTAATAGATACACACTATATCTAGATCATGGTGCACTACACATAGACCTATTGTCTTGATCAGTTCCAATGAATAGCATATACTCTCTACTATGTCACATATACCTTCTGCTAATGGCTCAACACTTTGCACTCTCTGCTCTGCTCATATCTTTCAACTCATAGCCATTCCTAGCAATCATAAATGACTTCATATAAGTATCTTTCCTCTAAATGATATAATCAAGTTGGAATGTTAGAACCACCTTGAAATCATATTAGAGAAACAATAAAACTCTCCAATAACATATTTGTCAACTCTACTAAGCACGCAACATGAACTGGGACCTGTCCAACTCAATATGAGTGAACATGTTACTTCACATTGTCGGTTCCACCAAATTAAATGATACTTTCTCCTCATAATGAATTACATTATGCACTCTTAACCAAACATCCTTAACTCTCTTCCTAACATAAATCCAAGTGTGCATACTAAGATGATAGGCGTAACTACCGCAATCATATAAACATTGTCATCTCTTCCAGGTAGACTCAAGAAACTGTGACTGTCAACTAGAGACTTCATAACTCAACCTTAATTGCATTTCTGACTTTGCGTCCATGAGCATTACATCATACACATGTCTACAACATAAATATAAATGTGTAAGGCTCTACTATAACTGTACTTCAAATCATATACAGAACTATTCTTGGGACCTGTCAGAAATACTCACTGATATACACAACTGTACTACTATCTTTACTCATAATCAACCTCTGCATCTATGATATCATACTAATAACATATCCATGCAACACATTCTCAAGGCTCCATCCATCATAGTTCCATGCATGCTACTTACCATATGTTGTCATCAATGAAAAACATATAGTCAGTACTGACTTGTTGGCAAATGTCCAACAATCTCCCCCTTTGGCATTGATGGCAACATATGGAATGAAAAACACCACCAATCCAAATGTCCAATTCTTTTATAACATTCTCCATTTCCCTGACAAAACTCCCCCAAGGAAGTATCCTCCACCTGCTGTAATATTCTTCAATATTCTTCATTTCCTCAACTGTAGTGCTTCCCATGACTGTATTTTTACTCCCCCTTTCTACTTGTTTTTTATTACTCTATATTCCTTCTTTTTGTGTTTTTCATGACTATATACTACTCCCCCTTTGACATCAATGGAAAAGGGCGTCAAAAATATTAAGCACCAGTACTACTCCTAAGGTAGAGTAGTCAACCTTTCATCAGTCACTGAGGACTGATGCACTCCTACTATCTCTAATCAGATTCAGGGAAGGTAATTACTCCTAGCTTATCCCTGAGATACTCAAAAGTATCCTTAGGTAAAGGCTTTGTGAATATGTTTGCTAGCTGATCTTTTGTACTTACATATTCCACCATTAATTCTATCTCTGCTACTTTCTCTCTTAGAAAGTGATATTTTATCTCAATATGTTTTGTCTTTGCATGCATCACAGGGTTCTTTGACATATTGACAGTGCTAGTGTTATCACAATGAATAACAATAGGGTAGTCATTCTGAATACCAAAATCTTTTATCATCTACTTGATCCACACAATTGTAGGATAATCTAATGCTGCTGCTACATACTCTACTTCTACTATTGATTGAGAGATACAATTTTTCTTTTTACTTGTCCAAGTAACAAGTCTATCTCCAAGGAATACAACTCCTCTAGAGGTACTTTTTCTATCATCCACACATCCTACCCACTCTGCATCTGTATATACTTGAAGCTTTACATTCTCTAAATTAGGATACCATAAACCATAGTCTAAGGTTCTATTAAAGTATCTAAATATTATTTTTACTACCATGAGATGACTTTACTTAGGTTCTACTACAAATATTCCAACAATAATAACTGCATTGAAAATGTCTAGTCTAGTTTGAGTAAGATATATAAGTTTACTAGTCATAGACTTATACAAGGTTATGTCTACTACTAGTGAATCATCTTCTTTTGAAACCTTGCATCATGTTATTATAGGGGTACTTACTGGCTTGCAATCATCCATCTTGAATGTCTTCAAGATCTCTTTCACATACTTAGTCTGATTTATGAATATACCTTTGTTTGTTTGCTGCACATTCAATCCCAAAAAGTACTTGATAGGACCAATCATGCTCATTTCAAATTCGCTTTGCATCTCCTTAGAAAATTCTACACTAAGTTTATCATTACCACCAAATATAATGTCATCAACAAATATAGCAACTAACAATAGTCCATCAGATGTCTCTCTTATGAATAAGTTACAATATGTTGCTCCTTTCTTGAATCCAATCTTAGTCAAGTAACGATCAAGTCTTTCATACCATGCTCTAGGGGCTTGCTTAAGTCCATAGAGGGATTTCTTCAATTTGCATACCATATAAGGTTTCTCTGATAAAGTAAATCCTTCTGGCTACTCAATGTATACTTCTTCATTCAACTCTCCATTCAGGAATATTGACTTAACATCCATCTGGTATACCTTAAAGTTCTTGAATGTAGTTGTTGTGTGGTATAAATGTGTCACACTTCTATGGATCATTACATGCAAGGAAACTCAAGAATGAGCCCTCACAAATCGATCCATAGCTCCCTAGGCATGGAGTGCAAGGGTTTTTAAGAATGCTCTCAGCTAGAGCTATTTAGCCAATAACCTTACTAGTAAACCATGCAATGGGAGATTCAATGAAGACAAGGGCAAGAATGCCAATATCCCCAAGAATCAAATGAAATGCAATGCAATGCAAGCTAGCTAAGAATGAAGATGCAAGCTAAACTATGAAAATGAAAGATGCAAGTATTACAAAGCCTTCTAGTTAAACTAGATGAATTAATCTAAAGCATAAAGGAAATCTAAGCTAAGAATGCCATGAAAATGAAGCTACTATGCAAGAAATGAAATCTAACTATGAAGCAAGAAAGCCATGATGATGCAAGAATGAAGACAAGAAGATAGAGTGTTGATGAAGATCCAAGATGAATGCCAACAATGCTCCAAATCTTCAAACCCTAGATGCAAGAATGTCTCCAAAAGCTCCAAGATGACCTAGAAAACCTGTAGCATAATATTAGCATAAAAAGTTGGGGATCTAGAATGAAGAAGAGAGCTCTTCTTTTATAGGAAATGAGGAGAAATGGACCATGGAGATTAAGAGGCAAAAGATTTAATCAACGGTGGAGCTTAAAAGAGGAGCAATCCATGTGCACAAGTATCCTCCAATAGGAAAATAGGAGTTGACTTTTGTGTCCATATGAGACAAAAAGTGCTTTTTCCCTTTTTATAAAATAAGAATAATGCTTTATTTGTGCAACTTAGGATAAGAGGAAAAGTGGGAGCTTTTTATTTATTAAAAGGGGAGGAAATATTCCTTTTAAATAAATAAAAACTTAGGATAAGATGGTTAGCCCATAGAAAATAATCGAATAAATGATAGAACTAGGATTTGATCAAGAATAAGCAATTTATGATTTAGCAAAAGGGGCTAATAGTCTAGGTGACCATTTTTAGGTGTATACATTTGCCCCTCTTTGACTAATGTGTGATCGATCTGGGAACACATGTAGTCAAAGAATGAAGTTGAAATGTGAGATCGATTTGGGATCACAAAGCAACTCAGATCAGCCAAGAAAGCAAGAGATAGCCAAGAAGGCAAGCAAATAGCGATCTGACTCCAAAGAATGAAGTGCAGAGAGATAGAAAATCCTGCATGGTCAGCTTGGTAGCGACAGTACTGAACACTTAGGAAAGAGATAGCCAATAAGATATGATGTGTCTGCCCCCTCGGGATTGAAAGCGAAATCCAGGTAGAGGGAAGGCAGAAGCAAGAGCAGCATGATCAAATCACTAGAAATCATAATCAAAAAAAAGAGAACAGAATAACCATCAAGCAGTGAAGATATGCCCCACACATGGGACCCGGGGCACGAACCAAGGGGTCCCTCAACCCGAAAACACCATGGAGGGGAAGAATTTGAATTTGAGATTGAAAGTGAATGAAAGATGAGAAGTTTGAAAGAGATGGAGATGAAGAGGTGAAGAATGCCCCAGCAAAGATCGAAGGATCAGGCCTCAAAAGGTTAGTCAACTGCGTGAAAGAAGGAGAAAGATGATTTGGATGATCAAGGTGAACTCGGATTTCGGTTTCGATCCCGAAATGAAAGGAAAATGATGGGATATGAATGACAAGAAAGTGAAAGACATGATCAGGAAGAAGTGAAAGGTGAATGCAGTTGATTAACAAGTCCATGAAAAATGAAAGGAGAGCTCTCTCCATATGCAAGATGCAAAACTAAACTAACATGAACCTAAGAAATGCAAGCTACATGAAAAGTGGTTTACTTGCAAGGTTACGAAGCCAATAGACATCTAATATTCATCATCGAGCGTTATTGGTAGCGTCGCAAGATCATACAATACACACTAGCATAACTATGTGGATCTGAATATGATCTATATCAGATAGAAATGTGGGAATCTCACCTAGGCATCAAAGACATATAGGTCAAGATGACTAATGCAGTGAGATTACCTAAGTTTGATATAGCAAGATTATGCTCGCATCGAGACACAAGAAAGTCAAGATGACTAGAAGCATGCACTTGCACAAAAATAGTCAAGGATAATACCCTGTCAATCCACAGTGTCAAGTAAGACCAGCATAAATGCTCATGACAGTTAGGATCAACAAAATATACCCACAAGCAGAAAAAGCAATAAAACATGTTCTCATACCCTCAGTCTTCTAGCTATGCATCATCGAAAACTTCTTAGGGAGAGACCACTTAGCAAAGAAATCATCATAGACAGCACACAAAGAAATAAAGTCAAACAAATCTCAGCAAGTCAAGTGCGTGTGTGTAGGTCATAGAGTCAAACTTTGAGTATCGTATCTGCCAGTGAGAAATATTGCATCATCTAGACTGTGGGTAGGACATCTGATAAGTGTTGAGAAACACTCGACGCAAGGGGAAGTGTTGAAAAACACAGTTGGGGTGGTGTTGAAAAACACCATTGGAACCAAGTTGCCCAAGAAACCCAGACGCACAAAGAGACCCAAGATAAGCTTAAAGCAACATATGCCCCCTAGACTAAGACAAGAATCAATTCCAGGCTAGGAGAGGCAAAGCGAGAAGTGGAGCGAAAGAGCGCCACGCAAGACTGATAGACATAGGTGCAGAGGGTCTCAAGCAGCGCCTATTTCCAGGTTTTCACCACTTGATAGATTTTTTTCAGGACTTTTTTATAATTTTTTTTGTATTTTTGCTACCAAGGCGCCTGTTTCCAGGTTTTCACCAAGGCACTTTTTCAATTTTTTTGATTTTTTTGAATTTTTTGATTTTTTTGGTGAGACATCAAAGCGCCTATTGCTAGGTTTTCACTAGGATGCTCATTTTTTCAGTACTTTTTATGCTTTTTAGGTTTTTTTCAGCATCATATATGATTTTTTTTTGGAATTTTTTCAGGATCATAAAATATGTACAAAGAATGCCCCAGACTGAAATGGGCATTAAAGATCTGCTTCCTCTGATGTAGAGAACTGATAGGCCCCAGGCCCAAATGCTACAGCTGTGATGATAGGAGGTCTCAACCAGTTCGACCAATAATAACCAGCCCTAAGCAATGTCTGAGTTAGTGGAGGATCGTTAGAATGTGATCCACATATGCCATCGTGGATTTCAGCTAGCACTTTTTCTAACTCCTCTATTTCTAGACACCTAAGGAGAGTTCCGTCTAGACCCTTCCTATACAAGTCACCAGAGACAAAGGCAAAGTGTAAGGGATGGCGGAAAGAATGGCATGGAGTAGTATGAGGTGGAAGACATGAAAAGATGGTAGGATTGTAAGATTTGTGAGCAAGATAGCATAATTCATCCACCAAGAACTTGAAGCGAAATTTATGCTTTTTCATTTGTAAGATGGATGTTGAAGTAACCAAGGCATTACCAACTTTGTTCTCAGCTCTAGGAATAGGCTGAAATATAACAGATATGAGATCATGCTTGAAGTAGTGCACCATTTTTTTGTAGAGAATCAACGTGTCATCTTTTATTTGATAATCAATATTTTTGAGCAGATTTTTATTTTTACTTTTCTTAGATGCGGATACCACCATAATGTGGTTTTCGACATCCGACCATTGCTCTTTTCTTTTGACTTGATGACTGTGATGCTGGATTTCTGATTCAATCTTTTTTGTTGCTAGTTCGCTGGTGGAAGAAGTAACAGGTGTTGATGCAGGATGAAATGAAGTGACTGGTTCAATAGCATTTATGCGAGGGGTGTCATCTCTGGTAACAAGAGAGGTTGAGCCTATAGGGTAGGCTCCAAAAGTAGCTAGATCTAGACTTGTCATAGAAGGACCAACATAGTCGACTAAGGCAATATGGGGAACAAACTCATCAGACCCTACACGAGACTCATCAACTACGTCGGGTGGGTTACAAGAGGTATGAACCACATCAACACCCATATCTATCACAGGAGGATCTTCTGGAAGAGGCTTAAGATGCCGAGAATTAGAGATACTCATGTCAGTATGTGAGAGATCACCTCTTTGTAGCAGTCGTGCAATGTTGCGACGTTGTCTATCATAGTGCAATGATTCTTTAGGCACATAGGTTCTAGACATAGAGGCCTCAGCAATATCATCAGTAGGCATACATGCTTCTCCCCAAAGAAGTGAAGTAGAAGGAAGATCATCTCCCATTTGAGCCATAGTGTGTAGCGGTGACTCATCTGTATCTGTGTCTGAATTACTAAGCATGGGAGTATTTCTAGAATCCTCTCTATAGATCCACTCTTGAATAGCTTGTTCTTCTCTTTCTGCTTCTAAAGGAATGGATGAAGGAACAAAAGTATCAAAGATCACCATAGCAGAAGAAGTGGAAGGCGTCATCTGATCAGAAGGTCTCCCATATGACCTAGGAGAAACAGGTATAGAAGCAAAGGAACCCAGTTTATATTCACCCATACCAAGGCTCATCATCTTAAATGATTTCTCAGCAGCAACTAGAGATGTACTAGGATCATCAGTAGGTTCATTGTGAGGAACAAATTTTTCAGTAGCAGCAAGAGCATTGATAGCAATAGTATGGTCTCCAGGAATCACAACCTCAGTGCCATTGTATGGAAATTTGACGCACTGATGATAAGTGGAAGGAATAGCCTGCATGTCATGGATCCAAGGACGACCCAAAAGAATGTTATATGCGAGTGGGATGTCCAATACTTGGAAGCTAATATCTTTCATGATAGGGCCCACTCGAACAGGCAGCGTGACAAGACCTTTGGAAGATCTTTCCACTTCATCATAAGCTTTTATAGTAATCTTCTTCTTGGAATCCACAGCCAATTCTGACAAACCCAATTGTTGTATGACATTGAAAGAAACAATATTTAACCCTGCACCATTGTCTATCAGGACTCGGCGGACTCGGGTATTGTAGACTAGAACTTCAATGTGTAAAGCTAGATTATGTGGGTGAGCAATAGATATGTCATCTTCTGCAGAAAAGGAGAGAGATAGAGGAGATGAAATGTGGTTGACCATAGCCTGAAATTGATCTGGATCAATGTCATTGGGAACACATGTTGTACGTAGAGCTCTATCAAGAATCTCTCTATGCGAAGGGGATAACCGAAGCAACTCAAGGATAGATATCTGTGCTGGTGTCTTTTGTAAATGTTGGACAAGATCATAGCCAGGGGTGGCTGAAGGAGCCACTTGTTTGGAAGGCAAAGCTTGCTTGGGATCTTGCGCAGTTTTAAGGACAATCTTGGCTTGCCCCCTAGTAACAGCATTCAGTGTCTCACTTTGGGAAGATGAACTACCACATGTTTGCAAGACTAACTTTGGCTTACCATGATTGGTGTTATTATCATCTTGAGACCTCATCATTAGAACACTCTCAATGGGCTCTACCATGTTAATCATAGGTGTATTAGAAGGATACGTGTAATTGATCTTGGCATCATGATTCTTCTTATGTGTTTGAGAGGTTTCCCCCTTATCATGCTTAGGTAGAGGATCTTTGAAAGCTGTGTGATCAGAATTTTTAGTTAAGCCATCAGTGGAGATTGTGCCATTCTCAATAAGATCCTGAATATCATCCTTAAGCCTAAAACAATTGTCTGTTGGATGTCCCTTGTTTCTGTGATAATGGCAGTAATGATCCTCTCTCCACCAATCTGGCTTATTTATTGGATCCCAATTACCAGGTTTATCAGGAAGCGTAAGATATCCATTGTCAACCAAAGTCTTAAGGATCACATCGTAAGGTTCTGCCAACTTGGTATAGACTCGCTTTCGAAATGACTTCTTAGGTTTATCTGCATATTGAGGTTTAGGAGCATTGTGAGCATTGGCAGCTTCTTGTTGTTTTGCTGCATAGATAGCATTGGAAAGATTGAAAGCAGGCTCTTTAACTTTAGGAGCATCAACAACCCCATCATTAACAACATACTTGTTCTTATTCCAAGGTTTGTTCTTGTCTTTGCCATTGCCTTTAACATCTTTATTAATAACAATATCCCCTTTTCTTATAGCTACATCCTCAATTCGATATGCACTTTCAACCATGTCATGGAAGGAGGAGAATAGTTGCTTCCTTAGATCATAAAATAGCTCAGGCACAAGTGTGTTGACGAAAATGTCAATCTTTTCTCTTTCAGGTAGCTGACGAGGATATCGAGAATACAATGACCTCCAACGTTGTAAGTAAGTTGCAAAAGGCTCACCTTGATGTTGTCTTAGATTACCGAGATCTATCACAGTGACAGGTTGTTGGATGTTGTAAGAATAATGTTGGGTAAATCGCTGAGCCAACTCATCAAAAGTCTTAAGAGGTGGTGTCAATTTCGCAAACCATTCCAAAGCTTGGCCTCTTAAACTTCGAGGGAATAAGCGTAGGAGATATGTGTCTTCATGAAGAAAGTCCATACTAAGAGCATAAAAATGACGCACATGGTCATGAGGGTCACCATTTCCATCATACTTGTCATATTTAGGAACCTCAATATCCTTA
Source organism: Chamaecyparis obtusa (assembly GCA_027943335.1). NCBI lineage: Eukaryota > Viridiplantae > Streptophyta > Pinopsida > Cupressales > Cupressaceae > Chamaecyparis > Chamaecyparis obtusa. The sequence continues at coordinate 1,553,340 of BSBK01005407.1, forward strand.
GGAAATGGGACCATGTATAGACTTTTATCAAAAGGAAGAGCACAAATTGATTCTACAAAAGAGACCTTTGGAGTCTCTCTTTCTAATGCCATTTGGGTAAGGCGTTGATTTGTCCGACATAATTCTTCTTGAAGGACTTCCAATTCAGTTGGTACTCTTTGTTGGATAATTTGTCTGACATCATAGCCGGGAGGAAGCTTGTATCCTCTAGAAGTCATATATTGAAAATATTGATCGCCATTACGCTCTAAAAGCTTATGCATCATTCGTTGGAAATCCACATCTTGTTCACATCTCATAAGATCCTCACTAGAAATCTCATCATTAGCCTCTGCCTCATGTTGAGAGGGAGGAGGTCTAGGAGATGAAGAAGGCATAGCAAAAGTTGGCCTTGGAGGAGATCTTGGTGGCGTGTTGTTGTCGTTGTTGCCATTGTTAAAAGAAGGTCTGTGCTCATGATTACTAGTCTCAGGTTGCTCATGAAATGTCCCTCTATAAGCCATGTGCCTAGTAGCATCCATCCTTTGTTGATTGTGTTCTTTGTCTAAGCGCGCTTGATTATCCTTACGCTCAAAGTGTTCTTGCAAGAGTTGAAACTTTTCTTGTTCAGTCAAAGTGAGTGAGACACTGTCTGTGTTTTTGGGGGTCTTGAATGCGGAAAAGAGGAAACCTCCTTTATACCACGGTGTAGCCTTAGAATTATCAGATTGGTCAGAACTAGAACTATTGTTGCTAATGGGTGCTTTTGATCGTCTAGTTGGAGAAGGTAACTGTGTATAATTGAATGGAGGATGACTCTCCTGCTCAAATTGAGACCGAGTTGTAACCGGCATGAAAAGAGATGTTGGTTGACTAATAGAATGGGATAAAGTTTCTCAGATTTGAGATAAGCAAAGCTAATAAAGATCACTTGTCAAAGTAGAACAATAAAGAGATGGCTCGTCAAAAGTGCTCAAGCACTTACAGCAATCAATTGACTAAAGCCGAGCAACGAGAAAGAAGCTCAATAAGCAAGTAGCTAGAGAGGTAATCGTGATGCGACAAGTGATCAAGAGTAGCATTCGTTAAACTCAAACCCAATAGTTTTAGCTCATTTGTTTCAGTCTAGAACAAATCTAAGCATGTAGGTAACAAACCAGTTTCAGATAAGAACAGAAAAAGACACTCTACGACAGGTTAAAGTGCAAGTTTAGCAACTCTAAATTGTAGCAATGACAGGACAGTAGAAATGACTCAAGATTCTTGGTTGAGAGTATGCAAGGATACTTCAATATCATATGACTCTTGACCAGTGAATGTGAAAAACTCAGTTTTGAAGCGCTTGGACCAAATTTGTAGATTGAACAGTGCAATTTTTTCAGTTTGACAAGCAGTAGCAATAGATAAAAGACAAGTTTGCAAACAGTATGGGATCAAACATGTCATAGAACACTTGAAACAAGGGCAAAAGCAACCTTGCCAAGATAAGCACTTGTGATATCAAAATAGAGAACCTTATGAATGCTACCGTTTGTTTGAATGTTGAGAACGTTTACACGGGCATAGCACAATCGAAGACAATTCAAGCAATTACTACCTAGAAGGACAAGGCTCATTACTTAGCAACGTGGCTCACAACTTGATGCTCCCTTGCCTCACACCAAGTGGTTGCCCACAAGAGATATTGGCATTGTCATGGAAGTGTCAAAAACACAACCAAAGGAACACATATGGTGAGTGTCTTGGGGTGATCCGGGTAAGTCCACTTGGATCAATCCTTGCACCAAGAAGCTAAGCGGCTAAAATAGGGTGGCCTCTATCTAATGGTTCATAGTAAGGATTTCCGTTCATAGCACCCCTCTTGCTCCTCATAAAGGACTAGGACCTCGCGGCCTCAAGAGTACCTTAAGCATTCTTGCTTAATGCTTTCCTCATGGTCACAATCCCACAAGTTACTCACATCAAGTGAAGATAAGTACTATGTCTACCAAGGTTTTGTGTCCTTGATAGCCTTGAGATTATAGTGAGTTGGAATCACTTGCCACCAAGGAAAATGATGACAAGGTTGTCCCCACTTGGGTCGTTCCTCTTGATTTCTCAAGAGCAGGCCCGCTAAAGGATCCTAAGCTAAACAAAGAATGGATTAATTCTTGAGGTTCAAGGTTTTTGATTCACCACAAGGGTGAAGAGCATACTCCCCTATCTCAAAAACTTCTCCCAAACACACCAAGCAAGATCCAATTACCCCTTTGCTTCCAAAACCTCAAGATGGGTCAAGATTTTCTGATTCACCTAAAGGTGAAGAGCATACTTCTCCTACCACCCCAAGATTCCTTTCACAAAGTATTAAGTGCCTATGAAATGAAACAACTAGTATATGCCGCACTTAATAAAAAAAAGCAATTAAACAAGCACTTGATTTAGTTTTTATGCTTAGGGCAGCCCTACAAAAACCATTAGTAGCCCTCTTTGACATGCGTTCTTTTGGCAAAATATCTCAAGCAAGTGCACCTACAACCACAACTTGTTAGACCCACAATGGTTAGCACATGAAAAATCTGATAATCTGCAAAAATAATTGATCAAATGATAAAATCTGAAAATGAAACCATCATGGTTGGATTGGGCTCGGAAAGACCTTTCCAACGATATATCACACTTAAACTTTTGATACCATTTGCAAAATTTCAAAAAAAATGGGCACCCGTTTTCCAGAGTGGCACGGATTTGAAAACGCCTGGAAATTTCAAAAAATTTCAAAAAGATAGCTGGCAACCCGAAACTTGCAAGATAGATAAAATAGCCTAAAAATAGCTCACTGCCACATTCAGACACAGTATCGTGCGATACTTCGCCCGACACCAGGCGATACTTCTTAGTCCGCACGATATTTCGCCCGACACCAGGCGATACTTCGCCCGAGACCAGGCGATATACCTCAATACTGCCGTGCGATTCTTCTCTGGCGCGAAGTATCGCACGCGTATAGTAAGGTATATCGCGCGATATACCTGAGAAGTATCGCGCGATATTCTGAGACAAAAAACCAGAGAACAAAAATTACGCTAAAAACTTGCCGAAAAATTGACGGAAAATGACGAAAATGCAGAATTTAAAGGACAAAGTCTATCTACTCTGCCCCACGGTGGGCGCCAAAAATGTGTGGTATAAATGTGTCACACTTCTATGGATCATTACATGCAAGGAAACTCAAGAATGAGCCCTCACAAATCGATCCATAGCTCCCTAGGCATGGAGTGCAAGGGTTTTTAAGAATGCTCTCAGCTAGAGCTATTTAGCCAATAACCTTACTAGTAAACCATGCAATGGGAGATTCAATGAAGACAAGGGCAAGAATGCCAATATCCCCAAGAATCAAATGAAATGCAATGCAATGCAAGCTAGCTAAGAATGAAGATGCAAGCTAAACTATGAAAATGAAAGATGCAAGTATTACAAAGCCTTCTAGTTAAACTAGATGAATTAATCTAAAGCATAAAGGAAATCTAAGCTAAGAATGCCATGAAAATGAAGCTACTATGCAAGAAATGAAATCTAACTATGAAGCAAGAAAGCCATGATGATGCAAGAATGAAGACAAGAAGATAGAGTGTTGATGAAGATCCAAGATGAATGCCAACAATGCTCCAAATCTTCAAACCCTAGATGCAAGAATGTCTCCAAAAGCTCCAAGATGACCTAGAAAACCTGTAGCATAATATTAGCATAAAAAGTTGGGGATCTAGAATGAAGAAGAGAGCTCTTCTTTTATAGGAAATGAGGAGAAATGGACCATGGAGATTAAGAGGCAAAAGATTTAATCAACGGTGGAGCTTAAAAGAGGAGCAATCCATGTGCACAAGTATCCTCCAATAGGAAAATAGGAGTTGACTTTTGTGTCCATATGAGACAAAAAGTGCTTTTTCCCTTTTTATAAAATAAGAATAATGCTTTATTTGTGCAACTTAGGATAAGAGGAAAAGTGGGAGCTTTTTATTTATTAAAAGGGGAGGAAATATTCCTTTTAAATAAATAAAAACTTAGGATAAGATGGTTAGCCCATAGAAAATAATCGAATAAATGATAGAACTAGGATTTGATCAAGAATAAGCAATTTATGATTTAGCAAAAGGGGCTAATAGTCTAGGTGACCATTTTTAGGTGTATACAGTTGTTACCCAAAATTTCCTATCTATTCAATTTTGGCCACTGGCTGGGATCTATCCACTATTTTACAAACCTTGTTGAGCACCTTGAGAAATTTTCATGGTCTTCTGCCTTTTCTTCTGGTCTCTGCAACTATCTAAACTCTCTAGTTTGCAAGTCTTTCAATTTGAAAATCTAGCCGTTATAGCAAAAAACCCTAAACCCCTTCGGCCTGTTCTATTTCACCGTTACCTTTTTTAGTCACTTAAGGGTTCATTTCTTCACATGCACTTTAAGCTCAGCCTGGTCGCAAGGTCTCTAAAATTTGGTAGAATATTCCTTTATTTCTCTCGATTCTGCTACTACCCTTTGTTCGCGAGATCTCCTAGTCGGAAGGCTTATTCCATTTTTCATTCCGCAACTTGGCGATGGTCTCTTCAGTTGCATAATTTCTCAATGTAACCTAAGGTCACCAATCCTTTTAGCGACTAAGAGACTATGTTCGCAAGATCTCATATTCCTAGCGGTCAAATCCTTAACACCCTGCAATCTGGCGAGCAGTTAAAGTTTTGTTTGGCGGTCTCAGTGCTAAGGAGGCAAAAGTGACAAATGAAAATGTGACACATGGCAAGGTTGGGCCCAGTTTATTAAAATCCTAAGTGTCCTTGATTAATAGGGTTAATCCTTTGATTTGATGGTTGTCACATGTTCGTAAGACTTAATCTTCCCCCTTGTGATCATGCGACGACCGTTGATCTTCATTCCAATGCAGCGCTTCAGTTGTCAGTGGGTCCACTGCCACATAGTCCGATGTGCTCATTTTTTATTGGCCGATTGGATGGTGACAAGGATTTGTCGGTGGGCCTGAAGTCTTTGGCTTATCAGGCAAGTTAAAGCTCAGACAAAATCTATGATTGTCGTTATACCATTGAAGTAAGATGCATGAAGTTTAAGGCTGTGGTATAACGACAACCGTCTGATGAAAGGTTAAGAATGTCATGGGTCCATGTTGTCAGGGGGCGCTGACATGCTCAATTCTTATTGGTCACCGGGTAGAATAGTTGGCATTTGTTAGTGGGGTCTGTCTTTCCTAATAGTTAAGTTGTGGTATGATCTCGCGGTTGTTGTTATACCACTCAGATAAGATGCATGATGTTTAGTATCACGGTATAGTGACAACCATCTGATGAAGATCTCAGGATGTCGTGGGTTCGATGCGCTATGTGTTGCTGAGGTGTTCATTTTTTATTGGTTCTGACTGGCAATGTGGCATTTGACTTTTCAGAAGGGGCTTGTGACTATTACAAAGGTGATCTGGGTCATTCATCTATCGAGAAATGATGATATCAACGGCCACATTTTAATTAGATCAGCTAGCCATTATTTTCCAAATTTAAATATATTTCTTGTTGGTTCATTGCTATTGGTCGAATGCGAGGTCGAGGGTAGCTCAAAATTTATGTTCTTAGGACAGTTGCAGTTAGAAATGATGATGGAGGATCTGGTGGCCATCGCTTGTCGATTTCTCACAGTACCATGTCGGTGTTTTTGCACTGAAGAAGCATTAAAAGGTCGGCGCCACCTGTGGCCTTCTGTACTTCAAAAAACTCAAATATTTGTAAGGATCAGATTTTAAGCATTTATGATAAGACTCAATTCAGCAGAATCAAGGTCATGGTTATGGCATGAGGTTTTCAACTTGCAGAGAGATGGGATGGACTTGCAAGGATTGATATCTGATTTGCCAGGATATTTTCAAAGATGCAGTTATGATCAGAATTGATAGAATTAGGGTTGGCTATTATTATATGACAATTTATGTAACCCTAATTAGGTTTTGGCTCCTGCCAGTGTGCAAAGGGAGATGTATATAATGTTTTTGGAGCTTTTTGAAGCTCAGAGTTTACATTTTGTAAAAGGAGAGATTTTCTTTCTGAGGAATTATCTGAGGCATTCTTTCTGCCCTCTAGCTTTTGCATCTTGTAACCTTTCATTGATGTTTAGATATTGCAAAGGTACTTTGTGACATTCTTTCTGTCCCTATACCTTCTTGTCTGAATTTTCTCTTATTGAGTTAAGTATATGTATGTTTTCAGTGATATCTTAGGGTTCTTGATCCCTCTTTCTTTTTGCAATTCATGTGTATTCATGTGGGTGATTTGATTTGAATGATCTTGTGGGTATAATTCAACCCCCTGACAATTTGTCTCATTCCTATACCTAGTTGCAGAGGTGAATGTTTGTTTGCAGGTTATAGATTGTGTCTAAATTCTTAGGAATGCTATTGTTTGTGAAATTATCTCTTTCCCTGAATAGCCTCTTTCTATTGCAGACCCTTCTATGAAACATTGATGCAAGCCTAGGGTGAACCCACAATAGTGGGTTGCACTTTTTTGCCTTAACGGACACTGTACTCTAAATTTTGAATAAAACTTTTAGATTCGAATGCATATTGTCATTAAACCGTTAAGAATCAAAAGATGAAGTAAATTAGAGTCTTTTAGGATTTTCTATCTAGATTCTAAATTTTTTTTATTTTTTTATTTTTGAATTGATTTGATTGGTTTTTTCTTTCTCCCACAAAAATTGGTATGTTGCTAAAAACATCATTTTCAAAGAGTTACATTGTTTTTGTAGATCATAACTTTTTTTCTAAAATAGATATCAATGTGATTCTTTCAAATTTAGTTTTTTAACATCCATATGGACTGTATGCAATTGGTTTTATGACATTATCATGATTATTTCATATTTTATTAACATTTGAAGTTGACTAAGCCGCAATTTTGACATACCTTGACTACACAGCTTATAACTTTTTGTGTATTTGTCCAAATTTTTTTATTTTTTTTTGATAGAAAGATAACTTCAATACCTAGAGCGTAGATATTTTTTAGAATTTTTTTTCTCTCATTTACTATTTTTCCATAAGCATCGAACATAGAGGTGGAGATACGGTGAAATATCTCTGTTTAGTAAAACTAAAAATACAAAGTCATAATAAACTTAATATATATTAACATTATAATAATTGGAAAGAGTTTTCTCAGTAGTACCTTACTACATAGATAGGTTTTTTGAATGGATTCATTTGATCTGCCAAAAGATAAAGTCAAAGTGATTTTTTATCAGCATTTTAATAGGTGCGAAGGAGACTCCATTGTAGGTATGAATGAGGAGTATATATGTTATATCAATGATTTTTTTACCTAAGAGGCTTTGAGCTAACCATTTCTAATTAATTCCTTCAAATTGAACCTCTCAAGGCTTAAATAATCATATTTTATTAAAAATGTGTCATTTCAACAAAAATCAGCATGTCTAAAAAAGTGTAACCCACTATTGTGGGGTCACCCCCTATTCAATTAGTTGTGATCTCTTAGACCTAATTTCATGCACTGATTTCATCCTCCATACTGTAATTCATACCATATTTTCGGTGTATCACCTAGTAGGATAGTTTGCTTTCAGTTATTTCCCTTTCATGCATTTCTCCTATCCCTTTTCCCTCAAGAATTTACTTGCCTGTCAAAAATCAAATTAAGATGATTATCCAAGAGGAACCAGCCTAGAACCTGGAGGTCTCATCTCAATTAGCATAGGTCCCACAACCTAGAAGATGATTCCCATGTTATACTAAGTTATCAAGACCAAGAGAGCTTGAAACAAGGGTGCAAACTTAGTGTATAATAGTAGCATAAGCTAGAACAACTTTATGGCTTCCAATCTACTTACAGGGGCAAATGTATCTGAATAATCAATTCCTTCTCTTTGTGCATATCATTTACATACTAGTCTTGCTTTTTTTCGTACCATTGTTCCATCTTTATTCATCTTATTTATGAATATCCATTTTGTTCCTATTACATTCTTATCACTAGGCCTAGGGACCGATTCCCATGTGTCATTCTTAATTAGCTGATTTAGCTCTTCTTTCATTGCTTCATGCCAATCTGAATCATTACATGCATCTTCAACACTTAAGGGTTCAATCTGTGATAGTAAACATACCTCTTCATTTGTTGTGGAACTCTTTGCTTTTGATCTTGTCATGAATTTTCTGCTCTGATCTGCAATGATGTCTCCCTTTGAATGATATCTAGATGTGAATTTAGGAACATTAGGTGTGACTTTCTCATCTGCCTTTTGTGTTTCTTCTTCACTTGTTTCAGGGTCATTGAATAGAAAATCTATGTTGTCAAACATTTTTTCAACAACTGCTTCACTACAGGTAGGTCTAGGTTCTTCTTCAATCATAGGTGCATAATCATGGTTTCTCTCTTGAATCATAAACTTCTCATCAATCTTAACATGAGAACTTTCAATGATCTTCTTCAATCTTAGATTAAAACATCTATAAGCTTTTCTTTTAGTAGAGTAACCAAGAAAAATATCTTCATCACTTCTTGCATCAAACTTGCCAATTGCTTCATCTCTCTTGATGTAGCACCTGCTTCCAAAGATTTTGAAGTATTTTACTGTAGGTACATTCCCAAACCATATCTCATAAGGTTTTTTGTCTGCACCTGGCCTTAATTGAATTCTATTAATAGTATAGACTACAGTATTGACCGCATCTCTCCAATAGGTGTGTGCGACCTTTCCTTCAATCATGATGGTGCACGCTGTGTCAAGAATGATCCTATTCCTTCTCTTTTCAATTCCATTCTACTGAGGGGTTCTAGGGGCACTTAGCTATCTTTTTATCCCATGTTCTTCGCAGTACTCATAAAATCTGTCAGAGGTGAATTCTCCTCCTTTATTCGATCTCAGACATTTAATCTTCAATCCAAACTCATTTTCAACTTTAGCTTTGAATATTTTGAACTTGTCAAATGCTTCTGATTCATCCTTTAAGAATGCAACCCACATGATTCTAGAATAATCATCAACAAACAAAATGAAATACCTTTCACCATAGTATGATCTTGTTTAAGTTGGTCCACATAGGTCTATATGTATCAGATCCAACTTGTTCTCCACCAAATTATGCTTACTTCTAAATGAATTCCTTACATGCTTTCCCATCACATATTCCCTACATATTGCATCAATTGGTTTTGCAATGCTAGGAAGATCTCTTACTTATTTTACATTACTTATCTTTACTATGTTATCAAAATTGATATGACATAGTCTTTTGTGCCATAACCAACTGTCATCTTCTTTAGCAACAAAACAACTTGCTTCAGGATTAAGCTAAAAAACATTACCTTTAGCCTTTGAACCTGATGCAATAATTTCTCCTTCTTTGTTATTAATGATGCATTTTTTATCTTTGAACTCCAACCGGTAACCTTTGTCAAGCAACTGTCCAACACTTTGTAGGTTATGCTGCAAACCATCAACATATAGAACATTATCAGTGTTGTTATTTCCATCCAAGGTGATGGCTCCTCTACCAATGATAGGTTTACGAGTGTTGTCTCCAAATCTAACCATGCCTCCTTTGTATGTATCCAAATGTAAAAATTTGTCTTTGTCTCCTGTCATGTGGTGTGAGCAACCACTGTTAATGATCCAATCTGTCATGATGTCATCTTGTGAAATCAGTGCTAACTCTTGTGCATTCTTTTCATGTTCAAGGGAAATGAATCCAATTTCATCCTCTATTGATTCTTCATCTGATACTCCATCTCCAACATAGTAACATTCATTTGTATACTTAGGCTTGTAGTTATTTTTGAGCTTCTTAACTCTTGTAGGACACTTGGATGCAAAGTGACCAATCTTATTACATGAAAAGAATTTGAATGGTAATTGACCTTCATATTTTCCTTTTCCTTTCTTTTCTCTTTTAGAAATCATAGCAATGAAATCATCTAGTGTTTTCTCTTCATCATCATCATCAAAATTACCATAGGTGTTCAAGGATTTCTTAACATGTACTAAAGCTTTGAATGTTGTTTCACTTTTAGGCTCTGACTTCAATCTTGATATCTCAAAGGCTGAAAGCTTGCTGATTAAAGTTTCTCTTTTAAAGTCTTTTGTGGACTACATAGTTTCATCTAGGATGCATATCTTGTTGTCATATTCTGGTGTCAAGGTAGTCATCAATTTGTCCACTATATCTTCTTCTGAGATTTCTCCACTATTGTTTCTGATTCCTACAATTGCTTCATTAATCCTTTGATTGTAAGCTCTGACATTCTCATCAGGTAGCATCTCTAATGTATTGTATCTTTTCTTCCATGTCTTTCTGCACGCATTCTTGGCTTGATATATCTCCTTCAAACATGTCTTCTAGGTACTTCCATATCATATAGGCTTTGTCCATTTTCTTGATCTCTGAAAACTCACTATCAGATAGGATGCTAATAAGGGCTTCTTTGGAAATAGCATTTGAAGTGAACATCTCCTTTTGTTTCAAGGTTGCATCTTCTTTTGCAAGATCTGCTAGTGAAGGAATCTCAACTTCTTTGGTAGCTACTTCAAAAATTTCAAAGGAAATGCACTGCAAATGTGTCATCATTTTTTTCTTCCAGTCTAGATAGTTCTCTCCATCAAACTTAGGACTTTCTTTTCTAAATAATGCCATTTGATCAACCTCAAGTTGTTAAACTTTCTCTCCGAGGTACTTGTCTCTGATACTAATTGTTAGGAATAGTCCCAAGAGATAACTGAGAGGGGGGGTGAATCAGTTATGTACAAGATTCAATTCTTTATCCAATTAAGTATATAAGAACATTAAGGATAAACACAATGAAAGAACACTTAACACAACACCACAATTTTGGTTATGGGGAAACCCAAATAGGTAAAAACCCCGGTGGGAATTGACACCCACTAAGAACTGCACTAGTGTATTATGATCCCTGTTAGAAGATCTTACAACCCTATTAGGAGTTTATCTTTACAAAGAAATAAGTACAGTGACCTGGTCAAAGGCCAGACCATATTAGGAGTCTCTTACAATTAACCCTATTAGGGGTGAGAATGCACTATCTGAGAGCACACTGCTCAAAGGGGTGAAGGTTGCAACCTTCAGTTTAACAGATACACACTATATTTGGATCTTGGTGAATTGCACGTAGACTTGTTGTCTTGATTAGTTCCAATGAATATCATATACTCTCTACTATGTCACATAGACCTTATGCTAATGGCTCAACACTTCGCACTCTCTACTCTTCTCATATCTTTCAACTCATAGCCATTCCTAGCAATCACAAATGACTGCCTATAAGTATCTTTCCTCTAAATGATATAATCAATTCAACCTATTAGAACCACCTTGAAATCATATTAGAGAAACAATAAAAATCTCCAATAACATCTTTTTTGGCTCTACTAGGCACACAACACGAACTAGGACCTGTCCAACTCAATATGAGTGAACACGTTACTTCACACTGTCAGCTCCACCAAATTAGTTGATGCTTTCTCCTCATGTTGAATTATGTTATGCACTTTTAACCAAACATCCTTAACTCTCTTCTTAACATAAATCCAATTACGCATATCAAGATGATAGGTGCAACTACCGCAATCATATAAACATTGTCGGCTCTTTTAGGTAGACTCAGGAAACTGTGACTGTCAATTAGAGACTTCATAACTCAACCTATACTCCATATTTGACTTTGCATCCATGAACATAAAATCATACATATGTCTACAATATAAATATAAACGCGCAAGGCTCTATTGTAACCGAAATGCAAATCATATACATAACTGTTCTTGGGACTTGTTAGAAACACTCACTGATATACATAATTGTACTACTATCTTTACTTAGAATCAACCTCTGCATATATGATATCATGTTGATAACATATCCATGCAACACATGCTCAATGCTCTCTCCATCACGCTTCCACACATGCTACTTACCATATGGTGTCATCAATGACAAACATACAGTCAGTACTGACTTGTTGGCAAATCTCCAACACCAATATCACTTTGGATCATTGTGATTTGAAATGTAGCCATGAGTAATATAAAGCATAATGAAAGGGGTATAAAATTGGGACTAAATATTTTGGAAACATATTTGTACTTTGGTGTTTCTATTTACAACCATAGTTCATTACAACTAAGATAATGATATTGAAGAAAAATATTTTCAAACCCAAAACCATCACAACACTTGTAAGTAAAAAAAATGATAGTGAGCAACTATGTTCATTTTACATAAAACACAATTACAACATAAAATGACTCAAAGAGGCTTCATAAAACATTTCAATTTAAGAGAAAACTAAAATGAATGATCCTAAGGTACTAAAATAATATTAAAAATCTATTAAAAACATAAGGAGAAGAAAGGAGAATGGTCATACCTAGCCAAAGATGCAAAAATAATGGAATGAAAGCATAGATCGATCCACCAAACTAGGACAAAACTTGCATGGGATGCAAATATATCATGTCGAAGAATCAAAACAACACTATGAAATTTAAAAATAAGTTTAAATTGAATGAAAAAGGGATTATAAATAAAAAGGAAGCTCAATGTTTTGTGTCATAAATGAACTATTACATGCATCGAGACTTTTAGTCCCGACTACATGTAATAGTATATGCAACATTTTATGCAAGATAGGTGAAAAAGTTCAACCAGATATGTGATTCAGACATTAGATTATGATTTACATCATGCATTGTATGTAAAATGATATGCAAAGGTGTTCAAAAATATTGAATTCAAATGCATTTTGGGGTTTTATAGCCAACTTACATATGTATTCCTTGTAATAAAATTTTTAATGGGGCTTTAGGGTTCTAACTTAAAAGAGGCCTTGTCAAAACCTAAATAAAACTAACAAAATTATTAAAAACAAAAAACAAAAAAAAACCTTTTAATGACAAACCTATGTAAGAACAAACGTTTATGAGAACTAGTTCTTAACATCTCAAAAAACATGCTTAGAGCACAAAGGTCGTGTTTGAAATGAAATAATCGTGGGGGTTGATCTTTGATTTCACCAATCTAAGATCAATGATAACACATGTCAATTAACCATGCAACATTGCTTGTATGAGTAGCCAAATTTTCAATTAATAGATCACCATCTTTCTTCTTAGACTTAAAAAATTTCTTCTTTTCTTACTTGCAGTCCTTATGAAAATGTCTAGGCTTACCACAATTCTAGTAGATAACTTTGGACTTTCTAGGATATTTTGTAATGCCCACCCATAGTTTTCTTTTCAGTTATTTTTTCCAAACTCTTTTAGGCCACTTTTATGTGTGTGTTGATTATTTCAATGATATTTGGATTATTGATTTGATTATTATGAACCTTTCGATAATGTTTTATATCATGTGTTTTCAATTAGGTGAATATGGTTATTCTTATGTCAATTTAAATGCTTGTGATGATGTATATGTTATGGATATTTCATGATGGTAATTTGTATGTTAGGATGTTATTTACATTTATGGTTTTCCTAACCCCATACTTGCATGTGTATGGTTGATGTGTATGTTTTATATTTTTGTTTGTTGTGCCTGATGTGGTTGAGGGACAGAGTCATAGTACTTGCTTGCAAGATCCACATGATCGGTCGATCCCTGCCATTATCTATTATATATTTATACATGTATGTGCATGCTTGTCTTTTATGCAGGATTTCAGGTATCGAGCATTGACTTCCCTGAATTGTCAGGATGAGTGTGCTCTATCACAATATCTCAAATGGTAAGAGTTAGGGGAGATAACATACATGTCCAATCCCAACCCAAGCCATTATTGTCCTAAACTAAGGGACAAGTTTCTGATTGAGTTTCCTATCCGAATTCGTTAAGGTGACGTGAATTCGTGAATCCTTTCCATCAGTGTGAATTTGGTGTTTTGGTTTAGTCAATTATTTCTCATTTTGTCATGTTATGTGGTTAGTATGATTTTATGTTATTATTGGTTAAGTGATTTATGGGTTTGATTATGTGAATAAATAATTAAATCTAATTAAATATGAAAATATTAATATGAGGGTATTTAATTAATGGGAATTAATTGAATTTATTATTTAATTTAAAAGACTTAATTTAAAAGTCTAATTTTGGAAATAAAAGATTCAATTAATTATTAAATCAAAAGTTGGAATTAAAAGCATAATTAACAAATTGATATATAATTATCAATTTCTTAGTTATTAATGTGTTGGAAAATAATAATTATTAATAAATAATTAAAATACAATTTAAGTTGCACATTCAGTTTAGTGAAAATTAAATTAGAATTTAAAGTTAAAGTTGAGTTAAGAATTGAAATTGAAAAAGTGCATTCTTTTATTATGATAATTAAAATTATTCATTCATCATAATTGATAAAAACAAAAATGGAGAGTTGAGTTCTATTTTCTGATTTAGAGTTGCATGTCGAGTTCTTTTTCCTAATTGGAGTTGCATGTAGGGTTTTGTTTGGGGGATTTTTCATTATCAGGGATTCTTTTAGCCATTCTTCACACACAGGTTTGGAGGAGGCTAGATTTTAATGGAGAAAATTGCTTAGAATGTTGAAAGATTATTTTTCAGAAATCTTAAAAGTATTTTGGATTCATAGTCTTCAATTTGGTCTTGGATTGTTTCAAATTCTTCTCATGGATTTCAGGTAAGGTTTGAAGAACCCGTGTTAATTTCATTTTGAAAAGATTGTATGCATTGCATCTAGATGCTTGTTGAATGTGTGTTTCTGTTATTGGTTGATTTTCTATTATTTGGTTTGAATTGGGTAATAAAATCTTGTGTGGAAATTTTGAGAGAAACCCAGATCTAGAATAATCCTGATTTAAAGATTTAGAAAACTATGCATGTTGAAACACTAGGCATCCTTGGCAAAATTTTGAATGCCTTTGTTTTAGGAAATTCATACTTTGATTTTGTTGAGGGAAAATTTCATTATGTGTTAACCCTAGGAATTAATTAAATCAGTTTGACCTCTATATTCATTTTGAAGAAAAATAAAAATAAAAATAAAAATGAGTCTCCATGTTTATAAGAAATTAGACTATTAATCGATCGGGGCCGCCACCCCTCTCACCCACCGGCGGCTCGCAAAGGGAGGTCATGGCAGCCTTGCTGGCAGCGGCTCCCAAGGGAAGTCACTGCGACAACATAAGTTGTCGACGGCTCCCCAAGGGGGACCATGACAACCTTGTTGTCGGTAACTCCCAAGGGAGGTCGCTACGGTAGCCAAGGTGGGGTCGCGGGAGGTGTGGGGTCCGCGGACACCCACCTCCCCCCTCTCTTTTATATATTTAATTTTTAATTATTAATATTAATTAATATTTATTTTCTAATATTAATTATTAATTAATAAGATTTGTTTTATTTTATTTATTTTAATTAATATTTATTTTTTAATTATTAATGTTAATTGTTAATTAATAGATAATATTAATTAATACTTTGAGTTGATAATTCTATATAAAAATATATACATGGAAGTCTTATATGCATGGCACTTAATCATTTTTTTTAAAAAATTACTTATATAATTATGTGTAAATCTGGAATCTTCATATATGAACAAATATGGTTAAATGGACTTTAGTTAACAAAGTAGTTGCCTTTAAATAACTGAGACTTATGCTTTGAGTACTTTGAGATGTTTCAATTTAAATTATTTGTGCATGGAAATTTTTATGATCAAATTGGACCTTTGCAAATGAATTGAATGTTTTAAACAACTGAAACTTGAATTGTGTTTTGGTTGCTTTTTTATACTTCATTGCTTTATGTGTTGATGTCATTGGGGAAACTAAGTTGGAATTTTAGGGTTTGTGAACTAGGGGCTTTGGGGTTTTATTTTTCTATGTCATGACCATTTTTGGAGTCTCAATTGGATCATGTATGATTCTATGTTATTTGTGATTGCTTTTATGGAATATGTTACTTCACATTTTGAGATGGATGTTATTAATGCTTTGAGTATCATTGGTCTTGTGATGTAAGACTATGAGGATTGGCATTATTTCATTGAGATGTCCATTATGGGATGGATGGTCTTTGTTAAATGTCTATATTGAGATGGACTGTTTGATCCTTGTATAGGATTTTTTGATTTTCTACTATGCTCCATTATTTTACTTTAGTGATTATCATGATTTATGGTTTATGAGAAGCTTTTGTGGTTTTGGTTCATTCTTTTCTTTGTTATTTTGCCTGGAGCATTAGGGTAGGTTATTTGAGTGTACAGGTGGGAGTGGCTTGTAATAAGCATTGGGGCTCGTAAGTGGCTACCAGGATAACCTATTGCAAGTGACTTAATAAAGTGATAATTAAATTACATTGAGAGTTTAAAATGAGTTAATAAGATTTTGTGTGCCTCGCCCATGCCTAAGTTACTTGATCAAGTTTTGACTAGGATAAGAGTGGGAAGATTCTTGCCACCTACATGGATTGGATATGGAATAGTTGGTACCTCATCTGTATGAGAGGATTACTGTTACCACCAAGAGTCACTAAGATGTCAAGGTCTTGAGAGACTACCATGATAACTTTAGAGTTGGCTCGTGTGATGGCACTTCCCTTTATGCATCTTAAGTTTCCTATGTGTATTGGTTTCGTCTGGTTGAGTATGTTTTACCTTGTTATCTTATTGTACCTTGGAGTTATAAAGCTTTTAGGATCTCTTCCTTAGCTTGTATTTTGTTTATAATTGATGTTTGATATCCAAGTGGGGTCTATTGTTATCTCCTTAGCAGAGTGGGAGTGGACCATTTAGGTTCCACGAGGTTGGGCGGTAGTGATTCTTTTACCATTTAAGATTCTAACATTCATGTACCAGTGCTGGATGATCCTTGTAGCAGTTGTACCTTCTTGTTCTTC
The DNA here is from genome assembly GCA_027943335.1 of Chamaecyparis obtusa. NCBI lineage: Eukaryota > Viridiplantae > Streptophyta > Pinopsida > Cupressales > Cupressaceae > Chamaecyparis > Chamaecyparis obtusa. The sequence continues at coordinate 1,570,243 of BSBK01005407.1, forward strand.
ATTGTTGAAGATGTATTCTTATCTTTCATATTCTATATTCCTTGCATCATTGTACATCAGTTATTCAAGACGTATCATGTTGTACTTTATATTGGATTATTGTATTGCATACCTTGTGACATGTGTAGTGGATGTGGATTATTATGGATACCTTATCATATCAATTGTATTTATGATTTCCTTTATATGATGGTGTACTTATCATTCATTTGTATACATGAGATTTGTAATTATATCTTATATAAAGTAATGAATTTATATTTACATAATCTACATAAAGGAACCCTTGAGATTTGAAATCTATGTTTGATTTGTACTTGTATGAGAGTTGTAAATTATATTGTAATGCTTCGGCATTGTAAAACATTGTTGTTGTTGTTGTTTGTAAACTGTACAAAAAAAATTATTTTGTAAACTTAGTTGCATGTTTAGGTTAATTTCTCTTGGGTTCCCTAGTGGGGCATTATAGATTTGGATCTCCCCCTAAATTTGTATTTATTATGCTTCTCATATTTTTTATTTTTTCCTTAGGTCTTCCAAGGATAACTAGAGCCTCATTGACACTTATTGATAGCTTCCTCATCATCTCTTCATAAAGAAAAGAACCCATTGGACATCTTTAGTCTTCAAAATAATAGTAATACTATTGAGGGCCATAACAAAGTGAATCCCATGAATTAGGAAAAGATAAAGCAAGATCTATTATTTCTCCTCCTCATCTATCTTGACATCAATTGATGGAAATTTGGCCACCAATATATTGAATGCTTCTAGTTGGTATATAATTTGTCCACTCTCCTCCATTCTCAAGGAATACAATTTCTTCCTCAAGAAAATGTTATTTATTAAATATATGGATTGATACATCTCACCAAACTTCTTCCATATTTTACTTGTAGAGGTCTCTTCATGAACATTTATTAGAATAAATTTTGTCAAACATAATTTGATTAGGCCCTTGGATTTATGGAACATCATATTTAGTAGCCTTAGTCAAAACTATATATCTCAAAACATTCTCATCAAAAGCATCTAACACATCTTGATTTATTAATAGATCCTCCATCTTTAACTTCCACATTTCAATTTTTTTTCTAAAAAAATTCTCCACCTTTATTCTCCCCAATCAACTCATCCAAAAATTCCTACAAAAAGATCACAAAGTATCTATTACACAAACTCCCACTCAAAACTGGATTAGCTCAAAAAAACCAGCCCACAACTAAAACCAAAGGTGATCAAGATTTGATACCACTTGTAATAAAATTAAGGTAGTGCAAAAAATTCCTACACTAACCTTGAGAGGAGGTATGTGTAAAAAATTTCTCATATATTTACAAAAATTACAAAAACTTAAAATTAATAAACATAAATAGCATGTGTACCATAACACAAGTGGTTCATGAGGGGAAAACCCTTTTGAGATAAAAACCCCACACTTTGAAGCCACCTAATATATTACTCAAATATTAATAAAAAAATATAATATACTTTTAAAGAAAGCTTCTCAAAGGAGTATCACCATCCAGAGATCCAAATATAACTCCAAAAATATCAAACTCTTACCCACAAACCTCTATCTCAACACCTAATATATAAGATATACAATACATGAAACCATCAAATGATATTGCAAAACCATGGGTTCAAAAAGTGGAACCTATCTTATCTCCAATCAGAGATGACCTATGATATGTCAAAACATACACCAACACCTATAACTTCCTTTTACAACCTATTTATGTCTTCAACACATTTTACATTTCCTATTTTAGGAGACCCAACTTCTATAGGTCATAACTTTTGAACTAGGTGTTCGATTGATGAACATTTTGAAGCACTGAAAAGATCAAGATGTGCCCTATAATCTATAACCATATATTTCAGTTACAAATACTTTATGGCTATTTAGGATCCTCTAAGGCCTTCAAAATTGATGTCATGCCATTTCTTTGACAACTTAAAAAATATAAACTTTAATCTTTAAATCCATACATGATCTTGCAATGAAAATTTACTAACACACTTATCTAGCCCATCTGAAGATTTCAAGAAAGTTTAGAAACAATTCATGCTCAATTATAAACTTACTATAAATAGTAACCTTATGTAAATTCAAGGTTAAGCCATCATTTTAAAACATTCTCCCACTTTTAGAATACCTTACAAGAACAAAGGGAGTATCTACACCACAATTTAATTGTTAGGGGCCATGAGGCCTATAGACTCTGAATACTCTATGAACTTCTCTGTGATCACAACTTTAGTTAAACAATATACAACATTCATTAAATTCTCCACCCTAACCAACTTCACCTTGCCATCCTTGACCACATCTTTAAAAAAAATTACACTAAACACTAATATTCTTAGTATTAGCATGAAAACTCAAGTTTTTAGCTAGGAAAAGTGCACTGTGACTGTCACTACAACTTGTTTTATTCCAATATATGAACAACTAATCTTAAGACAAATAGATTCTTTAAAATCCTAAGTAACTACCTTATACTCAATTCAGTAGTGGACAAAGCAACCACAACCTATCACTTACTCATCCAACTGATTGCACCACCAAATAAAGTAAACACATAAGCATCATGGATCTAATGCTATCAATATCACCTCCCCAATTTGAATCCACATAACCATTAATATCAAGATAAATTTGGTATCCTATCATATTACCATGATAACATAAAGAATACTTTGAGGTACCCTTAAAATATTTGAGGACTCTTTTAATTGTATCCCAATAAACTATACCAGGATTAGGCATATATTTGGAAAGAAACCCCATTGCTAGGGTATCATATTGTCTAGTACAGATCACAACATACATCAAAATTTTAATTTCACTCTATCAAGGTACTCTTCTCATGTCTTCCATCTTTTATTTGGATGTAGGTTAATCTAAAATAGATAACTTTGTTCCAACTATAAATAGAACACATAATGGTCTACAATCCTACATGTTGAAGCTCTATAAAACTAATTTCACATACTTACTCTGGCCTAGCCATAACTTTATATTCACTCTATCTCTTCTAATTTCCATCCAAAGAATATGTTTATCCACACCAATATTTTTCTTTTAAAATTTAGCAGCAAGCTAAAAATCTAGTTTTGAAGCCATACATTTCCCTTTACCAATGAATAACTATCATCAACATATAATGAAATGTGCATGAAATAATCACAATAAGATTTATAAAAAATATAGTAATCTTCTTTAGAATGCTCAAATCCCAAACTCAACACATCTATATCAAATTTCTAGTACCACATCTTAAGACTTTTCTTGAGGCCATATAAAGATTTATTCAATTTATAAACCAAATTATTTTTACCTTTTACTATGTAGTGCTATGGCTGTGTCATATAGATATCCTCCTCCAAATCACTTTAAAGGAAAACAATTTTCACATCCATTTTCTCAACCTCTAAATTATAGGAAACAATAATAGAAAGTAAAAATCTAATGGATTTCATTTTTACAATAGGAAAAAAAGTCTCAAAATCAACACCCTCAACCTAAGAGTAGCCTTTTGCAACCAACCTCCTTTTATACTTCTCAATGCCTCAATATGAATCAATATTATTCTTGAATGCCCATTTGCAACCACCATGTTTTTTTCCTTCAGAAAATGGTACACAATCCCATTTATCATTCTTTTTCAAAGCTATATTTTTTTCATCCATAGCAATTTTATAGAATTCTACATTCTACATTATTCATATCTAATATCTTTTTCTAAAGATCTAGGCTCATCCACACTAGTATTTAAAGAAATAGCACATCTACAATCATAAGGTCAATACCCTTCACGTGATTATTTTTTCCTTGCAGACCTTTAGACAATTTGAGTAGGAGGCTCTTACCCCTCTTCTAAAGATTCAAAGCTAGATCGACTCTCCTAAAGTTCTTGTTTATATAGGGGTCTCAATCCAAATTTCTCAAGTGTAGAAGGTAGTTGAATCATATATTCCTTTTTTGTTTTTTTCTTGGTGCAATGTAATAGGAGGGTTATTTTCCCTAAAATTAACACTTCTACTATGTATCACCTTTTGTGCAACAGGATTCCAAAGATTTTATCCTTTCACACCATAACTATGTCTAATGAAGATACATTACATAGCCTTGTTCTCCAACCATGTTTGCTTATCCTTTGGCATGTGTGTGCATTCCTTGCAACCAAAAACTCTAAGATGTTGCAATTAATTCTTATGACTTTTCCATGGCTCTTTAGGCATTTTATCAAAAAGAGTTGATGCAAGAGACCTATTAATTAGATTGCAAGTAGTGGCAACAAATTTATCCTAAAAAAAAATTTCTACGTTAGTACCACTCAACATACTCTCAGCCTTCTCCATCAGCATCCTATTCATCCTTTTTACAACTCCATTCTATCGTTAAGAATACAAAGTTCTCTTCAATCTATGAATGTTGTAATCTTTACAAAATTTACCAAAATCATTATGATAAAATTCATTGTCATTATCAGTCCTCAAAAATTTTATTTTATTTCCATTCTACAATTCAACCATTGCTTTAAATTCTTTAAATTGAATGAAAAAATCACATTTACTCTTTATATAATGTACTCGTGTTCTATTCCTATAATCAATCACTATATGAAACATAGTATGTGGGTTTTTCAATGGAAACAACATCTACACAAATGAATACATTAGAATGAATAACATCAAATGCACCATAAGATTTATTAGAACTCACGTAAAACTAAACAAAGTTTTGTTTTCCATGAATGTAATGCTCACAAAAGTCAAAATCAAGATTAAAACCATTCAACCCTTTAATAGGGTTTTTATATTTCAAGGTCCTTAGACCCTTTTCTCCAATGAGAACAAGTCTTTGGTGTCATAACATAGTCTTATTTATTAAGTATCTTTGAGTCAAAAGAAAAAGCACCTTTAGGTACCTGAAATCCATGACCATCTGTAAAAGGTGAAACCCCCACCTTTCCAACAAAGTATCTACAAAGTTGGTCTTTATAGAAGTACCATTACGCTCAGTACTATTTTCATCTAGCTTATATAATGTGTCAATTTGACACCTCTAATAATCACCATAACACATCTCACCATTTTTCATCCTACATTAGAAAAAGGCTCACTTGAACTTAGACCATTCTCAGTAGGTTAGTCTATGAAACCATGGCCAGATCATATTTCATTATAAATTCATTTTAATTTCAATTCCATTTTCATTTTCATTTTCATTTTAATTTTAATTTCAAATATCAAAGAACACATTTATACATAATTAAATATTCATAAAATAATTAACCATAATCTCAATCATTTTATTAATGCAAGTAAAAAATGAGATGTAACATTTCATCTATCCCTATATAGAAAGAAAGAAACAAGTAATTATCATACTAGAGTTGATAATCCTATAGAGTTATTTTGTTGTCATTAGTTATGATTAAGTCATAATGATTGTCCAAGTCATTCGGTAATGAAGGAAAGTTAAGTCGGTAAAGCACTTAAGCTAGTTGGTAAAAGGAAATAAAGGAAAAGGTAATTTTGGTTAAGGTAAAGGAAGTTTAGAAACTGAGCAAGGCAAACTAATTAATGAGCACCGAGTTGTACCAAGCTAAAACATCTACTAAATTGAGCAGAAGAAAAATGTATTACCGAGCATCACAAGCCGACACAAGGAGAATCTATAGACAAATTGAATCTAGACACTGAGAAGAAAGTTGTTTACAAATCTCGAGGAGATTGTTTGATAGAGCATTGGAGATTTAAATACAATGATTATATATTATTACAAGGCAAGATTCACCAATAAGAATTAAATGTGATATATGCATTGGAGAAGTTACCAAAGATTACTCTAAAACACTTCCATCACTTCTAGAATTGAGTATAAATGGATCAAAGTGTGAAAATAAGAGTATGGAGAGAGTGTATGTACAAAGAAGAAATTGTAGAGAGTAGGTGATGAGAAAATAAGCCATCGAGTAACAAAGCAGTAAAGAGCAGATTGTGAATGTGATTCAGAGTTGAAGTTACTGAACTTATAGAATTGCTATTGTGAGTGAAGCACATTATGAGGTAAATAGTTATTGAGCATATTGAGTTTGATGAGCATAAGATTGATGCAAGTATTATAAACATATTTGTGTACTGATTAAAGTGTAATCAGAGTTGTAAAGTATCTTAACCGAGAAGATCCTAACAGATCTTATATTGTAAAACCTTTAACCGGGTACAGTTCTTAGATTAGAATTATAAAATCCTTTAGCAAGGTAGACTTAATTGGTCTTTAGACTCTTAACATGGTTAATACTCTTAACAAGGCAAGCTATCAAAATTAGCTATCATTGTATCTCTAACTGAGCAAACTTTTTACTATAGTAGTGAAGTTTTGTGGGTGTCATCCCCACTGCAGTTTTTATCCTCTAACAAGGATTTATGTGATACCAAAATGATTGTGTTATGAGTTATATTTCATGTTAATGATTTATATGTTTTATGAGATGCATGTAAAGATATGAATTCAGTGAGTGGTTAAGAAAGTTAGATAAAACTATTTTGGAGTATTGATTCATCCCTCCCCTCTCAGTACTCACATTTCCATACTTAATCCAACAATTGGTATCAAAGCTAAGTCTCTTATTCAAAAGTTTAACCACTTGGGAGGAAAGATCTGAAGAGATGGACAATTATAGGTATGAAAAGGTGATTGACAACATGAACATGGAACTGGGGATGGGTAATGACCAAATTGATGAATTGAGGAGAAAACTAAAGCATTCACTCAACAAGAGAAAGGAGCTAGCACATAAATTGAAAGATACACAAGATCAAGTTGAAGAACTTTAAAAACTATCAGTGGGAAGAATCTCTGATGAATATGAAGTTGAAATATCAAAACTAAGTGAGAAGAACAAAAACCTAACTGATCAGGTAAAAGCATTGAAAAGAGAACAAGAAGCTCAATCGGTAAGGATGTGTGAAGTCCTAAAACAAAAGATAAAAGTTGAAGATGACAAAAGAATGGTTGAAGATGAGAGAAGGGAAATGAATGCAAGGATAAATGAGAAAGATGGGGAAATACTAAGGTTGACACAAATTCACTACAACTTGATAGATCAACTAGTTAGTGCAAATCAAGAAATTGCAAGGAAATTTGGAGAGATTGTTGAGCTAAGATCAAAAAATGAACATTTGAAAAATAAACTGAAATCTGAAAAGGAATGAATAAACATTGAGGATATTGGATGAACAACTAAGAGGTCAAAGACAACTAAGAGATACTTATGGACTTGGATTTAATGCAAACAATACCACCGAGAAGGGTGAGTCCTCAAACCAAGCATCAAACTGAGATGTTGCTATCCCACCAAAGATAAAGAAGCCTACTTGCTATCATTGTGGAAAACTAGGTCATACAACTAATGTCTATAGGAGAAAAAGAGGTAATTCAATGAGAATTCCTAATTTTAATGGTTATTATTACAATTGTAATAAGTATGGTCACAAAGCATTTGAGTGTAGGTCAAGGATTGCTAATAGTACAAGGAAGCCAAGATTCAATGGCTATTGCAATAATTGCAAAAAACATGGTCACAAGTCTAAAGAATACATATCACAAAGAAAGAATGAAAAATGGGTACCTAAATGATAGAATGTTGCAAACAACTGACAAGGATCAACTATACCATGGGACTATAACACAAGAATTACTTGTACTGCATGTGGGAGATTTGGTCACATTGTTGCAAATTTCATGTTGATGCATGGAAGGAACAATAGAAGATCATGGAGAAATTATGGAATGGCTTGTTTTCATTATCACAAGGTCAGTCACCTAGCCAAAGACTATAGGTGTCAAGGAAAAGCCACAACCGAGGAACAACCAAGTGAGACTTCTCAAGTTAATATTAATGAGATAAGAGATCAGATGAATAGAACATGGAGAAGGAAGTGTCAAGATGATGGAACTGAAGTTGGAACAACTGATGGCACCACATCCTCTGGATCAGATGCACATATCTTCACTTAATTGGTCAAAGGTATGTGTAGGAGATGATAACTAAAATTCTATCTTAAATCAGTTCCTAACATTTGTGCAGAGATTCATATTAGCATATTAAGATGCATTTGGATATATGATTGAAGTTGACATTTCATATTTTGATCAATAAGAGTATATGTTATTTTGTTTCATTCAATGAAAGGAAAGTGTATATGGTATTAGGTGAAAAGGGAGTCAGAGAGAGCATTTAATGCTAAAATTATAGTCGTTGGAAACCCTAATCAAGGAAACACTATAAATAGACCCCTTGTTATTTCATTTTTACCTCACATTTTCAAGAGCATTTGAAGCACTAGCATATAGGAGACTACTAAGAGCATCTGAGTGATAATTCGAGCAAATCTAAGCATTGTCTAGTACATTCAAGGTATTTCTAATATTTTCCTAAGCTATGTTAATGTAATCGAATTGCCTTTCAATCGAAACCCTACCAGTTAAGAGCTTATTTCTATGAATCAAATGGCACCCAAAGTACAAAACCTGTTGTTGTGGAGAAGATTGACCCTGTGAATCCAAAGTATAAACTACCACCAATTGTAGCAGCTAAAATTGATAAATCTAGAGCCCTATCTTCGATCCCACCAAGATTCAATTTTATTGAAGATGTTTGTGCCTTCATACATTGCAAGATAGAAGACATTTGTCAGGAAGATATTGACACATCATATCAGAACCTATATGTTCATGAAAATTTGAAGGATGATCATATACATTTGGATACTAAGGGTTTGGCTCATGTTATGCATGTACTGACAATTTTCAAGTTCTAAGCCAAGTACATGATCATTTCATGTGGCTCGATGCACATGTGAAGATCACAAAAGATGTATTACATATAGTCATAGGATATACAAATGGTGATAGACCAAAACCCTACAAGAAAATAGATAAGAACAAATTGTGTGAGCTTACTCAAGCTAAATGGGATGGTAGAGGTATGAAATTGTCTACTATTGATGATCCTGAGCTAAGATTCACATGCAACATAATATCTTACAAAATCTTCTAGTCATCTTGGGTAGACAGTGTACCTTGTGGAGCTGTTGATATAGCTTACAAGATTGTGAAGGACATGAAGATAGATCTATGTGAGATCTTGTTGAAACAAATTGATGATAAAATGAATACAATAAGGAAGGCAAAGACTAACACACTGAAGTTCAGATCACTACTGGTATGCATATTTTTCTATTTTCATATTTTCTTTCCATCAATCAATGATGTAGTGTGGAATGTGGACAAACCGATAATCTATCAAATCAATGAGTTTATTCAAAGTTTAGGAGATAACTTTGACATGGTGATGAATGATTATTTTGCAAAGTTTCAAAATAAGATGCATAAGAAGTACAAAATTCCACACCATCTTGTGGAAAAATATGAGGATGATATATGTTTTGAATTTGATACCGATATTTATATAGTGAGAGTTGTGGAGCCCAGAACCATGTGGCTATTGCCTATGGGCTATGAAATGGATATTGATGCTGCTTCTATATAAATTAAAGGATTATTAGAGAAACCTATTGACAAAAGAGCCAATTAGTATGGCACTTATGAAGAGGTAAAGAACAAAATCAAACTAGGTATATTGATACCTAAGGCTTTAAGGAAAATAATAGAATTATTAGTAGTTTATCAAAGAATTTGGGTATTTTTGTTGAAGAAGATGAAATTAGACCATTAGAGGTTAAGGGGAAGAAGATTAAAATGACAAAAGAGACCCCTAGTCCAATCAGTGTAAGACCAATGACAAGGTCTTCCTCCATACCAAGAGTGAAGAATAAAGCATAGATAGAACCACCAAAGCCTAAAACCTACATTAGAGAAAAGAAGAAGAAAGTTGAGATTGCAAGAAGACAGTGAAACCAAATCTAAAGATGTTTCACAATTCAAGGTTGTACATAACAGTCACCCAAACTGAGAAACCTTGATGAGTCTCTCAAGATACTCAAGAAATATGGAAGTTATTCAAGATTAAAAAAACTCAAATATGATAATAGGAGTGATGAATAAAAAGAGAAGATTGAAGAAACTATTATGTTTACTCTACATAAATTTAGAACTAATCCAGTTGAGATAGCCGCCCAAATATCAAATGAGTTATATTAGAAGATAGATGCTAGATGGATTTATGCCTTAGCATCTGAAAAAAAATGAGGGAGAGATCCCTCGCTATAACAGTACTTGAATTTTCAAAAAGAGGAAACATGGAAGCACTACAAGAATACTCAAAGAGATTCATAATAAAAAGAAGAGCACTAAAGATAATGGTCAGTAAGTTAGAGGAATTTCAAAGGGAGATTGATGACTTAAGGAGAAAGATATTCTTTCCTGACCAAAAGACAAAAATCAAGGAGCAAACTGAAAAGAAGTCAAATCCCATTGATTTGACTATAGAAAAAGAAGAGGTTATCATTGAGGATATTACAAATAAAGACCCTACTGAGGGTATAGCAGATGATGAAGATGTAATGGAAATCAAGGCCAAGAATACTAAAGAAATGAACATTGAAGATTCAAAAAAGGTAAATCTAATGGATGAAGATCCTGTTATTGAAAAAATAATGAATTTTCATGAGATTGAAGAAGTTATCTCATAGGTCACAAAGGATTTTCCTATTGATGCCCCCACTGAACCAGAAAAGGAGACTACACCAAAGGATATTGAGGCCACTATAAAGACTGAGTCTGTCAAAGGTCAGAATCAAGAGCTGATAATCCCTATTGAGATTGCATAAAAAGAGAAGGAGAAGTCCAAGGAGAAAGAAAAGGATAAAGAAGAAAAGGGAGAAGACACTCAAGAAGAAAAGGAGGAAAAAAAACCAAAAGAGAAAAAGGAAGAAAATGATGACAAAATAGAGGATACTACTGCTACATCTAATGCAAAGAAGGCATCTACAGATAAGGAAAAGTTAAAGAAGAGGAAACATGAAAAGGAAAAGGTTGACATCTCCACCATGAGCCCCAAAGAACTATCAAAATTTAGAGATTTACTTAAAAAGAAAGATGCACAAGATAAATTGCTTGTTGAGAAGCAGAAAACTGATGTTCTAGATAATGTTAAAGAAATACTGCAAGAGATAGTGCCAGAGGTAGATATCAATGAGAAAGGAACTATTTACATCCAATTGAGTGAAGTGGTGAGCTAGATAAATAAACTTGTTACTGAGACCACTGAGTATATAAATCAAGTGCACATAAAAAAAATGGAGAATAAAGTCATTGAAGAACTACTTCAATCGGTTGCACTTGACAAGGTAACACTCTTTGAGCTGGTTACCGAGTTAGAAAAAGAATTGCAAGATATTATTTTATTATTTCAAAATATTTGTTTAATTTCAAATTTCACCAAGGAAATCAAGGTCAAAGATGAAAATGGGGAAAAGGAGTTGACTAAGCAGTTATCAAAGGTATCTACGGAGCCTAATTCTTTCAAGGTATACTATAAAAGACTAAGGCACTTAATGGGAGTGAAACATGAGATGATAAAAGAGGAGAATAAGATCAAAATGGATCTCATGGAGCTATAGAAATTTTTTATACCATACATTGAGTCATTACAAAAATATGTACATAAGCAAAAGACTTAGTGAGCACACCAGATGTAAGTGCTATGGATAGCATGGTCAGTCTAATAGTTGATATCAATGAACAGATTATAGTGTTGTAGACACTAAAGGATTCATGGAAGGCATCACTAAAGGATGCACAAGAAAGGTGTAAATCTATTTTTGACAAGATCCCTCCACCGAACAAACAATAATTTATTGTTTTGGCATTTTTGTTAAAAAGGGGGGAAATATATGTATGTGTGACAAGGGGAGATAAGCTAAAAGAGTGTTATGGCATATGGGGGAAATATGTATGTGAGTTATGATGGATAGATATATGTATAAGGATTATTGTTACAGGGGGGGTAATAAGTAAAGATGAGAAATAGAGTAATAGAATTTACCAAGATATGTATACATAAGCAATGTTGATAAGGATACAAAATTTTGATGACTTTGAAGGTTTTTAACAAAGATACCAAACTAATTTCAAAGGGGGAGATTGATACTCCTATAGAGTTATTTTTTTGTCATTAGTTATGATTAAGTCATAATGATTGTTAAATTCATTCTGTAATGAAGGAAAGTCAAGTCGGTAAAGCACATAAGCTAGTCGGTAAAAGGAAATAAAGGAAAAGGTAATTTTGGTTAAGGAAAAGGAAGTTTAGACACCAATCAAGGAAAACCTAGTACTGAGCACCAAGTTGTATCGAGCTACAACATCTATTGAACCGAGCAGAAGAAAAATGTATTACCGAGCATCACATGTCAACACAAGGATAATCTACAAGTAAATTGAATCTGGACACCGAGAAGAAAATGGTTTACAAATCTTGAGGAGATTGTCTGATAGAGCATTGGAGATTTAAATATGATGATTATGTATTATTACAAGGTGAGATTCACCAATAAGAATTAAATTTGATATATGCATTGGATAAGTTACCAATGCTAGCACCGCTTAAGGAGATGATTCTAGAACACTTTCACCACTTCTAGAATTGAGTATAAATGGATCAGAGTGTGAAAATTAGAGTATGGAGAGAGTGTATGTGTGAAGGATAAATTATAGAGAGTAGGTGATGGGAAGAGAAGTCACTGAGTAACAGAGAGATAAAGAGCAGATTGTGAATGTGATTCAGAGTTGAAGTTACTGAGTACATAATTGATATTGTGAGTGATGCACATTATGAGGTAAAAAATTATTGAGCATATTGAGTCTGATAAGCATAAGATTGATGCAAGTATTTGTTACCATATTTTCATGTCCATTTCAATTTGGTAACCTACTTACTAGATGAGTGACTATATTACCCTAGTTCGCATTATTAAATGATCTTGTTTAGATTTGTGTTCATTTCATAAGATGATGTACATGTAAAAGAAAAGAGAGATGTACATCTAAGATTACATGTATATATGTGCTAAATAACTTGTATGTACTGTACAAAGAGAGGAAATGAAAGATAAAATCATCTGGGCTCACACAGGTTTGAGCATAGCCAAATTTCAAAAAAATATGGATGAATATAGACACACATAAGTAGATGAACATAAACAATGAGGGTACCATACATTGCCTGAAGAGATGGAATGTTGACCCAGGTGTGAATCTAGTGTGCTCCTGTCTGATCCAGAATCTGTAAGGAAGAAAGAGATGGATTTAGATCCAAAGGATCTAAGAAATGAATGGAATCCTATCACATATCCTCATCTACAATTATGCATGTGCATAGTCAAGCCATACACTTCTAAAAGGAAATCATGTTACAAGACATGTGCACTCAGAATAATGTTGTAGAAAAAGGAAGAAGATACCATGTTTTCACTAACTTGTTTGTTCCATGTGCAGATACAAAAGAAGTTGTGACACTAATGTTTACCCTCATTCAAATAATCAAATCTACTAAGAGGATGGCCTCTCCAAAGGCCATTCTCAAAGTACAAGTGATTGTATGAACAACAACAATAACAAAGTGCTAGAATACAATGAATGATGTTGCCCTGTGATGTGGGCCCTTTCAGGAAGCCTTCAAAGCTCCTTGAGAAAACCCACATCATAGGCCAAAAGCACCCATGATCAAGTGATAGGCCCTCCTAGTACCCTACATTGAACCTGTCAGGGTTGTCATAAGCCCTATTTTTATAGAGTTTCTAGTTACCCTGATAGCCTCAAGGAGGAGCACTAATCTAAGAAGAGGGAAGCAACAATGGCCATGGAAAATTCAAGATTCAAAAGTCATTTCCAAGTACAGAAAGCATGGGAGCATAGTTAAACAGAAAGAGATCAACATTAAAGAAGTAGCAATGGCATAAGCATGATCAATATGTAGGACAATGAGCATCATATGAATCATTGTTGTGGATATCCCATCCAAACAATACAACAACAACATCAAACATTGTTGTTCCATTTGATGTTTTTGTGGTACCATTTCCAAATGGACCACCCACAACAATGATTCAATCATGTCATAAAACCATAAGGTAGTCATGAGCAAGCATACATCAAGCAATGGATGATACATTATCATAAAATCAAATAAAAAAATGAAGGTCATCCAGGGCATCAAATATGCATGATGGAGGAGAAGTGCATCATGGGCTTCAAGTGAAAATCATCACATCACAACATGGTACACAAGTAAAAAGAGGCCCATTGCATGCAGTGAGTAAGTTAGATCAAAATGGAGCAAAAGGTACACAAATCTGCATTCCAGTACTTATATATCCATGGCATGAAGTATATCAAATATGCCTTCTTTAAACTAAGGAAAGGGAAGCCACAAAATGGTGGAATGATTGCATGATGCCTCATCAAGAAATGACATAACATCATGAAATAATGAGTAAAATAAAGTCCAACTGTAGACATAGAAGCAACATGGCATTTGTTCAAATCCAACATGGTATTCAAATACATCAAATGCGGTGATAAATCCACAAGCATGAGGCAACAATGGTGATACAATAAATACATGCCAAAGATCAACCTCACGGGTCTTCAAGGAACAATGAACACCAGTTATTACCATGCAACCAGCTTCAAATCATAATGCTTCCATACAAATACGAGCTGAAGATTAATGGTGCCATGTAAACAATAGAAATCCATGATGTGTTGTGAAGCAAATGAAATGAAAAGCATGCAATGGTAGAAATTAAATGGTGTGACAATGATGCCCTAGCTATCAAAGCTCATGGGTCATCAAGCATAGTAGAGAAAATAATGCCAAATACATGCCATTGAATCAAACAATCACAACAACCATGGACAAATCAAATGTGCCATCAAATATAGAGAGAATGGTCACCATCGAAATGCAGAGGAGATGTAAAAAAATACACAATCCCTACCTCAATGAAGCTTCCATTTGATGAGGAGAGGAAAAGCCAAGTTTCCAAAACCAACTCGAAGTTCAAAGGCCCAAGTCCAGATCAAAAGTTGCAACTTCCATCAAATACATCAGTAGAAGAGCCCAGTGCTTTTGACACCTTCTCATCTTTTTAAAATGGGTTTTGATTTAAAATGTAAATGTTTATTAAATAAGTTTTCCCTTTTAAAAATGGGTTGAGAACTTATTTATTAAACATATTAATAACCCACCCCTTGAAACATATGGTATTTCTTATTTAGAGGGAAGTAATGAAAGGTAAATGTAAATCATGCATTATTTATTGTAAAATTTTGGCAAATGATATCTTATAAATCATTTTGTCAAAATATTTTTAAGCGTGATTGAAGGGGGGGTAGGATAGAGTGAATAAATAGGGGGATTGATTTTAACGACTTATATTTTTTGAAGATTTCATCTTCCCACCTACCCCTACAAATCCAGGAGTTTGACATTCGGATTTGAGTAGTATATTTGATGGGTCTAGAATGCAGATTTAGTGGAGTTAGGCACAATGAATCCTCAAATGTAGACTATGAGGGTTCATCTATATATACCTCTCACTTTGGTGATTGAGGCAGTTCTTCCATTCTATCTCATTCTGAGATTTGAATGTTTGTAGTTCTAGAGAAGTAGATTGTTTTCTTGGCTCCTTTTTGTTTGAATACAGAACATAGGTCCTTCTTTTCTCATTGGTTTTTGAGTGATTTAGTGAGTTTTATGTCAAGTTATTGTGACTAGTTTGATCCTTTACTTGATATTTTTACTTATTCAAATGATTTAGAAAATACACCTTGTTGTTTGAAGGTTTAATTTGTGTGCATTTACAAATAGTTTAGGTTGTGGAACTCATTTCCCTTCCTACCTATAACCAGCACCTTATTATTTTTCAGGGCAACACTGTAAGTGGGATAAAGTTGTGAAGTTATCAATTATGTTTCAATGCACATTGTGAGTATTTTTCAATCTGTGGATCTTTAAAAGTTGGTGAATCACTTAGTTTCCCTTTTAGTTATTTCAATTCATGCACTTTCTTCCCTTTTCCTCCAAAAGTTAGTTTAAGTTTTAAGATGATTCAAGGGGAAGTTGACCCCTAATTCAGAGGTCTACTTTCTTATAGGTCACCCACAACCTAAAAGTAGTCCCATGTTTCACAGGATTGCTAGGTTTCATACTTATCTCTTTCAGGTGCAATCCTTAGTGACAACAATATTACAGACATATTTTTGTACTGATTATTAAAGTGTAATCAAAGTTCTAAAGTCTCTTAACCGAGCAGATCCTAACAGATCTTATATTGTAAATCTTTTAACTGGGTATAGTTCTTATATTAGAATTGTAAAATCCTTTAGCAAGGTAGAATTAATTGGTCTTTAGACTCTTAAGAGGGTAAGCTATCAGAAATAGCTATCATTGTAGCTCTAATCGAGTAGATTTTTTACTATAGTAGTGAAGTTTTGTGGGTGTCATGCCCACCGTAGTTTTAATCCTCTAACAAGGATTTATGCGATACCAAAATGATTGTGTTATGAGTTATATTTCATGTTATTTGCTTTATATGTTTTATGAGATGCATGCAAAGATATGAACTCAGTGAATGGTTAAGAAAGTTAGATAAAGTGTTTTGGAGTACTGATTCACTCCTCCCCTCTGAGTACTTGTTAGGAATAAGGTGTCTCAACCTTGGATAATTCCTATTCTTATTATTTGTTTTGTAAAATGTATTTCTTGCAAATAATGTTAATGTGTCGGCATCTTGAATTGTGTGTAAGGAGATCATGGCTAAAATAGTTATGACGGATTCCTATGACACGTAAGAGCTATGTCAGGAAGATTCAATGATAGGTGAAGACATGTGGCAACTAATAAATTTGAGTACTGTACACTCTTCCCCAATCGTGGGGTTCCTATTTTCTTGGAGAATGGTAAAACCCTAATACGATTATCTTTGGGAGTAGCCCTAAAAAGTGAAGCGCACGATATAAGCTTTTTTAGGGTTTCAAAGAGATGATGATGCGAGTGTATTGTTGGAACATTTTATGCTGTCGTGATTTGTCTTCAAGGGTTTAGAAATCTTCTGAAAGAACTTGCATTGCAAGTGTATTGTAAGCTGTAATAGTTTTGATCAATACATTGTGCAGGTTTTGGAGTGCTGGGGTTTTTACCGAAAGGTTTCCCTAGGGTATATCATTGTGTCATTCTCTATTTTTATGTATGCATGGTATGTGGTTGCAATATCTTTGTGAAAGTAGTTAACGAATCTAAAATTGTAAGGATTTATAAGAATTTGCACAATACTCTCCTATAGAGATTAGCGTAGGAAGCTGTTTCCGCACCTGAGTTTCCTTACAAGTGGTATCAGAGCTTGATCAACTTTTGATCCTAGTTGTTGGGTAGGGTTTTTTGAGTTGATCTCAAGTTTGAGTGGGATTTTTTTGTAGAGCATTCTGAATCTTATTTGCAGATTGAGATGGCAAGTTAGTTCATCATATGGAAGAATGGAGGTGGAGAAATTTAATGGCACTAATTTCGAGTTGTGGAAACTCAAGATGGAAGACATGTTAGAAGATTGTGACCTATGGGAAGTGACTTCAAATGCTACAAGACCAGAAACTATAGCTCAAGCAGATTGGGATATCAAAGACCGTAAAGCTAAGGGTCTCATAAGACTCTGTTTAACCGATGCAGTTCTTCTGAATGTTCTAGATGAGAAAACCGCAAATAGTTTGTGGGAAAGACTTGCGGCCGTGTATCAGGCCAAATATCTGGTGAACAAGTTGTTCTTGAGGAAGAATTTGTACTCTCTATGAATGGAGGAAGGTGGATCCTTAACGGATCATTTAAATGCATTTAATCTACTGGCTCCATAGTTGACATCAGCTGGTGTCAAGTTAGAGGAGGAGGATCGTTGCTACACACTTTTGTGTTCTTTATCAGACTCATGGGACCATCTTGTGATGGCTCTTGGAAGCACGTTAGTCACCTTCAAAATGGATGATGTGGTGTCTTCGCTGCTATCAGAGGAGATGCAGAGAAAGGCTTCCATTTCGAAAAAAGAAGCCCTTACTGTTCGTGGGAGATCCACTGAAAGAGGGAAGAAAAATGACAATAAGTCTGACAATAAGGGTAGATCCAAATCCTATGGGAAGTCAAAGACTTCCAATAAGTCCAAGGCAAAATGTTGGAACTATGATAAATCTAGGCACTTCCGTAAAGACTGCAAAGAGCCGAAGAAGAAGAAGAAAGGTTCAGATTTAGCTTCAGAAAGATCTCAAGAAGATGGCGATGCATTCATCGCAGCTTTGGTAGCCCATGCATCTGATGATGTGTGGTTGGTTGACTCAGGTGCATCTTTTCACATGACCTCTCATCGAAACTGGTTCTCAAAATATGAAGAGTTTGATGGTGGAAAGGTGTACTTGGGCGATGATTCTCACCTAAAGATAGTTGGACGCGGAAGGGTCACTATCAAATTTCCTGATGGACGAGTAAAGGGAATCAATGGAGTTATGCACATTCTAGGTTTGGCACAAAACCTATTATCTGTAAGTAAGTTGAATGATGTAGGTGTGCAAGTTGTTTTTTTGAAAGAAGGATACAAGATGATGAGAGGATCAATAGTGCTTGCAGGGGGTACTAGGAGAGGTACGTTATTTCAGCTAGATGCATGTATTCCTCTATGTAATAGTTCTTCATCCTCACCATCTAAACAAGCAGTGAAGAAGTCTATGGCTATTGGTTCCGATGGTAGTGCAAACACTTTGGAAGGTAAGATTCCTGCAAAAAAGACAATGTTGTGGCATATGAGATTTGGCCACATTGGTGAAAAGGGTCTCAGAACCCTGAAAAATAAAAATATCATTGAGGGGTTAAATGATTGCAATCTTGAGTTTGACTTCTACGAACACTGTGTCTATGGTAAACAAAATCGTGTTCAGTTTTACTCTAGTTCTCACAAATCTTCTGATGTTTTGGATCTTATTCATTCTGATGTATTTGGTCCTGTAAAAGTTCCTTCAATCTCCAAGTCTGTATTTTTTGTATCTTTCATAGATGATTATAGTAGAAGGACGTGGATTTATTTCCTTAAAAGTAAGACACAAGTCTTTAGTCGGTTCAAGGAATTTAAAGCTCTTGTAGAGAATCAGACTAGTAAGAAGATTAAGTGTGTGAGAACTGACAATGGTGGTGAGTTTTGCTCAGCAGAGTTTGAACAGTTCTGTACAGACCAAGGTATCGAGAGGCATAAGACAACTCCTTATACCTGTATGCACCCTAAAATGGTCGCCTAGACTTTGGGCCCCATTTATTTGATTTATCAATCCTGAATCATTTTGATCATTTATCAATATTGTCAACAATATCAATTTCTTGATCAAATCCTAATTTCGATCATATATTGGATTTTTATCCTTGGGCTAACCATTTATCCTAAGTCTTTATTTAATTAAAAGGAATAGTTCCTCCCCTTTTAATTAAATAAAAAAAGCCCCCACTTTCCCTCTTATCCTAAGTTGCACAAATAAAGCATTATTCCTATTTTATAAAAAGGGAAAAAGCACTTTTTGTCTCACATGAGGCTCAAAAGTCAACACTTCACTCTCATTGGAGGATACTTGTGCACATGGATTGCTCCTCTTTCAAGCTCCACCGCTGATTAAGATCTTTTGCCTCTTAATCTCCATGGTCCATTCCTTTGCATTTCTTATAAAAGGAGAGCTCTCTCCTTCATTTGGATACCCACATTTTTTATGCTATTGTTATGCTGCAGGTTTTGGAGCCCTTTGAAGACATCCTTGCATCCAAGCTTTGAAGACCTTGTTGTTGCATTTCATTTAGTTTGCTTTCATAGTTGCATAATCATGACATTCTTGGTGTAGATTTCCTTTTATGCAATCTCACATAGTCTAAATAGGAAGGATTTGTAATCCATTGCTATTTCCTTTCATAGATTAGATTTCTTTTCAAGCATTGCATTGTTATCATTTAGCTTAGATTTGCATTCTCATATAGTTTGCATTGCATTTCTATTTAGATTCTTGGGGATATTGGCATTGTTGCCCTTGTCTTCACGTGAATCTCTCATTGTATGGTTGACTAGCAAGGTCACCTTCTTGTAGCTCTAGCTGAGAGCAAAACTCATAGTCCCTTGCAACTCCATGCATAGAGAGCTATGAGCCGCTTTGTGAGGCCTCACTCTTGAGTAACCTTGCATGTAATGGTTCATAGAAGTGCATATTTTAATGTGTACATTTCTGGCGCCCACCGTGGGGCAGAGTAGATAGCTTTGTCCTTTTATTTGATGCATTTTTCGTCATTTTCGGATTAACTGTCGGAAAAATCTGTGTCTCTGGTTTTCTGTCTCAGATTATCGCGCGACACTTCTCAGAAATATCGCGCGATATACTTCCTGTCTTGGTGCGATACTTCACTCGGAAAAAGTATCGCACGCCTATAGCGAAGTCTATCGCCTGGCATCGGGCGAAGTATCGCCTGGCATCGTGCGAAGTATCGCTCGACTGGGGAAGTATCGCCCGACTATAGGAAACTGTGTCGCGCGATACTGTTGGAGACTGAGAAACATCGCCTGGTCTGGCAGAGACTTGCACTTTCAATTTTTTTTGTCCGAATTCGACTATTTTAGCTTGCTGTTCTGTTTTACTTTGTTTAATTAGGTCTAACCTACTTTTTTTAGCTTAAATCCATTAGATTATTGCACATTTACATTTGGATTTTGTTTTTGCTAACATTGTGGGCCTAACAAGTTGTGTTTGTAGGTGCTCTCCTTTGCTTAAAAAAATTGCTAAAAACGCATGTCAAAGAGGGCTACTAACAGTTTTTGCAGGGCCGCCCAAGCATAAAAAAACAAAAAAAAAATTTTTTTCCATTTCTTGCTTGTTGTTGTTTTCCTTTCATTTGTGGCATTTACTAATTGTATTAGGAATCTTAATACATTGTGAAAGGGATCTTGAGGTGGTAGGAGAAGTATGCTCTTCACCTTTAGGTGAATCAGAAAATCTTGACCCATCTTAAGGTTTTGGAAGCAAGGGGGTAATTGATCTCTTTGCTTGGTGTGTTTGGGAGAGATTCTTGAGATAGGGGAGTATGCTCTTCACCCTTGTGGTGAATCAAAAACCTTGAACCTCAAGATTTGATCCATTTTTGTTTAGTTTAGGAATCCTTTAGCGGGCCTGCTCTTGAGCAATCAAGAGGAACGACCCAAGTGGGGACAACCTTGTCATCATTTTCCTTGGTGGCGAGTGATTCCAACTCACTATAATCTCAAGGCTATTGAGGACACAAAACCTTGGTAGACATAACACTTGTCTTCGCTTGATGTAAGTACTTGTGGGATTGTGACCATGAGGAAAATATTGAGCAAGAATGCTTAAGGTACTCTTGAGGCCGCGAGGTCCTAGTCCTTTATGAGGAGCAAGAGGGGTGTTGTGAACGGAAATCCTTATTAAGAACCATTAGATAGAAGCCACCCTCTTTTAGCCGCTTATCTTCTTAGTGCAAGGATTGATCCAAGTGGTTTACCCGGATCACCTTAAGATACTCACCATATGTGTCCCTTTGGTTGTGTCATTTTGACATTTCCATGACAAAGCCAATATCTCTTGTGGGCAACCACTTGGTGTGAGGCAAGGGGGCATCAAGTTGTGGGCTAAGTTGATAAGTATTGAGCCTTGTCTTGTAGGTAGTAATTGCTTGAATTGTCTTCGATTGTGTAATACCAGTGTAAACGTTCTCAACATACAAACAATCGGTAGCATTCATAGGGTGCTTTTTCAATTTTGATATCACAAGTGTTTGTCTTGGCAAGGTTGCTTTTGCCCTTGTTTCAAGTGTTTGAAGACATGTTTGATCCTTTACTGTTTGCAAACCTGTCCGAATGCTGTTGAATCTGTGACTGAAATCGAAAACATTAACCCTCAGACTGAAAATTTTGACCAAACAGATCCAAAAATGCAAATTTCACACAATTCTGGTCAAGAGTTGAATAATTCTGTAACAGTATCGCACCCTGTGAGACGAAGTATCGTGCGATACTTCGCACATGCTAGAAATATCGCACCCTTTGAAGAGAAATATCGCGCGATAGTTCGCCCCTGACGGACTATCGCCCTGCCTGCCTGGGGTATATCGCCCTATAGTATTAAGAAGTATCGCCTGTCTTAGGGCGAAGTATCGCACGGGTAGAGGTTTATCGCCCCAGTAGCCTGGAGTATATCGCCTGACTCATTTTTGTCGTGCTTAAATTTTGGTCAGTTTCAGTTGCTGTCAATTAGGCCAGGTCTTAGAACAGGCTTCTCACCCTGACATTTGAGATCTGTCTTGACTCCAAATCTCTGGTTCTTAGTTCTTCGGGATAGCATCATTTGGTTTACAAAGTCACTTTGGAATAATTGTCAAGTTAGAAAGCCATTCTTGGTGCCAAGGTTCATCTTTAAAAGTGTTAGCTATATTCTGGGAAAATTTCAGTTCTCTTATTGTCCAAATCGCTTTCATTTTCAATTATCTTTTGGCCTAGTCCAACCTCCTGATTCAAAAGTGCAAGGGTAGTCACCCTTTGATTTGAAGCACCTCTTTGACAGTGTTGGTAAAGCCCCCTTTCTTTTCTTTTTTTTCTATCTTTCTTTGGACAATAGAGGATTTCGATTATCCTAGTTTGGTGTTGACACTTTAGGTCACCTTATCATTGAGAATATCTCTCTTTCATGTCAGTTACGACAAGGTACCAAGTTAATCAAGGGAAGCGACCCCCTGTTGCCTTTAGCCAGTTACCACCTATCAAGACCCGTCGACAACCTAAGGGAAAAGGACCCCTTTTTGACCAATCTCCTAAGATTGAATCCGAGGTTTGTTTCAATCCGGGAGCTAACCCTAGTGAAGTGAGCACCTCTTTCATACCACTTTCATCAAGCATGGACATGAGTTACACTTTCACCCGGCAACAAAGAGAAGCCATGAATCAAACTCTCGAGGATATCTTTCAACGACACAGAGGAGAGTATGGTGGTTCTTCTCATGCCAGTCCACCCGGGTCACCTCCTAACAACGCGAGGTATTTTGATGCTCAACAACGAGCTGAAAGACAGCATAAGTCAGCCCACTCAGATTCAGGGTCACAACACGAAGACCAGAACAACGAATCTGGTGATCACCATATCAACGCAGCTAATGCAATAAGGCATTCAAGACAGACCTCCCCACTTAAGGACACTTCTCGATATGCAAATACAAGATTAAGAAGCATTGAGAGAGAGAAGCAAGCCTACTTAGATGAACAGGCTGCAAAAAAGGAAAAATTCCGACAACTAGAGGAAGAGGAACGTGCATTGTTGGATATACAGAAAAGAGTCGCCCAAGAAGAAGAAGATAGACTCTATGCACAACAACTCCAAAATCGATCTAACAGGAGGGGAGCCAATAGTGGGACCAACTCGCCCCCATCTACCCCTTCCCCTAGCCCTCGAAGAAGATCAAAGACACCCTCACGATCCCCAAGTCCTAGAGGAAGAAGGACTTCAAGATATGACCATCATAGGAGACAATCGTCTCATAGACATTCAAAGCAACCCTCCCAACGAGCACATCATGGCTCACAACATGGAGGCAGTTATGCTAAATCCGATCATATGGACTTCATGACTATGCAACAAGAACCATCCTTTCAAGCCTATGTGGAGCAATACGTGGAACAAAACAAAGACCAATTTTTGGAAAGTCTTATCAACAAAGGCGCTAAAGTTCCATATAACTTTGATGTTCACCAAAAAATCAAGAAACAGAATCCTTCAACTGATGAGTTAATCTTACAAATGCAGAAGGATATAGACAGAATGAAGGCTCCCAAGAGTACATTTCATTTGGACTCCATATGTCCTAATCCCATTGACAAAAGTGTGGTGATGGTAGAATTCCCTAAGAAAGTTGAATTCCCAACATACGACAAATATGATGGCACGGGTGACCCTCATGACCATGTTCGACAATTCTACATAATGAGCTTTTCCTTTCACCACGAAGACTCCTACTTGCTGAGATTATTCCCAAGGAGTTTAAAAGGTCAAGCCATGGAGTGGTTCACCAACCTTTCCCCTCTAGTAAAGACATTTAGAGAACTTGTCCAAAGATTTGTACAACATTTTGCTTATAATTTATCTAGGTCAGTCACCATGCTTGATTTGTGTAAACTTAAGCAAAATCAAGGGGAATCTTTTGTCACCTTTTTGCAACGATGGAGGCGATTGTGTTCAAAATACCCAAGGACAATCCCTGAAGAAGAAAGAATTGATATCATTGTGAACAATCTAATACCAGAACTCAAGTATGAAGTCAAGAAGATTCCATTTAATTCTTTTGATACTATGGTAGAGGTGGCATGTCGCATTGAGGATGTCCTAAAAGAACAAGGAATTTTGGCTAAACCAACAAATAACAACAATAGCCAAAATAACAATACTAATGGTAACAAGGACAAAAAGAACTCTTTTTGGAACAAAAACAAGCAAGTCGTCAACGACAGAGTTGTTGATTCATCTCAAGTCAAAAATGAAGGAGTTCTTAATCTCTCTCATGCAGTTCAAGCTATGAAGTTGCAAACATCATCAACGCAACAAGACAAACCTCAGTATCAAAAGAGATCTAAAACGGAGAAAAGACAATTCACTAAATTGGGAGAATCCTATGCAGATGTTTTTAAGACACTAGTTGCTCATAATCTGGCGCACCCACAGGATCCTACAAAACATCGAATACCAGATCCTTTACCTCATTGGTGGGATGCTAAGGCTTTTTGCGTTTTCCATAATGGGATTGGACACGATATAGAAAATTGTTTCAAACTCAAGCATCTTGTCCAAGACCTTATTGAGAAAGGACAATTACAAGTGGGTGGGTTAACTACTAATGCAGACCATAAAGCCTTTAAAGAGCCCTTGCCTAAATATGAAAAAGGAGAGAATTCTAGTAAGAATGGCAAGGCGGCTATTAACTACACATACACACATGCTGATAATGTGATTAATATGCTTGACGTGGCTGACGATAATATCAACATGGTGAGAAAGAAAGATCCTTATGGACATAATGTGGACTCAATTCCTATGACTAATGAAAGACCCGCTGTGGTGATAAGAGGTCCTCACACACAAGGAATGCCCCGGTCCCTCAATGTTGTCACTAGGGGACAGGCTCAAGCACCCATTATCATCAAAGGTCCTAGCACTAGCAAGTCTAAACAACCCACGTCCAAAGGTGCTCCTCCAAAACCTGTCGTTGGTCCTGATTCCAATTACAACCTTATTGACCAACTACAACGTACACCCGCTCAGATATCCATTTTTGAGCTTTTAGAATTATCTCCTAAGCACAAGCGCGTCCTCGAGGATGCCTTGCGAGCAGCCAATGTCCCTAATAACTTAGATATCGACCAATTCCAAAACATGGTCAACCATTTGGCTAGCCCTCATTTCCTCACTTTCTCAGAAGAAGATGACAAATCCATTAGTCACCCACATAATTTGGCCTTACACATCGAGGTCATGATTCATAAAACCCGTGTTAGACGTGTACTGATAGATGGGGGTGCGGGGCTCAATATTTGTACTCTGAGTTTGCTGCTAGCTCTAGGGTATTCTGAGAACGTCATTGACACAAAGAAAAGAATCACAATCAAAGCATATGATGAAGCAGAAAGAAGTTCTAAGGGATTGGCTGTTTTGCCTATTCGTATTGGTCTTGTAGAAAGAGACATATTGTTCCAAATTGTTGACGTTGGACCTCTCGCCTACAACATTTTGCTAGGTAGGCCATGGATTCATGAAATGCAGGCAGTCCCATCGACATATCACCAGTGTGTTAAGTTCCCCCATAATGGTGTAGAAATTTGCATCCCGGGAGACAGTGCTCTATCAGTTAATACCGTTTCTGCGGGATCACATGTACCTTTGAATAGAGAAGCTGACAATCCTAGTAGTTCACTTGAACAATGCAAGCAAAAATTCAAGACCATGGACCTTGGGATGGGAGATTATAAGATTGATTCTTTTACAAAAATGCCAATCTCTCCTAGGTCTTATGGGAGACCCTCCCCAAATGTGAAGCCTTCATCATCAACAATGATGTTATTTGGGAAATTTGTTGAGTCTTCGGTCCCCATTCAAGAAGAGAAAGAAGAAGTTGCTGTAAGGAACTGGATATATCACGAAGAGAAATACAAACATAATGAGAATTTTGCTCCTTCACCTGAAACTTATGGGAAAGGATATACACTGGTCAAAAGTATGGGATATCCGGGATTTGGTCCCCTTAGTCATAGGCTGGATGCTAAAGCTGAGCCTCTTGATCATGCTCTCTTTGGACGCAAAAATAAGTCCACGATCGGCTTAGGTTTTGAGAACAAGAAGAAGAAAGGTATCCCTGTCCCAGTTGCAACGGACAGCGACAGTGATACAGATTATACGCCCGATCTCTCCAATCAACAAGATGTGTCTGATGATTGGGTGCCCTCCACGAATCTCCTTTGGGGAGATTCCACAAATTTGATGCTTAATAATCCTACTATCCCAGCTGCGACGGATAGTGATTGTGTGACTTCTAGATCGACAAAGGAAAATGTTACTGTCCTGGCTGCGACGGATAGTACCAATACTAGAAAGGGGGAAACCCTCCCTAACCTTGAGGCTTCTACATCACGAGGCCTAAATGATGACTCAGAGACAGACTCCCATGAATATGAATGGGATTCGCTTTCAGATGCAACAATTGATCTAGATGTGGATATTATCCACACCTATAGTACCCAACCCGATGCAACTAACGATCCTAGTGTCAGACTAGAGGATTTCCCTCCTCAAATCGCCTTAGTAGACAGTGCTTCGTTTGATAGGATGAGCCCCAATTCAGGTATCTTAGGAGAAGACTTGATGAGCTCCGATTATATGGTCACCAGAGATGACACCTTTCACATTCACAACATCGAACCTACCATTGACTTGCCCCTTGTCCACTTTGACCTGATTGACTGGCCCCAGTGCCACCATGAGCCCACATTCCTCACATTTCGCAACGATTACGAAATTGCTTGCTATCTGAATGCTCTCGAACCCGTGGCTTCTTCCACCAGTGAACCAACAACCAGCATGACGGAGCCTGATATTAAGTACCTCAGTCTCAAAACAAAAGAGAAAAAGAAAAATAGGTCTGATGGCGAAAACCACTTTGTGGCGGTGTCAGAACCAAAAATAGTAAAAAGAAATGACGCATCCAAAGGTGAAAACCTCTTTGAGGCACCTAAGGATGGGGTACTTAATAACTTGCCGAGTTATTTCCAGGATAGATCATCAATCTTGATTGAACCAACAAAGCCGGTCAATCTAAACACAGAAGAAAATCCTCAGATAGTCCATCTTGCTCAGTCTTTATCAGAGGAAGAGACCAAGGCATATGTACAGTTTTTACAGAAAAAGAAAATTAATTTTGCATGGACCTACTCAGACATGCCAGGGCTTGACACAAATCTCATAATGCATCACTTATCTATAGCTCCAGGAGTCAAGCCAGTCAAACAGAGACTAAGAAAAATGCATCCACATATAGCTCTACTTGTCAAAGGAGAATTAGAAAAGCTTTTGAAAGCTGGATTTATTAGAGCCATCGATTATGCAGAATGGATCTCAAACATAGTACCGGTCTCCAAACATGATGGGTCCATTCGTGTCTGCACAGATTTTAGAGATCTAAACAAAGCATGCCCAAAGGATGACTTTCCACTTCCAAACATTGACATGATAGTGGACATGACGGCGGGCTATGACATATATTCCCTAATGGATGGTTTCTCGGGGTATAATCAAATCAAAATAGCTCCTGAAGACCAAGAGAAAACAGCATTCACATGTGCATGGGGAACCTACTGTTGGAACGTCATGCCATTCGGGTTAAAGAATGCAGGAGCAACCTACCAAAGAGCTATGACAACTATCTTTCATGATATGATGCACAAAAATATGGAAGATTATGTGGATGATACCCTGGCAAAATCAAGAAAAAGGGACACACACCTCAATGATCTGGAAGTAATTCTAGATCGTATGGAACAATTTCAACTCAGATTGAATCCAAAGAAGTGCGCATTTGGCGTCACCTCAGGCAAACTTTTAGGATTCATAATATCAGCAAAAGGTATCGAGGTTGATCCCGAAAAGGTCCAAGCAATCCTAGATATGCCACCTCCTCGAAATATCAGCCAAATGAGAAGTCTTCAAGGACGTCTTCAATCAATTAGGAGGTTTATTTCTCAGCTTGCAGATAGAGCGCAACCCTTCAACAAGACATTGCATAAGGGTGCTTCTTGTGTTTGGAACGAGGATTGTCAAAAGAGCCTAGATCAGATCAAACAATACTTGGCTAATCCTCCGATCTTAATGCCTCCTATTCCAGGGAAACCATTGCTTCTATATATCTCAGCTACAGACACTTCCCTGGGGGCATTATTGGCTCAAACAGATGATACTGGGAAAGAACGGGCCATCTACTATATCAGCCGTACTCTAGTCTCTTATGAGATCAATTACAATAATATCGAGAAATCTTGTCTCGCGGTGGTGTTTGCTTCTCAAAAGTTGCGCCACTACATGCTTGCACATACCATACACTTGATTGCCAAAATTGATCCCCTTAAATATTTGCTTGGTAAGGCTGCCCTGACGGGTAGACTTGCTAAATGGATGATGGTCCTCACTGAATTTGACATAGAGTACGTTGAAAGGAAGGCAATAAAAGGGCAAGCTATTGCTGACCAATTAGCTGATTTTCCAATCCAGGATAGTATGCCAGTCCAAGTGGAATTCCCAGATGAACACATCTTATATACCACTACTCGCACTTGGACAATGTTCTTTGATGGCTCCCGCATGCAAAATGGATCAGGTGCCGGAGTGTTATTTGTTTCTCCACATGGGTACAACATTCCAAAGTCTTATAAACTATTGTTCCCATGTACCAATAATATTGCAGAATATGAAGCTTTAACTAATGGCTTGAAAATGGCTATAGAATGGAATATCACAGAATTACATGTCTTTGGGGATTCTCAGCTAATCATCAACCAAGTCAATGAAGAGTATCAAACCAAAGATGACAAATTGATACCTTATAAAAAGATGGTTGATTCTTTGAAACGCTATTTCACCTTTGTGACGTTTCAACAAATCCCTAGGATAGAGAACAAAGCTGCAGACGCCATGGCCACATTGGCTTCACTTCTTCAGTTGGAGACACATGAATCCAGATTTGAATTCCTGGTGGAAGAGCTACACCATCCCATCTTTGACTCATCTGAAAGCCGTGTCATTTGTGCCATTATCACACACGAGTCCTCCCGATATGGTGCTATCTATTCATATCTTCGTGATGGCATCATCCCCGACACATTCACCCGCTCCGAACGCCGAAACCTCATCCGTAACGCCTCTCGCCACACCCTCATCTCTGGTGACTTATATAGAAGGGGTTTAGATGGGACACTCCTTAGGTGCTTGGAAAAGGAGGAATCCAACCAAGCGTTAGCTGACATCCACGAGGGCATTTGTGGTGGGCATTCTAATGGTCTTGCCATGGCCCGAAGGTTGCTTAGGGCGGGATATTATTGGCCCACAATGCAGATAGATGCAGTCACCTTTGCTAAGTCATGTGAAAAATGTCAGAAACACGGCAACCTGATTCATGCTCCGGGTAGGGAACTAATCCCTTCTATTTCTCATTGGCCATTTCAGCGCTG
Organism: Chamaecyparis obtusa; assembly: GCA_027943335.1. Taxonomy (NCBI): domain Eukaryota; kingdom Viridiplantae; phylum Streptophyta; class Pinopsida; order Cupressales; family Cupressaceae; genus Chamaecyparis; species Chamaecyparis obtusa. The sequence continues at coordinate 1,600,051 of BSBK01005407.1, forward strand.
GGCCTTTGATCTGGTTGGGCAAATTCACCCCAACTCATCAGGTGGACACAAGTTCATCATTACTGCCACTGACTACTTCACAAAATGGGTGGAGGCTGTACCACTTTCTGTTGCTTCAGGAAGGACCATTTCTTTGTTCATCTTGAACCATATCATTTGCCGATTTGGAGTGCCTTCTGAGATCATTACTGACAATGGAGGTCAATTTAAGAATAAAGACCTAAAGCACCTATGCAAAAAGTTTAAAATCAAGCAACATTGGTCCTCCATATATTTCCCACAAGGAAACGGACAGGCAGAAGCTTCTAACAAAACCATTCTTAAGATTCTTCATAGAACAGTACACAAGAATGGTAGGGATTGGCACTTGCAAATCAATCCAGCACTATGGGCTTACCGAACAAGCATTCGCACACCTATAAGGGCCACTCCTTTTTCTCTCACCTATGGCGCTGAAGCAATATTGCCTTTAGAAGTCGAGATACCATCCCTTAGAGTCTCACTCAAAGGTTTGATTACAGATGAGGATTACCGTGCCATGAGGTTGCAGGAACTAGAACTTCTAGATGAGAAGCGTAAGGCTTCCTTTGATCATATGAGAGCGTATCAGAAACGTATGTCCAAGGCATTCAACAAGAAGGTTCGCCCTAGAGAATTTCAAATAGGTGATCTTGTTTTACGAGAAAACCCTAAGAACCAGCAAAACAGAGAGCAAAAGGGCAAGTTTGAACCTAACTGGCTTGGACCATATGTCATCACAGCTGCTTTTGATACTGGTGCGTATTTACTATCAGATCCTGATGGAGAACAGCTCCCTGATCCCATCAACATTGTGCACCTTAAGAAGTTCTATCCTTGATGCCCATTCTGTCTGGGGGCATCTTTTGTATATATCTTATTGATCCTGAAAAAATTCCAAAAAAATTGATATATGATGCTGAAAAAATCCTAAAAAGCATAAAATGTCCTGAAAAAAAAAAAATACAAAAAAATCAAAATATTCAAAAAAAAAAAAAAAAAAAAAAAAAAAATAGAAAAAGTACCTTGGTGAAAACCTAGCAATAGGCGCCTTGGTAGCAAAAATACAAAAAAATGAAAAAATGAAAAATGATTCCAAGTGGTGAAAACCTGGAAACAGGCACTACTTGAGGCCTTTGCACCCCTATTTGTTAGCATGCGTCCTCGACACTTAACCACTTTCCATCATGCCTTGACCTTATTTGGCTTAGTCTGGAATTGATTCTTGTCTTAGTCTAGGGGGCATATGTTGCTTTAAGCTTATCTTGGGTCTCTTTGTGCGTCTGGGTTTCTTGGGCAACTTGGTTCCAATGGTGTTTTTCAACACCACCCCAATGGTGTTTTTCAACACTACCCTTGCGTCGAGTGTTTCTCAACACTTATCAGATGTGATATTTCTCATTTGCAGATGCAATACTCAAAGTTTGACTCTATGACCTACACACACGCACTTGACTTGCTGAGATTTGTTTGAATTTATTTCTTTGCATGCTGTCTATGATGATTTCTTTGCTGAGTGGTCTCTCCCTGAGAAGTTTTCGATGATGCATAGCTAGAAGACTGAGGGTATGAGAACATGTTTTATTGCTTTTTCTGCTTGTGGGTATATTTTGTTGATCCTAACTGTCATGAGCATTTATGCTGGTCTTACTTGACACTGTGGATTGACAGGGTATTATCCTTGACTGTTTTTGTGCAAGTGCATACTTGTAGCCATCTTGACTTTCCTTGTGTCTCGATGCGAGTATAATCTTGCTATATTAAACTTAGGTAATCTCACTGTGCTAGTCATCTTGACCTATATGTCTTTGATGCCTAGGAGAGATTTCCACATTTCTATCTGATAAAGATCATATTCATATCCACATAGTAATGCTAGTGTGCATTGTATGATCTTACGACGCTACCAATAACGCTCGATGATGATAATTAGATGTCTATAAGCGTCGTGACCTTGCAAGTTAACCACTTTCATAGTAGCTTGCATTTTTAGGGTCATGTTAGTTTAATCTTGCATCTTGCACATGGAGAGAGCTCTCCTTTTTCATCCTACATGGACCTGTTAGTCAACTGCGCTCACCTTCTCTTCTTCTTGATCATGTCTTTCGCTCCTTGTCTTTTTCATCTCGAACCTGTTCCTGTTCATCACAAGGGGTTAATCACATCATCATATCTATATCAAAACTGTCATTTTTCAAGAAACATAAGTCTACATCATACATATGAGAATTAAACATACAACTATGAGAGAGAACATACATAAGCACATACATAAGCATTTTGAGCAAAATGACAAGACAATATACATAAACTGATACATCCATCATAAGTGAGACAAATACACATGATATACCGAACATCCAGTAATCTCATAAATCAATAAATGTCATGAATATACAATATGAAATCCCAAAAATCTGGATCAAAAGTCTCAAAATATGTCCAAACAACCTAAGACCTAACCCTAAGACTCGCTGCCACCCTCGTGAGGAGCTCGTGGTGGTGGAGGAGGCATAGCTCTCCTATCAAAAGCCACGTCCGATACCCCTGCCTGCTGAGAGTATGATGGTGCTCTCTCACCCTCTGGGACGGCCTGCAGATATAATCCGTGATAGTAGGCAGCCCTCGCTGACTCCCGTCGGAGCTCCAGTGCCTCGGTCTGTGCCATCGCCTCACGGCGTGCTATCTCTGCTCTAAGATCAGCTATCTGCTGATCCCGCTCTGCCCTCAGATCCAGGAGCTGCTGATCTCTCACAGCTATGGTGGTCCGCAGCTGCTGTATCTCTGCCTCCCGAGCCTGTATCTGGGCTCTCAGGTCCTCTCCCCCCGCAGGCTGCTCCTGCTGTACCTCTGCCTGCCGGCGAGCTGGTCTCGCCTCCTCCTCAGGAGTGGCTGATCTCTGTCCCCGTGACCGTTTCCGGCCACCTGATCCCGACCCCTCTCCTCTCTCCATCCTCCTCCCTCTCCCCCTCCCGCCATCTCCTCCATCTCCTCCCTCCTCTCCTCCGTCCCCTCCGTCCCCTCCATCTCCTCCCTCTCCTCCTGGCGCTGGCACCTGAGCATCTGGTATGGTAAATCGAGAGAATGGTACCCTCCGCCGCTCTGCTCTGTAAGCTCCATCAGCCCCTGCGTCTGCCACATCTGGGAAATACTCCCAGGGCTCGCTCCTGATACTCGCTGTCTCTGCGACAGCCTGCTGATAGTCCAGCATGGGTAGCCACCCATGTCCCTCCTCGTCTCTGGCTCTAGCATAAGTAGTAGTCTCTGTCGAGACTCGCTGCTGCCTCCCGAACTGCCGCCACACCCGACTGATGCAAAACCTCTCTGTGATATCTGCATGTCGACCTACCAGTGGCCGACTGCATAGCATATAACTGAGCTCCTCATCTGCATCACTCCATCCCTCCACATCCCTGTATGGCCTCCATGTGAATGAGGCTATCTCATCCAAAATCCGCCGATAGTAGGTCACATCCCCTGAATGGGCATGTGATATAAACCCAATGTACCTGTAAATAAATGGGTACCTCCTCTCCCTCGGCTGAATCCTGGGACGCACTACAGCAATGTGCTCCCATGCCCATACCTGTGCCAGGATGGCACCACACGCCCATGTCCGACCATCCCTGTAGACGATCTCATGCAGCTCATGATACATCTCTGCTAAGATCGCAGGCCCCCATGCCATCCGTCGAGGCCTGCCTACCAAGTCTACCAGTAGCCTGCCCCATCCGAGCGGGAATCCCTTCTGACTGCGATCAGTCATCAGGATCTGTGAAATGATAGATGCCACAATGCATGGCACCGGATAATCTCTGCCGAAGTCATCAAGCAGTCGCTCCCAGCTGACATGCCTGTCTAGGATGGTCACATCCTGAAACATCTCCTGAATCAATCGGCGCCCCTCAGTGACGTCCTGATCATAGTACACCTGTGACAAACACATAAATCATGTTAGTTTTCATCTCATGGAAATATTACATTTATGATTATATCTCAAAACATGATTATACTTACAGGCTCTCCGTGGCATGGAACTCGGAGGATCCTATAGACGTCCTCTAAGGTGATCGATGCCTCTCCAGTAGGTAGATGGAAGGTGTTGTGCTCACTATGCCATCTCTCGGCAAGAGCAGTCAACAACCCATGGTCTGCTCGGATATATGGGTATCTCAGCAGATACCGGAATCCCATAGCCCTGATATCGGCATTGCCCGGATCATCCAGATCTCGGACACACCGTAATCCTGTCACCTTCGGCGCTCTGATGATGAGCGCCGGAAAAACCTCCTGCAAGCCAAAACCAAACCCGTTGTTAGTACATATCATGATGGATGTCCAAAAAAAACTCAGTATAAAACATCTTAAAAACGTAACATTGTCTAGACCCATGTCATTTTTGCTCAAAAATGCATTAAATATCAAATTTTTCAAATGGGCGATATTCTTTTTCAGAGAAGTATCGTGCGATACTTCTCCCTATAGTAGGGCGATAAACCTTATGTCGGGCGATACTTCGCCCGCTATCGCGCGATCTTTCGCCCAGTATCGTGCGATACTGATGCCCAAAGCGTGCGATACTTTTGGGGCGCGCGAAGTATCGCGCGATACTTCTCCCCAAAGCGCGCGATACTTCTAAAGTATCGCGCGATATTTCGCACAACAAAAAATTTTGAAATTTAAAATTTGAAAAAAAAACGTGCTAAAAAAGCTATTAAATGCTAGAAATGATCAAAAAGCTCAAGTTTTTCGAAAACATACCGGGGCAGGATAGTGTGGTGGCCGGTTATGCAACCGGGCGCGCTCGAATCGATGCCTGTGGACGGGAACTCCTGCTTGCTGAGCCATTTTCTCTCTCTAAAGCTCTGAAATTCTCAAATCACTAAAAGACAAATGATTTTTGAAAATGACATTTTGACCCCTTTTATAGCATTTTGACTTTTTGACCTAATTTTCAAAACACCTCGGAATTAAGCGAAAATTGCACCCCTAGCTAATTTCGACGTCCTGGATCCATTTTCGGACTCGAAATCGAAATCTGAGGTCATCTTCATAGTCAAAATCGCATTTCAAATTCTTTCCCCCCTTCTGCGCAGTTGATTGACCTTTTGAGGCATAATTTGATTTTCGGTGGAATTTCTTCCTTCCATGTCTCTCAAATTTTCTAGTCTTTCATCCACTCTATTTCTAGTCTTCTATCTCATCGCTGGGGCATGTTTCATTGCCTAATGGTTATCCTATTATCATTTACATTCGATTATGATTTCATTATGATTTGGTCAAATCTTTATCAATTTTCTGTCTCTCCTCTACCAGATTTCGATTTCGATTCCGAGGGGGCAGTATTTATGGGATTCTCATCCTTAATTCTCTTGATTTTCCTGATTCAGACATCTTTTGTGAGCTTTTGCTCAAAACTTGAGATTCTTATCTCTCATTTTTAGACGTTGATTATTGCCTAGCAGCGACGGTGATAGTTTTGTCTAAAGCTTGATTTGCACCTAGCAGCGACGGTGTTGGTCTAAGCTATTGTTCATGTTTTGTCCGGATGTGATCCCGAATCGACCTCATATCTGAGTTGTTTTGTGATCCCAAATCGATCTCACATTTCAATTCTTCTTTGACTGCATGTGTTCCCAAATCGATCACACATTAGTCAAAGAGGGGCAAATGTATGCACCCTAAAATGGTCGCCTAGACTTTGGGCCCCATTTATTTGATTTATCAATCCTGAATCATTTTGATCATTTATCAATATTGTCAACAATATCAATTTCTTGATCAAATCTTAATTTCGATCATATATTGGATTTTTATCCTTGGGCTAACCATTTATCCTAAGTCTTTATTTAATTAAAAGGAATAGTTCCTCCCCTTTCAATTAAATAAAAAAAGCCCCCACTTTCCCTCTTATCCTAAGTTGCACAAATAAAGCATTATTCCTATTTTATAAAAAGGGAAAAAGCACTTTTTGTCTCACATGAGGCTCAAAAGTCAACACTTCACTCTCATTGGAGGATACTTGTGCACATGGATTGCTCCTCTTTCAAGCTCCACCGCTGATTAAGATCTTTTGCCTCTTAATCTCCATGGTCCATTCCTTTGCATTTCTTATAAAAGGAGAGCTCTCTCCTTCATTTGGATACCCACATTTTTTATGCTATTGTTATGCTGCAGGTTTTGGAGCCCTTTGAAGACATCCTTGCATCCAAGCTTTGAAGACCTTGTTGTTGCATTTCATTTAGTTTGCTTTCATAGTTGCATAATCATGACATTCTTGGTGTAGATTTCCTTTTATGCAATCTCACATAGTCTAAATAGGAAGGATTTGTAATCCATTGCTATTTCCTTTCATAGATTAGATTTCTTTTCAAGCATTGCATTGTTATCATTTAGCTTAGATTTGCATTCTCATATAGTTTGCATTGCATTTCCATTTAGATTCTTGGGGATATTGGCATTGTTGCCCTTGTCTTCACGTGAATCTCTCATTGTATGGTTGACTAGCAAGGTCACCTTCTTGTAGCTCTAGCTGAGAGCAAAACTCATAGTCCCTTGCAACTCCATGCATAGAGAGCTATGAGCCGCTTTGTGAGGCCTCACTCTTGAGTAACCTTGCATGTAATGGTTCATAGAAGTGCATATTTTAATGTGTACAATACCCCATAGAAAAATAGAGTTGCAGAGAGAATGAACAGGACACTGATGGAGAAGGCTAGGAGTATGCTTAGTGGAGCTGGTTTAGAACAAAGGTTTTGGGCCGAAGCTGTGGCCGCTGCTTGCTATCTAGTTAACAGATCTCCTACATCAGCCCTTGTTGGTAAGACACCCATGGAGGTGTGGTCTGGTAAGAAGCCTTCAATTAGACATCTTCATGTTTTTGGTTGTGAAGCTTATGCATATGTTCCAAAGGAGAAAAGATCTAAGTTGGAAAACAAAGTTGTTAAATGTATTTTCATCGGATACAGTGCTGGTGTGAAAGGATACAAGCTTTGGAATCTTGTGACTAGTAAGGTGTTGTATAGTAGAAATGTTATTTTTAGAGAGCTAACATCTTCTCCTATTGTGCTACAACCAGATGAAAAAAAAAGGAAAAAGATGTTGTTCAGTTGCCTCCTACCCCTGAGAAGACTGAACAAAGAGACCATGTTGGGCCTAATGATGAGGAGAGCTCTAGCAGCTCTGATAGTTCAAAAGAAAAGGAAGAACAACCTCAACCGCAGCCCTTGAGGAGATCCACGAGAGAAAGAAAGCAACCAGAAAGGTTTGGTTATTCTATGTTAGATTCCAGTTGTGCCTTTGCTTTGATTACTAACACTGATGAGCCTAGATCTGTGAAAGAGGCTTTGGGCATGGAAGATGCAGGTTCCTGGATTGAGGCTATGGATGATGAGATGGCTTTATTGGAGAAAAACAAAACTTGGGACCTTGTACCTTTACCTAAAGGGAGAAAATCTTTTGGCTGTAAATGGGTGTTCAAGAAGAAATTCTGTGCAGATGGTAGTGTTGAAAGGTACAAAGCTAGATTGGTTGCAAAGGGGTATTCACAGGTAGAGAGAATAGATTATGGTGAAATATTCTCTCCTGTTGCAAAGTTGACATCCATTAGATTTCTGTTATCTCTTGCTGCATCATATGATTTAGAGATAGAACAGATGGATGTGAAGACAACTTTCCTTTATGGTGATTTGGAGGAAGAGATTTATATGTCACAGCCTGAGCACTACATTGTTAAAGGTAAAGAATCTTTAGTTTGCAGATTAAAGAAATCTCTATATGGTTTGAAGCAATCTCCTAGGATGTGGTACCTTAAGTTTGATGCCTTTGTGTTGTCAATTGGATTTGTAAGATCAAAATCAGATCATTGTGTTTATTTCAGAGTTGAAAATGATCGCCTTCTTATTGTTGCATTATATGTTGATGATATGTTGCTATTTGGGAAGGGTAAGGGTATGATTTCTGATTTTAAATCTCAGTTTCAGCATAGTTTGAGATGAAAGATCTTGGGGCAGCTAGGTACATCTTGGGTATGGAAATCAGTAGAGACAAGTCTAACAGAAAACTTTGGTTGAGTCAGAGTAAGTATGTGAAGTCTGTGTTGGACAGGTTCAGCATGGAAGATTGTAGACCACTATGTGTTCCTATTTCTGTGGGAACAAAGTTATCTGTAGATGATTGTCCACAATCTCCTAGTGAGGTGGAGGACATGAGTAGAGTACCTTATGCTAGTGCAGTTGGCAGTCTTATGTATGCTATGGTCTGTACTAGACCAGACATTGCCCAAGTAGTGGGAGTCCTAAGTCAGTTTATGGTTAACCCTGGACGGGTACATTGGGATGCAATTAAGTGAGTATTCAGATATTTGAGGGGTACATTAGATTACTCCATATTTTATCATGGTAACTCTTCTAGATATCCGCATTCAGTTTGTATTCATGGGTTTGTGGATTCAGATTGGGCAGGTGATATTGACAGCAGGAGATCCACCAGTGCTTATGTGTTCACTATCTTTGGTGGTGCCATTAGTTGGATGAGTAAGCGACAACCTGTGGTTGCTTTGTCCACTACAGAAGCTGAGTACATGGCTGCTACTCATGCTTGTAAAGAATCCATTTGGCTTAGAAGATTGTGTTCTGATGTTGGTGTTGATGCAGAACAGATTACTATTTGGTGTGATAGTCAGAGCGCTATTTGCCTTGCAAATAATCCAACTTTCCATGCTAGAACGAAGCACATTGATGTGCAGTTTCACTTTGTGAGAGATATGGTGGAAGATGGAAAGGTAAATTTGGAGAAGGTAGATACTGTGAAGAATGTTGCAGATGCATTAACGAAACCAGTGGGCACTGAGAAGTTCAGATGGTGTTTGGAGTCTATGGGCCTTTTAGCCTATAGCGGTTAGTTCATGTTGCTCTTACAAGGTGTTCGACAAGTGGGAGAATGTTAGGAATAAGGTGTCTCAACCTTGGATAATTCCTATTCTTATTATTTGTTTTGTAAAATGTATTTCTTGCAAATAATGTTAATGTGTCGGCATCTTGAATTGTGTGTAAGGAGATCATGGCTAAAACGGTTATGACGGATTCCTATGACATGTAAGAGCTATGTTAGGAAGATTCAATGACAGGTGAAGACATGTGGCAACTAATAAATTTGAGTACTGTACACTCTTCCCCAATCATGGGGTTCAAAAAAATTTTGGGGTTCCTATTTTCTCGGAGAATGGTAAAACCCTAATACGGTTATCTTTGGGAGTAGCCCTAAAAAGTGAAGCGCATGATATAAGCTTTTTTAGGGTTGCGAAGAGATGATGATGCGAGTGTATTGTTGGAACATTTTATGCTACCGTGATTTTTCTTCAAGGGTTTAGAAATCTTCTAAAAGAACTTGCATTGCAAGTGTATTGTAAGCTATAATAGTTTTGATCAATACATTGTGCAAGTTTTGGAGTGCTGGGGTTTTTACCGAAAGGTTTCCCCAGGGTATATCATTGTGTCATTCTCTATTTTTCTGTATGCATGGTATGTGGTTGCAATATCTTTGTTAAAGTAGTTAACGAATCTGAAATTGTAAGGATTTATAAGAATTTGCACAATACTCTCCTATAGAGATTAGCGTAGGAAGCTATTTTTGCACCTGAGTTTCCTTACAGTACTCACCTTTCCATATAGATGTGTATCTCTTAATTAAAGAGAGGAAATACACACACACACACACGTATATATATATATATATATATATATATATATATATATATATATATATATATATATATATATATATATATATATATATATATATATATATATATATATATATATATATATATATATATATATATATATATATATATATATATATTTGTGTGTGTGTGTATCTCTTAATTAAAGAGAGGAAATACACACACACACACACACACACACACACACACACACAATTTATTTCTTAGAGATTATCCACATAGGTGCATTTTGGATCAAAATCAATGCACAAATGATATTACCAATATATATATATATATATATATATATATATATATATATATTACCATTATGCTATCAATATGTATGTTGTTGCCCTTATGACTTGATCTAAAAAATTACACGCGTGTGTGCACGCATACACACACACACACACACACACACACACACTAAGTGAGTGAGTGAGTGAGTGTGTGTGTATGTGGGCACGTGCATATGTAATTTTGTAGATCAAGTCATAAGGGCAACAACATACATATTGATAACATATTTGTAATATCATTTGTGCATAGATTTTGATCCAAAATGCACCTACGTGGATAGTCTCTAAGAAAGAAATAGAGATCAAACTACTCCAAAATCCTTTGGTGGAGCTCTAAATTCCTTGTTATATTTTCCACTATTTATTGGTAAGCTTGAGTATCAAGCTGCTCCAAATACTCCATTATTCCATTGTAATAAGTGTAATTAAAACTCATTATTTCTCCCTGAGCTAAGCTCCAAATATGGCTCAATCAATGAAAGAGACAAAACCCTTCTCACTACTCAATGTGATCACAAAGCTATGTGATTCCTCTTGTACTAATCACTATCTTTTGCCAAAGTTCTACATGGTAAAAAAATTTCCTTGTTTTAAGCCCCAAAAATGTGCCCAAGAATGGGTGAGGCCATTGCTCTATTGGTTCAAAGGAGAATTTAAAATATTATTTTAACTAAAGCTTTTCTCAAAACTAAACTTTGTTAAAATTACATGACACATATTTGATGCAGATCACCATTTTGGTGCATTTACTTGGTCCGGTAAAATGATTACACATTTTTAATTTTCAAAACTACATTTTAACATTTGACTTTATATAAATAGGAATCTATAACCACATATGTGTGTGTATGTGTATATGTATGTCTATGTATGCATGCATTTCACAATACGATACATATATTATCTATTTATATAAGTATGTATGTATGTATATACATGCACATGCACACACATGTTGTTGTAAAATATGTATATGTGTATGTATATATGCATATACACATACAAACATTTTTTTTAGTTTTAGAAAGAATACATAATGCATTGAATAAAATAGATATTTTACTTTATTAAGAAAATAATTATGTAACATATGAGAGAAATAGCGTAAAATAATGAAGATGGCTTATTTTCTAGTAGTCATTTAAAAAAAGAACATATAAAGAAAATGTATGTAAACATCATTTAATCATAATGTTTGAATCAGTTCTATGCACCATAAAAACATAATATGTAGAAGTGAAACATTTATAATGCAAATTATATGCAACTATGTGAGTGTGTACATGTGCATAGGGTTTCTATCACATCAATTAGGTGGGTATAACAATTCTACTCGAGCCAAGTTCTCATCTTTACAAATTACTCCATTCACTTACATTCAAATTATTGCCATTAGGTTAGTCCATAAAACCATAGCTGAAACACATTTCATCATCAATTCAATTTCAATTTCAATTTTATTTTCAATTGCATTTCAATTCCAAGCCTAAAAAAACACATTTATTCATACTTAAATATTAATAAATAATCAACCATAATCTCAACCACTTTATTAATACAAAAAAAAATGAGATCTCTCTCTCTCTCTCTCTCTCTCTCTCTCTCTCTCTCTCACCCTATTCCAAATACGCCATGAGCTTGATAGTAAAAGAAATTGATTATCTTCTTGATTAAAGGTTTTGTTTGAGTTATGATTAGATTTTTGTAAATGGATGAATATTTGATATGAAGCCATCACTTCTTCATTAATACCTTTGTTGCACAAAAAAAACATTTTATAAATAACATACCAATTTATCTCATGTACTACATACATTTATATCAAAGTAAAATAACATTTTTCCTAATTGACCTTCCACATGGTTGGTGCTTCCAACTGATGATTGGGATGGGCCTAAGGATTTTCCTTCACCTACGATTAGCTACCCCATTTTAGTGGCCAATTAAAAAGGATTTCTCAAAGAATGAGAAACTCCTTCTACTCTTTGGGCTCTGCAAAACCCAAGTTGGTGAACCTAATGAAATATATAGAAATACAAATCACTAGTAATAAATATTGAAGATTTAGCAGATTTCTCTCAGATTTAATTAGTCAAAATGCATATGATTAGCAAATAGAATCAACTCAATCTTATTAATTCAACAATTTTCAATATCCTAAGAGTGAAAATCACATAATAACCCTACTTCTACGTACATGAAATTAAATATGATTTGTTCTTTGATGGTTACTAAAACTTAACAAATTTTAGACTAGTGCCTTTAATTCTAGGGACAAAGTCTTATGCCTAATAAATTGAAAGATGATTGGATATGTTATTTCTTTATATTCATGCCTTGCATGAGCATTCAACCATTCACACCACATATCATACTTCAAAAATCATATTCATTCCAATGTAATCCTTGTTATTCATAGTGAGATTTGTATTCTTTCCTTGAAATAAGTCTTCACTATGTCATTTCACATCCATATGGAATTTACAGAGACATATTAACCTATCCTTGATAACAAAAAATTCATAGGAATATGATGCAGTCAAACAAGGAGGATCCAATTAAGGACTGTCCAAACTTGCAGCCAACACCAACAATGCGAAATAACACAACACAACACAATATAGAATAAAAAATCTTCTTTATTCATCAGTAACCAAGCTTACAAGCAACATTCTGAGATGTAAGGCCTTCTCGGTTACAAAAAAATACATCAAAGATTACAACAGTTCAACAAGATCATGCAGGATCCAACACACTTCTCAGCTAGGCTAGGTCTGTAACACAACAAGATACTGGTAGGTACTCCAAGAAAGATCTAAACTTGTGCTTGCAAGCCACCAAGCAATCTTCTTGTTCCTAAGCTTGCAAGCTACTAACTCTGCTGCACTTCTTCTACTTCCTTCTACCTACCAAATATGCTCTCTAAACAACTACCCAAGCACCCTCTTAAATACTACACAACCACAAGTTGACTTTACAAACAAATAAATCCCAAAACCCAGTCGGCTAGGTTGATTCATCCAAACATACAAGTTGGTCAGCAAGAACACAACGTCATTAATAAACACCGAGACCTCATCGGTAACCAAGCACCAAGCACTAGAAACACTGAGTCACCGAGTGACCATCATCCACCGAGCTCCATCGGTACTTCCAACCAAGAACCTTTACCATGACCAGCGAGCTCCATCGATGAAGCCAAAAAGACTCCAACCGAGAACTATTACCAAAGACCGAGAAACTCCAATCTTCTACTGAGGTCACCAACTAATTAACTGAACTCCACCAGATAGTTACCGAGATTGCCAGAATCTTTAGGAATCGAGGATGCCCCTACATCAGACACCTAGGGTAAATAAGAAAGTGTGTCCCACACTTTACTCCTTCAAGAAAATCTGCCATCCACTTCATCTTTACACAAGGCTTGTCAATCCACGAAGCCAAGAAAATGCACAAGTTCATCAGCCAAGTCCTCCTTAAATGATCTTTCACCAACTAGTCAGCATGTTCAACATCAAGAACAAACCAAGCCTTCAACCCATCACCAAGTATCAAGTCAGAATCCCATCTCATAATCTCATCACAAGACTTATCACTGTTAACCAGCGACTCAAGTCTGCAACCAACAAACAACCTCTGCACCTTAACACCAAACAAAAGCAATTCGGTAACACCATCATCACAAAGGTGTTCAATAGCAAGTAACTCCTCCTCAACAACAACCTAACCATGCACAACCAGATGCTTTGCAATCTCCATGTTAGGTGCAACCGACTGAACATGAAAACCAATCTTCTCACCAGCCTCAATAAGGTCAACAACATTGTTGGTAAGCACATGTATCTCAGCAACAACCATAAGTTTCTCTGCAAGTTTTATGTTAGACTCCACCAACTGAACATCAAAACCAATTTCACATACTTCGACACGGTCACAAGTAACCTTGTCAAGATGTCTTCTCTCTCGGACCAGTCTTCTAACCAGCCAGACAACTTTCTTCTGGATTAGCATGTCCCAACTCTGGTAAGCTTTACAAAGCTCAAAAACACTTTTCTTCACAAGGTTATCCACTCGGTTCTCCATATAGCTCAACAAATCCATTTCCCACCAAGAAAACCTTTCAGAAATCTTTGCTTCCACTACATCACAGAGATCTGAAATCACACTAGGGTCCAATCTTCTCGGAGGCATCTCCAAAGATCTTTGAAAATGATCTGCAACAAACCCTACACCGACCACCTTATGACAACCTCTAAGTTGTATGCAAGCCAGATCGCAACCCGCCACCTCACATGAACAACTAGGCCACAATTTCACAAGTTCAGTAACACGATTCTGTAACTTAGATTGCACACAATCTCTTCACCAACCTTTCTCCAAACAAGATCAACTTGCTCTGATACCATTCTGATGCAGTCAAGCAAGGAGGATCCAATCAAGGACTATCCAAACATGCATCCAAACACCAACAATACAAAATAACACAACACAACACAATATAGAATAAAAAATATTCTTTATTCATTAGTAACCAAGCTTACAAGCAACATGCCAAGATGTAAGGCCTTCTCAATTATGACCAAATACATCAGAGATTACAACAGTTCAACAAGATCACGCAGGATCCAACACACTTCTTAGATATCCCAGGTCTATAACACAACATGACACTGGTAGTTACTCCAAGAAAGATCTAAACTTGTGCTCGTAAGCCACCAAGAAATCTTATTGTTCCTAAGCTCGCAAGCTACTAACTCTACTTCCTTCTACCTGCCAAATCTACTCTCCAAACAACTACCTAAGAACCCTCTTAAATACTACATAGCCACAAGTCGATTTAACAAACAAATAAATTCCAAAACCCAGTTGGCTTCTAAAGACAAAAAAATATTAAATGAAACATCAGTTGGCTCTCAAATAGCCTTCCAACAATTAATTCATCATGTCAGAATCCAGATCCACATAGGAGAATGCAACACGCTAGATCTAGGTCCCCACACGTCCAATGATCAATCCATAACTTGAGGAGCGCGACCCAAATTAAATGCACCAGTCGGCCAGGCCGATTCATCCAAACAAACAAGTTGGTCAGCAAGAACACTGAGCGCCAGTAATAAACACTGAGACCTCATCAGTAACCAAGCACCGAGCACCGGAAACACTGAGTCACTGAGTGACCATCATCCACTGAGCTTCATTGGTACTTCCAACGGAGAACCTTTACCATGACCATCGAGCTCCATCGGTGAAGCCAAACAAACTCTGACTGAGAACTATCACCAAAGTCCAAGAAACTTGAATCTTCTACTGAGATCACCAGCCAATTAATTAAACTCCACCAAACAGTTACCGAGACTGCCAGAATCTTCAGGAACCGAGGATGCCCCTGCATCAAAATATGAGGAAACAAAAATTGAGACAAAACATGGTGAGATTTTCATTAATTTCCATTCAATCTACAATTTACAATTTATGAAAACATAAGAGTTCATGAGAATAAAATTGCTATATGTTTGTGTTTGCCTAACAAATACATAAATCCAAAAGTTTCAAAACTTTTTGACAATTAACAATGATTTCCCTTTATAGAGAGCATGAAGAAACAAGCTATTAGTTGATGATAGATGTCAAAAAATGACTTGATACTCATTGAAATATGCCTGAAGGTATCAAAATACATGGAATCCATAAAATAGAAAAGACGCATAACCAAAATGGTTACCATGTCATAATTGCATCTATTGTGAAATATTTGCTAGAGAGTGTGTGGCTATTTCTATTGAAAGTGAAGAAAAGGAGCAGTAGATGAGAAAGTTGCAGGCCTTCCATTCTTAATAGAAAACAAAAAGAACATATCCTCACACCACCTATCATAGTTGTTTCAACAAGAAGTCATTGCACCATTTGATGTGCTAATCATATTTTGGATTTGACATATTTGCATTCAATTTGTTGAGTGCTTGCCTAACAAAAAAAGTCCAACCCATATAGTGTGTTCAACCAAGTGAAAAAATGTGTTTGTATATTGTCCATGTCATCTGTGGCTTTTTCAAGTGTAGGAAATAAAATACACCCATGCAACTGTGTTTCCCATTCTTGCTCTATTTTATCCTCACCATTGTCTTTAACAAAGGGAGGGGGATCCAAATTCTTGATGATATTGAATCTCTTATAATCTTTTAATATCTGTAGATGATATTGATGGCGATGCAACAATAAAGGACCTGTTTTGAGAACCTTGTCATTTGTTTACTTAAAGAGATCATCCTATTGAGTATTATTTTTAAGATGATCCTTGACAGGTTGTATAATTAACAACATTTTACACAATCCCTTATTGACAAACTTCATGTGGAAATCCATTTTTTTTGTTTTTATATGACATTGATGATAGCCTGATATTTGGCCCACATTGTATGCAAATGAGGAAGCATGTGTCAAAATTTAAGCTCAATCAGGTCTCAAGCTAGCTTGCACTTAGAAAGCTTCACTTCCTTGCTTAAGGAAACATTGTCTTGCTACACAAGAATCAATTATCTTTTTGCTTCTATCCTTTTCTCCTTCTCTAAACCCAAATTGATCTTTTCTTGAGAGATATTCACATCAACCTCTAATAGAAGGCCTCTTCCTGGAATTACTTTTACAAGATCCTCAAGCTCTTTTATCTTATTCTACATATTAATTATCAATCTATTTTCCTCTTTGACCTTTTCCTTGTTGAAGAGGGCAACATCAACATTTAGATTTGCAAATTCTTCTAAAGTTACATCCTCTAACCTATACATCATGAATTTACCAAGGATTTCTTGTGGGCTTTGAATGGTAATTAGTTTCTTACTATGTGGATATTAAAACCAGATTGCCAAGGTATTATCCTTTGGTCTGAATTCATACCCATAACAAAATTTGTCCATCTCTTGATCATTGATTCTGCAATCAACATCTCCATATCTTCTCAAATTATCAAACACAATACAAGTGGATTTATCCACACTTGGGAGTAACAAACAACTAGAATCCTTTAAGATTTGCCTCCCCTTTTCTAAGGTCATTGTCTATAACTCTTCTCTGGCCTCCTTCTAGAAAGTTTTTGTGGCCTTGACCATCTTATCCTCATCCATGACATCAATCTTGTGCACCAACTCCTTCCCTTTCATGTTATATAAAAATATCTTAAACTCAGGGGATTTAACAAATTCATCATTATTAATGATTTTCTATATAACCTTTCTCCTTGCATCTTTAGTCAAATACTCTAAAATTTCTAGAGTGTCATCATTGTCACCTGATATTGGTTGATATGGTTCAATTTGAGCATCTTGCAATACTTATTCTCCTCCTTCCTGACCCCCTATTATATTTCCAACATCTTGTGAAACAACCATTGAGGTTGACTACGCAGGTGACATTTGACTAAGGGGCATAGCAAGGATTGGCCCTCCAATGTCACTCACCAAATGAACTTGGTTGGATGAAGTAGCTAATTCAGATTCACCCAATAGCATTTTCTCATATTGGATAAAGAGTTCCAATCTTTTCACTCTATTGAATTCAATAGGGAATGCCCCTCGATAGTTAGGATCCCTCTTTGGTTTCTTTAGCTCAACTTGCTACACTCTATTATATGTTGCAAGCCTTTTGTTACCCTCATCATGAGATGGTAAATGTCTTTGTATTTCCTCTTTTTGCAGGAAAGTATCCTAGTATGATCTAAGGCCGATATATTTCTTGGCAAAGTCAAAATACCCTTTTGGGTCAAAAGTTCTACCTTTTAGCCCATCCGACAAGTTATATGATTTGAGAAATTGAATAGCTTCCTCATATCCTTGCATGGGCCATTAATCTGAAAAATCACCAATCTGGAGATACGAAGGAAGAATTGAACCCTTGTTGTTCCTCCTAAAAATAATAGTAGCTTTAAACAATTGCCAAATGAATTCCAAGATTGCAATTTTGTCTAGAGTAGTAAAGGGTAAAACATGAATTTTTCCCTTAGAACCATACACTATAATATATGAATACCTTCCCATTAAATATTAATCCACCCAATTGTGTCCTTTCTTTAGTTTGAGTACATAATCTCTTTCTTGGGGCCTTAAGAATTTCATTATTGTTGGGGACAACTTGGGGGAACATTAGAGCCTATAATATTATACAACTTATGAACAAAGAATTCTTCAAAATGTATGTATTGAGCCATTTTGTATCCTTGGTCCCAGATATTGGTCCACAGTTGGACAAGCTTGGGGTTCCTAATATTATTTACATGATTGATATGGAACTCACTACTCCATGTCTTATACTGACGTCCTTCCCATAAGACCATACACAACAACAAATAATACCACTTAAAATCAATAATTGAATCATCCATTTGAATAGCACAAAGTGACCTATGCATTTGTTTAGTGACAAATTGAGGATAATGAAATGGCCTATTATTGTGTATGTCATGAATATCACAAGCCAAACTAATTAATTCCCTTGGCATATCTTCATCTCCCTTGTAGCCAAATACTTGACATTCTGCATAGTAGGTCATCAGGTCAGTGATACTTATGGAATAATTTGGAACTGTAAGGTGGGGGCTCAAAACTCATGAATTTGTTCAATTCACCATTGACCCTAGGTCTATGGATAGGAAACCATACCCTCATGTACATCTCTTCTACATTTTTATACTCTTTCTTAAGGAAAGCTATATCAATCCTTACATCATAATTGACATAACCCTTCATACCAAAAATCTTACAAATTTCAACTTTGGTGATAAACAACATGACTCCCTTAGGTCTTTGAATTTATCTGGTGTGAGGGTTATAACACTTAGCCAAAACCCTAATCAAGATGACACTAACAAAAATGTTTAGGAACACTAGTCTTGCTAACCCTAACCTCCAAGGGATACACTCTGGCTATGGGCTTTTAGACTTTGCAGAAAAATATTTGAAAATGTTATGCCCTCTAATCTCCATGCGAGCCTCACTAGCCTCACTTTGTATATCAATGAATTTTGGGAGATCTACATTCGTTTTTAGCCTTCGTGTAGAGCTAGGGAATTGGGCTATCATGTCATCACAAAGATGCCATTGTTTTTGTTTTTTAGTTGTAGGGCCTCCTAATGTGGGGTTTTAAGAGGAAGATGAAGCCATTTACTTAATTCAACAAGAAACCTACAATTACAAAAAAACAATTAACACTACCACCTTTCCAAATATTCGCACTTGAAATTTGTAGAAAGGGCAAGATGGTAGATCAAGAATTAACTCACTATTCAAAAATTCTCTAAATTAATTTGTTGTGTTGATGATGAAACTGGTTGGTTGAATCTGCACAATTCTTTCTCCACTCAACAATTCATCTTAGCTTCTTGAAATCAAAATAAAACACCACCCAAGTTGGCTTCAAAGCTTGATCTTTTTGCTATTAAGTCTACATGTGTAAGCATTAAAGCATAAACAAGCAACAACTCAAGTTTGAACCACAACCTTTGGTGTAAGGAAATCATTGGTGCTCTCTAAGATTCAAAATCACTTTATCAAGCTTAAGTCAATTCATTCACGTCAAACTTTTCATCCCACGTGGTGCCACATACTCTCAGTGTTGATGGCCTCTTTGAACTCAACCTCTTGTTGGAACAAAATAAAGTCCCACCGAGCTAAGCAAGGGAGGCTTGCATCATATGCCATTTCATA
The DNA here is from genome assembly GCA_027943335.1 of Chamaecyparis obtusa. NCBI lineage: Eukaryota > Viridiplantae > Streptophyta > Pinopsida > Cupressales > Cupressaceae > Chamaecyparis > Chamaecyparis obtusa. Next base: position 1,619,787 of record BSBK01005407.1, read on the forward strand.
CTTGGCGGCATGTTGAACCACAAAGAACCCTTCAATGAGTGCTCAAGCGAAACACAATAAATCCTTGGACCCACCAAACTGATTATCACTTCACTTGAACTCGGTGGAACGCTAGAACATTTGAAAGGTCTTGCCAAGCAACCAAGCTACCAACATTATCATTCCTTTATCCACATGGATGTACAACTGTACATGCTCAAGAACTCGACGACGCGATGAGAGACTTGAAAACCAGGACGGGCCATCGAGCAAGACCCACCAAACTTTCTTACCTTTCAACTATTCAACGTGTCGACTCATTAGAGCATTAAAAAACTCCTAACGTGGGCTCTCAACTGTCTGAATAGCTACCCATGTCACCACGCGGTGACACGCCGAGAGAACATAGAGCTCTCAACGACCTCCCGAGCACCCACCATCGAAAGAACACCTATGCATAAAAATAACTCGATGACTTGTTGAAGGCTTCAACGAGCCATCGAGCTAACATTAGGGACTGACACATGTGACAACTCAGATTAACAACAACTAGCTTAGGAACTTGGAGAGACATGTAAAACATTATGCTGCACTAGTGAGTAGGACCCATGACCACTTAACTCATCACCAATTACACACATGCATATTTTGAGGGTTAAGTCATTGTGCGGGGGAAACATTATGTATTGAGTTAAGGCTTAGGAAATACAATAAGGTCAAAATAGGTAACGCATGAGGAATCAATGTTAAGGGAAAACCGACTTAAGATATAACAAATATAAAGTGGCCGATGAACCAACATATCATAACCCTTGAGATATAACACAAAAAGACTTCAACCAGATATACAAGTCAACATAATAATAGAAGCCGATGCTAAGATTTAAACATTTAAAAGCATAGGGTAGCGTACAAATACCCTAACTAGACAACATGTCTAACACACCTCTTTGACATACTCATCATACATCAAAGTGTAATTTCTCGTTATTATTAGTTCCTGTCTATATATAGGCAGGGAACTAATGATTTCAATTGCCCTATCTGTATTAATTCTTACAATTAATAAATCTTGATTTGTAAAGTTTAGAGACATTTATTTTTAAAATTAATTTCCAATCATTAATTTCTAATTTTTGATTGGTTACTACTAATTTTCCTGGGGGTTTAATTATTTTTTTAACTAAAAAATAACCCCCAAAAAAGCATGGATAAGTATCAATTAATTGCATTTATTATTGACATTAATTATTGTAAGGTTTGAGAAAAGTTCTCTATTTGTTTCATGGATCGAGACTCTTCTGCAAGTTTAGCACGAGATTTTGCCATCCCTAATTTTCAACTCCACTAGGACTCCGACGAATCCATTAAACCTATAACACTTTCGCCATTACCAACTACTTCAAAACCCTACATATACATATATCTACAAGGCATGACCACCAAAAACCCCACTCCTGCTTGAGAAGCAGCTTCTTATTTATCTTTAAACCAAGACACTGCAACTTTAAAGCCGAAAGGAGCTTACATTGTGTGTGTTCAAACTTTGTACCGGCTATTACATTTTTGTTAGCTTTAAAAAATGCATTTCAATCGGGTTTACTTTCATATACATGTTTTTTGTACTGCAAAGAAAATGGCTCTACTTGGCTGCATGAAGGCATAAGCCTGATTCCTTCTATTTATTTTATAGTTGTTGTTTCCCTCTTCACGCCATAGGAAAAATGAAAAATCAATTGTTCATCCAAACCCTTCACCTCCTCATCGCGTCCAAATTCCAAATCGCTTTGTGTTTCAAATACCGTAACCAAATCTTTCCTGTGAAAAATGCTTTAGTTGTGAATTTTTTGGTGTATTGAACTACTTTGTACTGATACAAAACTAAAAAACACACATAATTTCATATGTTTTCAAATCAGGTTATACTTGGTATGTTATGCCTAAGCCACGCTGCAGTCTTCCTGGCACATATGCCTACAAAGTTCAAGGATACATAGAGCTCGTAAACTGTCTGGCAAAATGCCACATTCCAATTGTAGTTCCAAACGTCCTTCTTCCAAAGGAGGATATAATATTAGTTTTTTTAAAAAGGAATATGGATTGCTGATTTTTGTTTTTTAGTGGACGGCTCAGATAGGTGTCCCCAACTACCTAATGCTTACAATCCAAACCCTAGAGAATATCAACAGTTGTTTTGGCCTTTGTATCGACGCAAGATAATTTAACGGATCTAATGTGTTCATCGACTTTCACCCATTTCCTGACCTTTTTCTTAGTTTCCCATTGTTTCTCTCACATCACCATGAAAAGAGCTTTGCAAAAAGTAGTACAGAATGTGGTAGTGTATGTGACCAGATTGTATACAATTTCCAATGTTCAAGTTGCAAGTGAAAAAAACAAATTTAATAAAAATAAGTTGAGGGCATTAAAGGGGAACACCGATATTTATTAATAAGATTTTATAATTGATTAAAAAATCTACTTTTTTTTATAGAAGGGCATTTTAAGTTAAACACGTGCCACGTAGTGGCTAGTACTTGTTGAAATTAATTATAATTTTAGCTATAAATAAAAATCAAGAAAATTAATTAGATTCAACATTGTAATGTAATTATAAGAATCTTTATATTTGAATGATAATAATCAAAATCTTTAAAATAATATTCTAGCATTTAGTTTTATAATTAATTTTAATTTATATCTAAATGTAATTCTAATATTAATAAATGTATTATAATTATTAAATATATTTTAATTAATTATAAAACTATATGATAATAATTATATATTAATTTATATAATTATAGATGTAGTAATAGGTAATTTTATTTTTAATTATAATTATTTTAATAATATAAATTATAAATTCTAATTAATTTTATTTGATTTTTATGTTAATTTAAATTATTTTGTAAAGTATAAAATAAGCTTAATTTTATTTGTAATACAATTTTACAAGCTAACAAATACATGTTAGTTTGTTATTTACATTATTAATATATTTAATATTTATATTATATAAAAATAAAATATAATTTAATTTATGATAATAAACATAATAAAAATGTCAATAATGCAATATGGCTAAAAAAGTGAAAATAAAACTGTTCACATTTCACATTCCTAAATTCTTGTGTATAAGACCTCATTTGATCTAGCCAATCAATAGAGAAATAATTTTTATAAATTATAAACTTAAAAATATTGCATTTAATCACTAGTTAACACTAAAAAACCAAAAAATTAGCCTACCGGTAATAATACTTATGGTAGTCTTTAAAGTTCTGAAGATGATTTTTGAAGTTTTTATTCTTTAAATTAGAATTTAGTTTTGAGTTTTAAAATTTTATTTTAAATTTAATTACATGGTTAGAGACTTTATTAAATGCTTATAAATAAAAAGAAGCTAGAATTATTCTAAATTTTAAATTTATTTTTAATTACATATTTTCAATTATACGTTTAAAATAATATAAATATTATTCTAATTTTTTAATTCAAAATAATTATAAAATATCTATAAATATTTTAATCAATTACAATAAATGTAATCTTACATTACAATTATTTTAAATTCTACAAGTAATTCAATTTTTTTGATTAATCTTTTCAAGTTAGGGAATTATTAATAATAATTAAAGTGTTGCTTATTGAGGCAAAAAATTATCTATGTGTGTGCCAGAGAGCATAATCTTAATTTTTAAATTTAAGTTTATATATGGTGTTTTCAACTAGTTATTATGATGAGTGGGGTAAGTGTAGTTTTAATTATGAATAATTTTTTTTTGTAAAAATAAATTTTAATTCATTTTAATAATTGATAATTTTCCTCGGGTTTAATTTTTACTATTTTATTTTGCATTACTGTTTTAATTTTGTATTTACTTTACTTATGTAATTACTTTTACAAATTTTTAAATTATTTGAGAATTATCATTATAAAACTTAAAAAATTAAAAAATATAAATAAGTTTATAATTTGTAATTTATATTTAAGACTATGTTAAATCATAAAAGTTTTTTATTTAAATTTTAAGATGCAAATTTACCAAATTAATTTTGATAGATTTTAAAATCATTACAAGATTATGTCTATAATTTCAACCTAAGGCTTCATATTGAACTATAAGTTGAGCAAATACTATTTATAATTTAAGCAAAAACCATTTATTATATTATAAAACCAAACATTCACAATGCTCACCTTTGCATGCTAACATGCTTTAGGAAATTTATTTCAATGATACCCACTGATTTGTGATTTGTTGGGGCATGCTACATTTTTCATCTCTACAAGATATCAATCTCTACATTCTAGTCTTGTGAACCTTATTTATTTATTGTGCATATAATCTAATTGTCCATTCTATCATGATGCTCATTAGCATGATTATATTTGTAACCGGTTACATGACCAATCTCAACATATTCTTAACAATATAGTACTATTGATGGGATTCAACACTCCTAAGCATGAAATAGTGTCATAGGACCAATTTTAGATAAATTTAATCAACTCTTGTTGGGTGTTGACCTACAATTTACATCCAATTATATACAAAGTCAAAAATTTCACAAGTAAGCCTACCAATTGAATGTCATGGGCTAGTTGTTGGTTCTATTGACATTTTACTTCCTTTGCTACTCTTATACCCTTTAGATTAACTACCGATCAATGTCTTAAGGATGCCATCTTCCAAATTATCAATATCTCTCTCATGGAAAATATCCAAAGATTTATTGCTCTAAACCTAAATTTTCATCCTCTAATATCCATGTATCCATATTATTTTATTTCACAGAATAAGGCAGATACAATCTCCCATCGTGCAAACTTCAAATTGTTTGTTCTTATATAGACTCGTACTAGGAAAACACAAATAGATACAATTAACCATAATATTGTCATTAACTTTATGCTTACACTTTTGAATCCTTGCCCTTTTTCTACCTTATTGAATATACTTTCAACCTTTCCAAATATCCTCTTTTACATAAGGTAGGGGATTTTTATTATGATTCAATTTTATTACTCTTTTATATTTCTTTATTTATTGTTATTTAATTATTGAATAATTTAAAGTTTTTTTTAAATAATTTTTTTTTACAATTTTTTAAACCAAAAGTCTAATTTTAATTTATAATATTGCTATTATGATTTCAATTATGTACTCTTTATGAAAAATAGTAATTAGGTCTAAAAAATTAACATTAAAATTAATTATAAGTAAAAGTATTTTACAATTTAAATTTATATTTTATAATTATTTATAAGATTAAAAAAAAAACATTATTACAACTATAATTATAATAATTTTATAATTATTTATAATTAAAAAATCACTTTCAATATAAATTTAAATTAAACTTAATTATAAAATTAAAAAGAAGTAGTGACCACTACGTGGCACTTGTTATAAATGTGTGTGCAATCGTTTTATGAAAAATGGATAACCACCAATCTCGACCACAACAAAGTATCCATCCGTCCCCCTCGTATATTATATAACCTCAAACTGGAAACACGTTTACATTAATAAATTAATAATAATAATAATAATAATAAAAATACTGGTATCAATGCCGATGCATTTAAAATGCATCCTCTAGATTCACGAACCTTTCTGAGGTGGGGCAATATGGTGAATCAGTTCCAAAAAAAAACCGTGAAAAAAAGGGGGAATCAGGTGTAGATTCCTTGTTTTTCTTTTTATACAGACATGCAACACACCACCCTGCTCGATTACAAGAACATAATGGACAAATAAACTTTGCCCCCACTGATGTTTACATATTTAAACACTGAGCCACTCATTATTCTGTGGTGTATTTTAAATGTTGCATCTATCGGCAATCGCACTTTCTTTCACACGTGGGTATTTTCTAGTTCTTCCGGATTTGTTTAAATTTGGTTCGAGGGGTTTCTGTTTATGCCCCATTTCAGTGACATCATCCACTTCGGCAAAATTCTCTTTATGCTCGGTTTGATTCAGCTTTAAATTAATGCTCTGTTGCATTCAAATTTGCATAGATCATTCAAGGCAATAGTCTGATTTCTGGTTGGTTTCTTTCTTCTTTCTCTGGTGTTCTCAGGGGAATATATTTTCATCCATATGACGTGTTTCCCTAGTTTGCCCTAGGCTTATAATGTTAGTAGGAGGTCTACATTGCTGGAGCTTGATACGTCTCTTTCAAGTCTTGATCCTCTCAGCTGTCAACCGAACCGGTGCCCTAAGTTTGACACATTAGGAGTTTAACGCTTGCAGATTTGATGTGGGTTTAATTTAATCTTTTTTTTGGGCTGAAATCAGTTCCAAGTCTTTTTATAATTTGCCCCAAGTCGTTGTATTCTGTTTTTGTGATTTGGCCTTCAGGGGGGTCTAAATTACATTGCTTCTCTTTGGTTCAGTTCAGTGCAATTTTTCTGATTTCACTGGAGGATATTTTACTTGATTGCTCACTAGAAAGCCAAACATTAATCGTCCATATATTTGCTCTGGTATTCCCTGTTCTCAATTTTGTGTTATCCATTGTCTTTTTCTTCCCCCACTTTCCAAAATGATTGTGCTTTTTGAGAACACCTACTCTACTATTTCTGGACTGTCTTCACCTTTTGCAATTGCAGAGAAGTTGACTACCCGCGCAAAAATTCTGAATTTTGCACCAGCTAAAGGTTTTTCTTACAGGCATTTGGGATCTTCCAAGAGGTCCAAGAGGAATCTATTACTCTCATATTCATCAGCAAAATCTTGCAGAAATAGAGGGAGGATCGTTGTAAATGCACAGAATGATGGTCCCAATACCGAAGGTCACATGTCAGATGGAGCTATGCAAGCTACTGTACAGCAGAGTAAGAAGGTGCTCGCTATGCAGAAGGAGCTCCTCAAGCAGGTACTTCCGACATGACTTCAATGATTTATATGTTGCTAGATTTTAAAATTTGATGTGAAGGGGGTTCTCACGTCTCTTCCTCCATTGTCTATAGAATCCTAAGTGTATACGACGTTTGCAAATACCAAAGTTTAAAGTCATTCCGATTTAGAACTTTCAACTTCAGAGGCTAAGATTATTATAAGTGGGCCTCTGTTGCCAATTGGCACGAGCATACTCCATCCTGCTGTGGCGTATCAGCGTGCTGGGACACCTTCTGTGACAAAGATGGGGTATCCTATGCTTTCTCTTACTAATATGAAAGTAATGCCTGTTCTGCACTGCCTGTAATTTTTCTATATCACTAACTTTGCGTCTTAGTGTTGTATCAACAGCATTAGTTGAGGAAGGCTTATTTTGTAAAAAATAGTATGGCTAGATAGACATCAGTAGACATCAGTAGTGTTGCATGCGTACAGATCCATGCTCGACTCTACTTGATCCCAATATTTTCTTAGAATTTTTAAAATATTATGGAGTTTAAGCCAAGAACAAACGCACAAAGCCTTGTATACAAAAACCTTCTAAGAGGATTTCCTACGAATCTTCAAGTAAACAATCCATCAGCTTTGTAAAGAATGACCAACCAGACTCATTGGCAACAACTTGTCATGACAGAGTCAAAGTGGGCTTGTCACTTGGCTAAAATCAGCATCAAATCTTTGTGGGAAACTTGGCGAATTAAAAATGTATAACATATTGAAATGTTTTTCAGAATAAAATCTCGAGAGCCTTGCCAAACCTGGTCAAGTCATGAAAACTGAGCCAACTAGGCTCATCTGGCACCGAGATAAATCAGGGTTACAAGTGTTGCCGAGTCTGAGCTAAGTCCTGCGACATAAGGACATTTCCAGGTTTTAGATACGCTAGATACACAATAAAATGCACTGAATATAATTTGGCTGCATGCTTTGTTGAGTTGCTTGAGCACTAATGAAGTTCTGTTTTATAGATTCAGAGGAACTAGCAGATGTTTTATACATCTTTAAATCAAACAAATCAAGAATACACATGCAATACTGAACATCTAGAAATTTACATTGTCTTCTTGCAATGTAAGTTTCCTCTTAAATACTAAATGATTTTCCTAGGCATTAACGACTAGCATAAAAGGCGCATAGATGCTTTAGCTCCTCAGTAGCTGATCTTAATGCTTTAATTGATGATTGACAAAGGCGCTGTGTTGATTGACTACACATTCTTTATCATCTCTCTGGATCCTTTCCTGATAGGGTGTGTTCTCGATGACTGATTCATAATGGTTTTGTTGAGTGGTGATATTCTAAGTTTCAATATGCTAGGTGTCTATCAATGAGTAATCTTATGAAGTACCTGTATGAAATCTGTAGTTATTTGCAGGTATATTTTGTTGGAGCATCGGCTCAACATTAGCACAGATTTATGGCTTTACATTTAATAAATGAATTATATTTTGTCACTAATAATCATATAAAGAGGTTGTGTAACAATATCTCAAATAAGAATAGCTCTTATTCAGATATAGAGGTGGTATAAAAATAACCTAGATAAGATTCTCCCTCAAGTTACAATTGCTTATCATAATTCCTATAGCGGTATCAAATTGTATAGATGAATAAAGAATATCATGCCTTTGGATTTCAGTTAAATGAATATACCTACATCTGAGATCTGTCAACATGCTGTGTGTAGAAGATTGAGAATCCATGAAGTGAAGATTTTTGTACACAGGCACAGTGACACCCCTATCCTTGTGTCCTTATTGTAGCAGAAGAGCCCAAATGGGTGCATAGTGGCACATAGACACCCCTACCCATCTATTATTTTCTTTAACTGAAGGAAATGAATGCCATGAACTAAGTGTTTGCTGGCAAGATACAGATTGAAAGGATTTGAAAGGAGTTCTAAGTATTTCTATATTGAAAGCTCCTTCAAATTTGACCATGTCCCTAGAGTACGCTGCAATTTCTGAAGTTTAGAATGGACATCTAGCCCAAAGATATCCAGATTGTTCTTGTTCAAGCAGATGATTTGTTCAAGGGAAGTGGTTACATTATGGATTTTTTTCATTTGTCTTTTGTACTTAAGATTTTAGAAAGGTTTGGTAGGACTATTGCTATTTCCTGAAGTAGATCAACGTTACCAGTGTTAATGTTTTTATAGCTGCGAGAGATATCATTCAGCAGTCAATGCATATGGAGATGTTTTGTATTCATGCTATGTCTTATCATCAAGCGGGTTGAGCTGTGAGGTGGCTCGTGGATGTGAGTTGGCATCGTAAATTTACTTGCAACGTGTTTCCCAGCTCCATCTTATTTACTCCTGGCATCGTGCGATCTCATTGTCCTTATTGTGGCTGGAGAATTTCATATTCATGCTGACTTGGCAGCTGTTAGTGTTGCTATGATGATTTGGCATCAAGGATGCCATTTTGTTTTGTAGAACCGTTGATTACCGTTTTGGCATCGCAGCTTTCTAGTTTTTCGCTTTGATGAAGCCATCGGTTTCACTCCTTTGTTGGTTATAATTTGTGGTTGTCAATTTCTTTATGAAGGCGTCGTTTCATATTATCTGTTAACGTGTATGCTGCATAACCATTGTCGTTTGGTATTCTTGGCAGTCATCTTCAGTTTTGTGCCATAACTCTAGTCATTCTATTGTATCGAGATTTATAGAAGCATGTGTGGCTTTTGTTGGAATGGCAACGTTATCGGTGATTAAAGTGTTGCATTCTCTCTAGTCTGATATATGAGCCATTTTTGTATTGTCTGTGATTGTAACTTCAGTGGTGTGGAGTTCTGTGTTATTATCGCACTAAGTGTAATAGTGCTAAGTCATATATTATATTTTGTATTGCAATATTGTCTTCGATCTGAGTATGATCATTAATCTGATTTTGTGAATCAAGGTGGTTGTAATTAGTTGTTCTATCAGACTCTGAGATACTTTTCAAGAAAAAGGCAGGCTTATTGATTGATAGTTTGTAGACTTCAATCATAAGCAAGATCATTGTAATTGTTCAGATGTCTCAATAAAGAGATCTACTTTTTGGGTGTGGCTGTGTTTTTCCTTCAAGTGGGAGGGTTTTCCCAGGGTAAAATAATTGTGTCAATCTGTATTTGTGTTCTTAGATATCTGATATTTGTGTCAATGCTATTCTGGTTCTGAAAACATTAACATGGTATCAGAGCGGGTCTAAGGAAACGATCCGAACCAGAATAGGAAAATTGGATTCTAGAAGATTTGTGATGACTAATGGGTGTCAAATATGTGGTTCGATGGATTACTGAATACTGAGAAATTCTTGCTAATTGCATGTTGATGGAGATTTAAGAGAAAGAACCTATTCAGATTGTCATAGAAATTTGTTTCTTCGAAGAGGAAGAAATGACATTCAGAGGGAGACTATTCAGCTGCCGAAATCAGATTCAGAGGGAGTTTGAGTGGTAGATGTAGAATGCCAAGTCCTTTGTAGAGGATCAGCAAGCTTGTGTAGCAGTGTAACTGCAAAGCTCTTTGTTGGACAAACATTGGAGTCAATTTTTTGGTATTGTGATAATCAAAGCTATGATAACGCTGCCCCTGTTGAGAGGGAATCTCAGCTTAGAGGCAGTCTCAACATTCTGATTATATTTTATGTGTTAATGAGTTCTTCTCTGCAAGAGAAGTTTGAGGTGAAATCCCTTGTTAATGAGTTCTTCTCAGCGAGATAAGTTCGAGGTGAAATCCCTTGTTAATGAGTGCAGATCTGAATGCTGCATTATGAGAAACTAGAGATAAAAAGGATGCAACAATGGTTGGATCTGGTTAGTGAGATGCTTATTTACTTTGCTTAGTACTTAAGGAAGAATTATAAAGAAACAGAAATTGCTCAAAAGCAGCAAATGAAAAAATGATTTTGAAAAGGATTCGTTTGTTTTAAAACATGGCTGAAGAACAAGATGTTGCAACACATACATACACATTCAAGACATGTGTGAATAATGTCCCCATTTTTGGTTATTTCAATATTTGTGTTTTAGCTCCAGCTTTCTTGGACATTGCTGGCCTTTTTGGAACGGATTTCAGTTAATAGTGTTGTGTTTAGGGGATCATGGTGAATCCATTGATGCCTTTCAGGAGTAGTTTCAACATTTTAGGTGTATTCCAAACTTCTTGGAGGAATATTCTATTAAAGGAAAGTGTCAATTTTTGATAAGTTGGATCTCCAATGAGCTTTTGAGTATGTTGAATGTGTTTTGAATTCACCTTCAAGTGATCTTTGTTATTTTTCAAAATTTGGGTGGATGTGCGAAAAACAGTTTAATAATTAAATAATTGATTGTTAAGTTGTCAAAAAAAGCAAAATTAAAAGACAACAATTTTTAACCATTTAATAAGGTGAATTATTAGTGACTAAAGTGCCAGAAAAGTTAAAAAATGAAATAAAGTCACTTTATGGAGCCAAAAGAGATTATGAATTATAAGGTGCATTTAAATTAAACTTTCTGGAGAGTTTCCTTAGAAAGTTATAAAAGGGTTGAAGAGACTCATTTCAGTCAATTCTGGATTATTCATCTTTGGTGAAATCTTGTGTGGGATTTTGAGCTGTTGTTCAACTTGTTTTTCAGCTTTGGGATGAAAACCCTTACAGCAAAGCTTGGTTTCGGTAGTGAAGGATCTGCCCAAGCCGATTTGCAAGTGGATCATTTAGATTTCACTCATGTGCTGGAGTTTTGCAGGTAATGTATTGTGTGCCGAAGGTTTACTGTATTTGCAGAGCCACAGATTTCTATGCTGTGTGTGCGAGTGAGTTTGGACAAAGATTTATGGCGCAGCGGGTGTTGTAAGAAAAGAAAAGAAAATTGGAATTTATATTTACTGAGTTTAATTCTAGTCAAACCCTTGATTCATTGCAAAAATGGGTTGATTGTTATTATTGTTTGCATAAAGCCTATTTGGAGCCAATATTGTGTTGAAATTTGAATCAGAATAGAAAAATGTAATAATTAAAATGCAAACACACAGAATAACACTTAACACTCTAGGCTTTATCCTGGGAAAAACCCTCCTCTTTAGGGAAACAACCCAGCCCGCAAAAGATGATTCCTTTATTCAGATCTTCAAACACATTACAGAATACCTTGAATATAATTGATGTCTTCAACCAGACAATCAATAAGTCTTCCTTATAATTTTGGCAAATGATTCACAGCCTTATGATAAAACAAATGTCTCACAACTGAATCAACCAAATAGGATTCACAGAAATATGCAATGATCACAGACTTGATTGTAAAAACAAAACAATACAGAAATATAGATATATAAGTCTCTGCACTTTTGGTGCAATAATCTCAGAATAAAAAATACTGAAGAATGCCTTTTAGCAACATAACCAATTCCGTGAGCCAAAACCTGCCATAAAAACTGAATACGATACCAAAGAAGACATAACACTATAGTCGCATGAAGAGTCACAAAGAAATGTCATCCGACGAATGTTACAGAATGACATGTCAGCATAATAGGAACCTATGTCTTCATTAAGAAGACCATCATTAAGTTGAGAACTGTCGACTTCAAATAAGGACATTACTCAACAGTAAATTCTGCCAGCAACGCAAGGATACTTGCATAAAGCCAAAACGGAACAGTCAACAAATGCATGACACGAGATTGGTGCCAAATCAGCCCACACAAGGAACACGGATACATGTATGCGAAAATCTCCAAGTGCCATAAGGCTCGACAGCAGGAAGGAACAGAACACGTACAATGAGTGAAGGAATGTTGATTTATTTCAGATTTATTTGAATGGATATTAATATTCCTTTTGTATATATATTCTTCTTATTCAACCAAGTTTATACTGCTATATTCAATGATATTTTGTAGTATCGATTAAATTGTGATCTGCGTTAAATATTATTAGAAATCTGCATAGAAACAATGTTGAAGACTGTAATATGTTATGTGTTCTCCATAATTTAGTTTGCAGTTTTTACTTACCACTTATATTGTGGTCGACAGTCACGATAGTACGTGATCCCATCGTGGAGTCACGACCCATCGTGGTTGTGACTGCCACGATGGAGTCGTGTACCATCGTGGCAGTCTTAAACTACCTCCTTAGTTAATATCGTCGGTCAACAATAATAATTGGTGACATTATTTATGCAGTTGGTAATAATGAAAGTAATTTTCTTTAATATATATATATATATATATATATATATATATATGATATTAAGTTCATTTTCTTATACTGCATGAAAATAATGTTTATATATATATATATAGTATATATTAAGTTCATTTTCTAATACTGCATGTAAATAATGTTTATATATATATAGTATATATTTTATACTATATATATATATACATATCTAATGGTTATATCCGACTGAAACTACAATGACATTAACACTCCCTCTTAGTTAGGGAGGATAAACACAAAAATAGATATTACCTCAAAGTAATATTAGGAATGACAAATTTTATGGATATCTTTGATCATAAGATATCCACCATTTAGATATCATCTCATGATATCACGAGTAGTGGCCTCCTGAATATCAAGCACCAAGTACTCAAGATGTTCATAAGGTACGTGCACACGTATCCTCAATAATACTTACCATATGAACATTATATTCATGGTTTGTTTAAGGAAATCAATCCACCATGCAAGATATAATCTATCATGATCTCTTAGACATCATAAGGTATCATAATAGAAAATTTAAGTTATTGTAAGATCATCATCTTTCAATAACTTCTGCAAATACAAGTGATAATCATTTGGAAGTTGTCACTTCCTCATGATGTACACAGGGCCCATATAGTCATGAAATAACACTAGTCATGAAATAACACTTATTAATAAAGTAATTCATTAGTACAATAATCAAATATCCTGAGACTCTTCTCAGTAATTTCAACATACCAAGTTTACCTTTGAAGTGTTCCACCTTTATTTTCGCAGGAGGTTGGTGAGGATGGTAAAGAACAGTGAACTCCCTCTCAATCCAGTATTTCACAAATTTTGAGTTATTTTAGAATACAAGTTTCTCTGAATCCAAGTTTGAATTACTGACTTCAGCGAAGGAAGCTTGATGTTTGAGTCTGTTAGGACATTTTGCTACAGTGTGACCATAGTTGTCGCATCTATAACATTGTATTTTAGAGTAGACTCTCTGTTTCTTGAATGACCTTTTATTATTTGAATCCTTGCCCTTTTTACTTTTCAAATTAGTGGTGAGATTCTGAATGTCTTCATTTGTGGATTCTATACCGATTCCTCTAGATATTAGATTACACTCTTCTTGAATGCAGTCAGCTTTTAGTCGATCAAATTTGGGGAGTTTAGAACGAGCACTTATTCCTTGTCTAAAGTTTTCCCATGAGATAGGGAGTCCATTTAAAGTTATCATAATTAACTCTTTACTATCATAGATGTGACCAATTGTTGAGAGTTGGTTTCTTAATTCTGTTATCCTCATAAAGTATGAGGTGATGGTCTCTCCTTTATTCATTTTACTATTAGAGAGTTGATTTTTAAGAGTAAGAATCCTGCTAGTGTTGTTGATCTCAAACATGTTTTCCAGGGCTTTGAACATATCATATGCAAAGTCTAACTTTGTGATAGTAGCTAGTAGATGATCTTTTACTCCGTCTACTAATAATTCCATTGCTCTGGTATTGTCTTTTCCCCATTGACTTTTCTAGTCATTCTCATTAGATTTAGGAGGATTTTCTACGATTGTTTTTGACTCATGCTTTCTTAGTAATAGCATTATTCGCAGTTTCCAAGCTTCAAAATTTGAAGCACCTTCAAGTCTGTCTTCAAGTTTGATTCCATTCACCATTTTGTAGGTACAAGATTTCCAACGGAATATATAGATTTAAAATCTGATCTTGATTGTTTCTCAAACCTGCTCTGATACCATGTTGATTTATATCAGATTTATTTGAATGGATATTTGAAATCCTTATCTCTTACCCAATATTCCTTATGTATATATATTCTTCTTATCCAACCAAGTTTATACTGCTATATTCAATGATATTTTGTAGTATCGATTAAATTGTGATCTGCATTAAATATTGTTAGAAGTCTGCAAAGAAACAATGTTGAAGACTATAGTATGTTATGTGTTCTCCATGATTTAGTTTGCAGTTTTAACTTACCACTTATATTGTGGTCAATGGTCACGCTGGTACGTGATCCCATCGTGGAGTCATGACCCATCGTGGTCGTGATTGCCACGATGGAGTCATGTGCCATCGTGGCAGTCTTAAACTACCTCCTTAGTTAATATTGTCAGTCAACAATAATAGTCGGTGACATTATTTATGCAATTAGTAATAATGAAAGTAATTTGCTCATATATATATATATATATGATATTAAGTTCATTTTCTAAAACTGTATGAAAATAATATATATATATATATATATATATATTTAGTATGATATATATATATATATATATATATATATATATATATATATCATACTAAATATATATATATTTTTAATGGTTATATCCGACTGAAACTACAATGACATTAACAAGGAAGACTGATGAAAGAGACCATCTACAACTCCACTCCAACATAGATGAAGACGATACCATCACTAAGAAAATAAGAATCAACACTAAATAGGAGTCTATTGACAATCAACAGAGGTAAGAAGATCTTTGTCGCAGCTACATAATTCAACACTCCCTCTTAGTAAGAGAGAGAGAGCTTCAGTATGTCATCACATGACAAGTACACATAGCTGCAACCAAAAGGAATGTCAACAAAAATCTCATTATAGATTTTCTCAATACAAAATTGTCATCTCAGCATAACAACATTCACCATGGCTAGTCCCAGAGGGTGGATCCACCATAGATAGTCCCAGAGGGTGGAACAAGGGCTTTCACCTCAAACTTCTCTTGCAGAGAAGAATGCATTAACAAGGGATTTCACCTCGAACTTCTCTCACAGAGAACTCATTAACAAGGGATTGCACCTCGAACTTCTCTCACAGAGAAGAAAGGGATCGCACTTTGAACTTCTCCCTCATAGAGAGAAGAACTCATTAACAATATGCATAGAATTACTAAAGCTGAGACTCTCTCTCAGCAAGAATATCATTCTCCACAATACCAAGCTTATCTCAAAAGTAATGAAACTTCACTCTAGGAAGTGGCTTGGTGAGAATGTTTGCTGTCTGCTCCTCTGTAGAAATATACTTGAGCCTCTCAAGTAATAATATTTTATTTCCACATGTTTGGTTCTATTATGGAAAACAAGATTAACCGAAAGCTTCACACAGCTTCGGTTATCACAAAGAATCACTGTAGGTTCCAAAGGCTGCCCAAACAATCCTGCAAGCAATTTGTGAAGCCACACAACTTCTCTTGCAGCCACACAAGCTGCAACATATTTTGCTTCAATTGTACTCTGTGCAACACATGATTGTTCCCTGCTGCACCATAAAATCATAGCTGAACCTAGGCTGAAACAACATCTTGAAGTGCTCTTCCTGTCAGGCACACAACCAACCCAATCTGAATAAGAGAACCCCTGCAAGTTCAACTCTACACAAGAAGAATATTTTAAACCATGTCCCACTGTTCCATGAACATATCTCAATATGTGTTTGGCTGCCACAAGATGAATCTGTCTTGGTTCACACATGAACTAACTTAAAGTTTTAACAACATAACATATATTGGGCCTTGTATTAATCAAATACATTAAAGAACCAATTAATTGCCTGAACATAGTAGGATCAACTAAATCTGAAGGGGCTGCAATCTCATGTAACTTTTTCATATTAGCTTCCATAGAAGTCACCATATATTTACACTCTAACATACTGAATCTCTTCAAAATATCAATAGCATATTTCTCGACTCAATAAATTTCATTTGGTCTTTGCCATACCTCAAGCCCAAGGAAGTAGTGCAAGAGACCAAGATCTTTCATTTCAAATTCATAAGTTAACTCCTTACATTTAATAATGAGATCATCATCACCAATGAGAAACAAATCATCAACATAAAGCACTAAGACCAACACTTTGTCATCACTTACCTTGAAATATAAATTTGGATCAACATCATTCTTTAGGAACCTCAAGCTCAAAAGATAATGATAAATTTTCTCATACCAAGCCCGAGCTTATTTAAGGTCATACAAAGCCTTTTTTAGCCTGCACACATGTGACTCCTTATCATGAATCACAAAACTCTTTGGCTGTTCAATGTATACTTCCTCTTCAATTATTCCATTCAAGAATGCCATCTTCACATCCATTTGATGAAGTCTCCAACCCTTAACTGCTGCAACAACTATGATGTTTATGATAGAAGTGTAAAGTGCTACAGGAGCAAAAGTCTTTTCATAGTCTATGCGTTCCTTTTGAGAAAACCATCTAGCTACAAATCTAGCTTTAAATTTTTCTACACTCCCATCAGCTGCATGTTTAATTTCAAACAACCACTTGGAAGAAACAACAAATTTACCTTTGAGCCTAGGAACAATGTCCCACACATCATTTTTGATAATGGATTGATACTCTTCCATCTTGGCATCCTTCCACATTTGCTGATTTGAAGCCTCTTCAAAACTAGAAGGCTTAGATGTTATAATATGACTCGTCAAGGCTACATATCCTGCAAACTTATGAGGTCTTTTACTCTCTCTGAAAGTGCCATGTGGGGCTGCATATTTTTCAGCCTCTTGCATAGTATGCCTGGCCCACAATGGTCTCTTCTTATCAGCTGAAGCGTTATGACTCGTCAAGGCTACATATCCTGCAAACTTATGAGGTCTTTTACTCTCTCTGAAAGTGCCATGTGGGGCTGCATATTTTTCAGCCTCTTGCATAGTATGCCTGGTCCACAATGGTCTCTTCTTATCAGCTGAAGCGTTACTTGGACCAGCAGAAGTATCTATAGGATCAACATGATCACAAAAAAACAACAGGATCAACAGAGTCTTCTAATTCTGTATTCTCCCTCCGAATCTCAGAAGGGGAATCTGGATCAGCCATATCCATGTCTTGAGAAGGCTCAAAATCTTTTCTATCAATTTCCATATTCAACTCTTTGGATCTCTTGCAAGTTACATCTTCTTCAAAAGAGACATCTCTACTGATTTCAATCCGCTTTGACCTAGAATGTAAATTTTGTATGCTTTTGATGATTCACTATACCCAGCAAAGATGCCTTTCTTTCCTGAAGGTTCTAACTTAGACCTTTTCTCTTTTCGAACATGAATGTAGACATGACATCCAAATTTTTTGAGATGACTAATATGTGGTTTAGTAATTGAGAATGCTTCTTCCGGAGTCATATTATCTAGGATTTGATGAGGGCTATGATTTTGAATATATACTATTGTCATGCAAGCTTCTGCCCATAGAAATGTTTGAAGACTTTGATCATGGATCATAGCCTTTGCTGCCTCAACAATAGTCCTGTTCTTTCTTTCAACTACACCATTTTGTTGAGGATTATAAAGGGCACATAACTCCCTCTTAATCCTAGCTTCAACACAAATATTTTGAAAGATACCAGAAACATATTCTCCCCCATTATCAGATCTTAGAACCTTTATCTTCTTGTTAGACAAATTTTAAACAAGAGCCTTAAATTCTTTAAATCTGGACAGCACTTCATCGGATTTTTTAGACTTAAAAAAAAAAATCTAAGACTTACGAGAGAAGTCATCAATGAAAGTAACATAATACCAAAAACAGCTGAGAAGCAACAAACATAGGACCACACAAATCAAAATGAATCAGCTCTAGGATATCCTTTGCTCTACTTTCACTACTATGAAAAGTACTTTTAATGTTCTTACCTAGAGCACAACCTTTGCTAACACCCTCATGATTTTGGTTCAGCTTTGGAAGACCAACTACCACCTTCTCCATGGATGACAAGGTTCTGAAATTTAGGTGACCAAATCTTTTATGCCACAGCTCACTTGAACTTAGAGAATCATGAGCTAATGCTTGGATAGGACAAGCTGAAAGTTTGTAAAGACTGTCATGACGTACACTAATCTCATGAGTTGTCTGAATGCTAACGTTCTTACATGCCAGAACTTTGCCTTCAACAAAAGCAACTTGATAACCCTTGTCTTCCAACGCT
Source organism: Chamaecyparis obtusa (assembly GCA_027943335.1). Taxonomy (NCBI): domain Eukaryota; kingdom Viridiplantae; phylum Streptophyta; class Pinopsida; order Cupressales; family Cupressaceae; genus Chamaecyparis; species Chamaecyparis obtusa. The sequence goes on from BSBK01005407.1 coordinate 1,638,821, forward strand.
GAAATAGAATTAAGATTCCTCTTAATACCAAGAACAAAAAGAACATCGCTCAGATGAAGAGGAACTCTGGAATCCAATTGAAAAGAAGTAGAACCAACACCCTTAACAGAATAACATGCATCATCACCAATGATAACTTGAATATGAGAATTTTTTCCTTCAAATTAGAGAGGTGCTCATGATAACCAGTAATGTGATGAGAGGCTCCATTGTCAATAAGCCATGTATCACTGTTAGTAGGAACATTGCTAGAAAGTGCAGAAATAAATAAGAACCCTTCAGAATTGTCTCTTGACTCTCTTTGATAAGGGTTTTCAACATTTGTAGCAGCCATTTGATGCTTGGGTCTTTAAGTACAATCTCTAGCAAAATGGCCATATTTGTCACATCTGAAACAATGGATCTTAGAAAGATCCTTCTTTTTTTTTCTTGGAATCAGGAGTTGACTCAAAATTCTTATCTCTGAACCTTTTGAAGTTACCTTTCTTTCCTTTCCCTTTAGAAGTATGTGCAACAAGTAAATGATCATCTTCATGATGAGTTTGACATCCATTGCCTCTAGCCTCTAGTCTGCATTCTTCTTGGATACAATCAGTTCTCAATTTATCAAACTTAGGAAGTTCATCTCTTCCATTGATTCCTTGAATGAAGGATTCCCAAGAGTGGGGAAGTCCATTCGTGGCTAACATGATCAAATCTTTATCTACAAAGGATTCTCCAATTGCATTGAGCTGATCCTTTAACTCTGTAATCTTCATAAAGAAGGAAACAATTGATTCTCCTCTAGCCATTTCAACATGCAAGAGTTGACGTCTTAGGGCTAGAGCTCTACTCGTGTTGTTGAATTCATATGGGTCCTTTAGAGTCTAAAACATATCTTTGGCTAAATTTAACTTTGAAATAATAGGAACCAAATGATCCTTAACAAAATCAATCAGAATCTTCCTTGCCATGATTTTGTTCTTTCTCCATTGAGTTTTCTCGGCATCATTGGAAGGTTCTGCTACGTTAGAATTCACATAGTCAAGAAGATCATTCTCTTCAAGCACAATTAGAATTCTAAATTTCCATGAAGAGAAATTTGAAGATCCATCCAATCTGTCTTCAACTTTCAGTCTGTTCACCATTGTAAGAAGCTGAAACACAGACTGAAAATATAGCAAAGAGAATACACGAACAAATAAATTCTAGTTCAGGATCATTTCCTTAGACCTGCTCTTATACCATATTGAAATTTGAACCAGAATATAAAATTGCAATAATTAAAATGCAAAAACACAAAATAACACTTAACACTCTAGGCTTTATCCTGGGAAAAACCCTCTTCTTGAGGGAAACAACCCAGCCCGCAAAAGATGATTCCTTTAATCAGATCTTCAAACACATTACAGAATACCTTGAATATAATTGATGTCTTCAACCAGGCAATCAATAAGTCTCCCTTATAATTTTGGCAAATTGAAATGATTCACAACCTTATGTTAAAACAAATGTCTCACAATTGAATCAACCAAATAGGATTCACAGAAATATGCAACGATCACACACTTGATCGTAAAAACAAAACAATACAGAAATATAGATATATGTCTCTGCACTTTTGGTGCAATAATCTCAGAATAAAAAATACTGCAGAATGCCTTTTAGCAACAGCACCAATCCCATGAGCCAAAGCCTGCCGTAAAAACTGAATATGATACCAAAGAAGACATAACACTATAGTCGCATGAAGAGTCACAAAGAAATGTCATCCGACGGACGTTACAGAATGACATGTCAGCATAATACGAACTGTCAACTTCATTAAGAAAACCGTCATTAACTTGAGAACCGTTGACTTCAAATAAGGACATTACTCGACGGTAAATTCTGCCAGCAATGCAAGGATACTCGCATAAAGCCAAAATGGAACAGTCAGCAAATGCATGACACGAGACTGGTGCCAAATAAGCCCACTCAAGGAACATGGATATAGGTATGCGAAAATCTCCAAGTGCCATAAGGCTCGACAGCAGGAAGGAACAGAACATGTACAACGAGTGAAGGAAGACTGATGAAAGAGACCTTCTACAGCTTGACTCCAGCAGAGATGAAGATGATACCATCACTAAGAAAATAAGAATCAACACTGAGAAGGAGTCTATCGGCAATCAACAGAGGTAAGAAGATCTCTGTCGCAGCTACATAATTCAACATATTGGACAAAATATACACTTGAAGCCTATTATGACATATTGACTTCTGTCGCTGCTTTGTTGAAGTTGTCAATACTTGTTTAAAGTTTTCAAAAGCCTTTTTTGAAGTCAGATCTGCATATTCTTATAATTTTGTGGTGACTGGAATGTTAAAAGGAGTTTGTGGTGGGATTTAGGAGAACAAAGCTTGGCCGCAGCCTCACCATGATTATCGTACAACCTTAAAAAGGGGAATTTTGATGCATATGACATGGAAATATAATGCCAGCATAACAGATAGAGAGAAATTGTGGAACCTTCATAACAGTGGAGAAGTTGCAGGATAAGCCAAATTGTGGGAATTTCTAGTGAAGTGCTAGTTGATCAGTTTTGAGCATAGAAGTCAGGAACCACATGCTAAAGACCTACTGACTGAGCACTTGTAGAATTAGGATTAAAAAGGGGTGAAGAAAAGGGTTATTCACCTACTTGGGTGACTCCAAGAAAATTGTGAAAGTTATTAAAGGTGTTGCTGAACTTGAAAACTAATTTTATGCTGGTTGCCACCATTGCCTAAGGTTGGTGTGGAGATATCAAGAGGTCAAAGCAGGTTTTAATATAGAAGTGAGCCTCGTGGGTTACCTGGGATCTAGGCATAACAACTTGAATGCTACAAGCAGAGGTAAAAATAGACACAAGCAGAGTTAAAGACTTCCAGGCCTTTCAAACTTGGCGGTTCATGATGTTGACCATTTTTGGGACGTCTCAGACTTGTCAAGATTTTCTGAGGATAGAATATAATACTTTCCTGCACTCTGTTATTGGATCAGCAAGTTGTAACATTCATATTCAATCATTTCCAGCTGTGTAAAAACTAAAAAGTATACTGAAATTTAGAATTAGACTGACATTTATGACTGCATAAAATTGGTAATAGCGATAGACTTAAAGACAACTGTACGTGCAGCTGTAGCTACACTCCAAATCAAACTCATATAAATAAAGAAAATTTCATATCAACAAATTTGTAATATGCCGTCTCCAATTTTTATTAGCATTTATTATTTCTATTATAATTCGTATCCTTTTGTACCCTATGTATTTGGGCTTTTCCATAAAGGCTACAATGTCCTTCAAAAATATTTGCAAAGTGGGTGCTTCAGGAAGTGTATTTTGAGTAGATAACTGCAAAAGCTATTGCTAGTTGGGAGTCTTTTTGACAGACATCATACCTATAAAGTCCTTGACTCTTCATGTTTCTATTCCTGGGTTTAAGCAATGAAAATTTAGTCGATAATCATTTATTGTAACTCGCAACATCTTTTGGAGAAATATTAAGCCTTTGTTTTTAGTTAGTTCTTAAATTATGATGTGCTAGAACTCTTTTCTTATCTGTCTTCATTTGAATTGAATGATGTATTTTATAAATTGTAGTAGTTTTCATGATTTTTCCTTCCTAAAGCTGAAATGACTTGCCATAACCTTTGAAGAATTGTTATAACTTATGTCTTTTAAATTTTAATTCAACCCTTAGATTGTACATTAGAGATATTTGTAATACCTTATATATTATTAATCTAATATTTTTCCAGAAAATATTAGATAGACAAGGTTATTACAGAATTATATGAAAATAAATAAACACCCAGTTGGAAGTTGGAAGAAGGGTGGTGCAGTTTTTATTGCATCTATAGGTTTTGGAATCTATAAATAAAAATCTGTGAGATGTAAATGATCATCCTATATTGTGTCAAAATTCTTTGTTCTCTTTGATTTTGGGCAATTGCCTGGTACTCGTTGGTTCCCTTTGAAGATATTTGTCAAACAAAGTCTGGATTCTCATCATTGGTATTGGAGCAAATCATCAGACACCTGTTTTTGATATATTTCCATCTCCTTGACTGTAATTCACTCAAGTAATGAAGCAGTTTTTTTTCTTATTGTATTGTGAATTGTATAGTATATTAGGTTCTTTCTGGGATGGAGACATAATTTGATCCACTGTGTATCATTGCTTTATCAGTTCAGCTCTGCTAGCCATGGTTTCTGATCAAGCAAGGAGTCCTTTCAGCTACCCCACTGATTTCTGTAGCTCTATTTTCTGGCCTTTTGTTGGCCATACTGCGGTTTTCTGTTTCATGAACCAACTTCTAAATGATCCTTGAACTAGTGGATCTTGGATAAAATGCCATCCTCAACCTGCTGCCATTTAGATGCAGATGTGTCCCTTTGTCATTTTTAATTTTTCTTCAGTAAAACAGCAAATGCATCCCCTCATATCCGGATGTCCCTCACAAAGAATGCCCCTCTTTTGTTCTTGCTGCAAGACCTAATTTGTGACCCTGCTCTTCTAATTAAAACCAACCTTTAGTTCTCACATTCCTTGCTCAATCTAACTCTTCTGATTTGGAATTTGAAGTCTGAGAATTCTTATGAAGCAAAGGGTACAAGTGCACAAATCTCCAAAATTCCTGTGTCTCCCCTTTCTTACTGTCCAAATTGCAGTTTTTTGAGTTGATATTCAATGCCATTCCATTGGAAATTAGATTGGATAATGAGATATGTCCTTAACATTGAGCACACAAATCTCCAAATTGCATTCATGGAGAAAAAGAAGATGCTGGAAAAATGGATTGCAGAGGAGGAAATTGACAGCTGTGATTGAGATTTGTTAATATCTTCCTCAAATCTGCCACCACTCATCTCAACAGATAATATTATAGAAACATTGTCATACTTGAAAAATGCTTTTCTTGATATCGTTTAAAGAAAAGTTTGTCATCTTCATTTTTTTGTTTTCTTGGCATAATAGCTTCTCATGGTTTCTAATTTATTTAAGAGGCTAAAGATACTGGAAAAACTAGAAGCCTTCGTTCTTTTTAGAGGGAATGATATTGAAATGATCATTTAATTAAAGGGAGATTTAAAGTAGTTTTTTTCTTTGCAAGGGCATTTATTATGTTTTCGTTTCCCTCCTAACTTCTTAGCTTGTGTCATATTGTTTCTAGTAGTCTATCTTTGGTGCCATTACTTTCAAAATGGAGTTTCTCCCACGCATAAACACTCTTCAAATTTGAATTTGTGGGGTGTGCATGGTGGAGGACTTGTTTAGCTTATGTAGGATATAAAGGAGCAAATGTTTAAATTTAGGATCATCATCTACACTTACCAAATCCATTCAGAATCCATTTTGGGCACATGTATTAAAGTGTGGGAATCCTAGGACAAAAACACTAGTGATTTTGAAGGGTATTCTCATTTGCATTTGAGCTTCATTAGATGCGGGCTTTGGCTGCATTTTATTGATCCAATTTGTCATTGTTCTTGAAGAATCATTTGAATATAACATAATCATTATCATAATAAGAAAGAGAGCGAGAACTACATCTGTATTTGTTGTTCTTTATAATAAGATTGGGTACTATGTTGCCATTGTTGATTGGAGTTTAATGAAATTGTTGATGTATAAACAATAATTTAAATATGAGTATTCTAAGATCTGATTGAACAAAAGGGCTGAATAGAGTTGTTATTCAACTAATTAAGTGTTTGTGGAAGGTTAAGAACTAGATTTGCATTGTTGTTTTGGCTTGGGACATTATAGTGGTATTAGTGTTGGTGATCTTGCTAGCTTGTGTGTTCAAAGTTCAACTTTGTACATTGTGTTCAAAGTTCAACATTGTATATTTTAGTTTTTATGTAGCACAGTGATAGAGAAACACTTGAGGGAGATCAAGGAACATATCTGATCTATAGAGAGTTTAGAGATTGAATCATCCCCTATAGAATATGTTGTAGAAAAGAGTATGGTACAAAGGGAGAGGTGATTTATTGTAGATGACAAAGGTTTGGGTGAAAGAAAGTTTGACTGGACGATCAATATGATGGCATAATTGCTTCTCAAGATTGATAGTAATATGAATACTCCTAGATAGTGGAAGGGTGAAACAAGTGCTTTTGAGGATATTAATCTAGATATCACTCAGAGCCCCACACAAAGGATTGTTCTTGTTTTAACTGGAAGACCCACCTAACCTACCTTTTTGAATAAGGAGTTGAAGGCTCTAGGAGTTGAGGCTTTAGAGCTTGAAGCCCAGAACTCGCTGTTTGATAATATTAAGGTTCTTCATGAAGAATACAAAGCTCTTCATGAGGAGATTTGAAGTGACATATCATTCACCAATTATATGGCCGTGAAGAAGTCTTAGAATGGCTATAGACATGAGCCTAGGACACAAGACTTTTAAAGAGATTGCAAGAAGTTTTGGGGAAGTTAACACTCTCTCGCTGTAATGGATCATACAAATGCTGGGCTTATGTGTGCTTGTAGAAGCTAGACACCTACTTGTCCCTTAAACCAATGACTAGAGATGGAGCAATCAAGTTTGCCACCTTGCATTTGGAGGGTAATGCCACTTGTTTTATCACTCAAGGTCATTGATCCATCACCTCATGTGGTGAATTTTGCAAACTTTTGATTGAGAGATTTGACTGGAAGGATTGTAAAGTTTATTTCAAAGATTTGACTAAGCTCAAAGAATGTGGTTTAGTGGAGAACTATGTAATAGAGTTTCAAAAGTTGTCAGTGTAGTGCTAGACATCATAGAGAGAAGATGGACTATACTCTTCATTGAAGGGTTAATTGAATCTCTCAAAGTGCTGGTCAAGACTTTTAGATCACCTATGTTGCAAGAAGCCATCAAGTAGGCTTTAGCACTGGAGACTTCCATGTCGAAGATTAAATTCCAATTGAAAACCTTCATTCCAAAGAAGTACTTTCAAAAAAATGTACAACATAGCAAGAGTTTTCCATTAAGATCAAACATTGAGGTGAGCAATGAATTTCGAAGGAAGAAGATGTGCTTTAGCTGCAAGGAGCCATGGTCACTTGGACATAGGTGTACTTAGTGGGGTTGTTTGGAGCAATCATTGTATTTGTCCCAATAGGACTAGAATAGCAAAGTATAATATGTTATTTAAAAGTTGAAGCATTCTAGATTTCTTGGTTCCAATTTTAAGCATCCTTTGGGTTATTTTCTAATGTCATCTTGCCTCTCTTTATGACCCCTAAAAAATAGTTGGAAAACTCATTAAGTTGCTAAGTTCACGAAGGTTTTTTCCCCAAAACAAGTACTAAAAGAGTAAAGTTGTATGCTAGAGGAGATTAGTATTTGGCAAGTTGTGGCAGCAAAACTCGAAGAAAACTCGGCAAAACTTGGCTAGTGTGTGCATTTCAACTCATTGAATGCAGAATATCTAAGTCGATGCAGCAAAAAATGTGCCAAAATGTCGGATAAAGTTGAAAAACATAGTTTTCTAGCATTTGAGATTCCTTGTGTAAATTGGAGTTAAAATACATAGTTTTTAATCTTCGTAAAAATTATGAAAATGGTGTGTGCCATGAAGGTTTGTGTGGCTTTAAAGGTTTGTATTTAGGCTTTGTCCTTCAACCTTTCCCTATATTGCGCTCTTGCCCTCAAACTCTAGGAGGGGTGCTGCTCCTCAATCCTATTGGGATGCTGCCCTCAATCCCAAGAAGGGGTGCTGCTCCTCAAACCTTGTTGGGGGCATTGCCACCAAATCCCTGCCAATTTTCATCAAGTCAATTGTTTTGGTTTGCTGAGTTAGAGTTTGCAAACTATGGTTCTAAAAGGGTCATTTTGAAATAATTTAAGTAGTTCCCTTGATTTTCTTGAAAAATTGGTTGAGTTAAGATGATGTTGCTTCTGCCTATGAGTCTTAGTGAAGTGTTTGTGTGATTGGGTGAGTGTGAGAGCTGATTGAGGAGTTTCTAGCATAGTTACAAGACTTGGACTTGCCTTGGACTCGACAAGCTGATTTCGGACTCGGACTCAGACTCGACGTCCGGACTCGACAAATTGAAAAACCCACAAAATTCAAAGATTTTTAAGGATTTATAACTTTTTTCATGCATCATTTAGTTAATTAACATCAAAGACACAATAATTGAGATAAATAGAAGCTACTTTGCACACATACACAAGTTTACATTGATCACATAAGTATAAATGCAAATTTCTGAAGGAAATAAGTTAAACTAAAGTTATATAGAAGGTATAGGCTATTTATTATCATAATGTTGAGTATTGTGTTCACGTTGAAGACTGTTGGTGGTATCTCCCTTGAAGTGGACTACGAGGTTGCTCCCTCGAAGTGGCATATTATTATCAAGTGTTTACAGCATATTTCATATTATATTCTTCTACCATGCAAGTTATTTCATAACAGCTTCGCTTAAATTTTTTGTTCTTAGTAGATCAGAAAGATCATTATGAATTTTTGGAATGATATCAAGTTAATAATTGCTCAAATGTGATCATCTTTTAACTTTGTCAAATGACCGGTTTAACAGACATTTTTTTTTCAATCTTTCACAAACCTTAAAACTGTTCTTTTATTGTTCTGGAGATGTCCAATTCTTTAAAAGGAAAGCATTTTATTTGTTGCAATGCTTTCAAATTTGATAGTGCAGTTTTAGTACCTGGTTCCAGGACTTTGTGATTACAGTCTGTGATATGACACTTTTTTTGGCAAAGTTTTTAGTGAAATCCTATCTGCAATCTGCTTTATAGACAAGTTGTTATGTTTTATACCTGCTACATGCAAGACATTTTTTACGACTTCATGTTGGTTGCCTTATTAGGAATCACCATTTCAAATTTTTGGAACTTGCTATTGCAATATGATCATATAAGCCAAAAAAATTATTAAAAACAATTAAAAAATGTTTATTTTTTACTTTGCTCAGCTGGCCACGAGACTCGTCAAGTTAGGAGAGTCGATGGACTTTGCAAGACTCGGCCGAGTGAGAGAGTCCAGAGGCCAAAAAACTCTGGAGCCTTGACTTGGCTCAGGACTCGCAGAGTCATGCCAAGACTTGCAGAGTCCTGTAACTATGGTTTCAAGATGGTTGGGCATTACTGTTCTTGGGGGAGAGTGTTCATGAAGGCCCTGAAAAGGTAGTGTTGTGAGTTTTTTACAACATCTCCCCATCCATGGGGACCCCCTAATCTCAACCCTTTAGACTTACTTAGTTTGGCCTTGCCCAGTGCTCTTGATTTTGATTGCCGGATTGATTCAGTGAATGCAATGCAATATGTTTGAAAATGCGTTTGATTTTGGATTGAAAGTTGATTTTGGTTTGAATTGAGGGTTTTAACGATGTGATGATTTTGAATTGAGGATTTTGATGATGGCTTGGAATGAAAAATGAAGTTGGAATTTGTTTGATTATTTGAAATTTAATTTGTGACCTTCAAAATTCTTGACGTTATGGCAATCTTAATGGAATTGAATTTCAATTTTATTTAATTGCTAATTTTATGATCTTTGAAAATGATTTAGGGGGTTTGCAAATTTCAAGTTTCAAATTATCCTTTCAAATTTCGATTTTATGATTTTGAATTGCAAATTGTGATTGGCTAATTTATTTTTTGAATTGCCACGGTGATGATATTGGATATTATGGATGGATCTAATGCTAAGTTCGAAATCTTTATTTGGATTAATGATATTTCAAATTTCGAAAAATCTGAATGGCAATTCAAAATTCATTATTTGTTATGGCCAATTGCAAATTTTGTTTGATAATCATTGCCATTTTCGAAATCCAATAAAATCTGGACTGATTGTTTAATTTTCAAATTTTATAAGAGGACCTTGCAATTTTCGAAATTGTTATTGGGTTTTGGTTGATCATTGCAATTTAATTTTTGTCATGCATTGAATGCTGCGTCAAAGGGAAAATCAAAAAATTTAATGCCATGGTTATAATTTTGGTCCCGCCCTATCATTTTGTATTGGTATTGAATGATTTTATTGTGCAAAATCGAAAATTGTATGCAAAAGAAATGGTTGGGTCGGCCTACCTTAGGCAGTTTTGAAAATCATTTAATGAATGTTTGTTTTCAAAATTCAAAATTTGTTCAAACTCTGCCATGTCGTCCCTCAATTTACCTTGGATATTAACTGTTTTGCATTTCAAGATCGAAATTTAAATGATTGAAAAATGAATTAAATTGAGGCCTAGTCGTCCCTGTTTGTACCCAGCATTTAGTATTTTTATTATTTATTGTAGGGTCGGCCCTGTTTGGAGTGCAAATTCTTGCCTATAAAGGAGGATCAAATTTCATTTCATTCCACATTCAAAGCAATTCCTTCTCTGCCTATTAACAGCGAATTTTCTCAAGTAATGACAGCGAGTTTGCAAGGCATTATAAGCAGCGAATTTCTCTGAGTATAGGTGATCTTGGAAAGTAGTTTGGGGCAGCGACTTCACAAGGAGTATTGGCGATCTGATTTGGGCGATTTTGGGGGCATTTTCAAGGTTTTGTGGTGCATTTTAGACCTGATTTAAAGTATAGCAGACCTGGGCGTGCATTTTGGGTCCATCTTCAAGCAATCTTAAGGCAATTTCAGGCCTTTCTCAAAGCATCTAGAGGCAGATTTTAGAGGACTGTTTGCATAAGAGACAGCAGTGTTTGATAAGATATCGCTTGGAGGCTCATTTTCACTAAGTTTGGCGCCCACATTTGAAAGGATTGAAGACTTTTTTGTGCTAATTGCCTCAAATCCGAAAATTGGAGGGTTTGATGAGAGAAGAAGTTTGTGGATTTGAGATAATCAGATTTGTATAAGGGAAGTTTGTTGATAAGAGATTCATAGCAATCAGATTTTGATAGTGAATTGAAGGAAGGGGAGATCTTTTTCTTGTGGAGTTAGAAGATTTTTGAAGATCAAGCCCAGCCAATTGCATAGACAAAAGATTCCTAGCGTTGTTGGTGATTGGCCTATCTTCTCCTCTCTTTCCAATTGCTTTCATTTCATTGGTGCTAGTCTAGGTGTTGAAAACTAATTTCAAGAGTAGAGTTAGGTGTTTGGTTAGTAGGTTGATTACTCGATTGTCTTGATTAGCTTTTTTCCCTCAAGTTCTCGCTTGCATTCCATCACATCATTTCATCATCATAGGAGGAAGATTGGAGTGATAAGTGTAGTCCATCTCATAGGAAACGGCGGGGAGTGATAAGTGGTAGTCCCACCCCTAGGGAGAAGATTGGAGTGATAAGTGTAGTTCATCTTAAGGCAAAGGCGGAGAGTGATAAGTGTAGTTTTCTTCATCATTTCATCATTAGGGAGAAGATTGGAGTGATAAGTGTAGCTCATCTCTTAAGGTAACGGCGGGGAGTGATAAGTGTAGTTTCCATCTCATTAAGAGGAAGTTTGGAGTGATAAGTGTAGTTTCACCACCATTGTAGAAAAGGCGGGGAGTGATAAGTGTTTAGGATGACGGATGCCAATGCAAGCAAGTGACCCAAAGGAACTAATGCTAAAATAGGAGACAAGGAAGTCATGATACCCAATGCCAACTTCCTCTCAAAATTGAAATACGTTGGAGACACCAACATTGGTACCCTTGATATGATTCAATTGAGAGATAGGTTGAGAGACAACCAGTCCCCCATTGCAAGGAAAATCTACAAGTCCGGAGTTGTGCATGTAGCTGCCTTTCCTCCTACCTTGCCTTGTCCAGAATTGATCATGGAGTGTGCATCTAGACTTAACATTCAGAGCAAGTCAGTCATGATGGACGGAGAGAAAGTTTTGGCAAACATCAACAGTCCATTGATTGAAGATACATTCAACATACCTAAGCAGAATAGCACAGAGACACTATCTATTGATCAAGCCACCAGATTCTACCATGACAACCAGGACACATACTTTGCTCAGCTGAAACAGAATTGGTTACATGAAGGCAAGAAGGGAGTCACCAAGACCTCAAAGCTCACCAGGCTCGACTTCAAATCAGAATATGGCGACCTAATCGTCCTCCTCAACAGAATCATGGGCTTAGCTCAAGGTATGCAATTCGAAACTTGGATGTACTATTTCATTGATGACATAGAAAGTGGAAAGAAGAAATTTGATTGGGCTGCAATAATTACTAAAAATCTAGAGTTACAGCTTAAAACAGTGTTGTCTCAAAAGTAGTTTTATATGGGGTCATATCTTTTTTACTTAATAGCAAGATTATTTAGACAATCGGGACTTAAGGCTAGGGGAGAAGTTGGTTATGGACTTGGGCAATACTTGGTGTATGAGTGCTATTCGCAACTTCATTTGCGCAACATCAAGGATTACAAGATATTTTATGATGCCTTTGCCATGAAGTTAGTAAGGATGTTGCAAGGAACTCCGGCTCGGAGACTTTCTCCGGAGGCTGAAGCTAAAGTTAAGAAGTATGGGAGTTGGTTCATCCAATTTGCATGATTCACATACATAAGAGTGGCTGGATGTACAACTTGTCGCAAGAGGCTTCCAAGGTACCCACCCGATCGATTAGTTTTGATGGAGTTGGCTAGACAACTTGAGCAATATGATAAAATGATGAAATAGAAAGGTGAAGCAGGGGTTACCCTCTCACTTGTGATAGGCAATGACAGTTGTCCCAACATGTTGCCTTTGCATCTGTTGAAAAGGAGTTAGAGCAATTTCACTTAGCTTGGTATAAAGCAAGACAAGGATTCGATCCTCATGGTCTAATCAAGGCAGCCCAAGGGGGAACATTCAGGCATGTGCCTACAATAGAAGGTTTTTGGGCCAATGCACAAGATGACTTTCATGTAAGGAAGTTAGCTTTCTCAAGACTGTCACTAAGCCTGATGAGAGCCATAAAATGGAAAAATCTTATGATCCCAGACCAGTTGGAAGAAGATGAAGATGTGCTAAGAGAAGACTACAACACAGTAGAAGGAACGGAGTTAGATCCAGTCAACTGGAATGATCACCATGATCCATCCTTAGAGGCAATCAATAAGTCGGTTGAACTGCACACTAAGTGGTGGTATAACAAGAAGTATGAGCAATTGCAAAGATCAAGGGTACGCCTTACTTATGAAAGGATGAAGCCAGTTGAGGTTCAAGTGGAATCAGTTAGTCAGCAGGGTGAGGGCAGTAGCTGGCAGCAACCACAGCAGTAGCAGCAAGCCAGTAAGGGCAAGAAGAGAAACTTAGAGGCAGAAAAAGATAAGGAAGATCAAAGGCCTCCAGCAAAGAAGCAAAATAAAGTACCATCAAGAGAAAGTATATTTGAGACTAGAGGCCAAGGGCACGAGGTTAATGAACAAGCTGTAGCAGTTGAAGTAAGCTCAGGTTCAGAGTCAAGTAGTGAGGATAGCAGTAGTGGATATTCTCCTCTTTCAGAAAATCAAGTAAATGAGGATGTGGCAATCTCAAGTGATGAAGAAGATATACAAGTTGATATTGAGGGTGAAGCAACACAAGATGAAAATCAAGCACCCAATGATGAGTATGCAGGGCTAGTTTAGCCAAATCCAGCAGTTGGAGTTTTCACTGGGCCCGCTTGGATGTTGAAGATGCTCCAGCCAATTATCCCAGAGCCACCCATCTAGACAATTGAGGAAATTCAAGGGTTTGCGGAAGGAGAGGATGATGCTAGACAGAGGCAATCAGAAACAGTGGCAAGGGTAATCAGAGATGATGGTCATAGGAAAGTTCAAATTGCCATACCAAAAGTCAACAAGACAATGGAAGAAATTTCAATTCATGACTATGAATTTCAAGAACATGACTTGGGAGCAGCAACAGATGAGATAGAATGTGAAGAGCTTCAAGAGAACGTAACTTCAGTGGTTGAAATGTTAGCAAAAGCAAATGCTATGAATGCTAAGTTGAAAAGAGAAAATGAATATTGGAAGAGTATTTATGATGGAAAGAGTCAACCGATCCAACAAGTGCCAAGGGCAGCTCTCCTCCAAGCTAATGAGAGCAACATCGAACTAGAGGTCGGAGAGTGGGTCAGCGACACCATCCAAGAAAGGCGAAATTTCTTGCTTCCTTTCATTACTACTTTCAGGACTTTTATAACTATCATGAACAAATTTAGAACGTTTGAGGCAAGATGGAGGGATTTCCTTCCAATTCGTGAGTACACCATTCCCAGGCTGGAGGCAGTTACAAAAATATCAGAAGGATCATTGGTGAAGGCCAAGGTGATAAACGAAAGAGAGAAGAGAACAGTTGAGTCTTGGTTTATGGCCTTGACAGTCAGGTTGGGAACACTAGAAGAAATACAGGAAAAAATGACACAGCACAGTCCGGACATTGAGGCTTTCATTTCGAACACAATGAATGATGCTAGAGTTGCACTGGATTTCGAAGGAATAACAGAGGAAGATTTCAATGAGACAGAGTTTGGATCGAGGTTGGATGATTTGGGAAAGATTGTCCCTTTGAGGAAAAGATTGGATATCCTTGCCTCTCTCAAAGCCTTAGTTCAATTTGCAAAAGATGATGAGAAAGAGAATGAGAAGATACTACAAGCAGCAAAGGACATGGTCATCTCAGCTGAGCTCAAGATGAGGCATTCACCTTGCCCTCCTATGGAAGAAGTTGATAATATGTTGGCTAAGTTCATCACTTATGCTCAAAGAATGAAAGAAAAGGGTAGAGTTATATTAGAAGACCATTTGATGTAAGCCCATGTGGCATTTTCTCCTTTCTTCTTGGGTAGGGTAGGTGTCAGTTTCTGATTTGCTACCATTTTGGTGCCTTCTCATTGGTTACCACTTTTTCTTTTTTTTCATTGGTCCATTGATGAGGTGGTGTCTTTTCATTGGCCGATGGGGTGGTAACCCTAATTAGGGTTTTTGAGATTAAATCTGGATCGTTGATTTTGCCTCTTAATCTTGGCCATTCATTGTAATTTTGAGCCTCTATATAAGGCCAGGTACTCTCATTTGTAAAGGGTTGAAGAAAATTGTTGCTAATATAATACCAAAATTGCTTCTCTTATCATTGTTGTGTCTTGCATGGTGATTAAGAATACTTGGTGTTATTGCATGGTTTCTACTTCCAATTGTTAGAGATAGATTTCATTTCAATTAAGTTGTTAAAGCATTTTCATTTTCAAGTAAGTGTTAAAGTAAGAGTAGTGATAGATGGTTAATTGTATGGTGACATTGGTAGATGTTTGATAGGGATCCTATACTAGGCCACTAGCATCTTGGCGGCTTGTCAAGAAGCCTTGTGTGGTAATCTAGTCTTCTTTCCTTAGAATCATTGCATCTGTGGAGGTAACGCCGCTGGCATGTCTTCATTAGGTTGATCCCCGTCCATTTGCCAATCTTTCCATCCTTAGGAGTAGAAGTAATCAATAACTTAGTAGTTGAAGTTGAGAATTAGAAGTTGGAAAGTGAAGTTTGAGAGTTTGAAAAGAGCAAAGTTGAAAGTGATATAAATTGAGAGATCATTTGAAAAGGTTGCAAAAGCTAGAAGTCTTATCACCATCATAGTAAGAGTTGAGATATTTCCAAGTGAACAACTTAAGGCCGCCAACGTGATTATCAGCAAATCACATTTTTATAACTGAGTTAGTATCCACATAGGTGTAAGGAACCTTGGAGTATCTTATATACTTTTCAAGAGAGGGTTGAGTGTTTGGTACGCCGTATCAAGTATTTCAATTGCTATATGTTATGTAGTGGTACAAAACTGACATCAACAGGTAGCAAACCAATTTGTATGAGCTCCTAAGATAGTGGCTTGAGAGTTTTAATAGTCACTCTTTTGGAGTTTTCATCCAAAGTGGCTTTCTCTAGTTCATATTTTTTTTGCTATTTATTTCTTTGTTCTCTTGTTATTATAGGCTTCCTTAGATTCCTAACCACACTACCATTGTTAGACATGGTATCATAGGAACTCTCTTTTTCTATATTTCTATGATAGAACAAACATTTTTGTATTTAATATACATTAAGGTTGAATATAATTTATGTTGGTGAAAGCTGAAATCACGAGTGTGACCTGAAGTGTCAAGCAAAAATTCTTACATATTAATACTAAAACTATAGCACAGTTTAAACCAAAAAACAATTTTCAAGCACCACCAATGGTATATTCACGGTGTTTAGATATTAAGTCTTCTTTTGTGGCATACTGACATTTTCATAGATTGGTTTGCTTCCCTTAGAGACTTTAAATGGTTCTTGTCTCCTTTAGAAAAGATGGTAGTTAATAAAGCATTTACAAAGGACATATATCAATAGTATGTTTAGGTTGCTTGGATCTGTCTCACTTAGGCTCTTATTGCTACAATGAACTTTATGGAAAACATTTTTTGTATGTTGTTGATGGCACTACTTTTCACACTACTTGTATTCATCATTGGGGCCTTAAGATTCATCTTGGCTGGACGAGAGCCTTCGCCCACTAGTTTAGGTTGAGACTGACCATACTATTACCCAAGGCAATAGGATTTATCATGTTTTTTCTCTCTAGTAGTTGATGAGGGAGCATTTTATTTTCATCTGTCATATCTACCAAGAGATTTAGAGGGAAGTGTTCATGTTTTTGAAGAGATTAAGGAGGGTGACATGCTACCTGTTTTTTCTATTGAAGGTGCTTGGTTCTTTAGCTTCAAGAAGTGGTCACTTTTAGATACCAAGCTTGTAGTGGACTTTGAGGATTACTTTCTTGTCTGTTCTGAATCTTTCCTATCTGTTGGAGGTGTTAAGAATCCTTTGATTGCTAAGTACTCATGCAAATGATGATACATTGGTGAGATTGTGTCCCCTTCCATGAGCAATTTTTGGAGCAACTCCATTCCCCTTTTATTGCACTACAATTGGTGGATTGCCATTCTTAATTGTAGAGGTAAACTACTCATCCTTGTGCATATTTTTGGAGATCTTGACAGATGTGCATCACCAGCTTCTTTACTTCTGGAGTATCCTTGACCATAGATGTTGGGAGAGTTTCAAGGGATGTTCTTTGCAAACCTAGATTTGTTTATGAAGATCTATACAGTCTATGTACTTTTAGACATATTATGAAATTCCAAATTACAGATTAGTTCTTTCATGGTTATTGCTGAGGGTATCAGTCCTTTGTCTTCTTTGCATTCCATTGACTTTATCTTCTTTGGAAATGGCTCCTCCTCTTGCTTGATTACTTGCTGGGCTTATCCTTCTAATTAACTAGAATAATTTATTATTGGGCTTTTAGCATTTAGCTTGTAGCTTATTGTTTTTTAGCTGTTAAAGCTCTTGTTTGATTCTTGTTTCTATTCTAATGATTTTACACTCAGTTTTCATTGACCTATTCTGGTTATTCATGGACATTATTATTCTTTGTGTTTTCTCTCTGTTTATTATCCATATTCCTTTGAAGTATTTTGTGGCACTATCATTACATTAAACATAACAACCTGCTTTTGTATTTTTTTTATTTATATTCCTTCAGTGTATTTTTTTATTAGCTATATGTTGTGATTGGTGCCAGATTGAAGAACGGAGGAAACTTGTTTCATCATTAAAGGAAGCCAAACAAGGGTGGTCTCTTAAGAAGGATGTAGGTTATGAGGAAGACCAAGCATCAGAAAATATTGAAGAGGAGTTTAAGGAACAAGTTGGTGATTCAAAGCATGCAAAGGATTATTATGAAAGTTTATCAACAAAAGCTTCTGCAGAAATTCTTTTGGAAAACCAAACTAACATCAAGGCATCAGAGGCAGTGGAATTTTCAGGACAGGCTTCTGCAACAAAAGCTTCTGCAGAAACTATCTTTGAAAATCAAGCCTTGTCAGAAGTCACACATAACATCAAGACATCAGAGGCAGTGGAATTTTCAGGACAGGCTTCTACAGCCTCTCCCTTGAGTACACCTAAAGTGGATTTGTCAACATCCTCAGTTCTACCTCACACACTTGTACTGGAAAGTAATGGTCTACAGTATTCTGATGTTCAACTAGAACCAAAAGCAAATACTGATGAGAAAGCAGAAATTGCAGCAGCGCCTGATGTGGGAGATGCAAAGCCCCCTCCATTGGCTGGGACGAATGTGATGAATATTATACTTGTAGCTGCAGAGTGTGCTCCTTGGTCCAAAACAGGTATTTACTTTTTATTTCCTTTGAATCTTGATAATACCATTCATATCTTGCCTTTTTAATCTTTAACCATCTCTTACTTATTTCCTTCTTTGGGGAGGTAGCTTAATGCTAATAACTTATTTAGTCATACTCTATATTTCCTGAGCAGATGGAATATAAATCTTTCATTCATTTCTGATTTGTTAAATCTGTTTTTTTTAAAAATATTAAAAATATTTTTTTAAATCTTTGATGGTAATTACAATTTTCCCTCAGTAATCTGTTTTGATTGGTGAGACATTAGGCTGTCTAATTGCTGGCTTTTTGTAAAGGTGGATTGGGAGATGTGGTGGGTGCTCTACCAAAGGCATTAGCTCGACGTGGACATAGAGTGATGGTATAATATCTTGCACCTTGAAGTAAAACAATGAGAAATTGTGTAAAAGAATTAGAAAAGAACAGTGTTATATGGATGCCATATGTCGAGCTGATAAAATTTATTTCCTTAATTGAATTGCTGGCTATTCCAAGTTTAGGACAGCTTGAGAAAACTTACTTCGTGGCCTTTTAAGTTTGCAGTTGCTGTAAAAAGCCTTATATAAATGAAATGGTGTTTGTGAAAATTTAAATATTCCTGCAAGTTTGGCTGAAATTCCCTTCTGGTAAAACCTATTTAATTATTGGAAACTATGAAATGTTGAACCAACTTGGATGCAATTAATGTTGCAGATTTTGGAGATTCAATATGTTCATATAGTTGCAGTACACACCTTTGGCAATAATATTTATGGTCGTTCTGCCTCCTCCACAATCCCAAACTTGTCAGAGTGCTTCTTGTAATCTCAATCACTTAGTATACCAAAAAGTGATCAAATCTGTGGCGTTTAAAGTGGATAATTCAATCTCATTAATAAATCATTCTAATGTCATTTAAGAACCTAATTGTGTTATTATCATTGAAATCAATGATTACTATTCATTCAACCAAACATGTTTGAAACACATCTTGATAAAGTTGAAGACATTCATGAAACAAGGAATGGTAATTATGCTGTGATTGAAATTGTCTTGAAAGATTTGAAATTCTTCACGTAATTGTTTATTACATGCATGCTCCTTGCAACTTAAAGAGTACTTTTAGCATCTTGTTATCAAGGAGATATTAATAATGTGAATTGTCTTGAAAGATTTGAAATTCTTCATGTAATTGTTGATTACAGGCATGCTCCTTGCAACTTAAAGAGCATTTTTAACATCTTGTTATCAAGGACATATTAATAATGTGAATGTTATCTCTGTAGGAAGCCACAGAGGAAGTCCTTGACTATCAGAATAAATGAAATAGATACATAAATTTTAGAGTACCCAAAGTCAATAGATGTAGGTTGCAAATGCAATTCAAATCGTCAGCAGCAGGTGATTTGGCAAATAAATCATCTGTTCAAGAATAGTTGGATTGCCAATATGTTTCTTAATCCAAAAACTAAACATTATATATTAACATAAAATAAAGCTCTTAGAGGAAAGATACGATCATATAATTTGTCTTAGAACATGGAAAATAATTTACAAAGTTATTTCTGAGCGAATATCCTTTTAATGAGAAACAGAGTATCATTACAATGAACCCCCAGCATAACTCATATGCATGACCACACAACACATGTGCATGTATATTCACATGCAAATATAGGTCAAACTGGATAGATGCATGGTCCAAATTTTTATGTGAGCTCCAAGACAACGTAGATGTCGTTGTAGGTGTCTATTACCCATGTTTTGGTTGAGAACTTTGCATTTGTTTCACTGTTATCAAGTTGGTGATTTGTTTTCTTGATTATTATCTTTTGTACCTATCAATAAGAGCAGACAGTTTATCATTTGAGTACATAACTTGCTTCTTTTCTTTCTTTTTAGATGCCTATAGGATGTGATGAGCCCTGCTGGCACAACCTCTAACTAATTCTATAACTGCCTGAGTTTGATTTGTTTTTTGCAGAGTTTGTACTTTTTTTGGTGTTTTGAATATATATATATATTGGAATTTGCAAATCATAAACAATGCATGAAATAAAATCTAACTCTTGCAAAATCTTGGCAGACTTATCTTTTATTTAATCATTAGATAATAACATACCTACAACTGCAATTATTGGAAACTGAAAATGGAATTGCAGCATTAAAGAAGAACCTGTAGTCCAACACAGCTTATTTAAATCTGCCTATAACTCTTCAAAATCACCATGCAATGCATACAAATTACTAGCCGCCCAACTTTAAGTTGGAAAGAAGCACCAAACACTGATCAATCTGCCCAAAAGGCTGAACGCCTAGCTTGGAGAATCATGTGGGCCAAAAGACAGGGTTGCAGCTGCCTTGTACATGCACAAAATTCAGTCATTAAACACTGCTACAGCTGCTAAGAGTCGGCTGTAGCTTTATCCTTGATTCAACCTTCAATATGCAAAGAAACTTCAACCAAATTGCGCAATCTGGACCTCTGAATGAAGCCCATTCATAAGCAATAATTCAACTGGTCTTTCACAGTCTCAGAATTGCATAAACACTGAAGAATCGATGACCTCCAATGCTGAAAATTACAGAAACCCTTGGTTTCATGCACACAACTCCCAAGAACTTTCAATAACAAAGCAAATAGTCAATGGGATAATGAAATTGATTTCTTCCCATGGCTTTTTATATTTTTTCAATAAGTTCGAACCAAGAGGCTTCTCAAACAAGTCACTTTAATGACTTATAAAATGGCTTTGCATTGACTTTATAATATTAATTCATAACCTCCTTGGTTTAGGTGCCCAATTAATTTAATAACTTAATGCACTTTAATAATGCCTCATGGCCCCCATTTACTTTATAACTCTATAATAGACTTCATAATAAATTATTAATAAAGTTCACTTTATTAATAACTTAATAACATGAACCTGTGCAATCCAATTTAAATCACTAAGTCAATTGGAGGTCAAGGGAACCACTACGTATGCCATGACTAGGTGCCCTGCCAAAAATAGTAGCTTTGCGAAACTAACTTACTATAAATAGTAAGTCTCTTAATATCTGCTCAAACCAAAGGTGCCAAATCTCAACATTGCGACATAACCTGTTCAACTGCCCTACTATAAATAGAAATCCTGACTTTCTTGAAATAGACACTTACTATAAATAGTAATTGTGCTAAACTGAACCTAAAGAAGAGCAATCCTGAACTCTTCTATCCTCTAAAATGGGAATTGGCCTCCTAAACTGCCAAATGGGACCCTCTAACCATCAAACTTATCCTATGAGGGCCAATAATAGGCTGATCCAATCATAAATCATATCGTCTCAAAAATGGGACATTACATAAGAGTAATTGTGGTACATATCTTGAGCTACCTTAACCAATCAAACAATAATTTTGAAAACAAATTAAGACAAATGAATTCTTGTTTCTACAATACATATGAAGCAATAGTGGTTTATGGTTGCATGCATTTTGCATGATATGCAAATTTCTAACTTGGTAACAGGTTTCTTTTTAATTGTAGAGTACAAGATTGATACATATAATGAGTATACTTTGAATCTACTTTATGGTATTGTATTTTATATGTTTAAATTCAAACTTAAGTCATAACTAGGTTTGATTTAGAAATCCGAAAATGACTGCCATTCTTTGTAAGAATATTTCATGGCAAAACATCTTGATGGTGAGTGGCAACTATTCACATTTACATTGTAGGTTAATTATTTATATGGAATTCTATTGTTAAACCATTTAGTTTTAAATAGATTGTTGAAATGCTATCTAATGATTTTAAAACATATTATTGTTGTCGGGTAACTTGGGTAGTTTGACGGTTGGTCTGTTCGGAGGAGTTACACAGGTGCGACGGTTCGCCTCGCACCCCTTCGGATGTTATATATATGTACTTGTCCCTTTGATAAGGACACACGGATTATGTATGGAAAACTCTTGTGAACAGATGAATACAATACTCTTTTATATTATATGCTGAGTACTTAGTTGTCTGTATGTAATTACTGTCTGTTACCCCCCGAGGGTAAACATCTGGCGCCGTTGCCTAGATGCACTCGGATGGCGTGCGAACACAATGGGCTTACTGCTTGGAGAACTTAATCCAGAAGCCGGCGACGCCCGTACGGAATTGTACGAAGGAGATGATAACCAGACACGGGAATTCAGAATCCTATTTCAAGTGGCAATAGAAACCTACGTCCCTCGAGAAGCCACTGGCAAAGAAGTTCCAGCCAGTGCTGTGTGGGCAGTGATCGAGGCTAACCCTGCAACTAATATACTGCTAAACCACCTTGTTTGCTAGCACAAGTGTCGCTTGCACAACGCGCTTGCCAAGAGGAGATTGCCTTAGAGGAGCACCGTCAGGAAATCCTCCGCGCTTACTATGCTCGGGAGCACCTCCGCCGCTGTCAGGAAGAAGGTGATGGCAACCGTAGGGGACTTTGAAATATGAAGTCAGACGAAGGGGAGAACGGAACACAAACAATTGTAATGCAATTGAAAATGTTGTAAACCAACATGAATAAATAAAATAAGTGTTCTTTTTTTTGAAAAGCAATGTTTTGTGTTCAGTCTTGATGCCCAATCTTTTAAACAAAGATAGAAATAAGAAAGCACGAGATGATGAAGGTGAGGCCGCACAGAAGGTTTTGATTTCTGCACAGCAACGTGAACGCTGATATAGGCTGAGGCAACTTGCCCAGGACCAGCTTGTCGGAGGGTTGCCCGAGGGGGACCTCGGAAGTGGTACGGAAGGTGCACAGGCCAATGAGGAACAATTCACTTCGCCAGGGCATCGGAGAGTGCGGAGTAGGGAGGAACTACTTGAGGAAACACGTTTGAGAAAAGTCTTCCTTCAGGAAGAGCGAGACCGGTTTGAGGAGGGTCTGACTCGTACACTAGATGTGGAGAACCAAACCCACAGGGAGGACGGTACGACCGAAGGTGCTACTAACGCACATAACCCTCCGTTGGAGCCAAGAACTCCACACAGTACGGTCCCACCAATTATGCAAGTGCCACAAGGGCAAGTGCCACTGGTTAACACTATACACAATACTCAAGGAGGTGCGGGTACGAGTGCTAGCACAGGTGGTGTCAGAGCACCGAATCCACTGCGGAGACAACAAGCAACCATGGTGGCGAGTAAACAGAAACTGCCCAAGTTCACGGGCCAAGCGAAGGAGGATCCTGTTCGGCATTGCCGAACCTATAAAACTATATGGGCTGCCAACGGGGTTACGAACTAGGATGAATGGATCCGACAGTTCCCTGCAACATTAAGGGAAGGAGCCATCCACTAGTATTCAAATGTCGATAAAACAGGCATGACAACATGGGACAATGTGAAAAAGGCTTTCCAGACGGAATTTCAGTTCTTAAGGGATGACAATGAGATTCTCGCTGAGATTTATAATACAAAGCAAACGAAGAGCGAGTTTGTTCGTGCCTATGGACGATGACTGAAGGAACTCATTGGGAAGATGGAGTCAGCCCCAATGGACGAACTCAAGAAAAGGTGGTTCGTGGAGGGACTAAAAACTTCCCTTAGGAAGAAAATGAAAATCGTCCCGCCCACGTCATACAGCAACGCGTACAACCGAGCAATGGATCTGGAGAGCGAATGTAAGACCTCCAGGAAGACTAACTCTTCGGATGATGAATCAAAGGCAGAAAGTAGCGAGGGCGAATCGAGTAAGAAAGTGCTTGCCCTACAAAAAGATTTGGAGAGGATGATGAAAGAACTGAAGGCCACCAAGGGAGGATAGAGCAAAACAGAGGAAGATACCGTGTGGTGCACAGACTGCAAAGAAGCAGGCCACACAAAAGGTTCTTGTCCTAAGAAAGCCTTTTGCGACATCTGCCAGATTGCGGGACATTCCACCAAAGAATGTCCCTACAATCTGAGGGCCAGAAATCAACAAGTGCTCTTCACCCAGGAGCAACCCTCCACGTCCGGGACCGGCGGTCAACAAAATGTTGCATCATCCGGCGGTTACAGAAACAACCGACGGGGAGGCCTAGGCAATAATGAGAACAAGCCATAGATCTAGTATGATGTGAAGGGGAGACCTATGATACAGTGTAGAGATTGTAATCAATGGGGACATTTTGCCCGTGATTGCCAAAAAGAGGCTACCGCTCCACAAAAACTGTGTCAGTGGTGCGAACCAGGGGATCACGAGGATGCTAATTGTTCGAAGCCCGGCTGCAACATCCTGGACATGGAACGAGGGGGTACTGAGAAGGTCCTGGTAATCACACGCGGGCAAACCAAGAAACGTATCCTCATCCTCCGACAGAGAAACAAAGGGTGCTCGAGGAGAAGGCTGAGATCGAGAAGGGTATGTAGGATCGAAGGGACTCCACCGACATCGGCACTTCTACTCGAGCCATAACCGAACAAAATATCTTAAGGCAGATGATGCAATTGGAGATACCCGTGAAGGTCAAGGACCTATTGGAAACTATGCCGCATCTGAAAACGACCTTATTCCTAGGACAAAACGTTCCAGCAAGCACGGTTGAACAAACGGAGGTTCTTGGTGGCTCTGCAGCTGACCCCATGATGTTATCAATAAATAGTGGGCGGAACCCTACAATGGTGGAGATGGGTATCTGGGTACCATCCTCATGAACACGATTGTTGACGGTGGATCTGGGGTGAACGTCCTACCGGAGGAAACCTGGAAGAGCTTGGGGAAACCAACACTGTGGTTGCCGACCTTCAATCTACTAGGGGCCAACCAACACGGCATCAAGCCCCTTGGAACCCTGATGGCACAACAGGTAACCATCGGGACCCAACCATTCATCCTCGACTTTGTAGTAATTCCCCTGAAGCAGAAGGGGTATGACGCCATCCTAGGGAGGGGGTGGCTGGTGACTGCCAGAGCCAATCATAATTGGAAAAGAAACATCTTGTCATTTGAGAAAGGGGGAAGGAAGTTTGTGATAGACCTCACAACGCAGATGGTCGGAGAAGAAATGGCATCCTCCTCCGATTCAGAATCAAATGACGGAATAGACGGAGGGGAAGGAACCATGGAGCCCAATGCTGAAGGGATACTGAAACTGGAGGATGATATAGATTCGATGGACGGTCTATTCCACTGGCAGATGGACGATTATGAATTATGTCCGCCATCCTGCAACATACTGGAGATTGAGGAAGACTGGAATGAGTTGCCTCCGGAATACACGAAATACAGAGAAGGAGAAGCCCGGATGAGAGAGAGACCTGCCCATGAGTTTCTGAAGGAGGAACCAATCTAGTACAAGGAAGCAAAGTTGAAGGAAATAATCCTCGGGGTTGAGCAAAATCCGAAAACCATCCTCATGGGAGATGATTGGTGCCCTGTATTGAAAACGACTTTAATGGAGTGTTCTTTAATGAAGAACCTTGATCCTGTTTAGATTTGTAGAACAATGGAAATTATTGTGAACCTAAATACAATGTATTGACATTTGGTTTACAATTTGTGTCCTCCCTAAGTCCATGGTCTTTGTGTTAATTTAGTTAATTACCTAGTGTGTTGTTTGGACATCTAATCATCTTCTCCTATTGTTTTTGGGGTTTAGTGTATTTATTCACATGTTAGTATCTCATTGAGTAAGCAAATTTTTGCTTTTGAATAAGGATATTCCCTATTTTTGTAAAATCCATCTATTCTTAACTTGAGAAAATCACAATTTTTGAAAGGTGTTTTTCTTCTATTCTTTTTTCCAATTTGCATGTGTAATCCATCTTTGGGGTGTGTAGGTGCTCCCAATAGTTACATTTGGACTATCATTTTCCCATTGTAGACATTGGAAGTGAATTTTATTGGAATTATGGTTTGATGTTAGATAAGTCTTATTAGAGTCATTGAAAGGAATTTTTCATCCATTTTTGTCATCATGCACATTGAAATACTTGCAATAACATTCTTCACTAGTTTATTATCTAGATGGTTTCTCATCAATGAAGCAATGGATTTTTCTATGTTTTAATGAAAAGAATGAAAGCAGTTATATCATCCGTAAATTTTCAAAGTCAGTCAATGGGACTAGAAAGTAAGGGAATTAAAGGGATCCAACATCTAATGAAACAAGAGGATGCAAGCTAAAAGCTGAAAAGCAGAATAGTCTGATTACGTGGATGAATCATTAATCAACTACTCAATAATGGTGGTGGTTGGGGTGCCTACTATCTATAGGGGCTCCTTTCAATTGTTGATTAAACCATTTCATTCCCCCCTTTCAAGCAGTATAGCTTTTAGGATATACCCAAAGGGTGGTATCATAGGTTGTGCACCTACGAATGGACCAATTGTAGACTAGAGGGGGATCCAACTGTAAACTATAAATCTCTTACAAGGAACATCTTCTAGGATCTCATTTTTGACAACATTTGAAATAAAGTATGCCCTTCCCTTCACCTCCTAGAAAGAAAAGGCAACAAATCATGTTACCCGAGGGAAATGTGTTGATAACCATTAAGAAGAATCTTGAGGCAGCAAATCCCATGATGTTGGATATAATCAAGAGGGATGATTGTTCCATCAATAATTTGTAGAAAATATCAATCATAGAAAACCATGTTAGGGCTCTGAACATGAATGGGTGACATCCATGTGACTTGTGTTTATTTTTGATATATGTCATTGTGTGCAAAAAATAAACCAAATAATTGTACTACAACAAATTTGATAGTGCAAGAATAAACAAAGACCAACTCATAAAAAGAAACTAAAACACTTCTTTATATTCATATATGTGCAATGTACAATCATAGAAAACCATGTTAGGGCTCCGAACATGAATGGGTGACATCCATGTGACTTGAGTTTATTGTTGATATATGTCATTGTGTGCAAAAATAAACCAAATAATTGTACTACAACAAATTTGATAGTGCAAGAATAAACAAAGACCAACTCATATAAAGTAACTAAAACACTTCTTTATATTCCTATATGTGCAATGTACATTAATCTTAGATAACAAAAAGATAGGGGCAATTTAAACAACAAGATCTCCCTTATCACCTCCAAGAATGTGTTATAATATCGTATCAATTCGAGGGAGGTGTTTCTTAGACAAATTGGTCAACCAGCCAAAGGGTTTGATATTGGCAGAAAAACTTCAAAGAATACCCATTAACGTAAACATATGGCTTTTACATTTAACATCACATTGATGTGTAAAATGATCAGTTGAATTCGTTGGAGAAGTGGAACATAGCTTACAAGATGCATGAAGCCGTTTTTAGGCATCAGATACAAATTTGGAGAGAAATGGAGTATTTCAAGCTTATGTGTGAAATTGCTGGTTTTATGTAGATGGTAGTTTCATGGCTATTGTAAGTGGTGGTTCTGTAATTGCAAGGGCAGTTTCATGCAAATTTGGCAGTTTTATCGTTGTTGAAAAGTAACAGTTTCTCACACAATAGAAATGGTAGAGAAAACCCAAGAATGCTTCAAATTCTACTTCTAATCAGTTTTTGGAGGCTTCTAGATTCTAGACACAATTGTCCAGGTCTACATGTGGAAATGTCAGAAAACATTAAAAGAGGCAATAGAGAGGATTTACTTTATGTTTGAATTTGAGTTAGATTTCAAAGGTTGTGTGCATAAAAGGCCCAAGGAAGATTGTATTCCTCTTTGAAGATTTGAAAGTGAGTGTTTGTTTACTCCCATCGGGTAATATTATTCAACATACAGAGTAAGTAGAAATATTACTTACAAAACATGGAATATCAGAACGTGATAATACTGAGTACAATATAGCTGTAGAAAGATAGATCATTTATTCCAATATGCAATGTCTATCATAATGAAATGATCCTTGATGTGGAGAAAATGAGTACATAAATACTATCTTGCAATTGGTTAAGATGACCAATTGCTAGGAATTGGCAAACACAACTACTTGTCGGGAACAACTAAGCAGCATTAAATAACAAGCCCACTAATATTTACACAATTATTACTTTGGCTACAATGTTTATTTATTAAACAACTTGGCATGAGATGTTGACTGCATCATTAGCCCCCCCCCCCTCGAAAAACAAAATCAAGAAGTCTTCCAAACGATTGAAACAAAAATGGGAGCTGGAACCCAACAAAATAAAAGAATTGGAGGCATGGAAGATGTCAAAGTAGATGCTTGGGAATGTTGTTGCTGAAGGCGTCAGAGGCATTGGTTAGCCACCAACTCCCTCTCCCAAGCTACCTTGACCATGTAAGCTGCATCCGTCAACTGCTTCTTCGTCTTCCCAAGCTCACGATCCTTCTCCATCAACCTCTCATTCTTCTCTGTTGTCTCGCCAACTAAGTTTTCTTCTCTGCTAGCTGTTGATCCTTCTCTGCTAACTGTCTCACGAACTAAGTGGTCTTCTCTACTAGTTTTCAATCGTTCTTGACCACCTGATGCTCTTGATCCGCTATAGCCTACTCTAAAGTAGTAACTCGGCTATGCTCTTGACCAGTTGTTCCCTGAACCTCTGGGCCTAATTAGTCAAGGCCTTTTGGGCCTGCTCTGCTTGGTAGAGGGCTCTCTCCCGTTGTTGAGCGAAAGCCTTTAGTGGTTGCAATTTGGTGATATTGAAGGAATACATCATTGAAACATAGCTCCATGCCATGGAGCGCTTGCAACACATGACTGTGCGAACCTCCCACCATTGGCCTTGGAGGGTGCCAAGCATCCATCATCTCTTGCATCTCTATATGGGGCCATCCCCTTGAAATGAAGCATCAAGAGAATTCCCCTTGGCACTCGACCTACATGAACGCTAAAATACGGGGGTTGTGTCCAATATCAAGATATTTGGTGATATTCCCCATTGTGTTTATAAAGGTGGTCACGCCTTCTAACTGGTGGATGTAACGTTGGACAATACCTACTGGATTATGGGGATTCAATTAGGTCGACTGTAAAATAGTGTACTCCTAGTCTTAGGTGAGGATCCCTCAACGCCATTTGTGTGTGACTGGAGGTAGGGTCAATTTTTGCTCTTGGTTCCTCAAGCATTGCTCCTAGAAGTGACTCTACAATTGGGTCTAGAAGGGAGCTTGGAGGTGGATCTAGAAGGGATTGCTCTTCTTGCACTTGTACCACGTGTGATGCATCTAGAGTGGGCGTTGTAAGTGCCTTCGATAGTAACTTGAGAGACTCAATTTGAGATGCGTTTGGTGGGATGCCTATCAACTCCAACCAAGTGTCAATGGTTCCCATGGACTCGATAGTGTTTGCGGTTGGAGCCATTCATGGAGCTACTTGCACATTAAACACTAATTCTACTGTGGGTGGAGCAACAAGGGTTGGGAGGGGGATTGCTAGGAGTGGTGCTCTCACAATCTCCTTGATAGATAATGCTTCCTCCGCATCTTCATTAGAGCTTGCTGTGATAGCCACGAACACTCATGAAACACTCTCACTCGAGCCAGCAGATAGCTTGATTGCTTCCTCTTGGTCACTACTCTTTAAATCCTCCCCTTCCTCCTCTGGTTGCTTCCTTGTCTTTTGCATTCGTTGAGGGGGCTTCAAGACACTCGACTGTACTCCTAGGTGGGCCTAGTAAAAAACTATAGGCCATGAATCATCCAACTGAGTTGCAAGCTACCATTTCCCCCACTTGTTCAAGGGTACTTTGGTATGAACTGAATCAAGGAACAAGTCAATGGCATGTTGCACCATATGGAATGCTTTGTGTTGGAGGCACAAAAACTCGTTGAACGTTTGTGATAGAAGAGACTCAGTTATATACTTTCTCGAGGCTAAGTTCAATCATCTAGATAGCAATGTCCAAGTCCCTCGTAGCTCTTGTTAATCTACTTTTCTTGAGATCAAGGACATGCTGCCACTCATTGGTAATGAAGGTTTTCTTCAACTTATGATTGCTACTATTGTTCTAGATGTTGTCTTTCTTTTCCTTTGTCAAATTAGGATGACACACGCTTGAGAAGGCATCTTTGTGTTTCCAAGTCATCTTTTTGCTTGGCTTAGTGGCAGATGTGCCTTTGGAGGGTATTTGAAAGACCCTTGTGAAATTTATTGACCAAAAAGAGATTGTCACTTTGCAACCCCTATACTCTATGATTATGTGAGGGCTAGTGATAGTGAACCACCATCCCCCTCTAGAATAGTTTGAAATCATGGAAGTTGAACAATGGTAGCTAGGCATCTTTGTCTACTTGTGGCTGTATAAAGGCCTTCTTCATGGTATCACCATCATTTGTTTCCTGCCAACAAGTCCTACATTCCATACCACTCAAACTTCCCCATGTGACAATGTCCACAATGACTGTATTGTCTCCCGTACCTTATTTTGTACCCAATTCGTACATATTTGGACCATGAATTGTTGTACTTGTATGGAATAGGATTCAGAACTTACGGCTTGGCAAGAAGCAAAAACCTATACGTTTTGGTAAGGAATATATCCTTGTATGACCTAACAAGGAGTAGACTCCCATATGACATGGCAAGGGCCCTGTGTGATAGTATGTATGACAATAATCTGTAAGACTCATAATGCAGTATGTACGATTGGGGCTTGCAAGACAAAAGTTGTTGGTGCTCGTACAACAAAAATCTTTGAGGTTTGTATGACAAATATCGACATCCGTCATACGATAGCCCTCTCCTCTAATGTCATACAGAGATAATACCAAGCACTCGTATGCCGATAACATCAGGGACCTGTATGGTAAAAACAACAAGAACCACTCGTATGGTAAAAATAACACTTGAAATAGCTTGTACATATTAAACTCCTTGTACAACGATATTACTTGCAGTAGTTTGTAAATAAGAAACTCTTTGTACAGTGATATCAATTGTAGTGGCTTCAAAATTCCCCTGGCACTCAACCTATATGAATGCCAAAATACTTTTTGCTACATGTGCCATGAGGGGGTTGTGCCCAATATCAAGATATTTGGTGATATTCCCCATTGTGTTTATAAAGGTGGCCATGCTCTCTAACTAGTGGATGTAATACTGGACAATACCTACCAAATCATGGGGATTCGGTTAGGTCGACTGTAAAATAGTGTATTCCCAATCTTAGATGAAGATCCCTCAATGCCATTTGTGTGTGACTGAGTGAGTGGAGGTAGGGCCGATTTTTGCGCTTGGTTTTGTAAGGAAACTCAGGTGCGGAAACAGCTTCCTACGCTAATCTCTATAGGAGAGTATTGTGCAAATTCTTTTAAATCCTTACAATTTCAGATTCGTTAACTACTTTAACAAAGATATTGCAACCACATACCATACATACAGAAAAATAGAGAATGACACAATGATATACCCTGGGGAAACCTTTCGGTAAAAATCCCAGCACTCCAAAACTTGCACAATGTATTGATCAAAATTATTACAGCTTACAATACACTTGCAATGCAAGTTCTTTCAGAAGATTTCTAAAACCCTTGAAGACAAATCACGGCAGCATAAAAACGTTCCAACAATACACTCGCATCATCACTCTTCGTAACCCTAAAAAAGCTTATATCATGCGCTTCACTTTTTAGGGCTACTCCCAAAGATAACCGTATTGGGGTTTTACCATTCTCCGAGAAAATAGGAACCCCAAATTTTTTTCTGGGGCAATGCCCCGAACCCCACGATTGGGGAAGAGTGTACAGTACTCAAATTTATCAGTTGCCGCATGTCTTCACCTATCATTGAATCTTCCTGACATAGCCCTTACGTGTCATAGGAATCCGTCATAACCGTTTTAGCCATGATCTCTTTACACACAATTCAAGATGCTGACACATCAACATTATTTGCAAGAAATACATTTTACAAAACAAATAATAAGAATAGGAATTATCCAAGGTTGAGACACCTTATTCCTAACAGGTTTCTCGAGCATTGCTCCTAGAAGTGGACCTGGAAGTGACTCCAGCATTGGGTCCAGAAAGGAGCCTGGAGGTGGATCTAGAAGGGATTGCTCTTCCTGCACCTGTATCGCGTGTGATGCATTAAGAGCAGGTGCTGTAAGTGCCCCTGAAAGTAACTCAGGAGACTCAATTCGAGATGCATTTGGTGGGATTCCTATCAACTTGATGAAGGGTGCTCCCCTTAATACCACAAACACATAACAGAAACAGAGAAACAACGACAATATGCAAGAACAAAAAATTGGCTTATTATTATCTCCACAAATGTGGAATTACAAACTTTCAGAATTACAATATGCAAAGCCACATGGGCATTCCCTTACAATATTCTATAGGACAAAGCCTCGAATCAATACCCAGATCTACTACCCAGCTGCCCTAGACAACACTACGGGCCTTCTTTATATAGGCATTTTCCACCGCCCGAGAAGGTTCTAGAAATTTAGCCCTTAGGGCCGACCAAACTTAGAATTATTTTATTTTTCAATTTATTACATCAAAGTCGGCTCAAAATAAATTTTGAAACGCAAATAGAAATTTTGAAGGAAAATTATTTTCCGCCATTTCAGGTGACCCGACTTCCGGAAACCATAAGTCATCACCAGTTGACCCGATTGACTATTATAACCCCATTTTGGAAAGGCCACGAAGCGTTCTACAGGGTTAACTTGTGCAAGTGCTTGTCACCCAAATTTTCGACCTCATCCGGGGCCTCTAAAGCCTTCAAAACTGAGTTCAAAGTTTCTGTACCCTGCTGCCAATACCGAAAATCTTCAATATCCTCAAAACTAGACTTGATCTAGCCATGAAACTTTACTGGCAGGCTGATATGACTGAGATGAACCTCCACATGTAAAATCAGAACATTCCGAGATCGTAAGACCAACTTACTAAAAATAGCAAGTTTCCATAAATAGCAGCTCTGCACAAGATAGCCCTTATTGAATACAAAAACAGAAATATTTTTGGGTGATGCAAGATTGCTCTTACACCCAGGATGCTTCTGCATCAAACACCCGGGGTAATTTGAGAAGTGACCCCGTCACGTCTCAGGTGTGTAGAGGAAAACCAAGACGGTTAACCTCCTCCTTTGTCAGCCATGATGAATTTTCAACAGGTCGCCTTTTCCACTTGACCAGATATTCTTCATATGTCCTGTTCCTTGTGCTTCTGCCAACACGACTATCTAGTATATCCTCAATCTCTTTGGTATCTGAACTAGTTGCTGGAACACTCCACTGTGCTGTTGTGATCTCATCTTCAACACCTCCCTCATGATACTCTGTCAAATTTGAAATGTTAAACACTGGTGAAATATTCAGCTCAGTAGGCAATTCTACTTCATATGCATTTCCTGAATCATGCTTCTTCAGTATTTTACATGGCCCAAACTTCTTCGTTTTCAATTTGATATATGTACCAACTGGAAATCGCTCCTTCCGCAAATGAACCATGACTTCATCTCCAACTTGAAATTCCTTATGCCTCCTTTTCACATCTGCCTTAGCTTTATACTGCGCATTCATCTTGGTAATATGCTTCCTCACCTCTTCATGGATGTTCTTCAAGTGTTCTGCAAAATCCTCAGCTTCAGCACTACTTATTTCTCTTTTATCTATCTTTCTCAACTCAGATGCATTTCTGGGACTATTTCCATATATAATCTGGAATAGTAATTTACCAGTACTCCTATTGACAGAATTATTGTATGCAAATTCTGCCTGTGGTAAAATCAAATCCCATCCTGTTGGTTTATCTCCAACCAAACATTTCAGCAAATTTCCCAAACTCCTATTCGCCACCTTTGTCTGTCCATCAATTTGTGGATGATGTGATGAACTGAACTTCAAATCTGTTTTCAACTTCTTCCACAATGTACGCCAGAAATATCCAATGAACTTAGTGTCCCAATCTGAAACTATGGTCTTTGGCAAACCATGTAGTCTCACTACTTCTTTGAAAAACAATTCTACTACATGAACAACATCATTAGTCTTCTTGCAGGGAATAAAATGTGCCATCTTTGAAAATCTGTCAACTACCACAAAAATTGAATCATGTCTCCACTGTGTCCTTGGTAATCCAAGAACAACGTCCATACTGATATCCTCCCAAGGCTTCTCTGGTACAGGTAATGGCTGATACAACCCTGTATTCTGCTTCACTCCTTTCGCTATTTGACATACTCTACAACTTTGTACAAACTTCTTGACATCTTGCTGCAACTGTGGCCAATAATAATTCTCACTAACCAAAGCAAGGGTTTTATGACGACCAAAATGTCCAGCCAATCCTCCACTATGCTTCTCCTTGATGAGATTCTCCCTCATAGAACTTCTTGGAATGCACAACTGACTCCCTCTGAATAGCATATCATCCTGAATGATGAAATCCAGCCACTTCGTCCTGTCTAGAGTAACAGGTTCTTTACAAGCTTTCCAAGCTTCACCAAAATCAGGATCCTCTGGATACAAATTCTTGAGTTCCTTGAACCCAACCACCTCAATCTGCAGCTCTGTCAGCAATAGTTGCCTTCTGCTAAGTGCGTCTGCAACCTTGTTAGACTTTCCACTTCTGTGTTTCAAAACAAATGTATAACTCTGCAAAAACTCAACCCATTTCAAATGCCTTTGATTCAACTTTCTTTGACTATTCAAATATTGCAAAGTTTGATGATCAGTATACAAAACAAACTCCTTAGGAAGTAGATAGTGTCTCCACTTCTTCAATGCTTGAACTATAGCATAAAATTCCTGATCATAAACAAAATATTTTCTCTTGGCATCATTTAACTTCTCACTGAAATAAGCAATAGGTTTACCTTCTTGGCTCATAATAGCTCCTATTGCAGTACCACTAGCATCACAATTTAGTTGAAACACCTTATTAAAATCTGGAAGTGCTAAAATAGGTTGTTCTGTGATCTTTTGTTTCAACAATTGAAAACTCTTTTCTGCCCCATTAGTCCACTTAAACTCTTTTTTATCGCCTCTCATTGTTTCAGTCAAGGGACCACAAATATTGCTGAAATTTTTGATAAACTTTTTGTAAAAACTAGCTAGACCATGAAAAGATCTTATCTCAGTAGCACTCCTTGGAGTAGGCCATTCAAGGATAGCCTGTACCTTCTCTGGGTCCATTTTTAGACCTTCTGCTGAAACTACAAATCCCAAATACACTAACTCTTTCTTTACAAAATTGCACTTCTTCAAATTAATCAACAATTTCTCATCTCTTAACTTCTCAAACACCATACGAATATGCATCATATGCTCTTCCAATGTCTTACTAAAGATCAAAATATCATCTAGGTACACAATGACAAACTTACCTAGAAATTCTTTCAAAACCTCGTTCATGAGCCACATGAAAGTGCTCGGTGCGTTGGTTAGCCCAAAAGGCATGAGTAACCACTCATATAGTCCTTCCTTTGTCTTGAAGGTAGTTTTCCATTCATCTCCTTCTCTGATCCGAATCTGGTGATATCCACTCTTCAGATCTATCTTTGAGAAATACACAGCTTCACTCAAACAGTCCATAATATCATCCATTCGTGGCAATGGAAACCTGTACTTGATTGTGATCTTATTTATTGCTCTGGAATCTGTACACATCCTCCACTCTCCATTCTTCTTTGGTGCTAATACCGCTGGTACAACACATGGACTCAAGCTCTCCCGAATCAATTCCTTCTGTAACAACTCATGCACTTGTCTGTTCAACTCTTCACTTTCTGCTGGTGTTATTCTGTGTGCTGCCTTGTTTGGCAAACTGGCTCCTGGAATCAAATCCATCTGATGACTGATCTTCCTTACCGGTGGTAATCCATTAGGTACATTATCAAACACAATATCCTGAAACTCATTCAACAAATCTGCAACCTCTACAGGTACATCCTCTGCTTTCTCTTTACCAGCTTTTGGAATTAAAGCAAAACACACATGCTCATGTCTCATACCATCTAGGAATTTCCTTCCATCAACAAAAGTTATTCTTGCATTACCACATACCTTTTCTTCGGTCTCCTTCAATGGCTTTAGCTTATGTCGCACTCCATCCTTTGTCAGGGAATAGGTATTCGCACGACCATCGTGTACAACACATCTGTCAAACTGCCACGGCCTACCCAACAACATCTGACATGCATCCATAGGTATGATATCACATAGTACCTCATCATGGTACCCGCCAATCTTGAACTTTACTAGGCACTGTTCACTGACCATGACCTTGTGGTCATCCTGCACCCAGGCAATCCGATATGGATGTGGATGTTTCTATCTCTTAAGCTTCAATTTTGTCACCATCTCTTCTGACACCAAATTGTCAGTGCTTCCACTATCAATAATCACATCACAACATTTACCCTCACACTTGCATCTAGTGCGAAACAAACTCCTCTTTTGTTCAGGTTCATTCTCACCACTCAGCAGGACTCTTCTGTTAATCAACGTTTCTCCTTTTTTAGCATCTTCAGAATTTGATGATGGGGCATCTTCATCTACATGTGCAACTCTGGCCTGGCCTTCATTCCTCCTATCCGTCCTTCCTTGGTGTTGAAGACATTCAAATGCCCTATGACCTTCTCCATAGTGAAAACATGTTCCACGGAAACCTCCTCTTCCTGAACCTTGTCCTCTTCCTCTTCCTCTCTGATCTCTATTGTTCTGATTTTGGAAATGATTGGAATTGTTTCTTGTCTGATTTTGACTGCTACTGGCCTCATCCTTCTTTTTCGGATCTTCATTTCGGCCTCCATAGGACCGTCCACCAGATCGTCCACCGCGACCCCTTCCATTTTGTCTGCTCTCGAACTTCTTGTTCAGCTTTTCCTCTCCTTTTAGGGCAAATTGGTATGCCTCTTCAATACTGTTCATTCGAACCAGATTCAGCTCTTCCTGAATGCTCAGCCTTAACCCATTAAGGTAACGGGCAACTTTCTCCTTATCAGCTTTTGCATGGCCTGTTCAGATGAGGATTCGATAGAACTCTTCTGTATACTCCTGAACAGATCTTCCTGCCTGCTTCAAACTTTGCATCTTCTTCAGTAGGTCAAGCTCATAATCAACAGGAATGAATTGCCGCTTCAATTTATCCACCATTCGATCCCATCTTGTGATTTTATCTTTCCCTCTTCTATTTCGCTCCAATTGAATCTCTTGCCACCAGATCTTCGCATGACCTTTCAGTTTGGCCTTCGCGAATTTGACCCTATCAGGATCCTCAATATCTTCATACTCAAAATATTCTTCACATTCATTGATCCAGTCGATCAACTCCTCTGGGTTAAGATTTCCTGAAAATGCAGGAACTTCAATCTTAGGTCTTTTTTCGATCTTGGAAATGGCCCGAAAAAGTCTTTCTTCCTCCTGGTTCACAACTTCGACTTCTCCTTCTTGATCTTCTTCTTTGACTTCATCCTCGCTTTCGTCTCTGATATTAAGATTCATTCCTTTGCGAATCTCCTCTTGCAATGCTCGCACTTGTCTCTAGAGTGCTCTAACCTCAGGTGTTACAACGTCAGCTCTTCTACCACGTTCCCTTTGTGGAGGCATTTTCGCGATGCGCGTTGAAACCCTAACCACGGTTCTGGTGCAAACTGCCTCACAGTCGGCGATCTGTTTACACACTCAAGAACGCCTGCTCTGATACCACTTGATGAAGGGTGCTCCCCTTAATACCACAAACACATAACAGAAACAGAGAAACAACGACAATATGCAAGAACAAAAAATTGACTTCTTATTATCTCCACAAATGTGGAATTACAAACTTTTAGAATTACAATATGCAAAGCCACATGGGCATTTCCTTACAATATTTTGTAGGACAAAGCCTCGAATCAATACCCAGATCTACTACCCAGAACTGCCCTAGACAACACTACGGGGCTTTTTTATATAGGCATTTTCCACCGCCCGAGAAGGTTCTATAAATTTAGCCCTTAGGGCCGGCCAAACTTAGAATTATTTTATTTTTCAATTTATTACATCAAAGTTGGCTCAAAATAAATTTTGAAACCCGAACATAAATTTTGAAGGAAAATTATTTTCCACCATTTTAGGTGACCCAACTTTCGGAGACCATAAGTCATCACCAGTTGACCCGATTGACTATTATAACCTCATTTCGGAAAGGCCACAAGGCGCTCTACAGGCTTGACTCGCGCAAGCACTTGTCACCCAAATTTTCGACCTCATCCAGGGCCTCTAAAGCCTTCAAAACTGAGTTCAAAGTTTCTGTACCCTGCTGCCAATACCGAAAATCTTCAATATCCTCAAAACTAGACCTGATCTAGCCATGAAATTTTACTGGTAGGCTGATATGACTGAGATGAACCTCCACATGTAAAATCAGAACATTCCGAGATCGTAAGACCAATTTACTAAAAATAGCAAGTTTCCATAAATAGCAGCTCTGCACAAGAGAGCCCTTATTGAATACAAAAACAGAAATATTTTTGGGTGATGCAAGATTGCTCTTACACCCAGGATGCTCCTGCATCACAACTCCAATTAAGTGTCAATGGTTCCCGCGAACTCGATATTGTCTATAGTTGGAGCCATTTATGGAGCTACTAGCACATTAAACACTGATTCTACTGTGGGTGGAGCAACAGGGTTTGGGAGGGGTATTGCTAGGAGTGGTGCTCTCTCAATCTCCTTGATAGTTAATGCTTCCTCCACATCTTCATTAGAGCTTGCTGTGATAGCCACAGACACTCATGCAACACTCTCACTCGAGCTAGAAGATAGCTTGATTGCTTCCTCTTGGCCGCTACTCTTTAAATCCTCTTCCTCCTCCGGTTGCTTCCTCTTCCTCTATATTGGCTGAGGGGGCTTCAAGACACTTGTCTGTACTCCTTGGTGGACCTAGTAGAAAGCTATACGCCATGAATCATCCAATTGGGCCGCAAGCTACCGTTTCTCCCACTTGTTTGAGGTACTTTGGTACGAATTGCATCAAAATTGCATCAAGGAACAAGTCAATGACATGTTGCACCATATAGAATGCTTTGTGCTGGAGGCAAAAAAACTTGTTGATCGTCTGTGATAGAAGAGACACCCAGTTATATACTTTCTCGAGGCTAAGTCCAATCATTAGGTCAATCATCTAGATGGCAATGTCCAAGGCCTTCCTAGCTCTCATTAATCTACTTTTCATGAGATCAAGGACTTGTCGTCACTCATTGGTAAAGAAGTTTTTCTTCAACTTATGATTGTTACTATTATTCTAGATGTTGTCTTTCTTTTCCTTCATCAAATTAGGACGACACATGCTTGAGAAGGCATCTTTGTGTTTCCAAGTCATCTTTCTGCTTGGCTTAGTAGCAGATGTGCCTTTGGAGGGTATTTGAAAGACCCTCGTGAATTTTGTTGACCAAAAGAGATTGTCATCTTGCAACCCCTGTACTCTATGTTTGACTTATGTGAGGGCTAGTGATAGTGAACCACCATCCCCCTCCTGAATGGTTTGAAATCATGGAAGTTGAACAATGGTAGCTAGGCATCTTTGTCTACTTGTGGGTGTATAAGGGCCTTCTTCATGGCATCACCATCATCTATTTTCTGCCACCATGTCTTGCATTCCATACCACTCAAACTCTCCCATGTGACAATGTCAATAGTGATTGTATCGTCTCTTGTACCTACTTTTGTACCCACTTTGTGCATATTTGATCCACAAATTGTTGTACTTGTATGGATTATGATTTATAACTTATGGCTTGGGAAGGAGCATAAACCTGTACGTCTTGGCAAGGAACAAAACCTGGTACGGCTTGACAAGGAATATAACCTCATTTAACATGGCAAGGGACTTGTGTAATAGTATGTATGACAAGAATTTGTGAGACTCATAAGGTAGTATGTACAATTGGGGCTCATACGACAAAAATCTTTGAGGTTTGTAAAACAAAAAGTGACAACCGTCATACGGTAGCCCTCTCCTCTAAAGTTTGTATGGAGATAATACCAAGCACCCGTATGATGATAACATCAGGGACCTATATGGTAAAAACAACAAGAACCACTCTTATGGTAAAAATAGAACTTGAAACAGTTTGTTCAGATTAAACTCCTTGTACAATGATAGTACTTGCAGTAGTTTGTACAAAAGAGACTCTTAGTAGGGTGATATCAATTGCAACGACTTCAAAATTCCTTCATGCTAAGTGCTCTCAAACTATTTGCGAGTTGTACTTTATAAAGCGCCTAAGAGGCGATGACCGATGACTTGGGCGTATTCTAAACTTAATCTTTTTGTCTTTTGTGCATTTTTCCATTCCAACCTCATACTTTATATTATATTAAAATGTTCCTCCATTTTCTTTATTTCACACACCTCAATAACACTTGGCTTTAATATTTTAATGCTAAGTCATTTTTTCCACATTTTTGCCAAATTTGTCATTCGGGATTTTAATTTTTGCACCCTCAATATTTAAAAAAAATTCTTACTCCTGTTTCACCTAACTTTTAATTTTTTCTTTTCTGTTTTTTGTATTTTCATGTTTTCCCTTCATTGACATCCATTTTTCCTTTTTGTTCCTCTCGGATCGTCTAGTGACATGATCTTTACCTCGGAGGTGTATTGCCACCAATAAGTAGTCAAAGGGTTATTGTAACATTCATTCTTGCTGTGGGTACCCGAGTACCCTAAATCAAATATTTTATCAAGTAATGGGGTGGGCCCTATATCTTTGTGTCTCTCGTCTATATACTAGGTGCCATATTGCTGGTAACATGTTTCTTCTTTCCCATTAATCTCTAGAGGTCCTGCAGGATTTGGTATGACTAGGTACAATGAGTTCGAGGTGGATAGTGGTGAGGGTTTGATGCCTTTGTATATGCAGTATTTGATAAGGTCCTTGTTGTAGCCACAACATAATGTTGTTTGGCTTGTGCAATGCCTCGACAACCTTCTAGCGGTTCATACTACATATCTTTGATATGATGTTGTAGGAAACTTCAAAGCTTTTGTGGATGACTGGTGTCAAGATATAGTGAGTGAGAAACTCACCTGATAGCACTCAGGGAATGCTTGGAGAGGTGTCAATGGGCAAGGTTGGCACTAAATTGAAAAAATGTAGATTTATGGTGCCCCAAGGCAAGTTACTTGGTCATATAGTCTGTAAGGTTGGATTGAAGATCGAACCAAACAAAGTAGGGGTTATACAATTGGAGGCACCAAAGAATGTCATAGGAGTGAAATCTTTCTTGGGGCATGTTGGCTACTTTAGGAGGTTCATAAAGAACTTTTCTCAGATCTCCTACCTCTTGGATCTGTTGACAAGAAAAGGACAATCATTCATATGGGGGGATGAGTAGGAGAAAGTCTTCATTGAACTCAAGTCAAGGATAGTTAGTGCACACATCTTGGTGTATTCAGATTGGAACAAAGAGTTTCATGTATATGTGGATGCTTCAAACTATGTCATCAACTGTACCTCGACACAAGTGGGATCACAAAGACTAGACCTCCTGGTGTTCTTTGCTAGGTAGTTGTTCTTGAAGGTAGAGAGAAATTATAGTGCAATAGAAAGGGAGGCATTGGGAATGGTGTACACCGTGTAGAAATTCTTCCACTACCTATTAGCCATGCCATTTACTTTCTATGTAGATCACCAGGCTATCATGTATTAGGTAAATAAGTTTATCATTCAAGGATGAGTGAGCAAGTGGCTTCTCTTGTTACAAGAATTCACATTCACAATCGTTGTATGACCAGGAGGAGCCATGTCATTGCCGACCAGCTGTCATGGATCAGGTCTGGGGAACCCTTTGATGGGGTAAATGAGGATTTTTCGGATACCCACCTATTCCAGATCGTAACATTGCTGCCATGGTATGTGAATATTGAGGAGTACCTATCTACTTCCACCTTTTTGAGGGAGATGTTGCTAGGTAAAA
The DNA here is from genome assembly GCA_027943335.1 of Chamaecyparis obtusa. Classification (NCBI taxonomy): domain Eukaryota; kingdom Viridiplantae; phylum Streptophyta; class Pinopsida; order Cupressales; family Cupressaceae; genus Chamaecyparis; species Chamaecyparis obtusa. Next base: position 1,680,748 of record BSBK01005407.1, read on the forward strand.
GGAGAAAACATTCCCTCAAAAGCAACACATTCCAACTCGTAAACAAGGTGTTGTACAAAATGGGTTTTGATGAAGTGCTACAGAAATGATTAATGCAGGAAGTGATACTGAGAGTGTTGAAGGAAGCACATGAAGGATTGATCAGAGGCCACATGGGACCCAATGCCATGACACACAAAGTTCTATTGGCAGGATTGTGGTGGCCAATGCTGTACATTGATGCACATGAGTGGGTGGTTGAATGTGACATGTGCTCAGGAGCTAGCAAGCCATTGAAGAAAGACTTCTAGCCATTGTTTCCCTCACAACCGCAAGAGCTCTTTGAGAGATGGGGGTTAGATTTTATTGGGCCATTGAAGGTCAGTTAGACACGGGTGCAAATACATCGTAGTGGCCACAAAATACCTCACAAAATGGGTGGAGGCAAGAGCATTATAGATAATGCAACAATTAATACGACCAAGATTTTGAATGAACAAATAGTCACTTGGTACGAAATTCCTATTCAGATAACAAGTGATAGTGGTGTTTATCTTGTAGTGTGATGGTTAAGTTATGGCATTGTTGATGATGCCACCAAGGTTCAAATCCTTGGTAATGACACCAGATGTTTACTCTTGTAGGGTAATATTATTCAACATACATAGTAAACAAAAATATTACTTATAGAACATGATAATATCAAGTACAATGTAGTTGTAGGAAGATAGATCATTCATTCCAATATGCAATGTCTACCTTGAAGAAGTGGTCCTTTACATGGATAAAATGATTACATAAATACCATGGTTACACCGCCCTAGGGGACGGGGGGACGGCGAGACAAGTTTCCGAGATGGGTGGACAGAGGGGCCTCAATTTGGGGATGGGGACGACGGCGGGGGACGGGGGGGGGGTGTATATAGTATATACTATACATGTGGTACTTAAAATGGTAGTTATGAAAAGATGTATAACAATATAAGAGTCTAAGACATAAAGATGTAAAGTTAAACAGTAAAATCATTGAACATTGAACATTGCATTGTTAATATATTGAATCATTGAACATTGAACATTGCATTGGACATTGAAGGTTGAACATTAAACAATAAATTTTAAATACTCCAATCAGCAAATGTAAGAGTTTAAAAATTAAATACTCCAATCAGCAAATGTAAGAGGTTGAACATTAAAAAATTTAAAAATTTGTGTTTTATTTTTTTTGACACTTTTAAGAACTGCCGAGATGGGGGACGTTTGGGCGTCCCCTCAAGGTTGAGGGACGTCTAGGCGTCCCCTTGTCCCTGTCCGGGACGCCGGGACGTCCCCGCGTCTCCCACCGGGACAACGATGGAATGGCGGCTCAGCCCAAACCTCCGGGACGCCGTCCCCCCTTCCCCAGTGCGTCCCCGTCTTGGGTGCATCTGGGATTTAGGGGGGGGACGTGTCCCCGTGTTACTATGATAAATACTATCATGCAGTTTGTTAAGATTACTAGCCGCCAATAACTGCCAAACACAACTACTTGTCAGGAACAACTAATAAGCATTATATAACAAGCCGACTAGTATTTACATAATTATTTCATCAACTAGACTGTTTATTTATAAAACAACTTGGCATAAACTGCTGACTACAATGTTTTTTCTCAATAATTCTTGGAGCTTTTTCCTTGAATATGGGTTTTTGAGGTTTATTCTGCATGGCTTCTAATTTGTGGTGGTTGTTGTTCTCAATTTCATTGAATTCTTTGTTATTAGTTTTGCTCATAATTTGTAATTTGTTCTTAAGTAGTTGTTGTATGTGATGACTAGTTATATGGCATAACTTTCACTAGTTTACAAATCACTCATATAATAGAAAATGTTTGATTGCATAAGAACATACACAAAGGACTCTTATTTTAGTGGCTGCATATACTCCTTGTTCTTATGTCCTCGTTGTTGCTCCTTTATCGCTAAATATAATTCAATAATGAATGTCTCAAAAATAGTTTTCTACAATATCACTTTCTTAGTGTTATTAGGTCTCTTTGTTCAATGGTTTGATTCAGGCATGATGCCTCATTTCTCTGTTGCTTCTTTCTTGGAATAATCCTCACTAAAAATTATTTCAAAGTCAAAATTGCCCATAAAGATTAATTCAGACTCTAAGATTCACTATAAGCTAGACAAAATTGGGAGTTATCCATGCTGTAGTCCTAAATGGTAGTCCTGTTAAATTTCCTTCATCAAATTTCTGTTGGCACCAACTTCTCTGCTGCATGGACCCCTTGATAATTCTTTTTATTGGCTGATTCTTCTAGCACACTATCTCTAGCATTTTGGTCTTTGGTATTGGGACAAGAGGTAATGTCCCTAACTAGTAATATATTGGCTAATGATTTTGGCACATGTTTTCCACAATATTTTTTGGCTATAGTTTGCTTTTGATAGATGCTACCAAGGATTCTTTTGTGATGCTTTGTTGTTGTTGGATCTTCTCCATTGGTAAATGTTCCCCAACAAGGCAACAAGGACTCATTGGAGATGCTTTGCTTCTTGGAGATGTGCCACACTAAGGATTCTAGCAATGCTTTGCTTCTACCAGATGTTCCAAATGAAGGGCTCTTTTTGCAATGCTCTACTTTTGGTGAATGTTCACCACTAACTGAATGCTCACTGTCTTGAGTATATTCCCCACTAAGGACTCTTTGGCAATGCTCTACTTTTGATAGATGTTCTCCCACCAAGGACTATCTGGTATTGGTTTTTACGTTTGGCAGATGTTTCTTATCAATGATGCTTTGGTGATGCTTTGCTTCTAGTATACATTCCCTAACATGGACTCTTTGCCAATGCTTTTCTTTTGGTGGATGTTTCCTACCATGGACTCTTTGGTGATGCCCTGCTTTTGGGGTATGTTCCTACCAAACGCTCTTTGAGGATGTTTTTTAATTTATTTTGGTGAATGCTCCCAACAAAGATTCTTTGTAGATACTTTTCTTTTGAAAGACGTGCCCCACCACTCACTCTTTTGATATTTTTGAGGCTACTGTCATGCATAATTTTTGGAAACAAATGATTGGAAACTGTGACAATGCTTTTTCCTTTTCCTAAGCTTGTGTTTGCCAAATCATTTCTCTTTGCTTGCAGGAGTTAGCTTTACTAGAATATTCAATCTGCCCAACTTTCAAATCAGTGTACTTCAATTCCACTTGCTTTCGTTACAAGTGTCATTGCCATTGCACCAAAAGATCAACCTGTCAATGCCCGATACAACCACTAGACTTATAGAATCCACAGGAGGCAGTTAAGCCATGTTACAAACCTGAGTGTTGCGCTGCACAACACAAGGAGACCAAGGGTGCACACCTTGCAACAATCCGCCCCCCTGCACAAGCGAGGGGTTTGAACCTGTGACCAAGCTTTGATACCACTTGTTACAAGTGTGATTGCCATTGCACCAAAAGATCGACCTGTCAATGTCCGATACAGCCACTAGACTTATAGAACCCACAAGAGGCAGTTAAGCCATGTCACAAACCTGAGCGCTGCACTGCACAGTACAAGGAGACCAAGGGTGCACACCTTGCAACAACTTCCTGGGCTGCTTCATCTCAAGTTGATCGTTAGGCTGGTATCAATAACTTGGTTGTCTTCTAATTCAACTTGTTGCTCACTAACTTGTGCCTGTGTTTCTTTTGTCTCCATGGATAAACAACATATCTGTCTTTTTCTTTGTTGTTCTCTACATCTTGTTGTGCACTTTTATCCCATTCTCTTTAAATTCTATTTGTTCTTTGGAAAAAATCATTTGGATGTGATGTTGACATTTGGTCTTGGTTGTGACATCTCACACACAAGCACACCTTCAACTGATTTTATTCATTTTTCTTATATACTTCTCCAAGAATTAACAAATCCTACCTTACTTATTATCTGCAGTTTTTTTTTTGTAGGATCAACTTTTTGTTCATTCATGTTTGTTGTTTTTGTAGGGTAAACTTTTTCTATGTCCTATTTGCCCCTAGATCTACCTTTTTCTCTTATGCGACTAAACTAAAATGGTAAATTTACTAAGATATAAGAGAAAATATTATATCCCCTCATTATTATATAAATGCTAAAACCTACAATTCACTATGCAGAATTCCTTGCTTCCTAAGATTGTCTCTTCCGACTCCTTAGCCCTATATTTCTAATCAGCATTCTCAAACTTTGCATTGGTACTCCTGTGATTGACAATATGGTTGGCTCCTCCAAAGCATCCCAAAATACATACAGTTGATGATTTGTGCTTCATACCTAGATGATCTTCATCTATTTCCATTGCTATGCAGGGCCCTTCTCTTGCACATCTATTTATACTTGTAGCTGTTTGGGGTTACCGTTTTTTAGGTTAACATTTGTGTCTGTTTCTTTTGTTTTTCTTTTTGTATTTGCTCCATGTGTTGGGCCCCCTTTCTTTGCCTTAGTTCTCTGTTATTGTAACTGATGCATGTTCCAGCCCCTTTGACTTATTATTGGTCATTCATCGATGTTAATATAATTTCTTTCTTTCTTTGTTCTTTTCTAGTAGAGGGTTTTGGCAACATGTCTCACTGACAACTCTTTGATAGCACTGTCAGCTCTATTACCCTTCTCTCTACCAAACTAGAACTTGCAATCTCAGTAAATTTTCCTCCCATTTGGTATAATGGGGGTCTTTACTAACATGAGCAAATGGAACCATAAAGATGTGGTGTCAGCCATCCCATATATTGTCCTCAACAGTCAACCTGCCATAGAATGGGGTTGTATGCAGGTGAAATAACCCAGTCACTGGATAAAGCAGGAACTCTGAGGAGATTAGGTCAATTGTATAATTTGCATATAATGATGAAGCGTATGGCATAAATCTCACTCATTTGGTCAAGATTGAAGGATGTATGAAAAACTAAGTTATGGATACGGGTATGCGAACCCGGTATGCGGGTACATGCAAAATATTTTTTGGGGGTTTGGGTACGTTTGGGTATGTGTGTGTGTATACATACATACAAAAAATTTAAAGAAATATACAGAATTGTAAAACTAAATCATTTGATAGTATGATACTTCATTGATCAATGCCAAATGCCAAAGATAAAGATTAAATGCCAATTGAATAAACCTTAAAGACACAATAACATTGTTAAATACTCATATTGTGCAAACTCAAAGTTGTTTTGTACTTCACAAATCAAATGGGGGTCTGGAAGCAGTGCCCCTCTCGAGGTCCCAAGAACAAATTAAGACCTTCAAAACCACAGCAAATTCCATGGTGCACAAAAAAAAGAGCAAAAAAACAAGTTTTTTTATTGTGTTTTAACTTTCAAGTCACTTTTTAATGAGTTTTTTTATGTCACTTTGTGTGTGCATACATACATACATACATACATATATATATATATATATATATACAATTTTTTTAAAAGAAATATACAGAATTGTAAAACTAAATCATTTGATAGTATGGTACTTCATCAGTGATCAATGCCAAATGCCAAAGATAAATATTAAAGGCCAATTAAACAAACCTTAAAGACACAACAACATTGCCAAATACTCATACTGTGCAAACTCAAAGTTGTAGTATACTTCAAAAATCAAATGGGGTTCTGGGGGCAGTGCCCCTCACAGGGTCTCAAGATCAAATTAAGACTTTCAAAACGACACCAAATTCCATGACACACAAAAAAAGCAAAAAAATGTTTTTCATTGTATATTAAGTCACTTTTTAATGATTTTTTTATTTCACTTTTTGTGACTAGCCTGGGGATGTGCATCCAGGACACATCTGGACTGCATTCGGAGGGTGCATCTAGACTGGACTGCATCCAGACCCAATTTGCACCTGCAGGATGCGAATGCAATAACTAAGATGAAAAATTAAGCAGCCAACATGCATTACTATATCTTCAGTGAACTATTACTTTAATGCTTCTCTTTGTACTCTTTTTGATGAAGAGTTCTTTTTTTTATAGCTGAACTGAAAATTCTAATAAACATTGTCTCAAGACTCTTAGATTCTTCTCTTGCAAAGAGTTCAATGCCTGGGGGTTGATCTGAATTTGTAAATTCTGGTTTATAACTATATATTCCCCTTTATACTGAAATGAGCATTCCTCCTTGGCTGAAGTTCCTCATGTACATCGAATGATGTGTCATCACCCATTCCTAGCAAACCTTGAGGAATTGTTGCAGCTTGGCTCTCTGCCTCCAGAATAGGCCTTGGATGGCATGTGTTTCCATAATATGCATCAATATTTTGTTGTGCAAAATATCATTTCTTGGACCCTAAACTTATCTTGTAGGAGGAAGTGTATTTGAAACTATGATTCAATGTTTTCTATTCAGGTTGTGGCTCCTCGTTATGGTGATTATCAAGAAGCTACCGATGCAGGAGTTTGCAAAAGATATATGATACATGGGCAGGTATACAATTCTGCATTACACAGCCTTTTTCTTACAGGTTGTAAGTTGAATTGATTTAATGGGCTGTATAGATTTAGAAAGATCACTTTTGATTTTTAAGGCATGCCAGCTGTTTTATTTTTTTGTTGCAGGATATGGAAGTTCGATATTCCCAGGCTTATATTGATGGCGTCGATTTTGTATTTATCAATAGTCCCACATTTCGTGGGTTTCAAAACAACATCTATGGGGGAAATCGAGAGGTGAAGCGAACTTATGATATTACCTCCCCTTTTTCTCTCTCTTGTAAACTTATCAATTTCTAAATATTTAAAGGCTGTGGAGGGGGTGGGGAGGTGGACACTAACAGTATCTTTTTTCCTGGGTTTAGATTCCATGTTCTTTGTTATATTTTTGGTTTGTTGTTTTGATTTAGCTAATCTTGATTTTTGGCAATTTGAATGCAGGATATTTTGAAGCGTATGGTCCTTTTTTGCAAAGCTGCGGTTGAGGTGTAGCTCTTATCTTGGGTTTGAGAATATCATTTGTTTATCTTAATTTTTTTTTGGTTCCTGAAGCAACAATCATATTGTTGCGGTTCAAAGATGATGGAATATATTGAATGGATAAACTCTGTTCCTGAGAAGTCAAATGGGGTATAGACTAAATGTGGATTGCTTTTGGAAGTGCTGATTTCATCTAACAATTTAACCAAAGTAATGAATTATGATCACTTATTGAATATTAGACGACTGTAAATTAGACACACAGATAACACTTAAGGGGATTGAAAATGCAAAAAAGCTGTCAAAAACTGGGTCAGCCTTAACATGCTGAAATTGATCAGGTGAGGTAGAATTTGCTTACATGTTATTTCTCATTGTTAGCGTTTTGTTTAGCATCTTTCAGGGCAACAGAAAATGGAATAGTACATGATGAAAAATCTTTCTTCAAATTAGGAGGAGAAGCTGCTTTTAACCAAAGAAAACAAAACCCTAGAACCTAATAATATGACCTTTAGCTTTTGACAATATACAAATTAGGAGGAGAAGCTCCTTGTAACAAAAGAAAACAAAACCTTAGAACCTAATAATATGACCTCTAGCTTTTGACAATATGCACAATTTAACCTTGGGGTTTTGAATATCCATTACAAGCAAATTAAAGAAATTACTTTTGGTTTTTGAGTTGGGCACAAGGTGTTCAGCACTTATGCTCATAACAAGAGATTTTTTGAGTATACATTACAAGCAAATTATAGAAATTACTTTTGGTTTTTGAGTAGGGCACAAGGTGATTCAGCACTTATGCTCACAACGAGAGATTTTTATGCCTCTTTACTTAAAATAAACAACCTCAAGCAGCTAATGAGTGTTCACTATTTCTGGCTAATAGCAAAGACCAAACACTGTGATTACAACACAGATTAAACTAGTTTGAATGAAAGAGACACAAATTGGTGGAAGGAAATAAGGAATTGTGTATAAAATGACACAATCACCAACTTTATAAAAATATGTGATACAAAGCCTATATATTCAACTAAGCAATTCTATCTACCTAAGCACATACACAAGATCTCTCATAAGTCTTTTCAACAACAATTTTATCAGCAAGTAGGCATAAAATTCCTACTAGAAAACTAAGTGCAAATTGACACTTATTTATAAGGGTTAATAAAGCGGCGAATGGAAAAATAATTAAGAAGCTGACTAGAATGTATAAGCTAAGAATGGTTTGCTTGCACATAAAACAAGCTTATTATACAATTTTGTCAATAAATTCTACACCCTATATCAAGGAATCTTCAAATGGTTTTCTGATGAAGATAACTATTAACTAAGAATGAACTTTCTAAAACATCATCAAAAGATAGCCAATTTATAAATAGCTGCAAAAAAAAGATTTTTCAGTATATGTTTATTTCTTACAAATGGTGAGGACTGAAAATAGTACAGGCTATAAATAGTTATTGCTAAAGATAGTCAATTTGACACTTGGCTCATGGTGATGATTTTGATGAAGCTCATCTATTCTGACCCTAGAAGATCTTTTCAGGAAACTTGAACTAGACAACTCCCCAAACAATTTTCGCAACTAGAATTTGATTTTGCCTCTTTTTATGAATTTGTTTTACAACCCTAGGTTTTGTCACCAATGGCCTCCAACGACGCATCCTCTGTCAATTTCGTAAGCATTTGTAACTCCAACTATCCACAATGTTCTCCTTTGATGAAAAACAAATTATTGACCATGAAACATTTTGAATATAGAATGGAGGAAATGATAGCTTACCACTGTTTATTCCTGTGATGACTGACACATGCTGAAAACCTAAGTTGCCGGTTCAGATTCGGGTACGTGGATATGTTAAATTTTCTTCCTTGGGTTCGGGTTCGTCCGTACATATACATATTGATATATTGTAAATTTATACAACTTGTTTAAACATCAATGTTATAAATATAAAAAGAAGATAGAAGATTGATACTCATAAATCCATAATTGCCAATCAAATTATAAATAAAATACCTCAAATATCATATTCATAACTTGCAAAAATGATAATATTCAAGTCTTAAAATGTCATTTACACAATGAAAATTCAAATTATAAGCCATATTCATCTTCATCTCGATCATAGGCATCAAGGGCAACATTTGGTTCAACTTCATTTGAACCACAATCCATTGGATTGCTACTCGTACTAGCTACGTTTGTGTCATGTGCAAGAGCTGCCTCTTGTTCATCTATAGAGACTTGGGCAAGTTGTGCAATTGTGGCATCTAAATCAGCACACTTAGCGGCTAGCTCCCAATTCCTTGTCACACCCTCATTGTATTCCGGTTGCTTGTGTGCCAATAGGCGAAGGTTGGAGTGTATGTAGACCAAATCCTTTGCTTTTTCTGTACCCAAAGGATTGCGCTTAATTGAGTGGACGGAGTATGTACTTCAATTCCACTCAGCTGAAGAAGAACTTGCAACCTGTTGAGTTTGCATACAACATTTAGTATTTAATATGATAATTCATTGTTCATGAATCAAATTTTACTAAGTCAAAACATAAATTATAAACTAAAAATATTTTAATATGATATCATAATCAAATAAAAAACTGTAAAATAAAATAAAAAGACACATACTTGGGAGAGAACTTTAATTACAAGAGGCTGCAAGCAAATGGAGCCTTGACCATGTATATACCACTACTCATCAACATTCATCCTATATTGAGCATGAAGAGCAGTAGTGTCATGATATTTGGAAGATGCAAATTGGCCAAATTCGGTGAAGACAATATTTTGAGTTTTCATATATCTTTTTATATGCAGCCTTGTATCCAACAGCAACCTCCACGTCTCTTTATGGTGCCACCCTGCTTGGCAATGCAAGCAACTCTTGGCTATAAAACCTTGGAAACAAAGCATATGCTAAGAGATGGAAGGAGGTGGTTGTCTTGTTCCAACGGTCAACAATAATTCATTCCATTACTTTGAAAAATGTATTTGTATGTGTGGAGAAGGAAAAATGCACCAACCTAGAGACCAGTTAAATTCTCAAGGGATGAACCTTCGCTTGCACCAACCTAGAGACTAGTTAAATTATCAAGGGATGAACCTTCCCTTGCACCACCTCATTTCAACTAGCACGCAGAGCTAGGGAGATCAAATGTAGTTTTGTTGAAGAGGAGTTTAATGTGTTGATGTTAATCTAGAGTGTGTTAAATGCAAGTGAATTTAATTAACTAAAGACTAAATGCAGATAAATGCAAATAACTAAAGTAAATCAATAGATTAAAATATTTAGATTACGGAGACGGAAAGAACTATGACAAAGACATACTGAGCTTCGCAAGCTCACTGCCCTATACACTAGCGCAAGTCGTGGATGACAGCACGAGTACATGACGATAACATGACGCGCTAACTTCCCGTATAGATAGACTATGGAGGACATGTCCAGAAAGTAAATAAACCAATAAAGTACTAAACTAACCTACTAAAGGAAAGATGACAAAATAACATAATGACAAAGATATTATTATATTGTGAAAATAACAGTGAATGGAAGACAGGGAGAGGAGAGCATTGGATTCGATGTTTGATGAAGTGGCTTAGTTGAGCTCGTTCCTCCAAGAAACTTGCACACGTGGAAATAGCAAGTGTTGGGGTTGGTTGTTTGGAGACCCGCCTCATTCATATCCCTGCTTTGGTGTTTCCACCTCCACAACAACCAAATAGACACAATGGTGATAGATGACTGATAATGGAAAATATAAGATAATAGCTATTAAAAGAGACGATCAAGATAACAATGATATGCTCTAAAAGACACAAAGAGTGAGGTGAAGAGATTCCCCTCAACACCACAAAGCAAGAACAATGTATGTGAGTGCTATTAGAGACTCCCAAAGCCAAGAAGCTGTCCAAAAACCTATGCTTGAAGTGTGTAGATGGTGGATAATGAAGAAATGTGAAGAGGTAAAGTGATCTAGAGAGAGTTCAAACTGTCTAGAGGAAGCGAAGAAGCATCCAAGAAGACCTAATGTGGATGAAAATAGGGTTTAAAATGAATGTAGGTGGAATCCCACAAAGGTGGGCGGTGGAATCGGGCGTTACGATTGCAGGTTGGTAGTTTGTAGCGCCTCAACGATGACCTATATGTTTGCAGATTAGCGGACACTAGCGCATCATGCAGACGTCTCTGCGGTGTGCACGCGTCCTGTGACATCCAGGCCGCGTGGCTGGGACTTTGAAGTGTGTGATGACATGGTAAGGCATTCGGATGCGGGTGGATGATGTGGAGTTTAAGTCTTAGGCTAAGGTGAGGGTGATGCAAAATGACAATTTACACAAGGGTGCAAACTTAGGCCATTACATTTTGTCCCCACTTTAGCGAGCATATCATATCATAGAGAGAGATGCCAACTAAAGTAAGAAACACTTACCTGACTTACCTGCGGGGATTCCATCATGTGGGTTTACCCCCAACTAGGAAACCTTGAATTGTTGTTGAGCCGCATCCACAACACAAGCTGTAGGCGAGTGTGCTAGATGATAAAGACAACTTGTAGACACAAGATCATCCATGGTACGCCGATATGGGTGACCAGTTGTGTTATGCCAAATAGCCATACGATCGGGCGATTTTGATAGTGCTCTAACATGCGTAGCGAATGCTAGATAGGCATGTGATAGGGAGGCTTTGATAATGTGCTGACATGCGTAGCGAATGCTAGATAGAAATGTGATAAGGTGACTTCGACACATGCGCCAATACGCATTGCACAAGCTAGATAGGCATGTGATAAGGCGGCCTAAGATCATGTGGATACGTGTAGCGTTAAGCTAGATGGGTACATGATAGGGCAAGATCGAGACACAAAGATAGTGAATGGCCCCCACAAAGGTGGACACTGAGATCAAATTTTTAAAAAATTTGCAAGAAAATCTTGTGGTGTAGAGCCATCATGATTGTTAGGTATAAGCTAAGTCAGACACAACAAACACATGGATAAAACAACCCCCCCTTGGAATGGACTATGCTGCTCAGTGGGGAGCATAAGACATTCCAAGGAGAGAAAAGACATTGTGGCATGTCAACATACGAGATGTTGCCATGAAATATCACTTCTTAATGGGTGATACATGATTCCACAATGTTTGCATAGAGGCAGGGGGATCTGATTGATTGGAATTAGAGCCCAGAAGAGCAAGGATACATGCTCTTAGGGGATATCTCATCATGGCCAACCAAGGCTCGAATCAGAAGAAAAGAACATGAAGACAAAAGAAAACAACAAAAAATCTGGGTCAACATGGAAGGAGTGCCTAAATGCCCCCAACACTTTGCATCGTCCCCAAATGTCGGAAATCAAGGACATGACAAATAGAATAATAAGATGACAAATAGAAGAAAATGCACAACATAAAACCTTCGGTTTCAGGTACCAACAGAGTACAAGGGTCCTCCGGGAGGGAATAGCCCTGAAGGACAAGCACTAGGGAACACAAACAAACACACTCTAATCTAAAGATGTAGAAACGGGTACTGCCCTCACAGATCGTCCATTAGTAGATCATCGTCCTCCCAATCTTGATCATATGGGGAGGGAGGTTGCGATTGCAATGGTACGACCACAATGGAAACCTTAGGTGCCTCACTAGCAGCAAGAGCCAAGGATGAAGCCACCTCAACGGTATCATCCAAAAGCTCGACTATGGCGAGTGAGCGGGATCGTGGAAGGAGTGCCTAAATGCCCCCAACACTTTGCATCATCCCCAAATGTCAAAAATCAAGGACACGACAAATAGAAGAATAAGATGACAAATAGAAGAAAATGCACAACATAAAACCTCCCGTTTCCAAGTACCAATCGAGTACAAGGGTCCTCCAAGAGGGAGCACTGAAAGACAAGCACTAGGGAACACAAACATTAGTAGAAACGGGTACTTCCCTCACCGACCATACATTAGTAGATCATCGTCCTCCCAATCTTGATCATATGGGGAGGGAGGTTGCGATTGCAATGGCACGACTGCAATTGCAGCCTCAGGTGCCTCACTAACAGCAAGAGCCAAGGATGAAGCTACCTCAACATTATCATCCAAAAGATCGAATGTGGCGTGTGAGCGGGATCGTGTAAAGATCACCGCCAACGTCAGAATATCCTCTAATGAGTAAAAAATGTAAGCCTCGATGCTTGCTGGAGACCCATGCAGAGGTACAGATGAAGAGGATTCCCCGTTGACCTCGGCGAAAGGGGCAGAGACGAACTCAAGAGAAGCTGGCGCTTGCTCCACTGCGAGGAGGGACATGGGATGGACACCGAGAGAGGATCTACCAGAGTAGATTTGTGACACTTAAACTCTGGGATAGGGCCCTTCTCGAACTTCCTCTTAAAGGACGGTGAAGGCCTTCGCTCAATTGTAACAACCTTCAGGACATTGGGAGAGCTAGGATGGCTGTCCTAAGATGGGGTTGGCATAGGCTGGGTAGACATTACTGCACTAGACACCACTTGGGTGTGAAGCATGTTTATCGGCTCGGGAAACGGCGGAACATCTCACAAGGTAGTGATTAGCAGTGGCTCTTGCGAAGGAGAGATGAACACCTAGACCCGTTTGGCACGGGGCCCAATGGTCACTCCTGGTGCAGGGGGAAGCGTAACAAAGGTAGCAATAGTGCGAGGGGTTGATGCAGTTGCAACCAGAGCGAGAGTGGAGTTGGAGGCGGAAGCTGATGCAACAACAGATATGGGCTTAGAAGCTGCACTTTCCACCCTTCTAGATGCCTCACGAGCTAGAGCCCTTTCCCGTTGATAACACTTTATGCTCGCGCACAAGCTAGTTCCAATGCATATGCGAGCTAGGTTGGGAAGCTTGTGAGGGTACACCATCCTACTCCATTGGGGAGGCCGTCGATGCCATCATCAACAAAGGAGGCCCTACTGATGGAGTAGGAGGTGTTGTTGATGGAGGTACTGGTGCCTTAGTCACGGGCGACCTTTCTCTCTTTTCCCTGCGGGGAGCTGGAGGAACGAATGGTGCCCTTGAAGGCTAAGGAGCAGGCGCTAGAGGAGATTGTGCGATCTTATGAGACCTCTTACCCTGGCCATAAACAGTAGGGCAAGGTATATCTGGGATAATGGGGATAGGAGGAGGTGGATGCACCTTGGGCTTTGGTAGCATTGGTGCCTTTCCTTTATCCACATTAGATGTGGATGCGGGAACATAAGACGCCGTCGGAGGTTGTGTGGCTCAAGGTTGGCAAGGAGGCTTCCCATGAGGCACACGCTTTCCTTGAGCCCTTGACGAGTAAGGGACAAAAGGTGAAGCACACTGAGCCTCATGAGAATGCTAAGCGAGAGAATGCGCTACAGATCTTAAGCTCATTTCCCTAACCTTATATGCCTAATAAGAAAGAAATGTGACATCTTATCAGGGACGCAGTGGCCCTATCAAAGTAGGCCATAAATGATCAAGGGAGAAGCCCCCACGGGACACCAAGGGACAATATCCAACATCCTGGACAATGGGAATAGTCCCCTCGTGAGGAAACATAAGGCACTTATGGATAACTGACTTCACGACTCTCATAGAAGTCAACCAGGGGTACCCAATTTGACCCTGAAGAGGTTTGATTCCATAATTACCACAAATGTCAAAAAGACTACTTTGGGTCCCACTTGGACTATCAAAGTGGTGGACTCCAAAGGGGGAAGGGACAACCTGTCATGTGTCTTGATGGTGGTAGAATACTCGTCGTATTTTTCCCAGTTCAAACCATTGATGAAGAGGACCTCCTCCGTAATCACATCTACGCGACAAGTAGGGTCAACCAAGACACCTCTAATGTAGATGCCATCGATCGAAGCCAAAATGTAGAGGGGTGAAGGTGATGGTTGTCTAAGGCACCCTTTGGGCTGGTGGGGAAATTGGAGTGATAGTCACTGTCACTAAGATTAGAAAAGTTGCTAGTTCACGTCGGGTTCACCAAAATGTGGAGAAGGAAAAATGCACCAACCTAGAGACCAGTTAAAGTCTCAAGGGATGAACCTTCCCTTGAGCCACCTCACTATAACTAGCATGCAGAGCTAGGGGAATCAAATTTAGTTTTGTTGAAGAGGAGTTTAATGTGTTGATGTTAATCTAGAGTGTGTTAAATGCAAGTGAGTTTAATTAACTAAACACTAAATGTAGATAAATGCAAATAACTAAAGTAAATCAATAGATTAAAGTATTTAGATTACAAAAGCGAAAAGAACTAACTATGACAAAGACACATTGAGCTCTGCAAGATGACTGCCCTGGACACCAACACGGGTCGTAGACAACAACGCAACGCGCTAACGTCTTGTAGAGAGAGTACGAAGGACATGTCTAGAAAGTAAATAAACCAATAAAGTACTAAACTAACCTACTAAAGGAAAGATGACAAAATAACAAAATGACATATTACTATATTGTGAATTTAACAGTGAATGGAAGAGAGGGAAAGGAGAGCACTGGATTCGATGCTTGATGAAGTGGCTTAGTTGAGCTTGTTCCTCCACAAAACTTGCACACATAGAAACAGAAAAAGTGTTTGGGTTGGCTGTTTGGAGACTTGCCTCAATCAGATCCCTGCTTTGGTGTTTCCACCTCCACAGTAGTTGAATATACACAACGATGATAGATAAATGATAATGGAAAATATAAGATAATAGCTATTAAGAGAGATGATCAAGATAACAATGATACGCTCTAAAAGACAGAAAGAGTGAGGTGAAGAGACTCCTGTTAACACCACAAAGCAAGAATAATGTACGTGAGTGTTGATAGAGACTCCCAAAGCCAAGAAGCTGTCCAAAATCTTGTGCTTGAAGTGTGTAGATTGTGGATAATCAAAAGAAATGTGAAGATCTAAAACAATCCAGAGAGAGTTCAAATTGTCCAGAGGAAGTGAAGAAGCATCCAAGAAGACCAAATGAGGATGAAAATGGGGTTTAAAATGCATGCAGGCCGAATCCCGCGTAGGTAGGCAGTGAATTGGGCGTTACGATTGCAAGTTGGCAATTCGTAACACTTCAATGGCAACCTGCATGTTTGCTGATTCGCGGAGGTTAGCCCACAGCGTGGACATCTCCATGGCGCACACATGTCTTGTGTTGTCCAGGGCGCGTGGTCGGGATTTTGAAGTGGGTGATGGCGTCGCAAGGCAAGTGGATGCAGGTAGATGACGTGGAGTTTGAGACTTAGGCTAAGGTGAGGGTGATGCAAAATGGCAATTTACACAAGGAAGAAAATTTGGGCCATTACAGTATGTTCCTTGGCCTCTATTATTGTTCTTATATTCTCCACCATGGTGTCCATGCCATCATAAATTTCACCCAAACATGGGCAATCAATATCAACGTACCTTATCATTCTTATGATGGGAATGAAACTCAAAACATATTCTACACAATCCCACTACTCATCATCAAGGGTCAATGCTTTTACTTTTTGGCCTCTCTGTGGGTTTGACTGCCTCCATACACCCCCCAAGGTGTTGTTGACCATAGCACTCAAGGCCTCTTGCACCTTCACAAGTTATCTTAAGATGATTGTGTGAGATGCAAATTGTGCTTTGGCAACCTAACATGGCATAAAAAAACACGTCATATATCCACTATAAAAATTTTAAAATTAAGAAAGAAAAAAGAAATTCAAATTACCTTGAACAACTCCAACTTGGAGAAGTTCTTGAATATGGCTTGTGGCATGTGATAATTAATCACAAACATTTGGATCTCCTTGGCCTCTGAACTTGTTTGACCCATTCGATTTGTGTGTCGATCTTTTGCATGATTAAATTGAGTGAGTGGATTGTACATGGTGTCCAAAGAATGTGATTATATGTGGCCTCCATTATAGACCCAACTGGCCCTACAATTTTTTGCATTTTTGGTTATGACTTGGACAATATTGTAAGTGCCACCATCTCAATTGATTCTATGAGGATATTGGCAATGAGACTTGCATCTTTCACTTGCTTGTCACAATCCACTACCTCAAAGAACATCGCCACTTTAGGGGACATTGTTATAACATTGATCAATGGCCTATTTTTTCGATCTTTCCAGCCATTAGAAATGATGGACACTTGCTTCTGACCATGCATCTTTGATCACTCTCAATTGTGTCTCTACTGACGCTTTATCCTTCGCTCGTCACAATCCACTACCTCAAAGAACATCGCCACTTTAGGGGACATTGTTATAACATTGATCAATGGCCTATTTTTTCAATCTTTCCAGCCATTAGAAATGATGGACACTTGCTTCTGACCATGCATCTTTGATCACTCTCAATTGTGTCTCTACTGAAGCTTTCTCCTTCGCTCGTCACAATCCACTACCTCAAAGAACATCACCACTTTAGGAGACATTGTTATAACATTGATCAATGGCCTATTTTTTCGATCTTTCCAGCCATTAGAAATGATGGACACTTGCTTCTGACCATGTATCTTTGATCACTCTCAATTGTGTCTCTATTGAAGCTTTCTCCTTCACCAATGAGGTGGTTGACACCTTTTCATACCCGGGACTAACATAATCAAGAGGTGTATTGTGAAGGGTACTCACCATTTCTTTCCAATACAGTTATCTAACAAGGTTGAAAGGAAGATGCATTTAGCCCATTGGCATAAATGCAATGAGCAATGCTCGAATCTGCAACCTCTCTGATTTCATTTTGAAGGCCATATGCAATGGGCCTCTCTTTCATGTAACAATTTCTGGTTCAGAAGGTGGTGGCATTGGCATGAAAGGATGTGGGCCAGCCAATTGTCCCAAGCCACTAGGAGGCCTACTCAAGCTTGTGTTGGCAAGGGGATGACTAGTCTTTGCTTTGTCGTTTCTCATGTTAGCTTCCTCTTGTTCTTTAATAAATTACAGGATTAGACACTTTGGCAGCCCTTTCTTTTTAGGCCCTAAACAAGCTTTTATCCTTTTCGAAGGATGACATAGAATTGAGCTTTCACTCGAAAGTATGAGCTCAAATACTCTGTTGCAATGGTTACATCGCCAAAGATGACCCCAACCACTAGACATTTGCTTAATCATTGTTGTATAATGCCAAATTGATGAAGCCGGATCAATTTCAAAAGGGGTTCTCCTAGGCAATTGAACTAGAACTTCTACTTCAAGTCATTGTGTTTGAATAATGAACTTTAAATGGAAAAAAAACCTCAACATTATTGAAAAAATTCAAAAAATCAGCATTATAACCCCTTATATGTGTACAAACTTTTAAAACATTTTCAAAACTTCTTAAAAAAAATTAAAAAAATTTGAAAAAATTATTGAAAACTGGAAAAAAATGAAGATTCACTAACCTTTAATTGTAAGTGTTTGGTATGTGTCTCACTCCTCTATAGTCTTCACCTTCAAAGAAAAATGCAGCAACCTTCAAACCAAACTATAATGGTGAAAAATGCATGAAGGATAATTGAATTGAGAAAAAATGAGCAAAGAAGAGGTATATTGGTTGAAATTAGGGTTTGTAGCAATTTTTTAGGGTTGAAAATGATTTTTTATGGCATGTGAGGCCCATTTTTTGGCATTCACAACCGTGGGTTACCCCGGGTGCAGTTGGGTTAGCCCCAGATTTGGCTTGGGTGCGGTCTAGACACTCGAGCCAAACCCAAGGACGAAGCATACCCGCACTAGGATCTGAACCGAAACGGCCCAAAACCCGACCCTTTTCATAAGAATCTGATAATGTAGCTGAAAATTCTTGAAAATTTAATAGTATCTCTATTGTATGCTGCTATCTGTTTTAGGCTCACACAAAAGATGACTGAAAACACTTTGAAACAATAACCAAAACCCTGAACAACCGTGGATAGACATAGCAATTCAATGTTTGGATAAAGATATGGAGTGAAAATCTTCTTCAAAGCCCAAGGAGTTCTTAGAGTTGAAAAATCCTCCTAGAAAATGATGTTGGTCTTGCTGAAATTATATGCCCTGCCAAACTTGATGAAAAACTCTCCAAATATAGATGTCTTTCCTAGAAAAAATGAGGGAAGTCATTGAAATCAGATGAAAATCAGTTCAAAGAAAGAGTGGAGAACGGAGAGGTACTTATTGAAATGGTAATCTAATGAATTGAATGAGGAGAGGAAGATTCCTTATAAAGAGAATACATAACGATGTTTCTGGAACATAAACAATTGTGAACTGAAAAAGAATTAAACGAAGGTACTAAAATTAACTAATCTTATCTAAACGACTAATATGACCATTAAATGTAACATTATAACTTTAATACCCTCCCTTAATGGGAGTTGTCATTCTACTAACTACACCAAGTTGCCCCTTGAAGTTTAGGAACTGGTCCGGGCTCAGAGACCTGGTTAGAATGCCTGTAGTTTGATCCTTAATTGGAACATACGGCAACATCATAGATTCGTCTTCAAGAAGCTATCGAACGAAGTGACAATGGAGCTCTACATGCTTTGTTCATTATGGAAGACTGGATGCTTGGAAAGCTTTAGCAGCCCTTGATTGTCATAGAACAAGGGTGAGACATTTTCACGTTAGAAAGCACGTTGCAGCCCTTGCATGCTTGAGACATTTTTACGTTAGAAAGCATTTGCCAAAACCAAACTGCTTCACATGCTACTTTTACAGTTCTCTGATACTGAAGCTTCTATTGACGGAAGAGCTGCTGCCTATTGCTTTTTTTTAGGCCATGTGACTGCACCCATGCCAAAACTGAAGACATACCTATAAGTAGACTTTCTGTCATCAAAAGATGCTGCATTTGAATCTATAAAACCAATCAGTCGAGGATCTTTGCTTCTGCTATACAAAATGCCAAACTTAGGTGTCCCTTTCACATATCTGTGTACACGCTTCACTGCAACCCAATGTTCTACTTTAGGGGCATCATGAAACCAGATATGTAGCTCATAGCATAACTTAGATCAGGTCTAGTGGCTGTAAGATATATGAGGCTGCCAACTAGTTGCTTGAATGTTGAGTTATTCACCACTAGTGATCAGATTTGGCTGATAGGTTCAGCTCTTTGTCCATAGGTCTAGATGAGACTTTGCAGTCTTGCATCTTGAACTTGTCCAACAAACTCATCCCATACTTTGACTTAGAGATGAAAATACTGCCACGTATTTGCCAAACTTCCACATCGAGACAATAATGCAGAAGATCCAAATTAGTCATATCAAACACCTAACACAAAATTTGTTTGATTTGCTCAAGCAAATCTGCCCTACTACCAGTAATGATGATATCATCCATATCAATGACAAGAAGAATGATATCACTACTAACGCTCTTAATATACAAGTTGGGATTTGAAGGACTCCTCTAAAAGCTCCGTGGATTCAAATATTTGTCAATCTTGATATACCACGCTCTAGGGGCCTGCTATAGGCCATGAAGAGCTTTCACCAGTCTGCATACTCAGTGCTTTTAACGTGCAACCTTGAAACCTTGAGGCTGCATTATGTAAATCTCTTCCTCCAAATCATAATTGAAGAACGTACTTTTCATGTCCATTTGATAGACTTTCCAGCCAAACTGGCCTGCAATGGCTAGAACTAATCAAATGGTGCTCATCTTTGTTGTAGCAGCTAAGGTCTCCTCATAGTCATTGCCTTCTCCCTGTGAGAAGCCCTTAGCTAGCAATAGATCTTTGTGTTTATCAAGAGTTCCATCATCTTTTTATTTCACTTTGTAGACCTATTTGCAACCAATGGGTTTCTTCCCTAGTGGAAGATATGACAGAACCCAAGTATTTTTCTTTAGAATACTATGATGTTCAGCTTCCATAGCCTTCTCCCCTTTAAGCTTATCTCTTGCCTTTGAATAATCCTAGGGCTCATAAACATTCTGAGTGTTAGCCATAAGAGAAAAATTGACAGTACTCTGCTTGTTGTTGCCTCTAGATGATCTACCCTCAATAAGCTCATTATCTTGAACACCACCACATAGGCCGAAAAGTGGAACCATCTTCTTCCAAATTAGGATGATCATCATGACTTGGGCTGTCTGGAATGAAATCATCTGGATGTCAATCTTGGTTGTCTTGAGGGAAGTTTGCTAGTATAGGATCATGCCTAGGAGATTCCACAAGTTCAAAATCATCATTATCCCTCCCTTCTAGTGGAGCTAATGGAAGCCTAACACCCAAATCATTTAGCCTTCAGAGGTTGATTTTTAGGACTCGTGATGGGACAAGAGAGGTGAAATGGCCCACCTTCTTCATCAAAAACATCTATACTAAATGTGAGATGATCTTTGTCCACATCAATTAGCCAATAGGCTTTATGATTGTCGTTGTATCTTGTAAGCATCAACTTTTGGCTTTTAGAATCCAGTTTGGTCTGCTTTGCATCTAGAATCCAAACATGTTAAACCAAAAACTTTTAGATGACTGATTTTCAATTTCCTCCTAGACCATGCTTCTTTTGGGGTCTTCTTGATGGTTTGTGTGGGAGACTGATTCAAAAGATACATTAGCCCAAAACTTCTTAGCAACATTTCTATGCTCTAACATATATGGGGTTGTTAATATTTTCAGATTCTACCTAGGAATAATCAAACTATAGATGTCTTCCAAACACTAAGCACATGATAAAATATAATATGCACAAGCAAGGAGAGATAGTACCCAAATTTAGGTTCTGAATTTGTCCTCAAATCAGTGCCTTTATTTCTCCAAGATGTAGGTGCCAAGTCAGCCCACTTAGGGCTTCTATAGTGCCACCAATCTGTTCTTACTTTGACCTAGAATTAGGCCAAGATCAATGTAAGATCTGCCCTAGAATCCTCACTCAATTCTGCTGCATTTAGGGCAGAGAATTTGCTGCTGCCTTGGACTGAGATCTGCTCCTTAATGGTGAATTCGCTGAGGTGAATTCACTGCCTCATCAATGGTATTCACTGCTGCCTGATGCATAGCCGAACTGCAACATGGAACACTGAGTTTGCCACTTTGTAGGGCATTATTCTGCCCTAGTTTGCCATTCCTAGGGCAGCAGCTGTTTGCCGTAGGTCTGCTCCAGATTCGCCCTTTAGGGGGGGAAGCACGTTATGTTTTTGGTGCTTTTTTCCCTTGAAACCAACACCATATATATGAATTGAATTATCTTCAAGAGGGCCGACTTGGTCTTAATAAATCTATTTAATATTAAAGCCAAGAGGCCGACCTTGGGCCCTTAATTAATTCAACCAACATATATATTGATTTGATGATAAACAACAAATAATAAATATTCCCAATATTTATTATTATTATTTAGCATATCGATTTATTGCTCAAGTAGAGGATGTTTGCCGTAAAGACCATAAAACTTAACACTCCCTCTTGGACTTGAGGCAAAGATCAACCCAATGATCTCCCTCTATCACCCTTGATAGAGATGCCAAAAACATAAACAACATGGATTCCATATCCAATAGAATCATAGATCTCATATCTATGATAGGAAGAACACATATGTTCTTACATCATTTCCAACCATAGATTTCATATCCATATGAAAATCATGGTAACAAGATGTTTACCAACCGGATGTGGATTTCCTAAATCCACAAGTCTCCGAGACTCAAAACATAACAAAAATGGATTCTTAATCCAAAGATGCCATAGATCTCTCATCTATGATAGTAGATCTCTATCTACAAGATATAATGAGAACACAATTGTTCTTCATAAACCATACATCTCATATTCATATGACAAACATCATATCATATGATGCTTACCATCCAAATGTGGATCTCTTAGATCCTCTGGTCTCCTAGACCCAGAAATATCAGTTCATGATATAAGTGATATCAAGTCTATGATATCAAATATCCAATCAATTTGTGAATTTCCTAAATCCACTAGTCTCCTTGACTATTTTGAATATCAAGTCCATGATATTCAAGGTATCATGAAGTCCATGATGTATACCATCCAATTTGTGGATAACTAAATCCACGAGTCACCAAGACTAAAGAGATGTCAAATCCATGACATCATACCAACATCAAGTACATGATGTTTTACTATCCAGATGTGGATTTCTCAGATCCACGAGTCCCATGACTCAAGAATTTAGAATATCAACTCTATGATATTCATGGTATCATCAAGTCCATGTTGTTACCAAATACTCAATTGTGGATCCCTGATCCATGAGTCTCCAAGACTCAAAGGATATCAACTCCATGATATCTAGAGCATTGGTCTCACAAATATCAAGTCCATGATATTCACCAAGTGCTCGGAGCAATGGTCTTTTGACATCAAATCCATGATGTCTCACCAATTGCTTGGAGTAATGGACTTTTGACATCAAATCCATGATGTTTCACCGATTACTCGGAGTAATGGACTTTTGACATCAAATCCATGATGTCTCACCCATTACTTGGAGTAATGGACTTTTGACATCAAATCTATGATGTCTCACCAATTACTCAGCAATGGATCCCTAATCCATGCGAATGTGGACCCCTGATCCACGAGTCCCCTGGACTCGAAGAACATCAAATGATATTCTTCAATTCATAAGAATAACTTAGCCAAAAACATAAGTATATCCAGATGAATAGTCATATGAAACCACACAAGTATAAGATTAACCAATATGATGAAAAGAAAGTATGATTCATTCATACATAATATTAAAGTATGCTTCACAAGCTATACAAATGATGTATGCCCCATACAACCAGCATAATTTATCCAGCATCTATGCATAAGAGTAATCACATAAGTCTTCACCACATATAGGTAAACATATAACCAGGTGCAATGTGATCACAACAAGATGCAATATAGTTCTCTATATGAATCAACATTAACTCTAAATGAATGTTCTTTAAGAGGTATGCCTATTGTAACATATGCCAATGTAAGAATGTTCCAACCAATAATGTATGCACCTATGCATAAGGAAAACAGTAACTAGCAGTACTAGCAATTGTGATTTCCGTAACAAAGAATATGAGTCACAGAAGATATACAAATCAATGTCAACATATTCCAATGTTTAACATAAACCAAGAGATGTATTCACTCATGTACATAATATGAACATGTACACAACATACATCCATAAAAATATGCTCCCATGTATACAACAAACATAAAATATGCCAGCTGTAATATGCACAGCATATACCTATATTCCCATACATGAAGCTAATGAGCTGATAGTCATCATATATTCATCCACCAATGTATGCATCTATATGTCAATGTAAGACCAATTATTTAGTTATACTAATAATCAGCTGTGAGTGATCTCATAACAGTGTTAGATATAACATATGTCAGGTCAAAGAGTGCATTCACAATGCAAGGTATGATACTACATTAGTTATGACAATTTGCTAAACAAATAGCTGATCCAATCAGCTATGCATGTTCCATACAATAACTGAAATATGTTAAAGTAACCAGCTGTTCATACACAACATATATAACAAAAATATGTTAACATAAAGTATGCTAATGACAGCAGTTAGTCATGCTAATCAAACAATCAGCTAAGTCAATAGGAAATGATCCTACTCATTTATTAGGAAGGAGATCACACTACTAGGTGTAAGTGGGCCCATGATTATACCCCCTCTAAATCATACAAGCCATGTACTTGACTCAAGATGATCTACTCCCTCTAAATCAGCTTCTGCTGATACTTAAAGTTTTAGACTCCCTCTTAATCCAATAAGGAAAGACAAAAAATAAAACTTCAAGGAGGTCAATAGGTAAATATGCAAATATTATATTGACACAACATATGGGTTCCACCCATATCTTTCCAGCGAATGAGAACCAATAAGTTTTCCTATAGAAGGCAACCAATGAAATTGCAAATCAAAAACTTCATTACAATTTTCAGACCAAACCCCGGTTGCCCTAGTGTTTTGAAATAGTTAGATTGAAATTCCTAAATCTGAAATGGATCTTTCTTTTATCGTAGCTCTGATACCATGTTAATATTTTCAGATTCTACCTAGGAATAATCAAACTTTAGATGTCTTCCAAACACTAAGCACATGATAAAATATAATATGCACAAGCAAGGAGAGATAGTACCCAAATTTAGGTTCTGAATTTGTCCTAAAATCAGTGCCTTTATTTCTCCAAGATGTAGGTGCCAAGTCAGCCCACTTAGGGCTTCTATAGTGCCACCAATCTGTTCTTACTTTGACCTAAAATCAGGCCAAGATCAATGTAAGATCTGCCCTAGAATCCTCACTCAATTCTGCTGCATTTAGGGCAGAGAATTCGCTGCTGCCTTGGATTGAGATCTGCTCCTTAATGGTGAATTCGCTGAGGTGAATTCACTGCCTCCTCAATGGTATTCGCTGCTGCTTGATGCATAGCCGAACTGCAACATGGAACACTGAGTTCGCCACTTTGTAGGGCATTATTCTGCCCTAGTTCGCCATTCCTAGGGAAGCAGCTGTTTGCCCTAGGTCTGCTCTAGGTTCACCCTTTAGGGAGGGAAGCACGTTATGTTTTTGGTGCTTTTCTCTCTTGAAACCAACACCATATATATGAATTGAATTATCTTCAAGAGGACCGACTTGGTCTTAATAAATCTATTTAATATTAAAGCCAAGAGGCCGACCTTGGGCCCTTAATTAATTCAACCAACATATATATTGATTTGATGATAAACAATAAATAATAAATATTCCCAATATTTATTATTATTATTTAGCATATCGATTTATTGCTCAAGTAGAGGATGTTTGCCGTAAAGGCCATAAAACTTAACAGGGGTCATTTCCGTAATTGTACGGTTCCTCCGCTAACAACACCATTCTGCTAAGGGGTATAGGGTTTGTGGGAAGTTGGCGCTTAATGCTATGTTTAGCACAAAAGTTGGCGAATTCATTGGAACAAAATTCCACCCAACATTATCTAATCTAAGAGTTAGGATTTGACATGTTGACTCTTTTTAAACTAATGCTTTAAATTTCTGGAATTAATTAAACCTAAGTTACCGATTCTCTCCCCTCCACCCGGATGCAGATGTTGATGCATTCGGAGGCGGAGGCAGAGGCAGTTGTGCCCAGGAAGCACGTCACAGGGCTGTGGATGCCCTAAGGATGCGCTCCAGTGCATCCACAACCCTGTGATGCACTTCCTGGGTGCCTCCAGGGTGCATCCCCTCGCATCAGATTTCAAATTAGATGTCAAACATTTGGATTTTCTCAATAAATTGCCCAGATTTCCATTTCCTCACTTGGATTTTGCTTTTAAAAGGTCAATTGTTTGGGTCTTGTGTTTGAAGAATATATCTAATACTTGGGTGGAAATCCTTGATTGCTTGGAAAATTTGCTCATGAGTCCAGATTTTATCATTCTGTCTCTGGAATTCACCACTTGCTCACCCAAGCTGCCCAAACCTCAAATCAATCGCCTCATTCTTGCTCAAAGTCTGCCTTGCTAATTGGAAGTTGCGTTAAATTTGTCATGAGAAAGTCAAGTTGAATCTGTAACAGCACTTGGTTATTTTCATTACCCTAGACCTTCTTACTGCTTTGTAGATTAGACTTGACCAAACCTTGGGTTTTTCATCGAGGCAACTTAGAAAGTTTGCATATTATTATCAACAGATTGGAAATTTTGAGTTCATTAAAATTGCATCCAAAATACAAATCAGAATTTCACCTCTCATTAGGAAATTTTCATCACATCTCCAATTGCACTGTCGGGTTCACTCGTAAGGTTGAATTCATTGCATAAGGACAAATTCGCAAACTGATTTAATATTTAATATTTATCTTGATCAATGATGAAGTATCATACTATCAAATGATTTAATTTTGTATATTTCTTGCATTTCTTTGCATATATATATATACAAGTATCCAAAATTCTGAAAAAACAATTTTGTGCATCCGCACACTCGATTCTCGCACTCGGACTCGCATCCGCATCCGTACCCAAATCGGCAACTTAAAATTAAACACATCTGATTTCTCTTTGAGGTAAAGCACCTGCATTTTCCTACTGAAATCATCTACAAACAGAAGAAAAGACTTGGCACCAATGACTGATGCAGTATTCATTGGTCCACAGACATCCGCATGAACCAGCTACAAGACCTTGGATGCTCTTCAAGAGTCTTTGTTTGAGAATGGAGTCTAATGTTGCTTCCCTCCTTGGCAAGCTCAACATACTCTATGTATGTGTCTTCGACTGAATCTTAGGTAAGCCGTATTCCAGATTCTTTCGAGCCAACTAAGAGAGATATGATAGGTTGAGATGCCCATACTATTAATGCCAAAGAGAAATTAGAATTGATGGATGAACTCTTTGCGGCCATTGCAAGCTCCTAAGACTCGTGTATCAACCAGCTGAAACAGTCCACGATCTTCAAGCCCAACTACAATTGTCTTCTTGGACTCCTTGTCAACAATGGGGCACTTATGTGCACTGAAGATGATATCCAACTTCAAGTATTGTTGCATAATTTGACTCATAGTGAGCAAATTGAGCTCCATTCTCGGAACATAGCAAACATTGAGTAAAATCAGATTTCTCCCACCAGATGTAAGTTGAACGTTGCCCTTGTCGGCAATTGTATACTATTCACCATTGCTGAAGATTACTGAATCAAAGCAAGCCGTGTACTTCATAAACCAATCTCTCCTATGTGTAAAATGGTGAGCTGTAGAATCAATGTACCACACAAAAGATTTGACATGATCAGGTGGTCTTTTGGCCATAAATGTATAAAAGGCAGACTCCTACTTAGTATGCTCTGCAACATGGGCCGTCTTCTTAGACCCTCCCTGGTTGGACTTTTCATCAGCCAATTGCTTTCGGCAGTGTTTTTGTATGTGACCATGCTTACCACAATAATAATAACATGTGATAATTAATCTTTTTTGAACTCTCTTTAGGTTTGCCTTGTCCTTTCTATTAGGGGACTTGCCTTTGCCTTTGCCTTTGTCTATGGCAGAAACAGCCTGTTCCACACTGGTTTTCATGCAACTGCTGCTTCCACATGTCCTGTTGTAAGAGGTTTTTGCACAGGTCATTGAACTTTATGTCAACATTGGTGGAAATAATGTTGAGAGTTTCAATGAAGTGCTTGAAGGATTTTGGAAGCTTTCCAGCATAATATCCAACATATCCTCTTCTTCCATCTTGCAACCATTGGTCTCTGACTGATTGTGAATGTCTTTGATCTTCATGGGATACCTTTCACTTGGCAAACTTCAAAAAAATTGAGGGGGTGTTCTTACAGACACCTCTTTTGAGAATGAAGATAAGGCCATTCAAAATTGGTAGGAGTCGTTTGGAACCCAGTCTTAACTTTTTTCTAATACATTCTCACACATAACCTTTCATTGCAAAAACATAATCTAAGGAGAAATCAAAATTGAATAGCACAGGTGATAAAGAATTCAAGAGAAATGACTTTTAGTTCTATTGAAACTTTTCTTAGAAGAGGCGCTAATCTTCATCTTTACCAAATTCTCTCTCAATTATGGATTCTTGGTTAATTTATTAAAGTTGTAGTCAAGAATGATAGATTATACTCAGGCTATGTTACCAACTGCTCTACCTTGAAGGCTTCCAAACTTGTACCAGTATGATTTTGGTGTTGGCATTGCTCCAGGTGCCACTCAATTACATATTTGGTTCTTCTATTATTCTAGTTCTTGCTTGAGTACACCACTTTCATACTTGAGATGTACCCAAGCTTGACTTGGAGCCCTCAAGCCATACCTAACTGTCCAACTACAGTTATAATCACAACATAAAAATTGAAAAGGAAACAATAATTAGATTCACAACTAAAATGCTGTTATTCCTATTACATATTGTTCTAATGAACTAATTGATGATTTGTTTGTGTATTTATCAAGTTTGAATATGGCTATTGACCATTTTCCTGTTTTGATCAGACAATATGAACCACGTAAGCAAATATCTTTAATTTATCATGATATATCATTTCTCGGCCTACTCTATTTTCATAAATTTCTCTCAATTTTTTAAAATCATTGTTGATTAAGATGTTGAAAGATAATTTTCCCTTTAAATCACAATATTTATGGTGATATATTACTGATACTATTACAATATTTTTGTTTTTTTAACAATAAAACCCTCTGCCCTGCAGTTTTTTCACCATTCTGCTATGTTTCTTTCTACAAAAATTCTGTCTATTTTTAGATTTTAATATGCAGAGTTTTTGACATACATTTTAGGATTCCATTCTTTATCTAAAGGTTGGATCAGTTTAGGTGGCCCAATGACATCAAAGTTGCAAATTACCTCTAGGAAGTTGCACGGACACCCACAACAATACTGCAAGTTCACTTGCAGTGACATTGCCAGTGCTTAGTAGTGTGACAATTTCACCTACAAAACATGCCACAAGCATTTAAGTCTGCTACAAGATCACCTGCAGCAATTTTGTGAGTGATATGTTTCACTGCAACATTTATTTCACAGTTTGTAGCATTGTCTCTACTTCAGTTCAATCCTTTAGATTCTTAGAAGTTTAGAACACCCAATAGCTTGAGTCATTTCAGTTGGGGTAATATTGCTCGTAGCAATGCTACAAGTCTGGCTGAAGAGTTAGGGCATTTAATTGATTGGGTTTTAGTAATGTCCACCTGTTGTGCAAAGGACAAAACTGCCATATGTGTGTTATTGGCAGCAGTAGAGGTTGTAGCAGCAAATGAAATCAAAGGCTAGTTTTTCTGTGTGGCAACCATTTACCCTTGCTTTGGTGGAGATCATTTTCCTTGCCATTGGTGGTATGCTCTGTTCTTTGGCACATAACTATTCCTGTTCTTTGCGATAATCATTTTCCTTATTTTTGGATAGCACCTGTTCCTTTTCCTCTGATGGCAACTGTTCTATTCCCTATCAGTGTGTTTTCTTGTTATTGGCATGACCATTTCCTCATTGCAGTGTGTCTGTTTGCCTTCTTTGTCAAGTGCATGTTTCCCTTTTCCTGTGATCATCTTCACTTGATATGTCATTGTTTTCCCTTTTTGGGCTATGATTCCTATTCCCTTACCCTTGCCGGCAGTGATGATTATGTGCAACAACTATCCATATTCCTGGGGATGCAATTCTAAAGGGACAACATAAAAGGGAAGCATTGGAGGAAGAAAGCTTTCATTTTTTAATGGCATGAAAAGCCATGCTAAGGGTTGGCTAGTTGGCTGTGTTAGTTGAAGCCAAAGAGGTTGTCTGATAGTGAGATTTAAAGCCATGCAAGCTAATTGGTTTGTTGTGAGGTTGTTGGAAGGAGGAAGTTTGCCGTTGCAGGTGTGGCGAAGCAACCTACTTTAGGCAGCCAGTTGACTGGCCATTGCTGTACCTGTTTTGGTAGTGGTAATTACTCTTTCAACGGGTTGCTTATTGAACTAAATGGATTAATGGAACCAAATAATGGACTGCTATGAGTGTGGAGTAGCAGATCCCTTCATGAGTTGGCGATAGAAGTTCATCTCTCTTTTCTATGGAGGTTTTAGTCCTCCAGTATCATTACTGCAAGTATTGCTACAGGTCTACATCATCTTCAGGACAGTATGCGGTTCTATGTAAAAGCTCATGAAGCAATTTAAACACTTGTATGACTGGATTAGTGGGACGAGCAGTTGCTCATTCTTCTTGGAGTTTTCTACCCATTTGAAGGTTTCCCCAACTTGATCATTGTTTTTATAAATATATGTAATTGCAAGGTGGTTTTATATTTCACATGTTTGTATTGTTCTCTATGTTTTCCCTGATGTGCACATGTCAGGCATTGGCATCCATTATAAGTTTATAGGTAGAATAGGTGCATTTTGAGGTAGTTTGGAGAGCTTCTCATTGAATTGTTTGCTGATGACAGAGAGTGGCATAGCCACCTTACTTTACACATCAATTCCAATCTACTTTGGAATTGATTTCCTTTTCCTGCAAGATACTACATGTTAATACTTTATATTGTTGCAATTACAAAATTAAATTGATTGACCTCCAAAGTACGTAGCCTCCAAAATAATCTTGTGAGCTTCCCATCTTGACAGAGAAATAAAAATTGGTAAACAAGCTCATCTGGCCAGGTCTATTTAATAGATAGTTTTCAGATACTACAATTGTGATTGGCCTCAGTGGACTTCGATTGTTAGGTTCAATTTTGAATTCCTCTCTTGAAGAAAATATTTCCAAGCATATCTTCACAGAAGAGTTTCTGTTCACCATGTTGGATTTATATTGCATAAAGATTTTATCATATTACATACTATTTTATTTCAATGGAATTGACTTCTTAAGATAAAGTTCTAGCCATAATAAATGTGCAAATTCTTTATTAGAATCAACTACTGGTTTGACTTTGAATGGTATAGGGTATTGAAAATTTAATAAAATTAAAGTAGGGCGCACAATGTAGCAACATCTACTGGTCATTTGGATCACAGAAGAGATACAACCTTAAAAAGGAAATCAAAGCAAATGGGCAGGTCACAAGGTATGAGGTCAGAATATTAGAGACATGGTAGTGCATAATTATAATAATAAAATCTAATATAAACAATTCACATATATTTTCCTATAATTATAATAATTAATTTTTCAAGTAAAAAAATGTTAGCAAATTTTATTTTTTTGAACTGTAAATTATTTGCTTTTCTTATTCAAATTTACAATTCTAGTTTCTCCATAAACTAGTTTAGAATGAGATGGGATATTATGTGATGCAATCTAGGAAAGCAGTCAGTGGGGCTGCAGTTTGTATGCCTTCTCTTGGGAGGATATCCAATCCAGAGTGAATCCATAATTAAATCCGATTCAGTGTTTTCCATGGAATTTCTGTCCCTATTTTTCTCATCATATCCAACTGTGAAGACTTAGCTGGATGGACAATACACATTGTAGTGTCATTATTCATGGCTACAAGGTCGTTATAGGGCGAAAAGCTAGACAAAACTTTGGTGTATGAGAACCTTCCTTGTTGAGGCCTACAAGGGGATCATTTTTTCCTTTAATGTAAATATTATTTTGAGAAATAATATGTACAATCTAGTCTCTTTTAGTTTCAACAATTCCCTTCTATGGAGTACACATAACTTCATCATCAGGTCTACGCAGACCGTACACAATTTAACTCTCAATGAGGACCATGATTATGTTAAGAGCAGGATTTTATCATACCTACTGACGCATTGACAGCTGAACCTCCATAATATTATCTGTAAAATCCCGAGGCGGCTAGAGATACCTCACCTTGGAGTTTGAGATGCAAAAATTTACCAATAACGAATGACATCATTTAAGACATTACACATTAAGTGGGTAATCTGTCAGATACTTTCTAATAGAGGAAATGAAAAGATAGTTGGCTTTGTTGTGTGGAATACAGCAGATCTTTGACTGGGGGTAGATACTATTAGTCATTAGATATCGGCAAATATTTGTAATATTCTGGAGAAACTTCATCTAGAGGATATTAATTTGCTTATTCAACCTAATCCTTATCTAGGATATAAATTCATTACATCTGATAGCCAATACCCTATACACACACACACATACTCTCTTAAGCTTGGTGAATATCAAACCTGTATTTCAGTACAACTGTTGTCTTTCTGTTGAGTTTTTGATTTCTTCCTGTTAATGTTTTTCTTTATTTGATTTTGATATTTTATCCTTATCCTGCTCTTTTAACTTGTTAGATTGTTTTCAGTTTAAAGTTATAATTTATTTTTGTTCTGTGCCAATTGGCAGGGTACTAAATTGAATGTCTTTTGAATAGGTTCCTTGGAACGTGCCTTGTGGTGGTGTATGTTATGGGGATGGTAACTTGGTCTTTATTGCCAATGATTGGCACACTGCGCTGTTGCCGGTTTATCTTCAGGCATACTATCGGGATCATGGCGTGATGCAGTATACCCGATCTGTACTGGTGATCCATAACTTAGCACATCAGGTTTTTGCTGCTACCTCATGAAAATTGTCATATGGTGAAGCTTTATAGCTCAAGAGGTCACAGATTAGTAGGAAATGGCTTTCAAAATTAAATTTGCAGGTTGAATTTTTAAATCATTGCTTCAATTTCGACCCAAATAATACATTAGCTCTGTGCATTTTATATTTTTGAATTGTAATTACAAATGTCTTTCTCATACGAGCATCCCCATGAGACCTTGCAAGAAAACACATTAGAAATAATCTATGGAAGACCAAGTGTCACCTCTTAGAAATCCACTTCTATTTAGAAACCACCTCCATATTAGAAGTCAATTACGGAAGACCAAGATTCATAACTTAGAAATCCTTCTTTAGATCTCCCTATGAAGAATTGAACATGTGCCTCCACAATGAATTCCCAGCATTTTAACCAATTAAGCTCAACCCCTTGGACATCTCTATGCATTCCAAATTTACTCGATAGGTATAGATTTTTCACAGCACCCTTAATGAGAAAGAGCAAATGAGATGAGCCAATTATTTCCAATATTAACTTCTATAGAAAACAAATTACCTATGCTTATTAGCAAGAGGCTATATCCACACAGCATGGTAATGGTGCCTACCAACAACTTGTATCATTTAACTCCACAATATTGACAGTAGATATTGACAAGCTATGGTTTGTCAAAAAGTAAAAGTTTCCCCTGTTTAAAACTCTGCAATATCATGCCTATGGTGTTAACAATGGCCTACTCTTTCTTTGGTATCTAATGGTAATGATGTGAATGCTTGCATTCGTTCCTGGGCTTTGCATTTTTCGATCTCCTTATGCTCTCTTCTATCATCCCGATGATGGATCACGGAGTGTGATCCGAAATGTTGATGAAAAAAACTCTTACACAATCTACCCGGAAATTTGATAAATAATCTTTATGGATTGTGGAAATCTGATATCTTCAAATGTTGAGTCAACTTGCATTTTAGTTTAAATGACTTGGCTCTTCCAACGTAGAAAATTGAAAACACGCCATCTTTGTTCAATGACATATGCATACTTGTATTTGTTCTTGGGCTTTGCGTATATGTATAATTCATGATGTCATAAGTCAATGTATATTCTGTCAAATGTTTTGTTCTTCCAAAGCATAAAATTTAATGCAACACTGTCTTTTATCATATACATATGTTTGTGTGCTCTGCATATTTTTATAGTCAGTAACGTCATAAGTCAACTTGTATATTCCACGAATGTTTTTTCTTCCAGAGTATAATTTATTTTACTGCATTGTCTTTTTTCATTCTTGATTTTAGTTTTTTTCCTTGGTCGTCCACTTGCATTTTCTATATATATTTGTTTGTATTATATTGGTTTACCATGTTAAGAAAAAATAAGAACAGTATGTCAATTGTTTGTGGATTTCAGTTAATTTCTAATTTAGAATTGTGATATTTTTGTAATGATTCTCTCAATTCCAGGGACGTGGGCCACTGGATGATTACAAGTTTCTAGATTTGCCGGAACACTATCTTGACAATTTCAGGCTTTATGATCCTGTTGGAGGAGAACACTTGAATATTTTCATGGCTGGCCTAAAGACTGCCCATCGAATTGTTGCAGTAAGCCACGGTTATGCTTGGGAATGTCAAACAACTGAAGGAGGATGGGGTTTGCATGAAGTAATCAAGGAGAATTCATGGAAACTAAGAGGGATTGTGAATGGCATTGATGATAAGGAATGGAGCCCAGAACTAGATGCCCACCTCAAGAATGATGGTTATGTTAATTATTCTATTGAAACACTTGAAACTGGCAAGCCTGCATGTAAAGCTGCATTGCAAAAAGAGCTCGGTTTGCCTGTGCGCTCTGATGTGCCATTGGTAGGCTTCATTGGCCGTTTAGACCATCAGAAGGGTGTAGATATTATTGCAGAGGCTATGCCTTGGATGGTTGAACAAGATCTGCAGTTAGTGATGCTAGGTACAGGAAGAACTGACTTAGAGGAGATGTTACGCTCATTTGAGGGTCGGTACAGGGATAAAGTCCGTGGCTGGGTGGGCTTCTCAGTAGGGACAGCTCATCGCATAACAGCAGGGTCTGACATTTTGCTAATGCCTTCAAGATTTGAGCCATGTGGTCTGAACCAGCTTTATGCCATGCGATATGGAACCATCCCAATTGTCCATGCTGTAGGGGGCTTGAAAGACACTGTGAAAGCCTTTGATCCATTCTCAGAGACTGGTCTTGGCTGGACTTTTGATCGTGCAGAATCATCATGTTTGATCCATTCTCTTGGTAATGCATTATGGACATATCGTGACTTCAAAGAAAGCTGGCTTGGAATTCAAAAACGTGGAATGAGTCAAGACCTCAGCTGGGACAATGCTGCACAGCAATACGAAGAAGTTCTTTTAGCTGCAAAATATCAATGGTGATTGAATCTTGCTACAGTGTATTTTGAAGATATCATGGCACCGATATGGCCATTAACATGGAAAGCATGCCCACATCTTTGAGATTTAACAACACTTTCCATATCTTCACCACAAAGTAAGCTCCATTGTAAATATTTAAAATACAATAGCAAGGAGATCAGACACTTGCACTGAGGGAGAGCAAACAAGTTTCCACGACAAACTTTTCAAATTTCTTGTACTTTTAAAGTTCTATCCAACTTGACTCATTTCTCCATAGAAAGCTTTGTGAGTCGACAGGAGGGTTTGATATTTTGTATTTAAAAAGAGAAACTATTGATCGTGAAAGCTTTCAGAATGTGCAAGGAAGTGTGCAATTTCTTATCTCTTAATATAAGTTTACTGGTACTTGACCAGCAGCAAAACATTTTCAAAAGATGATATCTTTGATATATTAGCTTTATATAGACTAAGTTACCCATTAGTGGTGTCGTCTCCTGATATTAAATCTGTTCTCGTGTCTGGATACCAAAGTTGGCATTATTTTGTGTTTAGGTTCATTTGGGGGAGATAATTCTGTTAAAATGTGTGGAGACTTTGAAGGACATTTGTATTCAAATCCCACGTCAAGGGCATTCTCTGAGTCAGGTTGTTAGAAAATCCTTCTGAAATTTATAAACAAAATCATTAATCTAAAATTCCAGCCATTTTGGCTTACAATCAAAGGACAAGTCATAACACATTTCAATATAATTTTAGATGTAGACCATACACAACTTAAATTAGGGCATTTGACATATATTATGACACCCTACTAATATTATTGATATAGTAGGCTAGCATTAATATGTTTATAAAACAAACTTTTAGCAAAAACTTTTTACTTCATTTTATTTTGTATTTTGAAGTTTTTACCAATATTACTTCTGCAAAATTCTTGCTTATATTCTTCTTACTTGTGCTTTTTAGTCTTTTTATTTTATTTCTTGTTCTTATAGATAGAGAGATAGATAGACAGACAGAACATAACAGAATAGAACAGACAGAACAAACAGAGAGAGAGAGAGAGAGAGAGAGAGAGAGAGAGAGAGAGAGAGCGCTAAACCAAAACCTCTCCCAAAACACTTTAGTCCCCATCATAAAACTCGATTGAGAAAATGCCCTTCACATATCGCTCCATCCAGACTAAATTAGCTTCAAACTCTATGCCAACTACCCAATGCAAAAAGCCTCTTCTCATCATGGCCCAATGACGATGTTGATGAAAACCTCACTTGTCCATAAATAGTTGCCTGACAACATCCACATCAGGTTGAAACAACTTTGGGATATCAGCTGACCAATGGATGCCAATGCCACAAGATCGACGTCATCTAGTAGAAACTCTTCCTTGAAGTCTTGTCAAAGGAGAAGCAAGAACTGAACTTTAGGCTCCTTCAGATCAAGCAACGTGGCAAGAAATTACAGAGGTCAAGAATTCTCTGCCCAACACCATTCTAATGGCTTCCATAGACAACAGGCTTGGAGAATTGCAAGTCATTTGAACCCTTTGATCCAGAATATAGTCGAGGAATGACATTCACTTCTTATCACTTATCAGTCGTATTAGAGTCTTCATGTCAAGAAATAGCAAAGGATGATGAAGAAAGGGACAACCACCTACTCATAGAAAGGACATCCACACCTCACATAAACCAATGCTGCAAACAAGGGAATTACCATAATGCAAAGTCTATCAATCTACTATGTAGCAAAAGTTGCATATATGTTGTTTAAATGTTTTGCTAGGGCCAAAATCTGCCGTCTCTGAATGTTTGATCTTTGAAAAGACTTGGATTGGACAAGAATAAACAATAACCATTTCCCAATGCTTCCAAGTATGTCCTTTATCTAAGCAAAATAAATGCAAATGGTACTGCCTACCTTGGGCAGGGCATATTTCTTCGGTGCCGGCTAAGCTCCAGACAAAATGCACCAAAGACAAAAAAAAAGAGTCAATTTTTTTTTTCAGATTTACAAAAACATTGATTTTTTTGCAAATCTTTTGTGGTTTTTGACCACAAAAAGTACATATCATGAAGAACAGATGTTGAAAATTTCGCAAAAATCTATTGTGTTTTCCGATTTTTGAAATTTAGTCAACAATGCATTTTGTCTTGAACTTAGTTGTGTCTTATTCCTTCTGCCATTGCCAGCCTGTCAGGCAGGCCCAATTGATTCCAAATGTAGACTGTTTGTTGCCACATTAGCAAACATGTCAACTTCCCCATTAGCTTCACAGTAAGGAGGTGGGTATGCTCCATACAAAATGTACATTTGACCAAATTTGAAAAAATAGAAAATACATTATATTTTTATGAAATTTTCAGCATTTGTTCTTCATTATTTGTATTCTTTGTGTTGTAAATCCACAAAAAATTTAGAAAAAAATAGTGTGTTTTCACCTATTTGAAAAAAAATCTTTTTTTTTTTGTCTTAAGTGCATTTTGTATGGAGCTTAGCTAGTGCCTTAAAGAATATGAGGTGCTCCTTAGCTCTTTCCAATAGCACACAAAGCTTTTAGTTTTTTGTGAATCTCGGTCTAATTGCATTGACTACAAGTGAGGAGTCACCTTTGATCTCTAACATGAAGATACCTAGATCTTTAAAAAATAGTAATCCTTGAATCAATGCATTCAATTTTGTAATTTTATTAGTGCTTTTCTCCAAAGGAACAACCAATCTTCTCACACTCAAACCATCCCAAAGTTTGACAATGCAATTGACCTTGGAGGGGCTTAGGTTGTCTTTGGAGGCCCTATCAAAATTTAACTTAAACCATCCCATTTGAGGGGGTTTCCAAACAACCTTGGTTATGATCAAATCAACTTCCTTACACCCTTTACCAAGGAAAGGAGGGTCTTCAAATCATACCATTTGAATCTTATCTTGATATCCCAATCCAAGAACTGAGCCTGTCTCCTTTTAGCAAAGTGGTTTCCATTATTTCTAGCAAAGATGCAAAACATACCTACTATTGATCAATTCAACAATTATTGCCTCAACTTTGTCTAGGAATGTGCCTAGTGGCATCTCCTTGTCTTTGAAATATCCTCCTATTGTGTTCTTTCCAAATCTCCCACAACAAAATTGAAGGAGTTGAGACCCATAAGAATTAAAATAGGGTGGATATATGGGCGATCAACCAACCCTTAAATAGACTCATTATATCATTGGAAATCATATTAATTCACCTCAATTTTGCACATAGCCATCATATAAAAATAAGAGAGAAGGGGCATCCCAAAAGAAAGCGATCAATTGATTCTTGTGTTCCTATAAAGGATCCATCTTGATGGGCCTTCATGGCCCATTATTTTGAATTTATTTGCATTGCGAATCTTATCTTGTAGGGTTGCCTGCACAAAGACCATGGTCTTGGGCAAGAAAAACTTACTCCAACATAGTTAAATGGGAATTTTCATCCTTATGAGCTGCTTCCTCCTAGCTATCATGTTATATCTATCCCTGACATTAAATTGTTTGTTCTTTGAGGCTATCCAAATCATCTTGTCTTACCCACTCCTAAAGACCAAGTCTCTGTTACTCAAAACATTAATCTATTGACCTCTGCCATTGCTAGAGGAAGGGACCAAAAATCTTTCCAATGCAACCCAAGGGAGGGATCCTCCTTAACAAAAACTACATGTCCTTGACAAAACTCCTTAATGTTGTTTTAGTCTACTCTATTATAATTAGATTTTCAATGCTCATATAACCCCCATGAATCTTTACAAAACAAAGCCAAACCTCTATCATGAATGTCCCATGATAAAAAAATTAGTTTCGGTTGCCTTGTAATTAAGCATGAAGTCCCACACTCACAAGCCATAGGGTGGATTGATAGTTCTAAATATGCTAATTTGGTTGTCAATGTCTAGATATATTCTTTGGAGGATTTTGACCCACTTTATTTGGGTTTCTTTGTACATTCTCTATAATAATTTGGCTCTCAAGGCTTTATTTTGCTATAATTGATTGTGAAGGCCAACCCTATCATCCTTCTTGGCCTTGTAGACTTTGTCCCATGAGATCAATGCAACCATCTCAACCAAACTCTACCAATATCCCCATTCTCTAAACCAACTTTTGATTAGCCCCAAATGAAAGCAAAAGAAAATATGATAGATATATAAGCGTGATTGAAATGACTTCCTTAAGCATGACAATCTGGCCAACCCAAGACAACCAATGTCCCTTTCAAGACAAGTGCCTCTTTTCCTTTTTGTCTCTTAGAGGGCCCACAATTTTGAGGTCATCGATCATTTGTCTAGTAGAAGAACCAAACATGAGTAGGAGAGTTTCCTTGCCTTAAAATTTAAAATTTTAAGTATCCCCATCTCCTTTTTCGAAGAAACATAGAAGAAAAAAAACTCAAATTTAGCCTGACTAGTTTGATGTCAAAAAGCTACTATATATTGTCTTACTATCTTTAGAAAACAATGAGTTTCCCTCTTCTTTGCAATTCTGAACAAATGAATTGTTGGTGAGAGATGGCTTGCATTGTACTAGTCACTTTAATCCCTTCAATCAAACCTCTTTCTTGGAAACTTTTGAATGTTCTCCCTAATGCCTCAACTATAATTATGAATAGAAATGGAGACAAAGGATCCCCTTGCCTCAAGTCCGTCAATATTGTGAAGAAGCCCTCAAGAAAGCCATTAATGATCACTGAGAATCTAAGACTAATATATACAATAGAAGATCCAATTCTTTGGCAAAGATGAAAACCACAATTTTTTTGTAGAGAAAGCACCAATCAACCTTGTCATAGAATTTTTTGTCATGTAGTTTGATAAGCATACTTGAAGCTCCATTATTTTGAATCAAGTGAATAGCCTCTTAGGCAATTATGCACCATCTAAGATGGACTTTCCTGGGACAAACCTTGTCTACTCTTCTGAAATAATATCAAGTAGGATCTTCTTTAATCTGTTAGCCATGAATTTGACCATTTTCTTGTAAATTTTGTTGCAGAGGGAAATGGGATGAAAATCATCGAAAGTGGTAGTCTTCTCCTTCTTTGGTATGAGAGCAATACATTTATTGTTAATCTCTATTAAAAATCTACTAGAGGTCCTAGAAGCCTCCAAGGCTTCTACTAGATGTAGGCCACATATATCCATCCATTTTTGGAAGAAGCCAATTGGAAAACCATCTAGCCTTAGAGCTTTGTTAGAATGAAGTTGTTTTAAACATCTTTCAATCTCTTTTTTAATGAACCTTGCTGACAAGAATTTGTTTTGAGCTTCTATTACTAGCTTAGGAATATGTTTTAGGAACTCTTGTTGAGCCAACAAATTCAAAATCTCAAGATTATTCAATAAATTAGAAAAGAAATCCACAATTTCCTTGACTATCTCATTTGGATCCTTTGTGAATGAGAAATAAGGCTTCTTGAACAATGAGATTATATTTGGATTGATTTGTCACATTGTGAAAGAACTTTAAGTTCTTGTGCCCTTCCTCTATTTCAATTTCCCATGACTTCTATCTCGAAAAAACCTCTTCTTTTGTCAAAATATCTTTGTAGTCTCTAAAAAGGTATCTTTCCTTGATGAACCTATCCCGATCCATCCCATGTTGAAGAACTTCCTTATCCAGTGCTTCCAAATCCTCTTCCAATCCTTGCTTGGTTTAAAAAATGTCCTTTAAATGGACTTTACTCCATTACAAAAGCTTTTATTTAACCCTTTTCAAATTTGATGCAAAGTAAAAGAGTTTGGACCCTAAAAACTATTCCTCAGTTTACCAAAAGCTGATCACATCTACAAAAGATGCATCATCCATCCACATATGCTCAAATTTGAAAGAATATCTAATTTGTTTGTTGTATCCTTTTAGAGTTTTGAGTGACCCTACAACACCCCTGAGATCAAAGAAAGACCAAGATAGCTTCCACAAGATAAGGGGGAGAAGATTGCATCACAATGCAAGAATGATTACATTGCTAATGGGCATGAAAATATACATAGTGAGCTTTGTTCATAAAGGAAAGGTGAATATGGAGGATTAGACAAGATGTTTTCAAGTGTCGTAATCATATACAATGCACAACCTATCATCCACATAAGATGGAAAAGTGATAGTGTGATAAGGCAACTAAAGGTGGAAAATCCACTTGAAGTAAAAAGTGATAACTTGATAAAACCACCTAAAATGGAAATGCTCCTAAAGTGTATGTGCTCACTAAATAAACTTAAGTGATATATGTAATAAGGACCTAAACGAAATTATTATGAAGTACAATAACCCACTACCTCTAATTTAGTAAACTTCGAGTGTGAGTATGAACGCGCACAAACTACACTGGCCACATGAGCAAAAGCATAATAACCAGGTCTAGGCGTAAGGTATTTAAAGAAACTGAATTTCAGTACCCTGCGTATGTGGGACAAAATATTGTTGTATCTAGGTCTTATATAAGCTTGCCAATGGAGATGAATACCACAATATTTAAAGTCATAAATATTTTGGTGTAAAGCGAAGATCATGATCAATTAAACACACCAAATCTTGCCAAGTCGATCCTGCAATGGAAGTATCCGCTCACCACAAAGACTGCTGGTAGGAAATCAATACAATCTTGCACAAATATCGACAGGTGAGCCATTGACCTTATAAAGAACCAAGGCCACCTGCGTATATAAACATCAATGTATCTCTTCCCAAAATGATGTCGGCCTATCAAAGTATAAAAAAAGTGAAGCATCGGCTAATACAAGGTACCAAGACCACCGCATTATTGTGCTTGCTAAAATACAAAGCCCATGAGCCACCGCAACATGCCAACCATGATTTGGTTAGAAAAGCCAACCACAACCAAGTGAAGGATCGTCAAACATAGAAACAATAGAGTCCAGGTTGAAAGCCTATGTGAATTCAAGGATTGAAATCACTCTGTTAGAAAAGAGAGAGTTAGCCTATGTGAAACCCACATATCTTATAAAATATAGACTTCTACAAAATTGTGTGTAGAAACAATGCTCTTGTTAACTTTTGAAAGGAGATAAAACACTAATAAAAAAATAACCCTCTTCCAATAAAATTTCAACCCTTTTCCAACCATGATCTAGTTTGAAAGAACAACCCTCTTCCAATAAAAAAAAGCAACAAGAAATGTATTTCGATTCAATGATAGAACTTGGCCCCAATAATAGATGCACACTTAGTATGTTGCCTTTTATGTGACCAAGATTGTGTCATGTCTTGATCTTTTGTGTTCGGCTTTTCAGGAGATATTATAGACTTTGTGGACTTTTATTGACTATGTTTGACTAGTCCGAGACTTGGATTGATGTTAGCCATTGAATTATCATGTTATGGATAATTAGACATTTGATTATCATGTTTTATGGATATTATGTTATAGTTGTAACTTTGATTATGTTCTTATGCATCGTAATCATATGTATTATGAATGGTCAATCATAGAATGAAATGGGTTATTGATGCAGTTTGATTATTGATTATGGATTATGGATTTCAGTACTAACTACACTGATGAAAATTTGAGTGTTGCAAAGTTCTTGGACAAGTTTGAAGGCAAAAATGAGGCCTAGGTAGAAGAGGTTAGCACTCTAGCAATAGTAGGAATGAAGGAATATGACACTCACACACTCACGTAGTTAGTGGATTCTATTTAGTTTTGAAAATGCCTTATGAAATAAGTGTATGTGCGTGGTTAAACTTAATTAGGAATGTTGTTCATTTACTCATTACTTATAGGAAAGTGCATAATTACGATCTTATTTATTGAAATGGTTTACTTCTTTGATTGATAATATGCAATTTTAAAGGTCTTGTTTGTTCTTTTATTTAAAGGAAATTGAATATATTTTTTTTTTAAATAATTAGCTTTCTCTTAGAAATATATATAGTAGAAAATAAATAATAGTTAATACATTTATTACTGATTTTATATTATTTCATAGAACTGTATATAATTAAAATAATACACATGTACTTTATAATTGAGAGATTATTTTTATTATAAATATTCTATCGTTAAACCAACATTATTACACCTTATAAAAAACCTTTATTAAACAACTACCATGGGCATGGAAAGTCAAGCAATCCATGCTTATTAAAAAATAATCACCATACTATTATTTTCATATGCCCAAGTTTACTAAATTATTATCATATGTTGCTTCTTAATCACTTGAGAAATCATGAAATCATCTCTTTTCCATTTTTCTTGTTGAATTCTCTTGAAATCTCTATGTTTGATGTTAAGGAAAGTGTCCACTAGGGTAAAAAACCAGTTTACCTACATCAGGACCTTGTTTTTAGGCTTTACAACTTTTATTTGGCCCTCTCCCCAGCTAAGGATATCGTTGTCTATGAGGCCCCTATGTCACGGTCCCTCCTGCCGACTAATATTATTGGCATGCCTAGCCAAAAGAAGAAGAAAGGTATTAATAATGTAGGGGCTAGTATTGCTTCCCATCCGAGAACCACATAAATTCTGAACTCTAATATTGCTTCCCTTGAGGTAGGCCCAAAAGGCAAAGACTCTTTGTTGTCTACCTCTAAGAGAAAAAGAAAAAAACCTTCTCCTCCCACAAAAAAATCCAAATTCTTTGTCCATGAGGTAAATAGTGGCAATGAAGTGGAGGTTGAGGAGGAGCATAGCACCCCTCAAATATCAAACAGACTGGCCAATAGATCTGTAAAAAAGGAAAAAAAACAAACTAATTGTAGACTATGATTCTAAGGAAGACGGGAAGCAAGGGAACCAAACAATTGAAAAGGGGAGTGAGAAAGATAAGAACATAGTAATTAATGATTTGGAGATTGATGATAGTGGTAGCTTGAATAAATCTATCTCCAAAAGCTCAACCCCTACTTTTGATAAAATGAAGGAGGGACCTGTCGATCCTAGCAGTGACATGCCACCAATTGAGGAGAACCCAAGTGATGTACAACTCCGCAACCTCTCTCTACTTGTGCAACACAAGATTCTTGATGAAGATGAACACAATGAAAATGATTACAACGACTTGTTTAAATTCCTCACCAATGATTGGTCTCATGGGTTGTATCAACTAGGTTATGATATCAAATATTCTCATAAGGTTTAGCGTGGATTTGACCCCA
Source organism: Chamaecyparis obtusa (assembly GCA_027943335.1). Lineage (NCBI taxonomy): Eukaryota > Viridiplantae > Streptophyta > Pinopsida > Cupressales > Cupressaceae > Chamaecyparis > Chamaecyparis obtusa. The sequence continues at coordinate 1,725,140 of BSBK01005407.1, forward strand.
TACCCCTCTCAGGATTTCTAGTATATTTTTACTTTGAGCTTACATAACTTTTTAAACTCTAGATGGTTGTTCTATAACTTTGATTGCACTAGGATGATTTTGTTTAGGTTTTAAGCTTGTTCTCTTATGATTGGTACTGCTTTGTACTGCGGTGGTAACTTTCATGGTCATAGGCTACTGAACTATGGGCTACGTTTATCTACTTCATTAGCTCTATTATAGGATGATTTTGATGTTTATATGATATTAGTGTGTTGTGTGTGTGCATGGCCTTAGGTAGTGGTCTTGTAAGGGTTAGCACCCTAGTTTTTGTTGTTGATTAATATAAAAAATAATCACCATACCTATTTAATAAAGGGAAGATGAAAAATTAATAGGAAATGTTGGAGTTTGGTATTAAAAAGGAGGAAATTATTATGAGACACACATGTAGAGACACAAAAATTATGGGAGAACAAAGAAAGAAGAGAAAAGTTTGATTGAGAAAAAAAATATACTTTTTGGAGTAGGAAGGTATCAATTGTTGTCAAGTTCCCCATCTCTCCCTTGGTTCTAAATTCTTTCCCTCATATTGATTCTACTTTAAAGTAAGTTGCATGATCACTTTAATTTGCAACATTTCGTTCTGATCCAGAAACTTATTTCTTTTATTTAGAGAAATTTTATAAGATTATAGGTAGCATAAAATTCTATGTTCAATATAATTGTTCTTATAGAGGCATAGGTTCTTTCTATAACAAAAAATATATCTTAGTGAGTCAAGCCTATACCTCCAAACCAATTAGCGAATTTGAGTGGGTTCTACACATAAGTATCTGCAAAGTTTGACGTACTTCCATGCCTTGTTGGCCACCCACTTAAGGTGTTAATTTATACTCAAACTAATCAACCTTCTCCTTATCAGCCAAGCTGGAATGGTGGTGATAAAATTCTAAGGGCTTCAATGCATGGACTACACTCTATTGTATTTTATTTTAATTAAATTCATGCGAAAATACTATGTGAGAGATTGTTTTATTTCTTGTCACCTTCAAATTTTCCAACATCCTAAAAGATCTTGTCTATATTTTTGTCATCTGTATTCCATGTAAATCAAGCTTTCAAAGGGTGATATCTTGTTTTTTTGTCTCAATTTACTTTTTCCTACCTATTGAAGTAACATTCTATTAGCTATATTAAATAAATTTAAGTCCCTCAAAAATAAAAATAAACACTATTTCCTAGGAGAGAATCAAGTAGATAGAATATATTCCTTTAACGAAGGAAAGTTTAAAGACTTTCAATTTTTCCATATGCAACATGTGTAGGTATTTTGGGGAGGAAATTAAACATTCACAATGAATTGATTTAGTTTGAGAAGCTAAGGATTGAAAATGACCCCACTTAAATTTTCATACAAAGGAAGATAATTAATATCATATGTGTAATACCCCAAAATTGACACCTTACAATTTTAATCAATTTTGGTGCATTCCTTCGAATTTCTACATCATCGAAGTCCTATTGTACTAGGCAATTCTGTCTCCTAATTGACTTTATTTGACTTGGTGTCAAATGCAAAAAAACCCTAAATTTGCATTAATCATACACTTTATTTAATTCCTAAATATTCAACTTTATTGGCTAAATAATCCCCATGATTAATTAATTTGATTCTAAAGTCCTAGTGCTTTTAAATTAAATTAATTCCACCCCCTTTAGCTAATACACATCATGGAATTAAATAATATTTGGTTATTTGAATGGACATCTCTCTTTGAATTTAATTATTCAAAATAAATCGAAAAGCCACTCATGTGGCAATATTCATTCATTTAATTAAATAATGCATCAATATTTGTCTCACCTTCCTCCATGGAGATGAAGAGTCAGCCGTTTCTTTTCAAGAAACTCTTCATCCTTTCTCTCGGCTTTTCTATATTATGAGCTCCTTTTCTTCATTTTGAAGGAGGGAATTTTTAGAGTATCAAAACTATAGTCAATTTGTGTCTCAATTCTCTCATGCTTTTAAGATTTTCATTGCATAATTAGTATAATTCTCATTTTTTATTTTTATTTTTTTGATCGGTAAAAGGCTGGAGCCAAGATTTTTATTAATTATGAAGAAGTGTTACAAAAACCCCGCTCAGTGCAGGTGCTGGTAGGAAAGAGTGGGGCTGATAAAACCTCCAGTCTTGCTTGGGACCGTAGTCTAGATTCTGATACATGATGATTTAGGAGGACATACCCTCCTAATACAAATTTTGAAATAAATAGAACACAAATTCGAATAGACTTTCCTTCTAGACCTTGATTGAAGAAACTAGCGTTAACCTGATTTTGTAGTGGACAGAGATGAAGAGTCTATTTTGGGATACATCATTCTCCCTCTCTGGAGCCTATCTTATCATTCCAATTGTCTTTCCATCTGTAGAACAGTCAAGAATTTCTACTATATGATTCTGACTTTTCAGCGGAATATGTGAGAGCTTTCCCTTTTCTTGACCTTTGGACCTGCTTTACCTGTAACAACTCAAATTCTGGCTTTGATCCTCGTTAGTATGTACAAAAGTGTTCTAAGTCTAGCCCTGATTCACAAGATTTCTAATAGTAAAGAGTGAATTTTATTGTTACCCTCCCCAAGTGTGCTCAGAATGGGAAATGGCCTTCTCAATAACTCCAAGCATGTGAAAGTATGCTAAATGCCTTTCCTAACAATGGTTAGCTTGGCTATCCTTACAAATCAAAATCAAAGTCAAATAGATAAGAGATAAATGAAAACAAATCCTGGTAAAATTTATCCTTAGAATTAATCAAATAACATTCTTTCCCAAGGGAATATATCTGAAATACCGGTATTTATATCATGTGAATTACATGATTCGCCTTTCTAAAACAACATTATTAGGATAGAAAAGTCATTAGAAAAATGATGTAAAGACTTAAGATAGGTATGATTCCATTTTACAGAGAATATACTGAGCTTAAGATATATCAATTTGATTATAAAATAAGATGCCCCTATCAAATTTACAATAGCCCAGATAGACACAACTAAAAATAAAATGAGTTGCAAAACGGGCTAAAATACGTAGCCCTTCTCTTTGGCATATGACAATCAAAATGAGAGTCAGCTAGGGCCAGTTCTAGAGCTTGCCTAGATAGGTCGTCAATAGGCTAGAGGATTCTGTTCCAGTGCTCAGGAGTGATATAACCCCAAATCACCATGTCACTAGTAGCTTAAGTGTGAAGTGTATGATCATTGGAATGCATATTCGGTTGAGTAGGACAAGGCAATTCAGGAAGTTTGTAAATATGGACGGTGAGAAGGTGGAGCTTTAGTAAGGGCAACACATAAATTATATGAGTTTATTCCTGACCTGCAATCATAAATGCCTACCTTTACTACATTAGCTTGATGATGAACTTCAAAGAGCATCCATGTGATGAGAAATGTGCCACCTAAAATCGGGATTAAACTACAAAAATCCATCCTAAGTATGAGGTAATGATACTATTCCTACAACGGATTTTCACCATGTTATTGATATGAGTGAATTAAATGATAATTCAACCTGGGGGATCTCTTGAAGATTTAATCATGCCACTGCCAACCTGTAATCCATCAAACCATGGGACTGACGATTTGCATGTGATTTTGAGATAGTATGAAAAAGTAATGTTGTTATTAAAGATAACTATCTCATCCTTATGGCTAATAATTTTACTCAGACTATTAACTATGAAAACTATACTAGATCAAAGATTGGCAGAGTCTGCTACAGACTAAAGGATTAAGGGATGACTTATGAGTTAAGAGGGTAAGATTCTAGCTAGTCTCATAGATGTATAAAAGATTATAGGATTCTTGTGTTAATAAATGATAGTTTTAACCAACATTTTCTTGACCTATTTATTTTATAATTCTACAATACTGTATAATATTATTAAATTACAAATTATTTATGCTTTTATTATACTAATATTAGGACAAAAATCATGGTATTATCTTATGATATAAAGGTCCTAAGCTTTAGTTTTCGGAGCCTCAGGAGGTAAGGATATCCCATCCGCTCCCAAATTTGCCAATATATTAGCCCTTTTATTACCTTCCCTATAAATATGATTGACTATTATTTTGGAAAACTTACTATTTAGAAGTATGGCTTTCGAAAGAAGCACATTCAGTCTCCAATTGGGCATCGAACCTGTCCTGAGAGCATTAACTACTAAAGCTGAGTCCCCTTCGATTTCTAGATTTTCTATTCCGAGATCTTTACATAATTTTAGTCCTTTTATTAATGCAGTGATTTCTGCCCAATTGTTGGTTTCATGACCAATTGGGGAGGCCAACACTGCTATTTCTCTTCCTTCACAATTGTGAACACAACACCCAATACCAGCAATACCTGGGTTGCCCCTTGATGCCCCATCAAAGTTCAGTTTAAACCAGCCATGATGAGGCGGAACCCACACACATTCTTCTCTCCTAGATTTAGTAATCTTGTCACCGGGTCCAATGAAGGGTGGGAGGGAAAGAAGAATCCACTTTCCCCTAATTTTCTCATCCCAATAAGACATCTTCGCCTCTCTCTTTTGCTGACCTTTATTTCTATTATTGGTGAATTTAATTATTGCTTCAATCTTATTGATTAGTTGTCTTGCTTCCATTTTCTCATTCCTGAATACTCTTCTATTTCTTTCCTTCCATAATTCCCATACTGGGATTGATGGGGCTGTAATCCATAAGTTAGCATAGATATTGCCTTTCTTGATTTCCGGCCAGACTTGAAGCATTCCAAGAATGGTGTCAGGGAAAGCAGAATGCCAACCTAGGTTACATGTTAGCCATTTCCAGCACTGATTTGAATACTTACACGTTAGTAGAATGTGATTAAGATCTTCCTCATTTTCCTCGCACAAAGGACACCTGCTTGGTCCCTCAAATCCCATTCTCTTAAATCTGTCTGCAGTAAGTAACCTTTGATGCAGGGTTACCCAGATACAAAGTCCTGCTTTAGGAAAACAATTTTTGTTCCAACAAAGATTTATAGGTATGTTTGTCTTGGGCCTAATATGTTTGCTTCTAATTATGTTGTAGCCATCCTTTGTATTATATTCTCCATTTTTAGACCCGTCCCATACCAAAGTATCTTTACTTCTATTAAGAACCAAATGTCTCTTTTTTAATATTTTTGTTAGGAGTCTAGCTTCATTCATGGGTACTAAAAGTTCTGAAAAATCCCTCCATTCCCACCCTATGTCATTTTTTGATTCCTTAATGTAATCTTTGACTAATCTCCCTTGAGAGGATTCTAGTATAGATCTGGACCTATTACAATTAAAGGTTTTATCTAACGCTGCATACCCACCCTAGGAGTCAAACCAAAAGAGTGCCTCCTCCCCCGTTCCTAGGTTCCAAGTTAGTTTACTAGAAATAATGTTGCGACATTCAAGCATAAAGTTCCAAATACGAGACCCTTTAGGCGGATTTTTTTCTTTAAATATGTTTGTGGGATTATTGTCAGCTAGATATTTTGAAATTAAAATTTTTGCCCACTTAGCTTGTGGATTTCTATATAATCTCCAGACTAGTTTTGCCCCTAATGCCTTGCCTTGATCTCCAATATTTTTTATGCCTGCACCCCCTTTGTCTTTTGGACAACACACCTTGTCCCAAGAAATAAGGGGATATTTCTTATCATCATTGGTGCCTTGCCAAAAGAAGTCTCTAAAATGTTTGTTTAATTTTGATTTTTTATTAGCAGGGAGATTAATACAAGCTAGCTGATAGGTGGGCATAGATGTTAGAACTGATTTAACTATTGTGGCTCTGCCTGCTGAGGAGAGCCATTTGCCTTTCCAGGAGTTCATTTTATTTTTAATTTTTTCCATTGTTGGGTTCCAAAGAGCTCCTGTCCTACTCCCTTTATCTAGAGGTAGTCCAAGGTATTTACAAGGAAGACTCCCAGGTTTAAAGTTAAGAATTTTGCAGATCTGCTTCTCTATTTTATCATTTGTGTTAAAGAAAAAGACTTCAGATTTATCGGCATTGATTTCTTGCCCTGAGGCAATAGTATATGAATCTAGGATATGTTTAAAATTTTTTGCTTCATTTTCCTCACTTGCCCCATAGAGCATAGTGTCATCAACAAATTGTTGATGGGTAGTTGGTTCCAAATTACTAGATACAGTTATACCTTTGAGCGATCCTTCATCTTTTCGGGTTTGAATAGCTCTCCCCAAAGCTTCAACCATTATGGTGAAGAGATAGGGAGAGATCAGATCCCCTTGCCGGATCCCCCTCGAAATCTCAAAGAACCCTTCTGGTGTGCCATTTATCAAGACAGATATCATGGGTGTAGATATACATTCATATATAAGATTAATCCAACTTTTAGCAAACCCAAAGGCCTCTAAACATTTACATAGAAATCTCCAGTCAACTTTGTCATATGCTTTTTTGATGTCTAGTTTGATAAGCATACTAGGAGACTTATTTTTTTGAATCGAGTGAATGGCTTCTTGGGTAATAATTACTCAATCATAAATTGACCTACCAGGTACAAAACCAGTTTGTTCCTCACTAATCAGAAGAGGAAGGAGTTTTTGGAGCCTAATAGTCAAAGTTTTGGATAACAGTTTATATAGGGTATTACAAAGTGCAATTGGTCTAAAATCGTTAAGGTTTTCGGGTTTTTTTTTTTTTGGAATAAGAGTTATAAAGGTGTTATTGACTTCTTTCAAGATTTTTCCTAAATTTCTCACTCCTTCTAGCACCTCCGTGACCTCTTGTCCTATGAAGTCCCAACACTTCTGATAGAAGCTTGCTGAAAAACCATGTGGACCTGGTGATTTATCTGGGTTCATACGCATTAGAGCTTCCTTGACCTCATTAATCGTAAATTTTGTTAATAGGGATTTGTTATGTTGTGGAGTTATTACTTTGGGAATATTTTTTAGCATCTCATTTTGTTTGCCCAGGTTAGATGATCCCAAATTGTTAAGTATGTCTTTGAAGTATTTGATTATTTCATATTCTATTTCTTTCGGGTGTTGGAGGACCACCCCATCTTTAGACTTTAATGTTGTTAATCTGTTGGTAGCTCTCCTCTGTTTAGTGTTGTTATGAAAGAATTTAGTGATTCTATCTCCTGCTTCTAACCGAGATTCCTTGGATTTTTGATGCCAAAAGATCTCTTCTTTAGTCAGTACATCTTCATATTTTGACAGTAGCTTCTTCTCTTCCAGGTATAACGCCTCATCCATACCTAAGCTGATTACTAGTGAGTTTACCTCCTTCAGTTTCTCCTCTAAAGCCATTTTTTTCTCAAATATATTTCCAAAATTCACCAAATTCCATTCTAACAATTTTCTTTTAATGATCTTTAATTTGCTGGCAACTATATACATTTTTGAACATGAAACCTGTGCTTCCTCCCACCATTGTTTAATCAAATTTAGGATATTCTCATCTTTGAGCCACATTTGTTCAAATTTAAAGGGGCAATTCTTAGGCCTTGAATCTCCTAAGATTTTTAATTGAATAGGGTAATGATCTTATCCAGAAATGGGGAGTATGTTAGCACTAAGAGTTGCATTTACATCAGTTAAGTTACCATGGAGATAAAAGCTATCAATCTTTTCTGCAATGTTGCAAAAGTCTTTCCTCCTATTATTCTAGGTGAAGGAGTTATCTTCAGTATGTATTTCAAGTAGTGAGTTTCTGGTAACCCAATTAATGAGATTGTTGGCAGCTGGAGGTAGTTTACTAATACCACCTCTCTTTTCAGAAAGCTTGGTAATAGTATTAAAATCTCCACCAATAATACTTATTTGGGTGGGATAGTACCAAAGAAAATCTCAATTTCCTTCCAGGTCTGGAGCTTATCTTTCATTTGTGTGGGGCCATAGACATTTATAAGGTTAAAAACTAGATTGTTTCTAAAGTTTTTCACCTGACCAATCATCCAATTTTGGTGTTTTTCTAGAATATTGAAGGAAACAGATCTCGAATCCCAATTTATTGCTAGTTCTCCTGAAGCTCCTATGGTCGGTGACTCTTCTAAGTTTCTAAATCTGACTTTCTTTTGAAATATTAGTGCTTCTTCCCTACACATCTTTGTTTCTTGTAGTAAAATTATATCTTCCTTAGTACTATTAATGCATCATTTTAGAATCCGCTGCTTGTTAGGGGCATTAAGGCCCCAAACATTCCAAGTTAGGACATTCATGTCTCCTTCGGAAGGAACTTCCCCTTCCTTGGCATTTAAGAGAGTAGTGATTTTGACCTGATCGGAAGCTTCTCCATCTCTTTCCCTAAGTTCACCCTTAGATTTTCTGCCCCTCTTCTTTAGAATTCTACCACAATCTGGGGATTCTTTGCTATCTTTTGTGAAGGCAATACCATAGGTTTCAGGGTCCTCTGCTTCCATATACCCTATGTATAGAAAAATATTTGTTGTGTCATCATGTTCATCCATCCCTTGCTTTCCCTTTATGCCCTTTATTAGGAGTGATCTCTGTAGTCTTAGTTCCTCCTCATCATAGATTTCATAAAAAAACATGTTAATTAGCTCATCCGAGAGGGTATCACTGATATAATTTGTGATAATATCTACTTCCTTTTCTATTTGGGCTAAAGAAGTTTCAACAGATGCATGTGTTTCTTCCCTCTTATGTGATTCCTCAATTAGCAAACCATATAGTTGGTTCTCTTAATGTTCAGCCTCACTAAACTTCCCTTCCTTGGTTTGTAGAAAAGTGACCTTATTTTCCTCCAACGAGCATTCTGAGTTTTTTTTTTAGTTAGGTGCACATTAACTGAGGACACATTAGTGTTCATATTAATGGATTCCTTCTCAAAGATAGTTTCTTCTCTAGAGCATTGGTTCTGAAGATAATCCTCATCTTCTACCTCTGTCTGAAACCTTTGAATGTATCCAGAATAGGAGGGGCATTCACTGTTTTATGTAGAGATTCCCCCCATTTCCAGATTAACTATGATACTTGTAAATGTATCACCACGATTGTTTGAAATGGTCATTCCTTCTTTTTCTGCTTGGGTAGGAGATGCATCAATTATCCCATGTGTTTCTGGCAATAAAATATAGCCTTTTTGAATCTTTGTACTACTACTCCTTTCCTCAGTATGTTGTTTTGTATCTTTGTCATTCTTTGTAAGGTTTCCAAGCACATCTCCAACTGTATTCATATTAACTGAGGTTTCTATTATATCCATGTTTTCTTCGTTCTCCTCTAAGGTGGCCCCATCTATAGGACATAGAATACTACTCAAGTTTAACCTCACTTTAGTAGATTTGTCATCACACTCTAATATCGTAGGATAGCCAAGGTGACCTAGAGATTTATCTGTAGGCCTTGCTACCTTTTGAAAACTCAAGATACTTTTTCCTTGTAAGGAACTGCCCTTGTTTCCTTGGAAGTTTCCTACCTTAGTGACATTCTTTGAATTTACTGGAAGTGTCTTCCAGTTATCCCTTACTGATACCAAGGAGGGGTTAACATACTCCCGTATTTGGTCTAAATTTAAATCCATACATTTACCAATCTGCAAGGATTTTGATCTAACTGAATTCCGATTCTTCTTATTTCCTATTATTTCTGCATTACTTTGTGGAATACTTTGATCCTTTAAAAAGATGCCATCATCCTTTCCTATCTTCTCTGGGTTACCTACATCCATTCTTTGTATGTCCACACTAGAACAGTTCTTATTCTTGCATTTACCTTCTTTCACATTATGAGGACATTTACCCACACTACTTGAGGGACTATTGTCTAGACCTTGCTGGCAAGAGTTCAAAACCATTAATGACCTTTTAGAATATTTCTTCACCTGGTTCTTCACAAGATTAAGGAAAAAGCCTCCACAATCATTTAGAAAAGAAACCCTAGGTATCATTTTATCAGTTATCACCATATTTTGTTCTAGGAGGTCGTTGTTTGATGTAGGGGATAATTTGTACTATTGTTTAGAGAAGTCTAAAGAAGGATCTAGTATGAGCTTGGTGTCTATGGGGATAGTTCTATTAAGGATAATTTTATCCTCATAATCCATACAGGGTACATCTTTCAGAAATTCAGGGTAAAGTATATATTCTAGCCCTAACTGTTTGAATCTAATCAGAACTAATAGAGTTTGATTAAATTCCATGTTGACTAGAATTGTGACATTGTTATGTGGTTGATCTAACTTCCTAATCCCTACAAATTCCCCAAAATAGTTGCCAATTGATTTAAATGTTTCTATATTAATTAATTCTATTGGAATATCAAGGATGAAAATTTCCCTATCTACTTTTATATTTTTCAAATTTCTGCAATTAAATTTAGGTTACCAATCAAGAAATATAAAATTACAACCTCTAAACTTAGGGCATTTTGATGCTAGAAGATCCTCAAGTTTTTTGTTACAACATTTTAAAAATAGAAAGCCTTCACTTAGGGTAACAATACTTACCTTTCTTGGAAATCTTGCTTTGAACCAGTCTATAATATCCTCGATATTAGCTCCTAACCCTGTCCATCTGGAAAAAAATCCTTTGTCCTTACATATTTTCATCACCATGTCCATATATCTTGTTTCAAAGTTTAGGTATGCATCCATCATCTCCCCCAGAGAAGAACCAACATTATTGCACATCTTGGAAGAGGAAGGTTGTGGTGTATGTGGGCGCAATGTGTATGATTGCCTCCTTATGTGTGGTGGCGTATATCTATTTTCGGAGTGATGGAGTGAGTACAGATTTGGGGATGCCCTAACACCATCAGGATCTTTATCAACCAGATTTTTCAAAGCTTTCTTGTAGCCAGGGTAGGTAGTATATGAATGATTTTTGATCTACTGATCTTCTTTCATAGGCGGCTCCTGCAAGGAATTCTTCCCTCCAGATTGGGCATCATTGAGGATCTGTCGATGAGGAGGGGAGTAAAGATTTCCAGGAACCCTAGCCTGAACATTACCTAGCATCTTTGTCAAGTTCTTGTGCAGTGGACATACTGAATTTTGCCCCTGCTTCCCCCGAGATAGAGCCTTAGAAAAAACCCTAGGGGAGGAAGATGCCAAAATATTGAATCTGTTGTGGATCGAAAGGGCATCCAACCACTGAGTCTTCAATTGCTTTGATTTCCTTCCATTTTTAACTAGTTGCCAATCTGAATCCGTCCATGCAGCAGACTGGCCATCAAAAATCAAAGAAGGGTGACCTAGATTGGTAGAAAAAGTTCCAGCATATTTGGTTTTGGAAAACACAAAGAATTCTTTGTCCAGAGTGTCAATAGTCCAAACTTGCGAGCGAGAATGATTCTGTAAAGGCAGAGCCATTTTTTTTAGTATAATTCTCATTTTAGTATAATATTGCATTCTCATTTTAATATAGTTTGCTAACTTGTTTAATAGCTTAATTCTCAATTTCTTTCAAGCTTCATAGAATAAATCTGCACTTTCATTCTTAGATTACAATTTGCGTCTCTCATATAGATTAATTGCAATTTTCAATCATTTTCAAGCATTTTAAATCCTCTGTCTTAGCTTGGTCTATGGTTGTTGGCTCTCCAATCTGAGAGTAATTCAAACACCCCAACTAATTAGGAGGCATTAGGTCAATTCACTATGAATTCATGAATTGGGTAATTCATACTCATTTTCGTAATTCACTTTGTGAGCAATGACTATGTTGTGTCTATGGATGGATTAGAGGTCCATGTTCAGCTATAAACATTTTGGCACCCACTGTGGGGCATAAAATTGATTTCTGGCCTCACTCTCGAAAAATTTATGACAAGAATTTCAAACTCTGTTGTACGTCCATACATCACTTGTACAAAATCTTGCACGAGCTTTCTGATCGTGCTGCGTGAAGATTTTATTTCTGGGTACTTCCTCACGCAAAGATTTGCTGCCAAGTAGCACTTTCTCATGCGCAACACAATACTTTCTCGTGCACAGAGGTTTACTTTCTCGCGTGAGATTGGCCATCAGTTTGAAAGAATTTTTTTGTTTCTGTGTCTTTCTGTTGCAGATTTATAACACTTACTGTTTGCTGTGATTTTATATCTCTATTTTTCTAATAGCATGATAGTGGTTTGCAGGGCATGTGATGAAGACAAAACTTGCTAACGGTTTTCTTGCAGGACGATTGTTAAAGACATTCAAAAACACTTTTCTTGTTTATTACTTTCATCACATAGTATAACTAGGGCCTTGTTAAGATTTCTTAAGGGTCTTGATAGTGAGCTAGGGTAATAGGCTCTTCATTACATGGAAGTCATGCCCATGAATGAACCCAAGACCTAGATCTTGCTAGCATGATAGATACCTGGAGAAGAAAGGAAAGGTAGTGAATATTTAGCATGTCTACTTGTTAGGGGATTATGCTCTTCTCTCTTTGAGAGAACCAGAAACCCAAAAGCTTGTGGATTGGTTGAGGAGGAACTAGCTCGGTGATGAATATGTTTTTGCGTGTTTGGGTAAGGTGAAGAGGTAGAGAAGTATGCTCTTATCTCTTTGAGAGAATCAAAAAATCTGACCCTCGAATCCAAGCCAAGTTGTGTCACCTTTAGAGGGCCTGCCAGAAGTTGAACCTTTGGGAATGAACCAAGTGAGTACACACCTATTGCCGATGATTCCACCTCACTATAATAAAGAATTCTTTGTTGAGTCTAAAGAATCCAAAGCCATTTTAGCTTCTTTCTCTTGATTTTGACTATCATCTTGAGAAAAATCTATCTGTTGTACTGAGCAGCCCTACTCCTAGCCCTGCTTGCGAGGTGTATGACTTTCGGGTGTTGGTGTGGCTGCGAGGCCTCAACCCTGTATCGGGGGCACCGAAGGTTAGTGTGAACTGAATCCCACTAAAAACTTTCCTAGTTAGTTGCCTACCCGGATCACCTCCGAAAGGAGACATAATCTTTGTGCAAGGAGGGGGAAGAATCTCTCCCCTAGATTCTCACCATAGGCATGCACCTAGACGTTTGAAGGTGGAATATGACACTGGCCCCTGATTCAAGGGTAACCTTTGAACATATACTATTGAGTCCTTGGAAACACCAAAAATGTGGGCACCCTCTAGGGGGTGACATGACTGTGTGAGGTGAACGCATGCACATAAGCTGTGAGGCACAAATTTTGTCTTCTCTACCATTTTTTTTTGTAGGGATAACTAAGTGATTGTTTCGAGTCTTAAACTATCCATCATGATTAAACAAAGACTCCCATGATTCTGCCAAGTTTCTTTGTCTTTGGTAGAACTATTTGCGACTTCTTCTTGTGTCACTATAGCTTGATCTAAAGCTTTATGCTTGTAAATGAATGCTTGAAACCTTCAAATTGAGATTGCTGATTAAAACTGTCCTTCAAACTAGAAATTCTGTCAGAGAACAGTTCAAGCTATGTCTCAAAACTTGACTTTTTACCTCAAAAACTGTGTCAAACTGTCAAACTTTTTTTCTTTCCCATGCAAAATTTCACTTTCCAGAGCACTTCCTCGCGTGAGACTTCATTATCTCACGCGAAGTTTGACATTTTCTCTCATGAAACAACACTTTCTCGTGTGAAACTGTACCTAGATTTCCAAAGCAGTGATCTTTTTCCCGTTGACTGGTCAACTTTTTTGCCTGATCTAATTGTTTTCTGAGGTTTGTTTGCCTATTTTTCTATTGTTCACTGTCTAAAATTGAGTGTCTCAAGATGTGAACTGAATGATTACTGCTTAAACTCATATTGTCTCCCTATTTTTTGTCTCATCTTTTTGTGCTTTTGTACCTTGTGATGAGATAGTCACATCTCGGCTATTCTAGCCATTCTCTTGATGATTTGTGCTGGGTGCATCTCACATCTTGGTTGTTCTAGCCTTTGTCTCCTTTTTGCTATTGCTAGAGATAAGAGTTCTAGCATAATCCCAAGTCCTCTCTCGTTACATTTTCATCTATGACTGTTATGACTAGAAGTGACAATACTTTCCCCATTCATGGTATTGGACAAGGTAGGGGTAAACCTCTTAATCAGGAAATAGGTCGTCCCGAACCTATCGTGCAATCTTAGTATTGTGAGGGATCCACAAGATCTTCTTCATTGAGTACTTTGAAATACAACCCATCACAATCATCACCTCTAGTGTTCTAGGAGTGTTATAATCCATTGTTTCAAACACAACATGACTTATCATTTCAAGAACAGGACAACTCATTCTTCCAAAACAACTTGTTGTTTCATAACCTTGGAAGGCCGCTTCCTCAGACTAGTCCTATTATTGAACCTATCGACCCTGCTGATGATATCGACTCATTTGAACCTATCAACCCTCTTGATCTAGTTAAAGTGCCAAAGGTTACCTTAGCCGCACCCTTTCGGCATTTTTATGTATCATTTTACTGAGTCTACATTCACTGCCCAATCCTACAAGATGGGAGATCCATTCGATTTCCAACCGGGCAAATACAGTCAAATTCTTGAGCAATCTCAAAACAACCAGCATCCTGATCACTCTCAAAATGATCAATCCAAAAATGATCATAATTAGGACCAATCTCAAAAAAAACCTCAAGGCGATCAACAACCATATCACTATCACCCTCCTCCATATGACCAAAATCAATCTCAAAATGATTAATCTCAAAATGATCAATCCCAAAATAAATCTCAAGGCGATCGACAGCCATATCACTATTGCCCTCCTCCACATGACCAAGACCAAGATGATTAGCAACAAGATCAAGTCCCAAGCATTTATGAGATTCTTGGTAACGAAGATGAGGTAATAACCCAAAATGACATAGATGCAGTGAAAGCCAACAAGGGTCTTATTAAGATGATGGAGATCCTCCTTCTAGAGGAGAAGGATAAATATTTTCTAGAAATGGCCAAACAAGGGGCCAAATTACCCCGAGACTACCAAGTTGAAACGCTTGTGGCCAAAGAAGAAGAGACTGAGACCGCAAAGTTGCAAAAGATGATTCGAGACATGCAAGACCAAATTAGCCAACTTGTGAGGGATAAAGATAAACCTATACAATAATTCACCATGGAAAGCATCTGTCCTTTCCCATTTTATAAGTCTTTGCATGCCACCTTTTCCCAAAGGTGTAGAGCTGCCTAAATATGACAAATACTTGGGTACTACCGATCCCCAAGATCACTTGAGGGAGTTTGGCACTCTATCCATAGAATTCATGCATGATCAGATGTATCTTATGCTCCTCTTTCCTCGTAGTTTGGGTGGGTTAGCTATGGAATGGTTTTCTCGGTTACCCGCTGGAATCAAATCTTTTGACAAGATCGCTAATCTATTTATCTAGTATTACTCACACAATATTTAGCACCCAGTCAATATTCAAGACCTTTGCAATCTAAAGCAACGACAAGGGTAGCCTTTCTTGGCATTTCTCTAGAGATGGAGACAACTATGTACCAAATATCCTAGAAAACTACTAGATTCTGAGAGACTCGACATCTTTTTGGACAACCTTGTCCCAGATTTTGGATATCAAGTACAATTACAAGGTCCCCTAACCTTTGACAACATCATTAAACAAGCTGTGCGCATAGAAGCATTTATGATCAAGAAAGGAGAGTTGACTTTTCAAAAGGATAACAAACAAGGGTCTTCCTCCTCAAACAAAGATAAAGGAAAGTTTTTCAACAAGAATAGAGATGTTGTAAATGATGGAGTGGTTGACAATGTGACCCCAAACCTTGCGAAATCTATTTTTAATCTTTCCTCTAGTATACAGGCGGTCAAAGCTATTGAAAAGGCTGCAACAGAGACTGAACAACCTTCAAAATTTGCTAAAAATAAACCTTGGGCATCCTAACCCAAGGGTGAGTTCACATCCTTAGGAGAACTGCTTGATGTGGTTTATAAGACTCTTGTGCAAAACCAGATACTCGCTCCTTTGGAAAAACATCTCTATGATCTACAACCTCATTGGTGGAACAACAATGCATACTATGACTATCACCAAAATAAGGGTCATAAGACTTATACTTGTCTCCAGCTATGCCATAAAGTCCAAGATTTGATTGACAATGGTGACATTGTTGTGGATGACCATAACAAGAATTCAGATCATCAAGCGTTTAAAGATCCCTTTCCTCACGAGAAAGGTGAATCTCCCAAGACTAAGAATACCAATGCTAAGGTCAGCTACACGTACACTACTGATGACAATGTCATTGGTATGATTGAACCTATTGAGGTTGAGTATTGCGATGTGATTACTATTAAGGGGAGCAGAGATGCTCCTAAGACTAAGACTCCATTTGTCTTGCGAGGCCCCAGGTCTCAATCTTCCAAACCTCAATTGTTTCAAGATTGCGCAAATGTTGTAACTCGCTCTCATGTGAAAATAACCATTAAGGGTCCCAACCCTTCTACATCCACTCCGAAGCAACCTACAGATAAAGTTTCTATTGGTCCTACCAACAAAAGCTCAAAATTAGGTCCTACACCTAGTGCGGCTAATTATAGCATTCTAGACTAGTTGCAATGTACCAATGCTTAGATCACCATCTTTGAGCTGTTGAAGATCTCGCCTACTCATAGGGAGATTCTGGATAAAGCCCTCACTGAGGCAAACGTCCCAAAAGATTTGGATCTTGATCGGTTTCAATCCATGGTGGGTCACTTGACCTCACCCCACTATCTGTCCTTCTCTGAAGAAGATGACCATTTGCTGAGCCATTTGCACAATGCTCCTTTGCATATAGAAGTCATGATAGGTCCAAAGCGCGTCTACCGTGTCCTCATTGACAATGGTGCTGGCCTCAATATTTTCTCTGCTAAGCTACTCACTCAACTAGGCTATGATGAAGATTGCATAGATGTTCGTAAGAAAATTACTATTAAGGCATATGATGAAGAAGAACGCAAATCCAAAGGTCTGGTTGTGCTGGCAATCCAAGTTGGGCCTGTGGAAAGAGATTTCATTTTCCAAGTTCTAGATATTCCTTTGGCATATAATATATTGTTGGGAAGACCATGGATCCATGAAATGTAGGCAGTTTCATCTACATATCATCAATGTATGAAGTTCCTGTTCCATGGTCTAGAAGTGATAGTTCATGCCAATACCAATTATTCTTGCAACACACTCGCACAATCTGCAAATAGTCTTGTCCCAACTAATAGAGAGTCCACTGAAGTCTATGATTCCAAGCTCAAAGAAATGGAATATACTCTGAAACTTAAGGATATAGGCATGAGAGGGTATCGAATTGAACCTATGTTATCATTAGCGACTTTACCTCTGTCTCTGCATTCCTACGGGAGACCCTCTAAGAACAACAAACCTTTTTCTTGTTCTCCCCAAGTAATCTATGATGGTGCATTTGTCAAGGCCACAACACCATTAGAGGATGAAGATGAGGAAAGAGCTATTACAACTTGGCTTTATAAAGGAAAAGATACATCTGAACAGATCACTCCTACTCATGAATTAGAACAAGAACCATACAGTGAAGCCTTCAAAATCATGAAGCGCTTTGGTTATAAAGGGAGTGGACCCATAGGGGTGAATGACAATGGTTTTCTTAAACCAATCAAAGCCATAGGTCGTCACACCAAGGACACCTCAAGTTTAGGCTTCAAGAAAATCCCGTTTCATCTTGGGATTAACAAGCTTGTACCAAAGCCAGAACTAGAACCAGAATTTCAGACAGAATTTGAGGACATTACCATAGCTGATAAATCAGGGAACAACAGACGAAGATACTTTTCCATATCCTATTCCTCCATATCTTGCTATATTCTTTGAAGAGCCAGATAAGCCTATTATACATGTCCACCCGGTAGAGACTGATAGTGATTTCGATGACACCGCTTTAGTACATCGACTCACATATGACCAATGGAGAGAAATACAAATGGCCGATCCCAATTTTTAGGATGAATGGTACACACCACCACATTTCCAAGAGCGGTTTGAACAAGATCAACTTCAACAAACCATTAATACTACAAGAGATGAAGATGAGTTAGATGGTACAACTAGTGTTGATGGAATTCTCATAGCAAGCATCACTGAATCACATGAATATGAGTTTATCTCTTTGTCTGATGCCACTTTTGATAAAGATATAGATGTTGTTCATGTGTATGAAAACCTTCTCGAAGTAGGTGAAGGGTCTAGTGTTAGGTTGACCAAGTGTGAATTTACTAACACTGACATTTCCTCTACTTTTTCTGTGAGGACTTAAGAAGAATCAAACACACCTTTGGATGAGATCTCTCTAGGTCTTGACTTACTCATCCATGCTTTTGATGGCTATATTGTGAACGCACTTGAACCCGCCACTACTCTTTCACTCCACCATCCTGAACTTATCAATTGGAACTCTCCCTCTCCAGCTAGCGAAGTCCTTATGTTCCAGAATGACTACACCCTTGGCTGTTATCTTAACGTTATCAAACCTCTAATGTTCTCCACCAGTGAAGACAATATCAATATGACTGAAGCTGATATCAAGTATTTTAGTCATAAAATTAAAATAAAAAAGAATAGATGCTCTGATGGTGAAAACCACATTGTGGCAGTGTCAAAGCCAAAAAAAGTAAAAATAATAGACGTATCTGAGGGTAAAAACCTCTCTGAGGTGCCCAAGGTTGAGATACTTGATACACTTCCCAGTCATTTTCAAGAGAGATCATCAGTGCTGATTGAGCCGACCCAACCAGTGAATTTGGGTATGGATGCTGCACCTCAGATTATTCATCTAGCATAGTCATTATCTGCAAAGGAAAAAGAAGAGTTCACCAATTTCTTTCAAAGAAAAAAAAATAATTTTGCATGGACTTACTTTGATATGCCTAGATTGGATCCGAATCTAATCATGCATCATCTGTCTATTGCACCAGGCATCAAGCCTATCAAACAAAAGCTTCGGAAGATGCATCCACATGTGGCACTTTTAGTCAAGGCTGAGTTAGAAAAACTTCTCAAAGCTAGTTTCATGAGAGCTATTGACTATGCAAAGTGGATCTCTAACATTGTTCTACTTACAAAACATGATAAATCTATCTGTGTGTGCACAGACTTCAGAGACCTGAATAAAGCATGTCCTAAAGATGACATTCCATTACCTAATATTGACATGATAGTGGACATGAAAACTGGCTACCAAATGTACTCTCTAATGGATGACTTTTCTAGTTATAATCAAATAAAAGTTGCACTAGAAGACCAAGAAAAGACAACCTTCACATGTGCTCCAAGAACGTTCTGTTGGCATGTCATGCCCTTCGAACTTAAAAATGCCGGAGCTACCTATCAAAGAGCTGTCACTACTATTTTTCATGACATGATGCACAAAACAATGGAAGTCTATGTAGATGACACTTTGGCTAAAAGCATGCAATGAAAAATACATCTTGCAGATCTAGGTCCCATACTGGATCGAATGGAGCAATTCAATCTCAGACTCAATCTAAAAAAGTGTGCATTCACTGTCACTTCTGGAAAGCTGTTGGGTTATATCATATTTGCTAAAGGCATAGAGGTGGATCTTGAGAAAGTTCAAGATATCATGGAAATGCCTTCACCAAAGAAAATTAGTCAGATGAGAGGACTTCAAGGGAGACTACAATCCTGTCTGCGCTTGATTGCACAACTGGCCGATAAGTCACAGCCATTTACCAAAACTCTACATAAAGGTGTGACTTATGAGTGGAACAAAGAATGTGACAAAGGGCTCACTCAAATCAAATAATATCTTGCAAATCCACCAATCTTGATGCCTCCTATTCATGGGAAGCCACTCATCCTTTATATTTTAGCTACAAACACATCTTTGGGTGCACTACTAGCTTAAGAGGATCAAAATAACAAAGAAAGAGCTATATACTATATCAACAGAACTCTGGTCTCTTACGAGATGAACTATTCAGTCATTGAAAAATCTTGTCTAGCAATGGTGTTTGATTCACAAAAATTACGACACTATATGCTTGATCACACTACAAGACTCATTGCTAAAATTGATCCATTAAAGTACTTAGCAAAGCTGCTCTCACCGGTAGACTGGTGAAATGGGTCATGATACTCAGTGAGTTTGACATTGAGTATGTGGAGAGAAAAGCTATTGAAGGACAAGCTATTGCAGATCAACTGGCAGAAGCTCCTCTCAAGGATCATCAACCATTGAAAATTGAATTTCTGGATGAGTCTATAATGCTTCTTACACATCAAACATGGAATATGTTCTTTGATGGCTCATTTACCTAGCCAGGGTCGGGTGCTAGAATATTGTTTGTCACACCACAGAGATACTCTTTACCAAAGGCTTACAAGATGTTGTTCCCTTACACAAATAACATCGCTGAATATGAAGCTTTAATAAATGGTATGAAGATAGCCATAGAATGGCGTGTGGATGAACTTAAGGTCTTTGGGGACTCACAATTGGTTATCAATCAAGTCAATGAGACATATCAAACAAAGGATGAAAAGCTGGTACCTTATAAATGAATGGTTGATGATCTAAAAAGGTACTTTGCACACATTACCTTCCAGTAGATTCCAAGAGCAGATTATAAAGTAGCTGATGCCATGGAAAATCTTGCCTCCATGCTACAAATGCCAAAAAATGACTTCAGACATGAATTCCTAGTGGAGACATTATGCTACCCAACCTATAATACCCCTGACTCCAAGATGATCTATTTAGTCATTGGACATGATTCATCTCACTACCATCATATTTACTCCTATCTCTAGGACCAAATTATTCTAGACACTTATACCTAGAATGAAAAATGCCACCTAATCCACAGTGCTTCATGATATGTCATAGTAGCTAATGACTTGTATAGACGAGGTCTTGATGGTACCCTCCTTAGGTGTCTAGAGCCTGATGAGTCCAAACATGCGTTAGCTGAGGTGCATGAAGGCATCTGTGGTTCTCATTTGAGTGGTCTAACATTAGCTCATAAAATTATTAGAGCTGGTTACTACTGGCCAGAAATGGAAAATGAATCTATACAATATGCCAAGTCTTGTAAGCAGTGCCAATTACACGAAAATTTGATCCACGCTCCTACCAAGGAGCTCATTCCATTCATCAGTTTATGGTCATTTCAGCAATGGGCCTTTGACTTGGTGGGTCAGATCCATCCATCTTCCTCAAGAGGACAAAATTTCATTATCATAGCTATAGATTATTTTACCAAATGGGTTGAGGTAGTGCCTCTAACTATAGCTGATGGAAAATCTGTAGCACGGTTCATACTGAATTACATCATCTGTAGATATGGTGTACCCTCCTTAATAATCACTAACAATGGGGTGTAGTTCAAGAACAAAGATCTAAAAGAATTAAGTACTAAACTCATAATCATTCAGTAGTGGTCCTCGATCTATTACCCTCGGGGTAATGGATAGGCAGAAGCTTCCAACAAGACAATTCTCAAGATTCTGCATAGAACAGTTCACAAATCTGGTAGAGATTGGCACCTCTAGATTAATCCGGCTTTATGGGCCTACAGAAAAAGCATTCGAACTCCAACAGGGGCCACACCCTTTGCCTTAGTCTATGGCGCAGATGATGTGTTTCCTATTAAGGTCGAGATTCCTACATTGCGAGTCACTCTGAAGAACCTCATTACTGATGAAGACATTAGAATATCTCAGCTACAAGAGCTAGAGTTATTGGATGAACGTCGGCAAGTGGCGTTCGATCATCTAAGAGCATACTAGAAAAGAATGTCTAAGAGATATAATAAGAAACTCAGACCAATGGAATTCCAAGTGGGTGATCTCATCCTGAGAGAAAACCCCAAGAATCAACATCAGTGGATATAGAAAGGAAAGTTTGAACCAAACTGGCTTGGTCCGTACATTATCACTGCAACATTTGGGTTTGGTGCTTATCAACTATCTACTACTGAAGGAGAACAACTCAAAGAGCCAATCAACGCTTTGCACCTGAAAAAGTTCTACAGCTGAGACATTTCTCCATATGCTCATATACATACTTTATTTTGAAAAAATCCTAAAAATTGTAAAATGTCCTGAAAAAATGATCATCTTAGTGAAAACCTGGTAAATAGGCACTTTGATGTATCTACTATCCTGGTGAAAACCTAGTAAACAGACGCCTTGATAATAATAAAAAAAATTGAAAAATTGAAAAAATCATAAAAAATGAAAAATTAAAAAAATCATAAAAAATGAAAATTTGAAAAAATCATAAAAAATGAAAAATTCAAAAATACCAAAAAAATAAAAAAAGAGAAAAGAACAAAAAAAAACAAGAAAAAATGTGCCATTGATGAAAACCTGGCAAACAGGTGTCATGGTAGCAAAAATAGAATCTCTGCCAAGATGGTGAAAACCTGGTAAACGGGCGCCTCTTGTTCCTCAATGCTATACCTATTGCAGTACCGCTTGGCTCTTGCTTTCCTGCTTTAGTTCATTTCCTTCTTTAGTTTTCTAGCTCATGCATTCGCTCTAAGTTATCTTCGAGATTTTGATCAACTCTTCATGGATTGAAATTGGTTACACTTGGGGGCACCTTCCTAGTCTAGGGGGCATTGTCCTATCATTTTTGGAGGATTTTCTTGAATAAGTCACTGGTCATTCTCACTGTGTCTGCCTACTGATGCCTAGCTACTTTTGAGATTTCTCTCCTCGAGGATCTCAAGCGTATCGGTTGCCAGTGGTCCTCACTGTGCCTGCCTACTAATACCTAGCTATCGCTTGGATCTCTCGCCTTGAGGATCCCTCGCACATCAGTCACCAATGGTTCTCACTACGTTTTCCTTCTGATGTTTTGTTCGCTCTTAGATCTCTCTTCTTGAGGATCTATCGTATCAGTCACCAGTAGTTCTCACTGCGTTTTCCTACTGATACTTTGTTAGTACTCCGATATCTCCTTGAGACTTCATCTCTTGCGACAGTCACCAGTGGTCCTCACTGTGTCTTCCTACTGTCGCCATCCTATTGAAACTTCTCGCATTGTATATTTTTGATCTGGCTTCAATCCGCTTAAACTAAAATTGAAAACTGACTTTGCAGCTCTTTGAAGTGTGCTGAGCTTTTCTTTTGTGTGTTTTTCTTTTCGCTTTATCATTCCTCCTCGAGAAACTCTAAGACATCTCTCTTGACCGAGAGAAGCGAAGACTGGGGGCGTGACCTTTTCTTTGATTTATGTTTTCTGGTTTAGTTCCAATGATCCAATGAATCTATATAAGAGGGGTGTCCACTATGAGAGCCTCCATCCCATGTTGGATGGCCTTGTGTACCTCGAATCCTTTTATATGGAAACCTTGGTGAGGTTGGTTCTTCTCCTTGTTTGTTTGGGTGACTTCTTTCTGCTACAAGTGAAATCGCAAATGCTCGTCCTGTGAAGTGAATGTAAGGGTCACTGCGAACACCTTGATATGCTTATCATTCAATTAGAAAAAGGAGGAAACTCCTGCATGCCTGGCGTGTCTATTTGAAAGAAACATTCAGGTCATTCTAGCCTCTATGCTTTGATGCTAATGTTAACTTGCTAAATCAAAAGGAATGGGTGTTTAGGTCATTTTGGCTTCTTGTGCCTTAATGCTTACACTTCATTCCGACAAATCAAAGACTAATGTCATATTCATATTCTCATGATTTCAATGTCAGTGAGGGTTGTCTAACATCCTATGATCATCCGTTACTAAAAAATCTATGATGATAATAAAATGAGTCCAACAACCAAGTCCTAGGGTTTGCATCTAGCTTAGGCTTGCATTGAGGTAGTGTTTTGGTGCTCTCTTTATTGTCTTCTTCTGAATTCATTCATTGAAGGTTCTCATCTCTCATCTTGGGTTCATCTTGGCTGCACAAGTGTCCAGTCCTCATTCTCGATCTTCAAACATTCTTTTGGTTAGTACCTGTCATGTATTTCTATGTCTTGCATGAGATGATTAGTACCATAGACATTGCATTTCCATTTTCATCCATAAGTTTCATTTACATACATTCTACGTCTACATATCCATATACATGTGCATCCATTATAAGCATAAATAAGATCCTACATTGCATTCATTTATCTACCATCTATCATTAAATTTCACATTACATAGAAATATAACATAAAACATGTGCATATTCATCTACATATCATAAGGGCATCATATACATCTCATATCTATCTATGCATACATCTAATCATATAGGAAAACATCTCATAAAACATCAACATAGAAGCAATATATAGACAAGTACAATGATATCAAAATGGCGATCTCATATATATCTCGGTTGATCAATGTCAATGTACATCAAAAGAATGGTTCTACTCGAGCACAGTATCAAAAAAATGGGCTACAATATATATCTAGATGTGTCTAGCTCTACCAATCACCACTTGGAGGAGGTGGAGGTGGAGACATTGGTCTCTGTGGTGGTCGTTGTGGAGGAGGACCCTGCGGTGGTGCCCGAGGAGGTTCCTGTGGTGGAGGTCCCTGAGGTGCTACCCATGCCCCAACATACTCTAAAAATGGTGGCACCTGCTCTGCTAGATCTGGCACTACTCCCACATATGAAACATAATAGTAGGTTGACTACGCAGCCTCATATCTGGTCTCAAGTTGGGACCTAGCGAGTGCCTCATGCAAACCTCTGATCTCACAGTCTCACTCTGATGTGCGGGTCTCTTGGACAATGACCTGGGTGTGAAAGTCATCCCACTCCCACTATACCTACCTGATCCTCTCTCAGCTCTTCCAGAGAGCCTCCTATAGCTATGGTACCTATCCTCCCATAGGTGCATCCTGCATATCAGTATCCCCGCCCTGTGCCCCCTTGTTAGGAGGTGGCTACTGAGAGGTATCACCTATCCTCTGCCTGGTGGACCTCTATTGGGTCCCACTACTCCCTGCACCTGCATGTGAACCCATAGTCCTAGGAGGGATGGGAGTCTACCCACTCATCAGTCTCAAGACCCTCTACTACTGCTACTGAGCAGGCTACTACTATGCCTATTGCTGTGGTACTCTTTGCTGCTACTATGCAGGCTGCACTACCTGCTGTCCTCTTTGGCCCATGCGTATAGGATCTGTAAATCTAGGATATGGGTGGGCTAGGATATGGTCTTTGTATGCAGGCATCATCCCTGCATTGGTGACATCCACCATGTAGTCCCACCGGGTTGGTGGTACTTGTGCCTCGATCATGCAGCGTCCCTGATCTAGTCTCTACTTCTAGCCCTTCTTCATCTCATCGACGAATTGGGCGTAGGTGTAGTACTCCTAGGAGACGTCATGCATGTCTGCCAAACTACCTCATGACATGTGTAAGCAAGAAGTGCTCAATGATGGTGATGGTGCGTCTAATCAGTGGACGTGAGACAAACATGTATGAGAGCTCATGCTGAGTGTCATCCCATGGATCCGTAGCTACCCAAGGTCTCCATATAACTGCTGCCATATCATCCAACTATCCTTGCCACTGCTCTATCTTACCCAACACTGGCTGGGTCATAGGACTTGCATATCTATATATGTATGGCTCCAATTGCTGTTTGGTATCATGAAAGATTGACCTACATATGGGAAGATGCTCCCAGGCCCATACCTACAACACAAAGATTCCTGTGGCCATGGTCCATGCACCTTGATACACGATCTTGTGCATCTCATGGTACATCTGAGCGAGCATGCACTTGTCCCATCCAAATCTAGCAACTGGTCTATCTAGCATCTGCTGTAACATGCAACCCCAGCCGCACTCCAATCCATGTTGTCCTTGATCTAGAACCAAGTAACAACTCAAGAATATGGCTAAGACAACTGCTAGTCTATGACTCACTCCATATCTGCTGATCAAGTCCTCCCATGAGAGGGCTCGACCCATCACTAGCTCATCTTGAAATATGGCCCTCAGTGCCAGTGTGCCTGCCCTCGGCTGAATGTCGTACTCAACATGAGCGTCATGGAAAGGTATCCTCAGTATCCTGTAAATATCCTTTGGAGTGACTGTCATATCCCCCATCGACAAGTGGAAGGTTTTCATCTTCGAATGGAAACACTCAACCAGTGCACCTAATAGACCATGATTTACCCGAATGTCAGGTATATCATGCAAGTAAGTCAATCCTAGCCCATCAATGTGGGCACACTCAACATCACTCAATCTCTGTACTAATGTGGTGATAACCAGGTAGTGAGACCGGAATGCAACATTTGGGAGGTCAACCTGCAAAGCAAGCGATGACATTGGATCAGTATCTCAATTATGATGGCTTTTCAAAGCAATAACAACAAGGAAGGCTATGTATCTAGCCTAAACATGACTCTGGGATGTTCTAATTGGCTGATTTTATGCAACATTGGATGAAGACTCTACACACTATAGCAGCTTACTACGTGAGGAAATTGTTCCCTCGCGCGAGACAAGATCTCTTCTTGTGCGAGAAATCATCATTGAGGATGAAGTCTCACACGACATCACCTAGCACTTCACGCGAGCTCACAAAGGAGCCTGGTGTGAGGAAGCCCTAACCCCCATGAAGAAACCATTCCCTCATGTGAGAGGCCACTGAGGCCGATAGTTTCCTTACGCGACATTGGAAGAACAAGGCTTAAAACACCTAAAAATCTAACCTAAATTACCTAATAAAGTGTTAAAAATTGAAATGTGAGATGGTTTATCGACTACTTACAGGTACGTCATACTCCAGTGGCCAGTTGTGTCATCGGGAGCACTCAAAATGATGTGTATGCACTGGCACACCTTCCATATCTCTCTCAGAGCTCTCAAATTGCTAGAAGACAAAGTGAATAAAGAATTGAAAATGACCCCTCTGGGCCTTATATAGCTTTTGACCTAATTTTCAAAAGTGCTCTATTTTGCACAAAAAACTTCACCCTTGGCTAAATCGACTGTTTTGAATCCATTTTTGGGATTAAAATCAAAATTTGACACTCCTAGATAGCTCAAAATCACATTTTAAATTTTTGGGATTATCAGGATTAGACGCTTGTGTAGTCAACCTTCTGGCATCATTTTCTCTCCAGAATCTTATCTCATCATCATTTTCTTGAGATCTTCAATGTTTACATCAAAGTCAACTCTAGTCAAATCTAGTCAACCATGGTCAAACTTGGTCAACATGACCTCCAAATTGCTCCAAATCACTTCCGCATCCTCTTGATGCTTCCTTAATCTGTTCTGAGTTCCTCTTGATCTCTGATTTTATCGGTATCTGCAACCTTTTGTTGTCAATCATCTTTCTGACGTGTCATCTTTTGATTTCACTCCCAAGGGGGCAAGATGATTGCATCATTTGAATCTTGTTGAATCTTTGAATCTTGTCAAATCAATTCTCAAATCAGTTTGATCTGAATCAAAAGTCCTCATCGCTTGGGGCATCTTTCACTATGGGCATCTTTGGGCCTCGCATCTTGTCATCTTGTCATCTATCTTTTAGGTATCTTAGCAATGTAACTCAGATCCTTGGGAATCAAGCTTCATTCTAGAGATGGTTCTCTAAATCTATTAGGTATTGGGACAATCTAACTCCAATTCCTGAAAGTCAAGCTTCATTCTGGAGATGGCTCTCAAAATCTCTTTTGGACCATTATTTGGGAAATCTAACCCGGGTCTCAGATGACTAAGCTTCGTATTGGGGCAATCTTACCTTGGTTCTGGAGATAGTCCTAAATCTGCATATGTTATCATTTAATCAATGGGTATTGGGGCAATCTAACCCTGATTCTAGTTTTCTCTCAAGTGGTAATCTGACCGAGGTCTTCGCAATCTAACTTAGACTTCAGAGAATCATGCTTCATTCTGATCGACATTTTGGCAATCTAACCTCGACTTCCAAGGATTAAGCTCTATTTTGGAGATAATCCTGAAACCTCATCATCTATCACATCAGACTATTCTTTGAATTAACGCACTATTCACACATCAATTCAAAGAAGGGAAAATTGTAATACCCCAAAATTGGCACCTTACAATTTTAATCAATTTTGGTGCATTCCTTCGAATTTCTACATCATCGAAGTCCTATTGTACTAGGCAATTTTGTCTCCTAATTGACTTTATTTGACTTGGTGTCAAATACAAAAAACCCTAAATTTGCATTAATCATACACTATATTTAATTTCTAAATATTCAACTTTATTGGCTAAATAATCCCTATGATTGATTAATTTAATTCTAAAGTCCCAGTGCTTTTAAAGTAAATTAATTCCACCCCCTTTAGCTAATACACATCATGGAATTAAAGAATATTTGGTTATTTGAATGGACATCTCTATTTGAATTTAATTATTTAAAATAAATAAAAAATCCACCCATGTGGCAATATTCATTCATTTAATTAAATAATTCATCAATATTTGTCTCACCTTCCTCCATGGAGATGAAGAGTTAGTCGTTTCTTTTCAAGAAACTCTTCATCCTCTCTCTCGACTTTTCTATATTATGAGCTCCTTTTCTTCATGTTGAAGGAGGGAATTTTTAGAGTATCAAAACTATAGTCAATTTGTGTCTCAATTCTCTCATGCTTTTAAGATTTTCATTGCATAATTAGTATAACTCTCATTTTAGTATATATTGCATTCTCATTTTAATATAGTTTTCTTACTTGTTTAGTAGCTTAATTCTCAATTTCTTTCAAGCTTCATAAAATAAATCTGCACTTTCAATCTTAGATTACAATTTTCATCTCTCATATAGATTAATTGTAATTTTCAATCATTTTCAAGCATTTTAAATCCTCTGTCTTAGCTTGGTCTATGGTTGTTGGCTCTCCAATCTGAGAGTAATTCAAACACCCCAACTAATTAGGAGGCAACAGTTCGATTCACTATGAATTTGTGAATTGGGTAATTCATACTCATTTTTCGTAATTCGCTTTGCAAGCAATGACTATGTTGTGTCTATGGCTGGATTAGAGGTCCACGTTCATCTATAAACAATATGAAGTAGTTTTTTTTCCAATATGAGATATAATCATTATTCCTTTCTTACTAAGTCTATGCTAAGAAACTCTCTCTCTCTCTCTCTCTCACACACACACACACACACACACACACACACACACGTGTGTGTGTGTGTTTTTGTGTTCCTAAAAATTTAGGACCCATAATTAGATGCTTTAGGACCTATGATGCCTCATTTTGGTGATTTCGAGGTCCAAATATTTGTTAGGATTGATTCCTCTGACATGTCTCTTCTTTTCCCACAAATATTCACTATCCTTGATATCCCAATGAAATTTGAGCTTGTTTTACCTAGGACAGGGTGCCAAAGCTTACTTGTCCCTAGGGTTTTGGGCCTAAATTCTACGTGGAGCCTAATATCAGGGTCTTCTTCCAAGAATATAAATTGTGGTTGGCTTGGATCAAATTTGAATCCCAAATAGAGAGAGTGAAGTATAAAAGAACCTCCTCACCCCTCATTTATCATATCATTATCAATTGCAATTAGAATTTTTGCATATCACAATCAAGTGCAAGCTATCCATCAAACAATCAAGTTGATCCATTGATGATTTGGAATCAAGATTTGAAGTAAAAAATCCAATTCAAGATCTCCTTGAGTCTCCATTTCTTCAATATGCACCAAGTAAAAGACAATCTTCTCCAATTGATGCAAGTTTCTCTCCCTTGATGGCCAAGTAGAGGAATTCTCAATCAAGAAAGAAGATTCATTCATTCTTCTCTCTCCTTCACATTTGGTTATCAAGCATATCTACATTCTTGATTTAGGAGTAGAAACCATATATCTATCCATTTATGAGGGCATCCTTCTTTCTACATCACATTCCAAGGTAAACCCTTTGGATTCCAAGTTTATTCAACCATTTTCATGGATTTGAGTGATTAATACATCTGTTCATGGGGGTTTCATGGAAGGTAAATAAAATTTTTTCCTTTTCACATTATTTCCTTTATGAAATTTCTCTCATATTTCAATGTTAATTCCTAAACAAGGATTTGACCAAGGAAAACTCATTTTCCCAACCTTTTCTCCACTTTTCTATGTATAGGAACATGTTGTGGAGCTATTAGAACTTTTGTGGGTAGTACAAGAATAGTTGGAGATTCTATGAAAATTTCATTTGAAAGTGTCAGGAACATGTCACCAAAGTCGGCATGTCTTGAGTACATGTCAAGTTTGACCTATCCCTAGCATTTTTAGCTGAAATTTTTGGAGTAGGTGTGTTTAGTCTTCTGATTTCCATTTCTATTAGTTTCAACTCAATATCAATTCATACCAATCTATTTTGATCATCTTTTTAGAGAGTTTTCTATTAGATTTGTTTAATCACTTAATCAATCTCATTTCATTCATCACATTACTTAGTGATGGAGAGATTATTATTCCCTATTAGTTGCTTGAGTCACCTCTTGAGGCTATTGGGGATATTCTTCCTTCGTAATGTGCAATCAATGGAATGGGGAAGTAATTCACTTAGTATCTTTTATGTTGCATTTCTCTCCCCATTTTCCATTGTACATTTTGGTGAACCCAACGTATTACATTTCCACTTTGATTGTGGTGTTAGATTCCCTTTATGTTCTTAATTTACATTATATGCATCTAGATCTATAGGTTTATTTCTTTAAAAATCTGATTTAGTATCTAGATCTACTTGTGTATGCTTTACACTACATCTTTGGATTTTCTAGTTAAATTTGATTTTCATAAAATATTTCCTTTGTTTGGATTGTATATCTCTCAAAAATATTACAATTGAATTAGATTTATATCTTTTCTCTGATTCCCCTATGCATGAACGTTATCACTTTAAGTCCTACTTATAGTGTTTCATCTAGGAGAAGCCATATACTTATGGGTTCCTTTGATCTAGAGCCTTCTCTCTTTCCTAGGAATCTTGATAAGACCAACATTCATATTAGTGACATCAATCCTATCATGGAGATTAAATCTTCCCGTTCTTCTCATGATGAAGTCGTGGCTTTAAGATTCCCTCCTATGCAAGTCCAAATTCTTTCCAATGACTTTGAGAAATTTGAACAATATTGGTTAGGACAAGAAAACTCTAATCTTGAAGTCATTTTTCTTGTAGAGGGTTTAAGGAAGCTAATTCATAATGATGAATATGGTGTTAACATCTTGCATAGTGTTTCTCAT
This sequence comes from Chamaecyparis obtusa, assembly GCA_027943335.1. Taxonomy (NCBI): domain Eukaryota; kingdom Viridiplantae; phylum Streptophyta; class Pinopsida; order Cupressales; family Cupressaceae; genus Chamaecyparis; species Chamaecyparis obtusa. Next base: position 1,756,224 of record BSBK01005407.1, read on the forward strand.
CTCATTGATAAAAATGTTAAGCCTATTAGAGATTGTGCTGAAGAGCTAGGTTTCATTCCACCTAACACTAGTTTTGAGACTTCTATGCCTATTTATACCTCTATTCCTAGTGTTTTCACTTATGCGCCACCTATCATAAGAACTTCCATTCAAAATCTCAAGCCTACACATGTGAGCATTCTTAATCCTATTGATCCTTTATTCCTTTATGTGTGCCATATGTTTCTCTACCTTCATCAATGCCCACTAACAATAGTGTACACTTTTGATATTCAACCATTCCATTTCTCATAATGCCCCAAATATTTGTAACATATATCCTCCTACCATTCTTTCTACCAATTCTACCATTAATATCTTGGCTCAAAACATCTCTTCCTTGCAACAACAACTTACTTCAATTACTCATTCCAAGTTCAACATTCCTACTTGTGATATTGCTAGTGCTTTGTCTTTGGATATCATTTGTATCATTATCCCACAATACATGGAGATTCCTTATTGTATGCACCTAAAAATGATTAAATAAAACATTAATTAAATTTAGGCCATTTAATGGATTGAATTTAATTAAAATCAAAATTGATCAATTATTGAATTGAATTAACCATTTGATTATATAGTTCTTTAATTAATTAAATCCAACTCATTTAAATATCACACATGGCTAATTTAATTAATTCTTTGAATTAATTCCTCATAAATTGTCTCACCTACCACTACATGACAAAATTATATTGACCAATGGGAGATGAGGAATGAGCACACATGTATTAATAATAAGCTTTTCTATCTTGACCATTCATTTGTGAAAATCAATCTTGACCATCCAAAGGGACATGCCATCAAACTTAACCCCAACTTTACCTTGATCATGGTTACATAAAATCATCCCTTACACCTTGAGGAATCCTATAAATAAGGTACATAATTAGAGTATTAAAATATCCACTTTCATTTTGGAGTATCATCATAATGCAATTTTGTGCATTCATTATCATAGAGAGCATCGTTATTCTAGGAAAATTAGCTTAGCTTCATCATTTAGAGGAAGATAATAATGGAGAAATGGATTTGCATCATGGGAATCTTAATCATTTAGAGTAAAATTTATACATCATATCTTTGAATTCTCATTTTCTAGGTTATCATCCAAGGATCAAAGTTGCAGTTGAGAGCATAATTCAAGTCTCTAGAATTAGAGTCATAGAATGCTCATAATCTTTCATTTCCTTGTTTCAACTAGTTTTATATCTTGATTTGAGTTGAAAGATTATACTAATGTTCTATGTAGGTTTTTGATTCAGATTACACACAAATGGTGCCCACGCCTCACTAATCTTAATGAGTTCTTGAGCTTCTTTTTTGCAGATTTAATATTTGCAAGTTATAGATTATGCAGAAGGTCACTTTTGACACAAATAAAATCACTTTTACGCTAAAGATTATTGCTACTACACCAAAGATTACTGCTTCTACAACTGATCTCATTGTGTTTTTCCTCAAAGGATATCGCTCTTGATAAACATAACATCGCTTACAAGCATAAGGATATCTCTTTAGATGCAAATTATATTTCTCATGATTATATTTTGTCATTACTTTTAAGTGAAATAAAATCACAGTAAATTTGTTTTTATTTGACATTTTTTTGTTCTTTATTGCAGGTTTTGTGACAGGAATAGACTATTATTGCTCCTTCAACAAATTTTATTGCTACTTCATTGAAGATTCACGCTTCTGCAATGAAGATCATCATTTCTATCTCAACGAACACCGCCTTTGAAGAAAATATCATCGCTTATACATGAAAAGGGGTATCTTTTGACTACTCATACATCACTTTTAATTTAAATAATTTATCACTTTTAATTCAAATAACATCACTTTTACTCTCTGTAATGTCACTTTTACATTATTAAAATAAAATAAAATAGAGACATAATTTGTGTTTTTGTGATGAATTGAAGATGGAAGAAGTTTGGAAACTAAGGAAATTTGTTTGTAGACCTCCCAATTATTACATCCAAAGGCTATCAAGAAGGTGGATGCTTATGCTAAATAGCTACATTGTGATAATGAAATGATTAAACTTAGTAAAGAAGGCAAAGCTTTTGATAGATATGCTAGAATTCTTAACTTGTATCAAATTAGGTATGGAGTAGAAATAAAATTGAATGCTTATCCTTTGTAATTTTCATTTGATCATATTGATTTCCTTAACTTCAGATTGTATGTGCTGAGACTAACATTTGTGGAAGCTACTAGTGATGATAAGAAGCTAGAGCTACTGCGAAGGTAAATGGTAAAAAATAATTTTAAAAAAAGCACAATAATTGTCAAAGGTACACACTCCTAAACTCGTAATCTTTGGTGTTACCTTTATTTAGAATTGATCTTGCAGATATTTTATTTCAAGACATACAGTAATTAAAAATACCTTATGTATTTATGGATGCAGATATTAGGCCTATGCTCTCACCTATTTTGGGTGATCAAAATGCCAAACCTATCAAAGTCCCACTTGGTTAGATAAGGTCAAAATAAGAACCACGTTCTCTATGTGTTTGGAGGCCAAAGATGGCAGGGATATGCTCTCACCTTTCTATGTGATCAGAATACTAGACCCATCTCAACCTTGCTTTCAATTTCAATTTAATACATTCTTATCCATAAAGGGCCTACCTACTAAGATTTTCCTTAACAAGACTGGTGAGAGGGAATGAACCAAGTGGGGACACAACCATTTAAGCCATGGTAATCCAACCCACTCAAAAATAAAATGCATTCATCCTTATTGGGGTTAGTGATGAAATATTTTTCTAATAGCCCTCCTCTAATAGTATTTTGAGATTACACAAAATATTGTTTTTATGATGGTGGGAGGCTCTTGTAATGGGAGGTAAAATTCAGAAGCTTTTTGAACAAAATACTAAATACAACTTAATTAAGTAGTAAGCCTACTTGATTATCCATTGAAGCCAAAATTGACCATAGGTATCTTGATTGAATTGTTTTGTATGTGTAAGACCTATGGAAATGATCGAGAACATACAATCAATGTGTAGATTTTAGGGCCCAAAAAACTATTTGAAATTTGTGTGTTTTATGATCCTAATAATTAGAAGAAATTATTCATTTAAAACAAAAAATGTAAGCGAAGAAAAAAAAATTTCACAGATTATGGAAAGGTATGCAGACTATTGCTTTTGACACTTATTTCATTGCTTATGTAACACGTTTCATTGTTTTTTTAATAAAAAACATCACTTTGAACAAGAAAACATTTCTTTTAACCTATAAAACACCACTTCTAAGCATTTGTGTGTCACTTCTAAATCATCACTTCTAAACAAAGAGCACTTCCAAACGTCTTGAGTCAAAATTGAAAACACTTTCGGATACCATTTTCAGAGTAAGGTTCTTTTCAATTAAAATAGGTTTAAACATCCACCATTTTCAGACATTCAAATAAAATTGGTAATCTTTCATTGTTTCAATCAAACTACATCAACTTGCAAGTGTTGTTAATCCATCTTGGTTTTGATTTTGGAAGTTTTCCATCAAGGATTACAAGTCCTTAGAACTAAAGAAGTCAAGGTCAAAATATCAAGTCTTCATCATAGAGATATATCCTTCTCTATTAGACTTCATCTTAGGACACACTTCATTTTGGCCAAACCACTATTGGAACTTCATCATATCAATTTTTTGGATAATAGGATTCTAATCCTAGTCAACTCATTCAAAAGGATATTCATTCAAGAAGTGTTGCAATTTAATTTCATGTCTACAAGGATAAGGTCTCATCATTTCAAAAACTCTCAAGATCATAATTGTAAGGTCATAATAGAAGAAATACAGCTTCCAAAGAAGACTCAATCTAAATAACATAGACCAAAGCTAACAAGTTGATCAAATCCAACACAAATATCAAACATAAGATAATCAACCAAGTCAAAACTAGGGGTTAAGTTACCTCATGACTATGATGTTTCAAAACTAAAGCAAGATGAAGATTAGGTAAACTCCACAGGTTATTTAAACAAACATATCCAATCTCTACAACAAAAACTCAATGATCTTCAAATGGGAACTTCTACAAAGAAACATACGCTAGAAGGAATTTTTCCATTCCCATTTGACAAGAGCTTGGCTATGATACCTTTCTCACCCAACGTAGATTTTACAAAGAATGAAAAATATATGGGCATGATAGATCCCCAAGACCACATTAGAGAGTTTTTCACTCCGAGTATGGAATTCATTCATGAGAAAACATACCTAACGATACTATTCCCAAGGAGGTTAGGGTGACAAGCTATGGAATGGTTCTCAAAATTTCCACCTGATATAAAGACCTTTGAAGAACTAGTAATCAAGTTTGAATCATAATACTCGCATAAAATAGAACACGAGGTTACTATGTTAGACCTATGCAACACCAAATAAATAAATGTAGAGACATTCTTAAAATTTCTACAAATATGGAGAAGAATATTTGCTAAATATCCTAGAAGTGTACTCGAGAAGGAGAAAATGGATATCTTTATTAGAAACTTAACAAGTGAGATAAACTTTAATCTACAACTCCAATGTCCTCTATCATTTGATAAAATTATAGAAAATGGGGTTAAGGTAGAGGATGCCTTGATATGGAAGGGTGAATTTAATATTTACAAGGACAACAAAGGATTCTCAACCAATAACAACAACTAAAACAACACTAACACAACCAAAAACAAAAATGAAAAACCCAAATTTTGGTTGAAAATAATAAGAACCCAGTGAATGATGGGGTGGTAGAAGCTAATAATCTTAAACCAAGACCATTCTATCTTTCGAGTGACTCCAAAAATCAAGAAAATAATGTCAACCGACCAAATAACTCATGTAATAATAACAAAAATCAAGGTAATGATAGACCAAAAACTTCACAATTCACTTCACCAGGAAATAAGTTCACGCCATTGGGAGAACCTCTTGAGACAGCTCTAAAAACTCTTATTGCCAAAAAAATCATCACCCTACCCAAGTCAAGATGTTACAAACCACAAGTAAAGCCTTCATGGTGGAATGAGTCACACCATTGTGAGTATCATTGAAATAAGGGTCACAAGAAAAATGACCGTGTGAGGTTGAAACACATTGTCCAAGATCTAATTTATAATGGCACTATTGAAATAGATGGACAAAAAAAAGAGAGGACCACACAACATTTAAAAATTAGGAAAAAGGGAGAAACATCAAATGCAGCTCAAAATAATAAGAAAGGAGATAAAGTTAACGTTTCTCATACATATGACAACACCATCAACACATTGTCAAGTTTTGACGACAACATTAATGTCATAGTTATAAAAAAAAAATAAGAAAAACAGCCTGGCAATGTGATGACTAGGAGGAAATCAACCAAAGTAACCTTGAAAGGAACATCTAACAAGAAAATCATGAATGATCCTCCATCTTCATCAAAAAATACAACTTTATTGATCGACTCTTAAAAACACCACCACAATCTCAATATTGGAGTTGTTGAAAATCTCTCCATCTCAAAGAGAAATCTTGGAAAAAGCCTTGGTTGATACAACAGTTCCTAACAACTTGGAGGTAGACCAATTTGAAACCATGGTAGGTCATCTTATTGCACCACATTTTTTATCCTTCTCCAAACAAGATTTCATGTCATTGTATCACCCCCAAAATCTGACATTGCATATTGAAGTCCTTATCCACAAGCATAGAGTCGAAAGCATTTTGATAGATGGAGGGGTTGGATTAAACATATGTACTCTAAATTTGGTGAAAGCTTTGGGCTATTATGAAAATTTTGTTGATCCCAAGAAAAAAAATTCCACTAGAGCTTATGATTATGAAGAAAGGTCATCTAAGGGTATTGTTGTTTTACCAGTTAGAGTGGGTCCAATAAAAAAAGAGATAGCGTGCCAAGTACTAGATCTGAATTTATCATAGAAGGAAAGAAAAGTTATATAGAAGGATTGGATTAGTTGTTATGTTTTCATTGATGTCAATCCTATTTAATTATTGATTTCAAGTTTCCATATGAATATGAAATATATGTTGTTGAGAGAAGAAATGATTGGTAAAGACAAAAGAGGAAACAAAGAAGTGATGTTAAGTATATGAGCTTAATTGGGCAAGTGTTGAATCCGTCTATGACAAGGTAATATTGATTTGATTATTTTACATGATTCAATAAAGTGTTAAAATGATGCACAAATCAAATATGTTAACTGGTAACAAAGGATTGAAGTTGCAAAGTGAAAAGACAGGGAAACAATGTGTTTTACCAAGCTGGAAATAATTGTCGGTAAGTAAAGATATTGGTTGGTCATAGTTAACCGAGTGAATGTTAATGAGTAGAAAGACTCAATCGAGTAGATGAAGTTGGTTGGTTAAACAAGGAATCAAGTAATTTAAGATGACATCATGTGAAGATCTGGATTGATCTAGAAGATTCTAAGAAAGGAACACAGTCATTTAATAAAATTAAAAGATTAGAATCATTAGGTATAGATAAATGGTGAAGATTTAATGATTGGTTTGAGATCCAAAAAATTTCAAGTTCCAAGGTAAAGATATAACTCGCAAGAAACATAAATGTTTTACCGAGATTCAATTTTGATTGAATGAATAAGATTAAGCGGTGATAGGATTAATCAACAAAAGTTATCTATATAAAGGATGATCACAATAATTATGATGTTGATGCTGATACTGTTGTTGTTGATGAACTGTTGCTATTAAGAGTAGGAAACCAAATTGAAAAGAAGGATACACCAAGTAGAATATAGTTGAAGGAATGTGTGAATGAAGTGAATAAAAGTGATGAGATGAAGCATGTGTATTGATCAACCAGAAAGGTAGAGTTTTGGAAAGGACAAATGAGTAGAAAGGAGATTTGAACAGGCAAAGGTAGTTGCATATTTTATCAGATCATTTCACTGTTACTTTCTAGTCATTGTAGTAGAAAATATCTTAACCAAGTGGATTTAATAGTCCTAATTTCTAAATCCTTTGTAAGGTGGCATTCTAAATAATGTTCTAAAGTCCTTTAATAAGGCCACTCATTATAGGGTGACAGATCTAGTTGATCTTTGGTGAAAATCCCCTAACAAGGTCACATCTAGAAAATGTGTTTGTAATCTTTAACAGGATTGGATTTTAACTAGGCTCACTTCAGAAGAGTGAATTATTTTTTGGGTGATAATTTCTACAGTGGTTTTTCCCAAATTGGGTTTCCACATTAAATATTGGTGTCATTGTATGATTGAATATTTTGCATGTTATTTACTAGTATTTTGATGAACACTTCTTTGGTTGGTTAAATGTTTATATCTGATTGCATATACTATCTACCAAGAAAATTTTAAGGTTGAAAATATTAAGGGACCTAAGATAACTGATTCATACCCCCCTCTTAGTTATCCAACAATTGGTATCATAGCTATTGGTTCTTAGAAGTAAAAGTTTAGAAGACTTGAGCTAAAGATCCGAAGATGTGTAGAAGAGAAGTACCCAAGCTAAACAAGGAGAGTTTCTCTACATGGAAAAGAAGGATGGGGTTATACCTATTTGGGATTGGAGATTCTATGCTCAACCATTTGGGTACTGACTACACTCCACTGCCTCTTGGACCCATGACACTTGATCATATGAGAGAAAAGAAGGAACACAACTTGGTAATGATTGAAATTGCTTCTTCCCTGTTTGATGCTGAGTTCAATGATATTAAGGACTATATAATAGAAAAAAGATGTGGGACAAACTTACACTTGTTTATGGAGGTGATCCACATGTACAAAAGGCTAAGGTTGATAGTCTCAGAGGAAAGTTTGATGAGATGAGAATGAAAGAAGAAGAGAACATTGCATAGTATAGTTTCAAAATTAAGGAAGTGGTAAGTGCGATCAAAGGTGATGGTGGAACATTAACTATTGAAGAAGTGGTAAGAGTAATTCTCAAAACCATTTCACCCAAGTATGCTATTCGAGTCTCAGCTATTCAAGAATTGAGATCCATACCAAATAACATTGTTACTCTTGATGCTTTGATTGGTAATATGGATGCATTTGAGCTTAATAATTATGATTATCTTGGGCAAGAGATAACTATTAACGGTGATTTAAGTCCCTTTCAATATTGTAACAATATCAAACCAGTCACTGAATCTTTGATCCCACACAATAGAGAAGCCTCGACATCAAATGGTCCAAATATAGAAACAAAAGAAAATAATATTAATTTAGAGGTGTCACCAAAAGGAAAAGAAAAAGAGGAGGTTAGTTCATCTAACACAACTTTATCATCTAAAGGGAAAGAAATAGAATGAAGTTCTTCAACCTTAGGCAAAGGGAAGGAAAAACAAGATAGTAGATCATATTTATTAAACATGAACACACTTATGAAATATTATAAAAGCAAGTTACAACTAAATGATAATAGATAGGAAGAATATTCATTATCAATTAAAAATTTACCATCTTCTCCTAGGTCTTATGGGATACCTTCAATGTCACAAATGAAAGAATCACCACTTCCTTAAAAAATAATGAAAATGTTTTAAGAGATAGCACATCTTTGGTAGGGGAAGAAGATGATAGTGAAATTCTCAAGTGGTTAGATAATGATGAAGAAAATTAATCAAATGAAATAATGCAATATATAAGTATTCCCAAACATCAATATGGGAAGGGATTTGAAATCATGCAAAATACGAGTTATCAAGGATTGATTCCTCTTGGAAAGAGGAAAGAAGAAATGTTAGAACCCATACAAACCACTTTCAGGTCTAGTAAAGAGAAAACCAGAGTAGGCTATCTTGAAATGGGGTATGCTGAGAAGTACTTACCTCATATACGTGAACAAATATTAAAATTGAATTTTATAATGATGAAGACTCCACCAAGTGGGAATATGAATCCTATGGAGAGGAAGAATAACCATGCATAGATAAATATGTGGATGTAATTCAATCATATGCAACCACTACATCTTAATGTCAAAGATCAAGAATGAAAATTCAAGTAAAAAGTACAATTTACGAGTATATAGAAGAGCCATACATCCCTTAATTCTTAGAGGGATGAAGTTTAGGTTATGAACTATGAGGGTTAGGCTCATAATACACCCAAGATTACTCTAGTGAGGAAGAATAAGATCCAATCCCTATGGACAACCTTGAGGAATCTCATTTCATTGACCTTGATGATACAATGTATGAATTAAATCATAATAAAGTAAGGACCTTGACACCTATTGACCTAACCCAAGTTAATAACCCTTTACCCTTGGTACATCCTAAACTTATTGATTGGGAACTAACTGAACTAGCTGAAATAGACACTTTCCAAAATTACTATTCCATTTCCTTATACCTTAATGTGGTTGAAAAATCTTCCATTAGAGAACCATATCAAGAGGCATTAACTTGAGAAAATGTCAAGTATCGTAGTAAAAAAAGTAAAATAAAAATCAAAGATCTAGTGGTGAAACCCACCATGTGGCAATGCTAGATCATAAAAAGTAAAAATAAAAGATGAATCTGAAATTGAAAACCTCATTGAGGCATCTAAGGATGAGAGACTTGATGTGCTTCCTTAACATTATAAGGAGAGATCATTTATGTTGATAGAACCAACAAAAAAAGTGAATATTTGATTAGATGAAGAACCTAAGATCATAAATTTGGTTTCATCTTTATCAATGGAAGAGAGAACAATTTATAGATTTCTTCAAAGAAAGGAAAATTATTTTTTCTTGGTCCTTTGAAAACTTCCTGGGTTTGTACCCTAAACTGATTATGCATCATCTCAATATTTCTCGAGGAATTGAGTTAGTTAAACAAAAACTAAGGAAAATGCACCCTCATGTGGCATTATTAGTCAAAGAAGAGTTGAAAAAGTTATTGGATATTGGCTTTATTTGATTCATTGCTTATGATAAATGGATTTATAAAATTTTACTAGTTTCTAAACTAGACAAGAGTATAAGAGTATGGATAGATTTTAGAGACCTACATAAGGCGTGTCCAAAATATGACTTTCTACTTCCAAGCATTGATACAATTGTAGATCTTATAGATGGATACTCCATGTTTTCATTAATGAATGGATTTTATGGGTATAACCAAATAAAAATTGCACTCAAATATCAAGATAAGATAACCTTTACATGTACATGGGGTACATTTTGCTAGAATGTAATGCCCTTTGGTCTCAAAAATGTCAGAGCAACGTATCAAAGATAAATGACCACAATTTTACATGATATGATGCATACCTTTATGGAAGATTATGTAGATGATATTTTGGCCAAGTCATATACAAGATAAGAACATATACCAATTATAGATAAAATCTTTACAAGGATTGAAAAGTTCATTGTTAGACTAAACCCACAAAAATGTGCATTTAAGGTGAAATCAAGAAAGCTTATTGGATACATTGTTTCAGAAAAGGGAATAGAAGTAGACCCAACTAAAGTCAAAGCTATTATGTAAATAGGAGCTCCAAGTAATATAAGCCAATTGAGATCATTGCAAGGGAGACTACAATAAATAACAAGGTTCATATCCCAATTAGCTAAAAAGTATCACTCTTTTACACAACTACTCCATAAAGACACTACTTTCAAGTGAGATACCAAGTGTGATGAAGATTTTTATTTAGTCAAGAAATATTTGATGAATCCTCCAATATTGATGGCTCCAATACCATGAAGGAACTTATTAATCTATATTTCAACAACAAAGGATTCATTAGGAGTCTTATTATCCCAATAGGATGAGAAAGGAAAAGAAAGGGCTATCTACTACATTAGTAGAACTTTGGTCAAGTATGAACTCCAATATACCTTTATAGAAAGATCATGCCTAGAAGTGGTATTTTATTCCCAAAAACTAATGCATTACATGTTATAACATCACACCAAACTATTGCTAGGATAGATCCTTTAAAATGTCTTCTTAGTAAATCATCTTTAATAGGAAGGTTAGCTAAATGGGTAATGATCCTAAGTGAATTTGACATATAATACATGGATTAGAGAGAAATAAAAAGTCAAGTGATAGAAGATCAACTAGCTAAAGAATCTATATCAAGTAAAGAACCAATGAAAATAGAATTCCTAGATGTGGACATTCTTACAGTTGAAGCCCAAACATGGAATCTATATTTTGATGTTTCATATAGTCAACATGCCTTAGGGGTAGGAATTATCTTTATTACACCTCGAGGATATACCATACAAATGTCTTAAAAAATCTTGTGTCCATGTACCAACAACATAGCTGAATATGAAGCACTAGTGATTGGAATAGGATTTCTTTAGAATGAATAATTATAGAACTACAAATATTTGGAGATTCATAGCTAGTAATCAATTAGATAAATGAAGAATATTTGACCAAGGATGAAAAGCTCATACCTTATAAGAAAATGGTTGATAATCTCAAGAAGTATTTTGTGTTAATCACATTTTAACAAATCCTAAGAGTAGAGAACATATCAAAAAATGCTATGGATAAATTGGCTTTACTTCTCCAGTTACTAGACCAAAATGCAAGATATGAGTTCTTAGTGGAAGAAATTGGTAAAACTTGTAGGTATGACAAACCAAAATCCTAGATTATATGCTTACTTGTAGGTCCTAAATCCACTTGGTATGGTCATATTTACACTTACCTAAAAGACAACACCTTTCCTTTAGACCAATCCCAAAATCAAAAGAGAAATTTAATATGCCATGCCTCACGTTATATCCTAATATCTGACACATTGTATCATAAAGGTCTTGGTGGGACATTACTTAGGTGTCTAGAGAGTGATGAATCTAAAATAGATTTACAAGAGGTTCATGAGAGTATTTTTGGGTCACACTTGAGTGGTTTTACCTTATATAAGAAACTCATTAGGATGGTGTATTATTGGCCAACAATAGAAAACAGATTCATGTTGATTTGTGAAGATTTGTCAAAAGTGCCAATTTTATGGAAATTTGATACATGTGCTTGTACAAGAGTTGCATTCATTGACTACACCATGGCCCTTTTATCAATAGGGTTTTGATTGGATAGGAATGATATATCATCCTTCATAAAATGGTCACAAATACATAATCACAAAACATAATATTTTACCAAATGTTGAATCCATACCTCCTGCAACTATGATAGGAAAACAAATCTCAATGTTTATCTTGAATTACATAGTTTTTAGATATGGTATACCCTATGTCATCATAACAAAACATGGAAATCAATTAAATAATAATTATGTAATAGAAATATGTGGGAAATTCCACATCATTCAACATTTCACATGAATATACTACCCATAAGGAAATAGACAAGCAAAGGATTCTATTAAAAACATCCTTAAAATCCTTAATAGACTGTTTATCACTCCGAAAGAGATTGGAACATTCAGTTGAATCCAACATTATGGGCTTATAGAACCAACATCAAAAAACCTACAAGATCTGCACCATTTTCCATAGTCTATGGAACAAATGTAGTTTTACCTTTGGAGACCATCACTTAAAGTTTCATTACATGTCATATTGATAGATGAAAACTATAGGGTTTCTAGGTTACAAGAATTAGATTTTCTTGAGGAACATCAACACCAAGCATATGGACACTTGAAGGCCTATCAAAAGAGGATGTAAAGACATTATAATAAGAAGATAAAACCTAGAGAATTTAAAGTGAGAGACCTAGTTCTAAGAGAAAATCCAAGGAATCAATAGGATAGGGAAAAGAAAGGTAAATTTGAAGCAAATTGGCTTGGACATTTTTTTATTACATAATCCTATGGATCAGGGACTTACAAGCCAGCCACATGTGATGGAGATGAAATACAAGAACCTATCAATTGTATCCACCTTAAGAGGTTCTACACTTGATTAGTTGAAAGAGTATCACTTGTACAGTAGACAGTGAAGTTGAAAAAATTTAAAAATAACAAATATTGATCATGAGAAAAATAAAAAAATAAAAAATGATTCAAAAGAAATCTAAAAATCTAAAAATAGTGCATCTTTTGTCGTTCATCTCCACATTGACTTACCTCTTAAATTGAGAGGGACACAACGTATGATGGTTTGGTATACCAAGCCCGGAGCTTGCTCATGTGGGATTACAAGAGTTAAATTGAAACCAATTCCTTATGGTAGAATAATGCTTGCTCGATGGTATGAACAATCAAAATGATTTTTGGAAAACCTTTGAATCTCAAACATTTCACAATTTTACAAGTTTTTTCCCCACAATGATTGTTCTTTCCAAGTAACAAATCCTAAAAATTATTCCAAATAGAATGTCAAACTTAGTCAAACCCTAAAAACTTGAAAATATATCTTCTCTCTAGATCAATGTCTATGAAAATCCACATATGTGCAAATCAACATTTGCGATGATAGACTAACATCTCCGCCTCTCTATATTTTAGATAGAATATTCTATTTGACCAATCAGAGAACTTATAGTGGTGCTTGTGATCTGAGATTGATGTCTCTACATATCCATGCTTGCATCCATGAATTGACATCTCTACTTAAAAGTAGTGAGCTTCTAGGTCCCATCAAAATTCAACATTTCCAGTCTTCTAAGGGACCTTAAAACTATTTTGAAAAATTAGTCAGTTTGATCATCCAAAATCCAATTTCTATAGGCTATGTTAGATTCCAAAAAATATAAGAAGGTCAAAATTCAACTCCCACTTTCTTACAGAGATAAGAAAATAGTTGATAGAGCCATTAGGCACCAACAACATGTTATGAAAGAAACCCAAATTTTTACCCAACAAGATGAAAGATATGACATAATGATATTTAAAAATAAAGTTGCCAACTTCATTTCAAGATTCCAAGTGAACCACAATTTCATTGCACATGCTAGAGAGACTTATGACGACCAGAGTTAGACCTTTTCATCACTTCATTAATCTTTCACCATTCAAATTTTCCAGCTTTTGACTTAGGATCACTATCACAATCTTGGACATTAACCCTAGTTGTCTTGATTTATTCACATTCAATCATAGTCAAGATTAACTCAAAATCAAACTTTTAATACCTTCATCAATCCTAGGTTGAAATATTTATCAAGGTGTTATTGAGATCCTCATCCTTAGAAAAAAAGTAGTTGAATTATATTACTTAAGAACATGGTCTATCTTGAGTGATTAATCCAATTAGTAATATCCTATTTTGCTTGAGATCATTAGTCTATCTCAAAGTAGAAGAAATATATCATCATTTTCCCAAATCATTTTTTCTTAAAAGGATCTTATTTTCACTAAGGCTGTCCAAAACCTTTATCCAATCATCAAAATAAAAACCAATCCAATTGAGGCCCTACCCTCACAATCCATCATCCAAAACCAACATCTTTGAGGCCCTTCCCTCGTGATCAAAACAAATCCTAAACAATTTCTCCTAGTCTTAAGTCTATTTTCCATCATGAAAATAGTTGTCTAAACCATCCTTAGACTTCATATTTTATTTTACCAAAGGTTACATTTGTATGGTTATAACTCATTTACAAGATAGAAACATGAGGAGGTTTGTATCAAACACCAATACAGATAATGAGAATCTATTTGCCTCAAATTTCCTAGGGATCACCGAAGTTCTCGGCATAGACATCACCAATGAACCTAAAGAAGAAGTTGAATTTGTCAATCAACATGAGCAAACTGATATTACTCCACAAGTCAAGTAATTCCTCAAAGACATCTATAATCTGCATATGATGGAGAAAGTGATTAGTGATATAAAAGACAATATTTTTATGAACATTGTTCATGATGGATTCATAGTCCCTATGGATTTTTATAACTCCTTGCTCTACAATAATGTCACCAAGGCTACTATCTCAACAATCAACATAACATCTACATAAGAAAAAGGTAAGGCCACTTCTAGTGGGCCTTCTACATCATTACCCACATCATCATAAAAAAAAAACATTTCAATTGATAAATGAGAAGATCTAACAAATCCTTAGTGCTATACCCAACATGACCTCAAATAACAATACTCAAACCACAATGAACAAATAAAATGCCATGTGTGCTAGTGTCTTGAACATAGGTCAAACTACAAATATTCAAACATCATTTCCACAATCCACACAACAAAACATATCATAAATCTTCAAGATCTCATTGGGTTCCCTAAAGACTTACATTCCCCCATCATCACAAACATATCATTACACACCTCCTCCCACACTTTGACTTACATCAACTAGATTTTTGGCACCACACTTTGGAGGAAGAAAATCTTTTGGACCACCACTTATGAATCACAATTCTCCTAAATTATCCAATCAAATAAATGAACTCAAGAGTCTTGTGTCTAGCATGAAAAATGGAGGAAAGAGGGAATTCTCTTTTGAAAAGATATGTCCTTATCCCTTTGACAAGTCAATCAACATGCAACCATTTCTTCCAAACTTTGAGATCCCTAAATTTGACAAACACAAGGGAGAAAATAATTGTTTTTTCTTTGACTCCCTTTGTGGTCACATAGAAGAATCCAAAAACCATGTATATACCCTCAATCTTAAGGGTGTAGATTTTAATGCTACCACTACAAGAGAAATGGTTACTGTTCAAGCTTCTACTACTCCACCAACTACACCATCCACTTCCACTAGACCTGCTTCACACTATGACCACTTAGCACAACTTGGGAAGACTCCCACATATATATCCACTTGAGATTCTCTATACATCCCTATACATAAAAAAGTCCTTGAAATATCTCTTCATGAGTCACGAGTTCCTAAAACATCACCGCCTCATAGTTTCAAGGCATGATTGGGAACCTAGTTGCACAACAACACCTTGTATTCATAGATAAGGACTTATGTGGTCCTAATCCTCACCATAACAAACCCCTTCACATTGAAGCCATCATTCATTCTTAAAAAATAAAAAGGGTCTTGATAGATAATGGATCTGGTTTGAACCTTTGTACCATGAAAATGATAAGACATTCAAGACTCGTTGAAGACCTTATTGATTTAACAAAGAGAATCAAAATTCCTATAATGACAGAGAAAGATAATCCAAGGGTTTGATCACACTCCCTCTACTGGTGGGTCCTTCTTTGATCAAGACTTCTTGTCAAGTCCTAGATCTCAAATATCCTTACAATATACTCTTGGGAAGACCTTGGATACATGATAACATAGGTGTACCTTCCACATTTCATCAATGCTTAAAATTCCCACATCAAGGTAGAGAAGTTACTATCCCTGGAGATCAATAGCATTTCCAATATTGTAAGAGGTTGGAAGGTAAACAATTATACTTTTTCCCATTGAATGAGTTTGTTAAACCTATTTCTAAGGAGGAACCCATAAGATCCTCTACTGAAGAAACACCCAAACCTTCCACTAATGAGACCATAACATCTAAAAGTGACAAATAAAAAGAGAAGGTTATTGTAAAAATAGATTTCTAAACGTGAAATGAAATTTAAATTTACTGATCAAGGAATGCAAGAATAAAAGTTTGAGAATTCCATGTGCATTGGTCAACTTCATTTATCCCTAAAGTCCTATGGTAAACCTTCACAAATGTTTCCTGAAATGAAAGATAAGGAAACTATGGAATGTAAAAAGACCACTTTTGAACATTGGGGATCCCTTGGTGATGAACATATGGAATTAGATATCCTATCCTAGCTTCAAGGATGCAAAAGACAAACCTATAGACATACCTAAATAAAAATATGTGAAGTCCAATCCCATTATGGAAATTATGGGATACTATGGCATAGGCCTTGGTGAAAATTAACAAGGTATGAAGAAACCTATTGAAGAAACTATCTATCCTCGTGGTTGAGGATTGGGCTCCCTAGAGACTAAGGTAACATCAACTAATAACTATGAGTTTTCTTCTAATTAGAAGACCGGGGAGGAATTTTATAAAGTCCCCTTACAATACATTGAATATGATCTCAATGATACCAATTGTGTCCTTGTCATCACTGAAGTTGAGCTTGCATCCCCTAGCCTCTAACGCAAACACCCATAACTTATTAATTGGGGCCAACAAGACTCACCACTAGCTTTGAACATTTGTGATTCATATGAGGTAATTTTATCCCTTTTTATCCTATGAGATCTCCAAGATTGTGAGCATGAGACATAATACAACAGTAAGACCTACTTCGGTAGCCAAGTCAACTCTATTAGTCGCAAAAGTGAAAATAAAAATAAAAATAAAATAGACAATAAAATATCCCCAAGTGAAAACCTTTCTAAGGCACATTTAGAAGAAGAAAAAGAGAAAATAAAGGATGTGTTTTCTAGTAAAAAATTTCTAAGGTTCTAGAAGAGGGAGAAGTTGACTTTCCCTTCAAGTATTTACCACCAGAGAAATCACCTATCCTCATTGAAGATATAGTATAAGTCAACCTTGGAATAGCTAAGGATCCTAGGATCACATTAATTGACACATATATCAGTGAGAAAGAGGACATGATTGAAATTATCTATAAGGCACAAATAAACTTCACATGTAATTACAAAGACATGCCTAGACTATATCCTAATCTAGTCGTACATCATGTTGCAACAAATCCCAAAGTAAAACCTATCAAACATAAACTACACAAGATACATCCACAGGTGCCCTTATTAGTCAAAGTAGAGTTATAGAGGACGTTGAATTTTGAATTCATTAGACCTATAGACTATCCTAAATGGGTATCTAATATTGTACCATTAGGTAAGGTCTCTGGGGACATTTGCATTTGTTCATATTTCAATGACCTCATTCTAGCATGTCTAAATGATGATTTTCCACTACCCAACATAGACATCGTAGTGTATTTGATGGAAAGACATGAGATGATATCCCTCATGGATGGATTTTTAGGATACAATTAGATCATAATAGTAAAATAGAATCAACACAAGATGGAATTTACTACAAATTAGGGTACCTTCTTTTATCAACTAGTCGTGCCCTTTGGTTTGAAAAATGTTGGAGCACCTATCAGCGCCCTATGAGAAAAAATCTTTCATGACCTTATATATGATACCATGGAAGACTATGTGGATGATATTATAGGAAAATAAAAGATATGATAATCACACATCACCATCCTTACCACAATATTTGATATATTGGAGAAGTATAAGGTTCAACTCAATGCTAAAAAGTGTCTTTGGTGTACAATCTAGAAAATTTCTAGGCTACATTATGTCCCGTAGAGGAATAGAGGTAGATACAAATAAGGTAAAGTACATCTTGGAGATGTGATGCAGAGCCCTTTGATCATTTAACTTCTAGATCAAAAGAACTCCACTATTTTCCCAATAAACCACAAGGAACACACACTTTCCCAATAAGGTTCCTTTGGCCAATATGGCTCAACCTAAATCCTAAGAACCAAGACTCATTCCAAGCCCTCCTAAGGTCTTATCAAACCTATTTCAACTTTTTTCAATAGTAATAAAGTGACCAAAATGCCCATTGTTACAAGGATCATCTAAGCTGCTCCCAAACTAGCATTCCTCCCTAGTAGCCCTACCAAATGGGTAATATGTAATTTTCTCAAAACTTTACCAAAAAACTTGCCAAAAACATTCCTAATTAAAATATCCTTTTCAAAGTTGTTAAACATATCATAAATCCAACTATCACTTCTTTGGACTAGGTGCACGAAAAACTGCTGCTCCATCTTTGTTCCTAGGCCTAATTGGGCGATTTTACAAAGAAACCCCTACCTAGGTTCACTTCCAAACCTCCAAACTCTCAGTATTCTTTATTTAGGTTCCAAAACAAAGTTTTTTTGCACTAGTTTATAGACAACTATTCTCCACATAAGTAAACTACAAAACCCTTGTCAAATTGGGCCAAAATCTAGGGCTCTCTAGATCTCCCTCTTTTAGTCTCTTCCAAAACCCAAACAAAGTTGATTCACCATATTTGAGACATATCTCAATATTGTGTAACATAAAATTATACCCTTGTTAAGACAAATCCTTTGTTGCTTTACACTTGGCACACATTTCATGCCCTTTCCAAGGGGACAATCCTAGTGTAGACCCCCATAACCACTTCTCCTACACATTATAAGATCAAATTAATAATATAAAAGTCATTTATATTCTATTCCATGAGAATCATGGTCCTACATTGATGGAATGGCTCTAGATTGTAGTTTTGGCCTTCAAAGCAATGATAAAACGTATAATTTTAGGGACAAACAATAATATGGGTGTAAATATGATCCAACAGAATAAAAAAATCATCCAACAGGATAAGAAACACTTATAAAATTATTCCTACTTCATCCTTAGTGATCCAACCATTAAAAGAATCAATAAAACATGAAAATTACACAAGAAAATGCAAGAAAATTCAGTTTAATTACTGTTCTTGGGACAATTCATACAATGTATGCTTCATACCAACACCCCTGCATATCCCATGCCTTGAGTAGGCTTTATAAAATGTTAATCAACTTCCCAAACTAATTGGGATTGGTTAGACTACCTAAAAATCAACTAAACACCTATTCTAGGTTTACCTGCCCAAAACCAACTAATTGTTGGTATTTAAAAATTTGAGTTTTTAAAACTAAATAAATAAACTCCTATTTAACTCTAACTTTGGAATTGGTCATTTTATGATCTTATTACAATGTTTAAACCCTCAAAATCTCAATTGACCCACTTAGGCATCATCTTTCCACATTTTTGTATTTTGGTCCTAGGGTCCTTACCAGGCCCCTGAGGACATTTTAACAATACATTCAATTTATTATAATCAGGAGCCATTATAGGAATAAAAATGTTATAATTCAACCTAAGGACCCATCCATGGTCTTCCTTATGCCTCAAGGTCTTCATTGGTCCCGTTCCTCTGTCAGGTGCCCCTGCACCATACTCCCAGGGACAAAAATAACTCAATTCCCTTGGTTTGTCGGTCCTCTTTCTTGTCTTCCTATTATTTAGTACCTCCTTGTACTCTACAACCAAAAGTATTCCTTGATTCGGTGACTCTTTTCATCTTCTCTCCATCAAGTGGTATGCTTTCCAAGTACCAAAATCATTAATGTGCATGTCCTCATGAACTTATCTCAATTTTATCATCAATGTAGAACCCTGCAAACCTGGAATAAATGGATTAGGAAAAAGAAAAGGGACTTCTTCATTAGTTAAAAAATTCATTTGGTTCTCCGTAGGAACCATTCCATCCTCTTCATCCTACAATATCCCCATATCTAGAGAAAAACTTATCGGAATTTGAGCCTCCTCTTGGCCCATCATCTCACTCTTGACCTCTCCTTCTAAGGATGTTTCCTCTTGATCCCCCACAACACCTTCATAAATCTACCATTTCTCCATGATGGTTTTAAACCCTTCCCATAAATTAGGTTCCTCTCTTGTACCTATTACTACCTCTTCCTTATGCCATTTTCCTATGACACCAACTCAATCTTAGCCTCCTCCTCTTAGACTAAATCAAACTTCACAATCTAAACCACTTTCTCATGCCATTCTCCTTGGCATCCCAAATCTTCACTCAAGTTCAAGGTGTTGGAAATCTATTATGGGAAAGTGAGATACTGAGGGGGGGTGAATCATATATCTACTATTTACTCCATTTTGACATAAATTCAGTTGCATAAGATAAACATAAAATTCAATACTAAAATAGATCTAACATTCTTTTCTTCATCCATGAAATTGAAACATAACACATAGATTTTGCTTACCCAAAAACCCTTGAAAGGTAAAACTGGGGTGGGGATGACACCCACAAATCTTCAATACTGTAGTATTAAAGTTTGCCTGTTAGGGCTACAATGTTTGATCATTGAATAATGATTTTCCCTAGAGGGGTCTTCCCTTCTAAGAGATTAAAGAATTATACAATCTACCTTAGTAAAAGGATTTAAACATACAACAAAGTAAGAACTCAGTTAAGAGATTTACTTAGGCCTGCTAGGACCACTCCGTGAAGAGATTTTCCCTGATTCACCTATTAGAATATCTTGGTACCTGATCCTTCAGTTTGCAATGTGATGTTGATAACAAATATTCTCCTTCCAATACTCATTTGATCTCCTTAATCAAATATATCTTTGTTCTATCCTTCACTTCCTTTCTTGGTCACTTTTACTAATCTTTGCCTATATTAAAATGCCTCTTTGTTATGTATATGAGATCCTTCGTACTCTTCCCATATTCTCTTTCACTCATACATCATTTTAGGGTTCAGATCTAATCTTATATAGACAACAAAATATTCTTCTAGATCAAGATCAACGATCTAAATTCTCTACTTATGCCACTTAAGCATTCCCTAAATCTGATAGGCTACATAGATTACATAGGGATCAATGATTACAAATCTTAGGCATAATCACCTCCATGATTCCCTCAACAAACATAAAATATTGTATAGATGTCAGCCAAAATGGTTTACCTTATTGTTTGTGCCATTACAAACACATATGTCATATCTAGCTTGCTCGACATATGAAGTCTCTAACACTCAACATTAACTGTTCTTCTTATACTAGGGCTCGACATTGATATATCTACACAACTTGACATAAAATGATCAACTATTACTTAAGTACTTGGTGACCTCTGACTTGTTCGACAATGACTACTCGATAATTGTACAAGATACAAGTCTAGACATAACTTGTCCTTTACTAGATGGCTCGATCGCAGTGATGATCGACCAACATTTCCTAGAAAATGACTTAGTGTAAGACACTAATAGACAACAAAACTTAGGGATCAAAAATCTCCCCCTTTGACATTAGTGGAAAAAACACTTTGTCATGACATTTACAATACATTACATGAGTACTTAGTAATAAGAAAACTCCCCCTAAAACTTGACTCGGTCTTCAAAAGATTCTACACATACATATACATAATACTCTTTTTGACATACAATTGAATATATACACATTACAAAAAAGTATTTCATACCATGATATACATCCCTTCCTATATTTCTCTGTATGTAGCATTTCTATTTTTTTCCGCATTTTGTCATTTTGTGATTTCTTCCTCAGTGTAGTCTGATGCAGAGGGATTGGTTCCTAGTCTTTTCCCCAAGGTTCCTAACCTTCTCTAATCATCCAATGATTAGTTTTAGTGTAATATTCACTACTATGGATCTCCTAGACCCTCTTACCAACTTCTCCTCTAAGGTATAGTTATTTTTAGAAGTTACACTTCCTCCAAGACCAATTTAGGCCTTCAATCCACTAGGTTCCTACACAAGGACTATCCCTTTAAAACCACAAACCTCTACTTAGGATCTTCCCACACTTCATTCTATCTTCCAACTAGTTTCATAACCCTTCAATAAAATTTAGAACCCACCCATACACTTTTGGATTCATTACCAAGTCATTAGGCTTCAAACTTAATAGGAGGCCTAACTGGTCCTAATCCTATTAGGCCTATTTTCTCTATTTTTAGTCTCTTTCTTCCGAAAACCCCAAAAAAACTCATAGAAGACCTTGAAAATCCTCAAGGTATCTATCAACCCCTTCCAAATCCTAAATTTAAGATTCTGGATGCACCCACAACCCTATGAACTAGCAGGCCCTAGTTTTAAGCCTATTAATTAGGCCTTTGGACCAGTCTACATAAAAGACCTTCAAATTGGTCACCAAACTTCCAAAAACCTTCCCAAGCCTCTTTAATCCATTAGGAGACTCTTAGATCTTTCCACCAATGCATCTAAGTTCTTTCCCCAAAGTCATGGGTGCACATGCAAATTCCTTATATACCCTGTTCTGGCTCACCTGTCTTCAACAGTCAGCCATAGGGCTTCCAATTTGGCCTTGAAGCCTTAGTGACACAACCATAATGGGAAAAAAATTACAAATACAAACTCTAACCTAACATCCCCCATGGTTTCATCCAATTCCACCAGTGGATGTTCAGGTTAGAGCTCTTCCAAGCATGGTGGCTTTGCAAATGAGTTTCACAGACCAATGGCTTGAAAGACCTGCCAAATCACTCTCCTCTAACCTAGTCACAAATGAGTCAATGTAGAGTAAATATGGAACACCAAACTAGGCCTCCATGGATTTTGATCACTCCAACCAATCTGTACAGGTCATACAACTCATAGTGAAACTGTGCAAATAGTGAACAATCAATACATGGCATCCGTACATGAAGTTCTTAATCATGAAAATTGAATGAAAGCTTCATTAACCTTTAAAATTAATCATCCTCATGCTCATATACCAAGCATAGGTGGTTACAACTACCTGAACCTCCATTTGACCAATTCTACAAAAAATTGCAAAAGTTGCTTAGCAACTTTTTGTCCAAGGTCTCATTTGGCCTATTAGACCTATCCAAAGACTGGGAATGACTCCTAAGTCCTAAAAAAACTCACTTAAGGACCTAAGACCTTATTTAGGCCATTTCTAACAAAATCCAACATTTAGAGACTTGTAGGGCCATTTAGACCAAATGGACCACTAATCTTCCTTGAGCTCATTTGGCTCTTACAAACAATATGAAAGGATCCAATCCTATGGATCTTTATTCAAAATCCCAATTAAACTCTCACAAACTCCTAAGACCCCTAAACACTCATAACTCATCATGGTGGAAGGTGCCCTGCACCATACTCCCCTGGGACAAAGAACTCAAGTCCCTTGAGTTAGGAGGTCTTCAATGGTGACCCCATGTTGTAAGATGTCTAGCTTTGTCATCCAAATGGCTTCAACATCAGGTAACCCCTGCCATTTAACAAGGTACTCCTTGTAAGTGTCTTTCCTTGTCTTCTTGATGACCTTAGTATCTATGATACTCTCCAACTTTAGTGGGATTGGGCCCTGAAAATCCTTAACCCATGCAACATCTCCCAAATCTGAAAGTGTAGATGGACCTATGTCTATAGCTGATGCCTTGTAAGGATAGAGATCACACACATTGAAGATGGGTGAAATGCCCAAATTAGGTGGCAACTCCACTTCATAAGCATTGTTACCATACTTGTGTAAAATGTTCAAAGGTCATATCTTCTTCAAAAGTAGCTTTGTAGTTTGTCCTTTAGGTAATCTCTCCTTCCTGAGATAGGAAAGGACTAGATCCCCAAATTTGAATTGCAAGTCTCTCCTAGTCTGATCTTCCTTGGCCTTGTACTTCTCTCCTTGTTTTTGTAAGGTCTTCTTAACCTGCTCATGCAAATCCTTCATTTGTTCTACAAAAGTCTCTCCTTGAGCACTTCTTCTATCCTACAAATATAGTTCCCTGAACTCCAAGATTCTCCTAGGATGAGTCACATAGACTATCTCAAAGGGGCTCTTACCTATACTCCTATTAATGGAGTCATTATAGGAAAATTCTTCTTGCTCAATGATATGATCCCATGACTATCCATGCTGCTTTGTCAAACACCTCAATAAATTCCCAAGTGACCTATTCACTACCTTTGTTTGACCATCAGCTTGTGGATGGTAGGCTGAGGAGAATGAAAAATTGGTACCTAGCATCTTCCACGGGGTCCTCCAAAAGTGTCCCACAAACTTGCTATCTCGATCACTTACTATGTTTAATGGTAAGCCATGGATCCTAACAATGTCTCTGAAAAATAGTCCTACAATTTATGATGCATCATTGGTTTGCTTGCATGGTATGAAGTGTGTCATCTTGCTAAAATGGTCAACCACCACAAAGACTCTATCATGTCCTCTAGATGTCTTTTGCAACCCCAAGACAAAGTCCATACTCAAGCACTCCCAAGGCCTTTGAGGTATGGATAAGAGTTGTTACAGTCCACTATTGTTGCTATGTCCTTTAGCCCTTTGACAGACCCGACATTACTCCACAAATATCCTTACATCTGATTGCATCTTAGGGCAATAATAGTGCCTATGAACCTGCTCTAATGTTTTGTCCACTCCAAAGTGGCCTCCCAAACTTCCTTGGTGCTTCTCCTTCACAATGTTCTCCCTCATTGAGTATTGAGGAATACATAAAAGGTGACCTTTAAATAGTAGACCTTCCTACAACACAAAATCACTGAAATCCACTTTGAATCCCTGCATAAACTTGACACATGCTTCATAAGCATCCTTGAAGTCTTTATCCTCCTTATAGAGACCCTGCAAATCTTCCATCCTTACACTTTGCAACTGAATTTCCTAAATAGTCAGCACTCTTCTACTAAGAGCATCAAAAAACTTATTACTCACCCCCTTCTTATGCTTGATCACAAAGGTGAAAGCTTGCAAAGACTCAACCCATTTAAGGTGTCTTTGATTCAACTTTTCTTGCCCATTCAAGAAGCTAAGGGCATGATTGTCTGTATAGACCACAAACTCTTTTGGTAGGAGATAATGTCTCCACTTTTTGAGTGCTTTCACCATAGCATACAACTCCAAATCATAGGTGGAGTACTTTTTCTTGGCTTCATTCAACTTCTCAGAGAAGAATGCCATAGGATGTCCTTCTTGGCTTAGCATTGCCCCAATGGCTAGCTTACTAGCATCACACTTAACCACAAACAACTGATTGAAATTAGGAAACCTCAAGGTATGTAACTCTGCAATACTTTTCTTCAACATTTCAAACCCTTTATTAGCTACCTTAGTCCATTTGAATTGGCATTTTGTTCCACCTTTAATGGTGTTGAGGATAGGTGCACACACATGACTAAAATTCCTCACAAAATTCCTATAATATGATGAAAAACCATGAAAAATTCTAACATCACTTATGGACTTAGGTGTAGGACAATCCAAGATTGCCTTAGCTTTATTAGGATCCATCTTCATACAGCCATTAGAAACCACAAAACCAAGGTAAACTAATTTAGGTTTCAAGAACTGACACTTATCTTGATTGATCATTAACTTCTCCTTATGCATCATCCTTAAGACCTACTCCAAATGCTCCATGTGCTCCTCCCTAGAACTTCTAAAAATAAATATGTCATCAAGATAAACTATAACAAACTTACCTATGAAATCTACCAACACTTCATTCATGAGCCTCATGAATGTATTAGGAGCATTGGTGAGACCAAATGGCATCACAAGCCATTCATACAACCCTTCATTTGTCTTGAAGGCTGTCTTCTATTCATCACCAAGCCTAACTCTGATTTGATGGTAGCCTAACTTCAAATCCACCTTAGAAAAGTAGCATGAACCTCCCAAGTTGTCTAACAAGTCTTCAATCCTTGGCATTGGAAATTTGTACCTTATGGTGATCTTGTTGATGGCCCTTGAATCATTGCACATCCTCCATGTACCCCCCTTCTTTGGTGCTAGGACAATAGGTACAACACAAGGTCTTAAACTCTTCCTTATCAGCCCCTTATCTAACAAATCTTGAATTTGCTTGTCTATCTTTGCATTTTGACTAGGTGTCATCTTATATGCTGCTTTGTTTGGTAACTTTTCTCCAGGTATGAGGTCTATTTGATGACTTATCTCTCCCATAGGTGGCAATGCACTTGGAAACCCATTGTCCACTATATTATGATACTTATCCAACAATGCTTGTACCTCCAAAGGTATACTAACCTTCTCTTTAGCCTCCTCTTTTGGCTTCATTATCATTGCACAACAGATCTCTTTCTCCTTCTTCATGACCTTTAGGAACTCTTTCCCACTCAAAAGCATAGCACTAGCCCCTACTTGTTTCTCATCACTAGATTCTTGCAATGGATCCATTTGAAACTTTTTGCCTAGCTTGGTGATTAGGTAGCTATTCTTCTCACCATCATGTATGGCTTTCACATCAAATTTCCATGGACATCCTAGTAGTAGGTGACATGCATCCATGGGCAATATGTCACATAGGACCTTGTCCTTATACTCACCAATCTCAAACTCTACTAGAGTTTGTTCATCAACCACTATCTGTTGTCCCTTGTTCAACCATGAAACTTTATAGTGTGTGGTATGAGGTATCCTCCTTAATTTTAGTTTGTCAACCATCTCTATTGACATAATGTTCTCAGTGGATCTGGAGTCAACTATCACCTTGCATATCTTGCCATGTGACTTGCAAGTAGTTTTAAACAAGCTCTTTCTTTGAGGTGGTTCTATGGAACTAGGAACTTTTAGAAAAGTTCTTCTCAACATCAAGTTCTCTCCATCCACTATTGGCTCTACCTTGGAAATGGGAGAAGTGACACTTTGTGTGTCATCCTCATGCACCAACTGATTCCTTCTTTCCCCCATTGAAGATGAAAAACTTTTAGCAGGATGCCTACCCATGGTGTGTCCCACTTGGTTGCAATTGTAACACCTACCAATGAAGACTGAATTTTCCCTATCTTGTGACTAAAATATTCCTCTAGGAGGTCCTCTTCCTCTATATCCTCCTCTTTGAAAAGATCCTCTAAACTGACTGCCACTGCTATTTTCCATAGACTAGTTTTCTTCATGTCTATTAGGACTTTGTCCTCTTCCATAATTGTTCCTGCCTTTGAAACCTCTATTATTGTTTCCACCTCTGCCTCTTTGTTGGAAATCATTCATTCTTCTAGCCTTATCCTCTTCCCTCAGAGATAACTAAAAACACTTATGCATACTTTCAGGAGCCATCATGCTAATCTCATCTTGTATCCCTTGTCTTAACCCATTAAGATACCTTGCCACTTTCTCCATTTCATCTTCTTGTCTTCTAGCCCTTAGGCTTAGTTTATGGAACTCCTCAATATAAGCACTCACTATCATCTCCTTTTGTCTTAGGTTTTGCAACCTTTGATACATCTAGATTTCATAATCAGTAGGCAAGAATTGAGCCGTCAATTTGATTTTCATCCTCTCCCATGAAACTATCTTCTTCTTCCCATTGGCTATCCTATCATCCTGCATCATGTTCCACCACACCAATGCAGATCCTTTAAGCCTTTCTTTGGCATAGCTAACTTTATTTTCCTCTGCCACTTCCTTGTAATCAAATTGGTTATCAATGGCTTCTAACCAATCCAACAACTCCTCTCCATTCAAACTATCATTATAATAAGGTATGTGTTCCATGCTATCCCTGTTCATGGATTTGAAAGAATCCAAGAACACCTTGTCTTTTTCATCTACTATCTCTTTACCATTACTAGTTTTCTCCCCTGTTTGACTTTCAATCTCATCTTCACTCTCATCACCCCATTTAGTGACTCTCTTTCCCTTTGTCTCTGTCAAATTGGATTTTTCCAATAGCTCTTGGACCAAGTCCATTGTGGCTGGCCTACTCATTTTTTTAGGAGGCATGCTGTCAACCTATTGACCCTACTCTTTGTCAGACATACACAAACTTTAGAATTTATGGCTATGATACCACTCTGATGTAGACGGAT
Organism: Chamaecyparis obtusa; assembly: GCA_027943335.1. Taxonomy (NCBI): domain Eukaryota; kingdom Viridiplantae; phylum Streptophyta; class Pinopsida; order Cupressales; family Cupressaceae; genus Chamaecyparis; species Chamaecyparis obtusa. The sequence goes on from BSBK01005407.1 coordinate 1,784,582, forward strand.
TGGTTCCTAGTCTTTTCCCCAAGGTTCCTAACCTTCTCTAATAATCCAATGATTAGTTTTAGTTTAATCTTCACTACTATGGATCTCCTAGACCCTCTTACCAACTTCTCCTCCAACGTATAGTTAGTTTTAGAAGTTACACTTCCTCCAAGACCAATTTAGGCCTTCAATCCACTAGGTTCCTACACAAGGACTATCCCTTTAGAACCATAAAACTCTACTTAGGATCTTTGCACACTTCATTCTATCTTAAAAATAGTTTCAAAACCCTTCAAAAATATTTAGAACCCACCCATACACTTCTGGATTCATTACCAAGTCATTAGGCTTCAAACTTAATAGGAGGCCTAATTGGTCCTAATCCTATTAAGCCTATTTTCTCTATTTTTAGTCTCTTGCTTCCGAAAACCCTAAACAACCTCATAGAAGACCTTGAAAATCCTCAAGGTATCTATCAACCCCTTCCAAATCCTAAATTAAGATTCTAGATGCACCCACAACCCTATGAACTAACAGGCCCCAATTTTAAGCCTATTAATTAGGCCTCTGGACCAGTCTGCATAAAAGACCTTCAAATTGGTCGTAAAACTTTGAAACACATTCCCAAACCTCTTGAATCCATTAGGAGATTCTTAGAGCTTTCCACTAATGCATCTAAGTTCTTTCCCCAAAGTCATGGGTGCACGTGAAAATTCCTTATATACCCTATCCTGGCTCACCTGTCTTCAGCAGTCAGCCATAGGGCTTCCAATTTGGCCTTGAAGCCTTGGTGCCACAACCCTAATGGAAAAAAAAATTAAAAATAAAAACTCTAACCTAACATCCCCCATGGTTTTAGCCAATTCCACTGATGGATGTTTAGGTTAGAGCTCTTCCAAGTATGGTGGCTCTGTAAATGAGTTTCATAGACCAGTGGCTTGAAAGACTTGCCAAATCACTCTCCTCTAACCTAGTCACAAATGAGTCAATGAAAAGTAAAGATGGAACACCAAACCAGGCCTCATTGGATTTGGATCACTCCAACCAATCCGTACAGGTCGTACAACTCATAATGAAATCATGCAAACAGTGAACAATCAATACATGGCATCCATACAGGAAGTTCTTAATCATAAAAATTGAATCAAATATTCATTAACCTTTAAAATTCATCATCCTAATGCTCATATACCAAGCATAGGTGGTTACAACTACCTGAACCTCCATTTGAGCAATTCTACAAAAAATTGCAAAAGTTGCTCAAGCAACTTTGCAAAGTTGTTTAGCAAATTTTTGTCCAAGGTCTCATTTGGCCTTTTAGACTTATCCAAAGACTAGGAATGACTCCTAATTCCTAAAAAAAATCACTTAAGGACCTAAGACCTTATTTAGGCCATTTCTAACAAAATCCAACATTTAGAGACTTGTAAGGCCATTTAGACCAAATGGACCACTAATCTTCCTTGAGCTCATTTGGCTCTTACAAACAATATGAAAGGATCCAATCCTATGGATCTTTATTCAAAATCCTAATCAAAATCTCACAAACTCCTAAGACCCCTAAACACCCATAACTCATCATGGTGGTAGGTGCCCTGCACCATAGTCTCACTCGACAATTGTATAAGAGATTTTATGGATTCTTGCTCCTTAGGCTCTGGTTTTTCCTTTTCTATCTCTTCTTCAGTATTTTCCTTTTCCTCCACATGAGGACTTGTTACAAATAAATGCAAAATTATGTGCTTTCTCTTTAAGACTCTCCTCAGCTTCTTCTTTCTTTTCTTCCTCGGCAGGTGTATTCTCAGGTGTGATTTCTGACTTGTCATGTTTCTCGACACTGGTACTCTGTGAGGCTTGATGTTCAACTACGACTGTATGAGGGCTTATCGATGTAGTGTCCATAATTGATGTACTCTCAATCCTTGGATAATCTTGTACCTAAATTAGTACTGGATTGGTGCTTGATAGAAACTTATCTGAGACTACTTCGACAAGTATTTGTTTCTAAATTTCCTCCTTAGTTAATACATTTTTTTTTCTGGGGTATCCTTAGTGATATCCATAATTGTGATCACATCCTATGATCCACTTACTTTTTCCTTTTGTCCTGCTTCTTCCTCTATAGTCTGTGGTTCATCAATATCTTCCTTATTATCCAATTCCACTCGACTGGATGTACCTTCACTTGGTTGTGAACTCTTGTCAATTATCAGCCCAAAGATGATCTTCCATATCCTTGTACTCTGTTGCACAATATCTTCAACCTTATGTTGCAAAATAGAATATGCTCGGAGCTTGGGGACAAACTTATTTCTATATTGCTCCATATATTGTTGTGTGTACTTAGGGGATAGATCTAGCATTACTTGAGCTAGAGTACTCTCCTTATTTGTTTCTCAATCATCATGGCATACTACTATTTCTGATCTATTCTTTTGTATAGCTCATCAGGGATAAGATTCCCCATCTGTAATGGTGTCATTTTGAATGTACACAACATCTCAGCCACTTCCACTTTCTCCTTATCCTCATTGCTCAAGTTTTCAAACTTTATTTTTTTAAAGCCTACTAATCTAGTAGTGCTCTTGATATTGTGGCATATCTCATCCATAGTCAACTATCTTCTTTTTGATGGTTCCTTCTTCTTGGTATTCTCATCGGTATCTATTTCCTCATCATCATCATCTTTCTCCAAGATTAGCTTCCTTCTTGGTTTCTTCCTTATGTTTCTCGACACAACCTTAGCCTGAACTGGTTTCCTCTTTCCTAATACTGGTGTCTTTTCTATGGCTCGACAATTGTGACAGTAGAAGCTTCCTTTTTTCTCAATCTAAGTACTATAGGAGGAGTGGGATTTGGTTTATGTAGTTGTTTCTTGCTAGGCTCGGCAGTTGATGCCTTCTTGCCTTTCTTTTGAATTTCAATCTCCTCCTCTTCACTTCCTTTTGATTCACTAGACTTATCCTCTCATAATCCTTGTGTCAACTCAAGAGGTGCATTTTCCTCTTCTCCTTCTCCTAGCATGTTCTATAGGTTCTTAACTAACTTCTTTCTTTTTCTCTCCATGGTTGCAGATTTCAACCCCATGGTTATCTTAGACTTAGCCTCCTCATAAGTCCCAAAAGTTTTATCTTTTCTATCTATTTCCTCATCTATTAGGGTAGTTATGGATGTTATTGTCTCTTCTATATTGAATTCATAAGGTAATTTCCTAAGCCATGATACCCTCGGTGTAACTACCTAAGCATAAGTGAAGTCTGTATCCACTAGGAAACATATATCATTATAATACTTCTCCACTAGGGATACGAGAATCCTACTCCTCTTCCTCATTTTATTTTTGAACTCTACAAAGTAATTGTCATCACACTCTCAAAATTTTATCCTAACTGATCAATAAATTCATTTATCTATTGGGTGACTGGTCGGTCCTTATTCCATACTACATCACCAATAGTAGGAAAACTATTCTGAACATAGAAGAATAGACAAGTAAGAAGAGAACCAAACTTACACATTGATTTCTTTTCCTTTCTGATAGAAGTGAGGTTCTCGGCAAGCTGGGTCAATTGTAGCTCGACAAGATTATAAGTATGATCTTTCTTCACCATCTTCCATGCATGGTCAATCGCTATACAAGGAACACTATCTAGCCTGCTAGACCGGTAGTATTTGTGAGCAATCACTCTCACTGCAAAATCTATTTTTGGATCACTGATTGTAGAGATAGTCATCTCTCTTTTGTTTCATACTGCCTGAGTGTTTGCTTGTATAATTTCCTTGCTTTGGCATCTCATTGTCTTTTTCCCTATAAGACTAGGGTAACCAGTGACTCGGTGTATCATCTCCTTTGTAATCTTGACTGGTCCATCCTCCAGCCATATCTTCATGTCATGTATTTGGCTCAACACAATCTTTATCCTTTCAACCTTAAAATTCTATGGGAAGTCAAGGGCACGTACTAACCCTCTCTCGACAACCTTCTAGTGTTTAGCCTTCAACACTTTGTTATCACATAACTTGTCATATGCTTCCCTCAGCTCATAGTTTCCTATTTCTCCAATATTACACATGTAGCATGTGTGTACAACGTTAATCATGAGGACCTTAGGTGGGATCGATGACAAGGAACCCATGAGATCTCCCTTCACCACACTTTTAGGAACAACTTAAAATTTATGTGGTTTGCATGCATCGTTCCTTATAATTTGAACATTTAATACTTCCTTTCCTTGCTTCTTGATTGCAATAGATGATCTAGATGCCATATCTCCAAAATTTAGGGTTTAAATAATGAATTCAAGTTGCTCGATAAATACCTTATTCCAACAGTTCTTAGATGTTTTCCGATGGCATGCTGTAAAGATCTTCACAAAGTACACTTAGCACAAATGGCTCTGGTTAATCACTTTGGAATCACTTTGCAAGTTCTCAAATTACTAGTGAAATGAGAATAAATGGTAACATTCAATTTTATAAACACCAAACGGTCAGATTAGGGATTCATTAAATGATTTGTACATTGAGTAGGTGTATACAATTGTCTCGGCCTTCTTATGTTAACTTGGTAAACATGAGCTCGGTCAATACAACCATTCAGTTTCAACTTGGTACATATCACATCTTGGCTATCATAGGAGTTTGACATACACTAGTGACTCGGTCACTATGGACTAAAAATACTGATGCTCGACATCAAATATGGGTAAGTGCAAGAAGTTGGGTACTAATTTGGTGGAAGTCTTGTAGAATTGGAAGATGTCACTCAAAACGGGCACCCAATTTAGGTTCGGGAGCCCGATATGAAATTCAAAAAATGGGTGCCCGTTTCTAAATTTTTTTATTTTTATTTTTTTTACTAAAAATGTATTTTAACACTTTAAATTTTTTTTTTAAGAAACGGGTGCCCATTTTTTGCCCATTAGATTTCTCACTGTCGTGATTTCAAAAATGTAAATTCCATAGTGATATGATTATTTTTACTATTTTTACATTATTTATTAGTTAAAAGTGGTACCTAAATGTAAAAGAGTGAGGTTCACTAAAACTTTAATAACTTTTTTGTTTTTAGGTCTTTTGGAAAATAAATTATATGACATCAATCTACATACAATTCTTTTGAAGATAATTTTTTTTTTTGTTGAAAAAATATGAAATTTTCATCAAATTATGGTGGTCGTACACTAGAGGTTTTAAAATGTGTTTTATAGTCAATTAAAATTTAATTTTAAAAAAATAATAATAAAATAATAAGGAAAAATATTCTCATCAATCTTTGGTGTCTTAGGTATATTTCCATGGAAGGATTTGCAAAACTTCATTTATTTAGGTCAAAATATGGTGGTCGTACATGACTATGGTATGGTCCTGAAACAGGAATTTGAAAACTTGGGTTTTAAAGATTCCTACTAAAAAGAAATTTAGACCATGTGGGTATTTAAATAAATTACATATTTGAAAAGTAGACTCCGAGAACTACATTTTATATTCCTAAAGTTTTTTGAAATTCAATCTCTAAGTGCCTCAAATTTAGACATCAATTGACATGAAATTTGAAATAAAAGGGAAAACACTATTGGACTACAACTGATTTGGAATCTGATTGAAGAATTCATTATTAAAGATCACTGAGGAGTTTCTAATTAGATATGTAATATGATTAAATCAATATTATGTTGTCATTTATGTCAACTAGTTTGACAGTACTTATCTTGTAAGTTACTATACCGAGACATCTAAAGAAAGGTGAAAGAGATGAAGAATAGAGAAATCTACATGGGGAAAGATGTACATGATAGATGAGGATAAGGAACACATTGAGTAACTTGTTGATGAGTCTATGACTAGATGATATTGACTTTATTATGTTACATTCATCAATGATGAAGTATAGAGCTGAAAGACACATAGCAGTGTTGTTGGTAAATGAAGCATTTCTAGTATACACCGACAGAGTGTAGTGTATACCGATCAAAGGTATTAACCGAGCAGTGTTCACCAACACATTTCTTTGTTAACCGAGCGGAACAGAATGAACTAAATGATTAGTTTATCTGATAGGATTGATGAACTGTAAAGTACCTCGATTTTAGTGATAACAAATAATGTTTGTTATGAAGATCGACGACTAACAAAATTAAAGGAAGATCTAATGAAACAGATTGAAACATGTTATTGACACATTAGTCGAGAAAGTTTGAAGCAGAAAAATCTATGAATGTGGTTAAGTGGAAAAATCTGATGGAGGATAAGAAAATGATTTAATCGTCTATATAAGAGACTAGAATTTTATTATGGAATTATGCTGGAAGATGTAGAAACTGTAGGAATATCACGTGAACAAGGTTTTCATGCATTCTGATCATACTGGTTAGTGAGAACCGAGCTGCAGAATAATTACTGAGCTACAAAGAGTAATTATTGACGGACAGTAAGTTGATACAGTATTGAATCTGAAGTGAAATATTGATCAGAAGGATTTGTATGGACTGAATATTGATCTTTAATCTGCAATTGAAGTTGTATTAAAGAAAATCATTAACTGTTACATATTTAACCATTGTATACAATCAAAATCTCTTAACCAAGTGGACTCTGAAAGTCTTATGATGTATCATTCATAGAATGAACATTGTTATCCTGTCAACCCCATAGTGAATGCTGGTTGGATGATAACTTCTAGTCTAAAATCCTCTAACAAGGTCACACCTGACAGTGTGTTTGTAAACCTTTAACAGGGTTGGGTCTTAACCGACCTCACTTCAGAAGAGTGAACAATTTTGGGTTGCCGGTCCCAGGTGGTTTTTCCCTTTACAGGGTTTCCACATTAAATCTCTTGTGTTATGTGTTGATTGTGATATTTGTTTGTTATCATACTTTGCATGTTACATGTTAGATTTGATCAGTAACTGTTATGGTATTAGACTGGTAATCAGTAAAAGCACAGACAGTGAAAGTAATTATTGCTTACCGAGGAGCAAAAATTGAAGAAGATGTTTTGAATTATACATTTTGTTTTGGGACACTAGATAACTGATTCACCCCCCTCTCAGTTATTCTAACAATTGGTATCAGAGCTGTGGTTGCTTAGAATAGAGTTTTAAGGACTTAAGCACAAAGATCTCAAGATGTATAAGAGGGAAGTACCGAAGCTGAACAAAGAGAACTTCGTAGTATGGCAAAGCAGGATGAAGCTACACATATCTGGAATTGAGAATTCTACATTAGATTTGATGGAGAATGACTACGTACAACCGCCCATTGGTCCCTTAACTCTTGATCAACTAAAGGATAGGCATGAACACAATATCACTATGATGGAACTTGCTGCTACCTGTACCGATGCTGAATTTGAAGACATCAAGGGTTGTGATATTGCTAAGAAGATGTGGGACAAGTTAAATCTGATATACAGTGGAGATCTGAATGTCAAAAGAGCCCGAGCTGAAAGCCTAAGAGGCAGATTTGATGATATGAGAATGAAAGAAGGTGAGAACATTGTACAATACTCAAATAGACTAAAAGAGGTGGTACATGCTATTAAAGCATCTGATGGAGTGATTGACGATGAAACAGTGATAAGCAAGATTCTCAAAACTTTGCTGCCAGTTTATGCAATCAAGATCTCTGCAATTCATGAAACAAGAGCTACATCCAACCTTACTCTTGACACTCTGATTGGTAAACTTACAACCTTTGAATTAAAAAACTTTAATAATAGTGTTGTTCCTTCTATTGAATCCACTTTCATGTCTTCTTTGAAGATTGGAAAGTCTAGTAGGAATAATAAGAATTATGATAGTGATAGTAATACTAATGATGAACTTGATGAGCTTGAAGCTCTTATGGCCAGAAGATTTCTTGAAGGAAATGTAAGGTATAGAGGTAAGCTACCTTTGGCATGTTTTAATTGTAAAGAAGTCAGTCACATCATTGCTAAATGTCCTCAAAAGAAAGATGATGATAGATCTAAAGACTGATCTAAAGGAAGCTATGGGAGAAGAGTCAACAGAGGGTACCAACACAACAACAGAGACAACCGAGACAATAAAGGAAAAAAGGTATGTTACATAGCCGAAGATATTGAAACTAAATCTGATTCTAATGATGACATAGAAGTTGTATTTGTTTCTATGAAAGATAACTCAAAGGAAGAAGAGAAACATGAAGAGACAACACTAATATCTAAAGTAAGAAAAAATGATACATGGATCATAGACAGTGGCTGTACACATCATATGACTGGTGATGTAGAGAATTTTGATCATCTTGTTGAATGTAATGGAGGATCTGTGAGAATGGGAAATGATGCACCTTGTATGGTAAGAGGTAAAGGTTAACTGATGATCAATGATAGAATACAATGTGAAAATGCATACTGGGTTGATGGATTGAACTATAATTTGTTAAGTGTGGCCCAATTGAACAATTTAGGCCATCGACTGGCTTTTGAGAGCAAAAAGGTGAAAATCTATGATGATGAAGGAAGACTTGTCGGAAATGGTACACAATCTAGAGGTAATCTATTCTATCTTGATATGGATCAGTCTTTTTGTTTGTTAATAAAGGATGAAGATGCTTGGTTGTGGAACAAAAGGTTATGCCATGTGAACTTTGACAACATGATCAAGATTAGTAAAAAGAAAAGAGTTAGAGGATTGCCTAACTTGACAAAACCTGATCATGCCATGTGCCATGAATGTTAGAAAGGTAAGATGACTAAGTCTAGTTTTAAAAGTAAAGACTACTCAACAAAGAAGATACTTGAGTTGGTTCATACCGACCTATGTGGTCCTATGAGAACTCAAAGCTGTTCTGGTGATAGATATTTTATTCTTTTTGTTGATGACTATACTAGACTGATGACTGTTATGTTCTTGAAAGAGAAATCTGAAGCCTTTAAAATGTTTAAGTGGTATAAAGCTAAGGTAGAGAAAGAGAATGGAAAAGAAATAAAATGCTTACGATCTGATAGAGGAGGTGAATTTATCTCTGATGAATTTACTAATTTCTGTAATGAGCATGGAATTAAAAGACAGGTCTCTCCACCAAGGAGACCTCAGCAAAATGGCATTGCTGAAAGAAGGAACAGGTCTATAATTGACTATGCTAGAACATTGATGATACAGAAGAATGTTGCTTAGACATATTGGAGGGAAGCTGTTAGTATAGCTGTGTATGTTCGTAACCGAATATAACTGAAGGACACCAATCGAACACCTTATGAGCTATGGTTTGGACACAAACCTACTGTAAGTTATTTCAAGATTTTTGGAAGTAAATGCTTTATTTTGGAAGATGAGAGAAATGGAAAATTTGATTCTAAAGGAGATGAAGGGATATTTCTGGGATATTCCTCTACAAGTAAAGCATATAAATGTTTGAATAAGGTTACAAATAAGATAGTTGAAAGAACTAATGTTCATGTTCATGAGTTTGATGACAAGAACACAAAGGAAAGTACAAAGGAATCAGAAGACTATGATAGATTCACTTACATTGAACATCCAGAGTATCTACCGACGCCGCAAGCTGTGACAACCGTTCAGCAGGGAAACAATACAGGACAACATGCAACACAAATTGATAAACAAGATGGAGCTACCGAGAAAGGAAATGACCCTGAGCAGGATGAGCAAGAAAGGAGAAATCAAGTTTTGGCTAGTTTTGTTAGAAGACATCATCCTGAGACACAAATCATTGGAGACAGACATGCTAGAATGCAAACTAGAATCAAAACAAGACAAGGTATATGTCTAGTTTGTGAATTTGAACCTAAAAATGTGAAAGTTGCATTAGAGAATGAAGAATGGGTTAATGCAATGAAGGAGGAAATAGAGAAAATATGTGATGCCCAAAATTTCGGGTCAAAACACAACCAACAATTTTTTTTTAAAGGTTATAAGTTCCATGTTCACGATGCGGGACAAAAGTGCTAATGACGAGGTCCAAAAGCGACAAGAGGTCAAACCTCAACAAAGTTGTTTTCCAAATGATGCTAGATGAAATTCAATATAATCGAAGTTCGTTAAATCATCTTAACGATCAATTTGTTGAACGATAATCTATTAATCATAGAGGTTATCAAGGAGTAAAGAATACTCCTAGGGTATTTATTAAATTATGTTCTTATATATATAGATAAAATATTTTCCATATATATAAATTAAACGTCAAGAAATTATTATAATTAGATAGTCAATTATTAATCAGTTAAACAATTAACCAAAATTAGATAAACATGAATTAATTCAATTATTAATTATTAATTATTAATTAATTAATATATTTATTAATTAATTAATAAATTACAAAATATTAGTTAATGATATATAATCATTGATTATAATTAAATAATATATATATATATAATTGATTAATAATTATAATATATTAATTAATTAACATAGTTATTAATTAATTAACAAACTATAATATACTAATTAATAATATATACATACTATATAATTAATAACATAGAACAAATTATAATTAACAGAATAATAAATAAAAACATTGCTAAAATAACATCTAACTATTATTATTAACAAAACATTAATACAAATTAACTTAATAAAATAACATCCTAAACTAACTTAACTAAAATACTAACTATCCCATTAATCTAAACATCCTACTAAACTAACTACCTACTAACCTGCTCTAACCTACTCTAAAATCCTATAATCCCATCACATCATCCTAATCACCACTTCACCCAACACAGGAAATTGGGGTACGCATAGAAAGGAGGATGAAAAAGTGTTTTATCAAATTTAAATGCCCATTCCAAGGACCCATGCGCCTAGACTGCATGGGGAAGAGTGAGGCATGGAAAGGGAAGTGGGAAGTGGGACCCACTCCCTTCCCATGACACATTTAAGTACCTCTTCAAAATTTGAATTTAATTCAAAACATGGGCAAGCCTGCGTGAGTTTTTTTGAAGACCATAAAGGTAAGACATAAAGTGAAAAGGGTAGATGATGTGTCATACAAGGACACTATCTCATCCAATGAAAATGTTTGCATTTAATACAAAGTCTAGCCATCCCACCTCATGCGCCTAGATAAAGGGGAAGTTAATAAAGAAGTAAGGGGTGTGGAAATTTGTTTATATTTTATTAGTTTATTACATATTAGGTGGCAAGAATATAATTTTAAAATGACTCTGGTATGGATTTTGTATGGGATTTTTATCCCATACAAAATCCAGAGAGCATTTTGCTCTCTTAAAATCTGGAGAGTGCTATTTTGCTATAGCACTACTTTTACAATTTCTTGCTAGTTATGTGTAGTAAAACTTTGTAAATTTGATAATTCCTTTAAGGTATTGAGGAGTGTATGAATTTAGATTTGATAGTGTATCATACAATGTTGAATATAGTTTGAAAGTTAATCGTTTGATATTTCAACATAGTAAACTAGTATGATCATTTATTCACAGTTATTTTATTTTAATTTATAGGACTAGAAGTGTGATAATGATCAAATAGAGATTATTTTCAACGAATATGAACAATAAATACATCACATAAGAGACTACTAATCTATCAAATTGATATATTAGTTCCCTATTGAATGAATTATAGTGATAGGAATTTGCTCAAATTACATAACTACATTCTATTGATTCTACATCAATATGAAATAACAAGTTATCAACTTCAAATCTGAAGAGGTAAAGAGAGGTAATAATTTCTTTTTTTGTTTGCAATTCTTTAATCAAATGCTTACAATAAACTCCATAAGATATCTACATTGAATTGGTTACTATCTTCTCTTTGGAATAACCAAGAACACATCATATATTATCTTTCTCTTCTTTCAAAGGAGTAAAGTAAAATTGATCATACCATTACATCATTCTCATTGCAACTTCAAATAGAAAGGAGAATGCATTTCAATTATTCCACATCTTTTACTCCAATACATTTACGTAAACATCGAATAAGATTACTTTTTCATAGTTACAATAAAGCATTGCAAATTGCTAATGCCACACAATGGGAGATCAAATAAATAATAGTCTCTCATTTTTTCATCTTCACAATAGCTCCAAGTAAAAAACATTACAATCTCTTTTACAACAATAGAAGTCTAAATACAAAGAGATATTTCACGAAGGAATGAATGGGTTGTCTTCTCACAACCACCCAAAAGATGAAAACCTCCATGATAGCTCCTCTTTGAGCTTCCACAAATCTAAAAATATGTACAAGGCAAGGGAAAGACCATGGGAGCTCACCTCCCATCCTAGGCCTCTCATGAGGCCACCCCCGAGCTTGGGGAAACCACATCAAATAGGATACATTCACTCATATACAAACACTCACAAGAAACATACAATTGCAAGAACCCAAAATTCCCTCAAGGGTATAACTAAGGAATTCCATGAACTCCTTTTGTGGGGTGTGGGTGGACAACCCATGGAGATAACCATTGCATGAAAACAAGGCCACACATGGACCCAACTATGCTCAATATCAAAACAAGGCCACACATGGACCCAAATAAGCACATTATCATAACAAGGCTCACATGGCCAATCTTCCCTCCTTATAACCCCAATGCCTCATGGGCTATATGCAAGGTTACTTAGGGAAAATCACTCACCCAAGCTTCATCCTTCCCCACACATGGAGGAGACTCTACACATGGAGTTGCCTCCATTTCCCACACCCCCTCTTGATTGCTCTTCCCTCCCAAGGGTGAGTGAATCCAAGAGTAAACAACCCCAAATCCAATTACAAGAAAAACACAATACATGCTTGCTCTCACCATGACCAACCATGGGGAGCTAAAACACAACAAATAAGAAATGCAAGCTTCCTCCATGACCAACCATGGGGAGCCAAAGAACAAATACACAACACATACAACTACTACAACAAAAATGAGAGAAATGAAGAGAAAGATCCTCCAACCTATGATCCAATGCAAAATGATGAAGTTTTGAGCCTTCTCCTTCTTCTATCCTCAGCTTTTCCCTTCTCCAAGCTTAGTGGTCTCTAAAGGTAGAGAGTGGGTGAACAACCCAAACCCCTCTAAAAGTTCTACTAAAAAGGGACCCCCTACCAACTCTCCACAACCCTCATAAAGATGGTCCTAGGAAGTACTTCTGGGTCCATGATGCAAGTTGCAAATTCGTTCAAGATTAAATGGGCACTATTGGAGGGGACAAAAAGGTCAAAATATGGCTTCTCCCATGCTTAAATTACCCCTAACCTATGGGTACAAGGAATGGGCTACCTAAAAAGAATGAAACTACCCCCTAGGGTCCCATTTAACTCTCCAAAAGCCATGGTTTAGTTAATGCACGAAAATGTAAGGTATGACTTCACTTAGGGGTCCTAAGACAAGAGGATGCATTTAGAATACCACCTCTAGGAAGCTTCTAGGACTTGTTCTCGCACTCCAATCACACGACATACCTTAGTTAACAATTAACTCTAGTGTCAAGTGACACTCACATAATTAACATCACAATTAAGGTATGTCCAACATATTACAACACTTAACAATCCTACACATACATTCACATTACAGCTACAAAATAAAACACTTCACAATGAGGCCCTGGTCTCTTCAATAGACGGGGCCTTGGCTTTACTGATAGCACAATCATTCAATGTGGTTTCCCCAAATATTTCCATGGTCCTTCCACCTGCAAAACCTTAATGCAGCATCAATAATTCAAGGAAGAAAACCATCACATATAAACATATAAGATGTAATATCCACACATTATTCATAACTCAATTGCATACATGAAATCACACAACAAATAATGATCTTACACAATTCAATTGAACATTCAATCACATAGAATGAAATGTCATAATTCAATTGTCTGCACGTAATCATATAGGATTCAATGATCACATCAAATAAATTCAATTTGCATAACTCAATTCATACTTCAATTGCATATATAATTCATAATTTAATTTGCATAATTCAATTCATAGTTCAATTGAAATCAAGATCATCCATAATCTATCATCATTATAAGATAATCTTCAGGTTCTCAAAACATGAAGATAATAATAAAGTCTAACATGATCAAATCCAAATCCACTAATCATGGATCCACATGCAGAGTCAACAAAATGTATAGTCTAACATGTCCATCATAACATAACAGTAAATCGAATGAGTCCAAGTATCTCAATTTTCCTTAGTATAATATTTAAGATAAATCGATGGTTCAACATCGGTAAGGGGTAACCATAACAGTCGGGTCCTATAAAATTCTTATCACAAGTATGATTAAATTTCCTAATCTAAGAAAACAAAATGCAGAATAATCCTATTAGTCTAGGATCTAACAAATCCTTGATCAAGGTTCTAATAACATCACCAAAACATCATTATGGTATAACCATATAATACATCATCGAAGCATTACTCATCCTCCTCATAGGAGTTACTAGAATCATCACCTCAACTATTAATTTAATCCAAGATAAACTTAAGACTTAACACATAACTAATTTGGCATTTACATCTCGACTTCTCGAATCAAATCCTTTCGACAAAAGTACTCAATGGAACCTTAATAGTCTAGCTGGATCTATGATCCGCAGGGTAACATACTACATCCAAGATTCACTTACATAATTAATAACCCAAAGATATCACCTCTGTCATTGCGACACTTAGTTGATAGGTACTGATATGCAGGTACAATTCTGTTAGGGATTTACCATTCATCCAGATACTACAAAACCCCTTAATCCTCTGTCATCGAGTGTCGAGGAAAAGGTGGAAATGGGGTGGACCTTACAAAATAGAGAAGAACAAAACTTGGTCCTTAGTACCCCGACCTAAAGATAAGAATGTTATTGGTACTAAGTGGATATTCAGGAATAAATTGAATGAAAATGGTGAAGTCGCAAGAAATAAAGCTAGATTGGTATGCAAGGGATATGCACAAGAAGAAGGCATTGACTATGGTGAAACATTTGCACCTGTTGCTAGATTGGAAGGAGTTAGAATGCTACTTGCATATGTTGCACACAAGAAATTCAAAGTCTATCAAATGGATGTGAAGTCAGCATTTCTGAATGGTATACTTGAAGAAGAGGTCTACATTGAACAACTTGAAGGATTTGTTGATCCCGATAATAAAGACATGGTATGTCGATTACATAAAGCTTTATATGGTTTGAAGCAAGCACCTAGAGCATGGTATGAAAGACTACATTCTTACTTGTTAAGTATTGGATTTGTTAGAACAAGTGAAAACAACAATCTGTATATGAAAGGTGATACTGATGATACTATTATCATTGCTGAAATATTTGTTGATGATATTATTTTTGGAGGCTCGGATCTTGTATGCAAGACATGATAAAATGCAAAATGAATTTGAAATGTCTATGTTCAGAGAGATTAAGTTCTTTCTTGGACTACAAGTGATTCAGTAGAGTGATGGAATATTCATCACACAATCTAAATACATAAAGGAAGTATTGAAGACATTTGGCATGGAAGATGCTGAACCTGTGGGAACATCGATGGCTACTGGATGCAAATTGACAAAGGAGGATGAAACTACAGAGGTAAACTAGACACTTTACCGATCCATGATTGGTAAGTTAATGTACACAGTTCACAGTAGACCAAATATAGCACATGTTGTGGGTATTGTTGCAAGATTTTATGCTAATCCTAGAGAATCACACATGATATCTACAAAAAGGATCTTAAGATACCTGAAGAAAATAGAGAATTATGGATTATGGTATCCTAAGGAAGGGAAGTTTGAATTGAAAATTTACACCGATGCTGATTGGGCTAGAAATGTGGATGATAGAAAAAGCACCATCGGAGGAGCATTTTTCTTTGGTGAAAGACTTGTAACCTAGACAAGTAAAAAGCAGGCTTGTATTTCTCAATCTACAGCTTAAGCAGAGTATGTTGCTGCTACTACTAACTGTTCAAACATTGCATATATCAAGCAAGTGTTGGAAGGGATGAATGAGGTAATCACTGACCCGATGATTATATATTGTGACAACACTAGTGCTATTAATATTTCAAAGAATCCTGTGATGCACTCTAAGACAAAGCATATATCTATTAAGTATCATTACTTAAGAGAACAAGTGCAAGATAAGAAAGCGAAGTTAGAATTTGTCACATCTAAAGAACAACTTGCAAATATTTTTACAAAGCCTCTACCAAAGGACACATTTGAATACTTGAGGACTAGAGTTGGGGTCCGTCCCCTATCTATTGGTCACTAGGGTGATCTGGTTGTTGCATCAACCTAATTTTATCAGAAGATCATTCATGTTGATGCAACATAGTTCACACTTTGAATCATGTTCAAGGTTGTGATTAAGTTTGGAGAACTTGAACCGATTGTAATATCAGTATACTGAGATACAATGGATGACATAATTGATTGTTTATTTGTTTATTTGGCATTGCTGTCAAAGGGAGAGATAAATAATATGAAAAGGGACAAGCACCAATGAGAATTATCTAAGGGAGAGACAATTTGAATGAGACAGAGTATTGAAGATCAGTTATAGAGAACAGAAGCAGGAACAAGAGAACTGAAAAGATCACAACTACAGAATGGTAAAGCTGTATTATCTAATGTTGTTTAGTAACATAGTGATTAAACATATTTTGACTTACAACATTTTGTTCACAAAGTTGTAGAATATATGTTTGGTATGTGTATGGTACATTTCATATTACTTGAGTTGCCATCAATGCCAAAGGGAGAGATTGTTGGACTACAACTGATTTGGAATCTGATTGAAGAATCCATGATTAAAGATCACTGAGGAGTTTCTGATTAGATATGTAATATGATTACATTAGTAATATGTTGTCATTGATGTCAACTAGTTTGACAATACTTATCTTGTAAGTTACTATACCAAGACATTTGAAGAAAGGTGAAAGAGATGAAGAATAGAGAAATCTACATTGGGAAAGATGTACATGATAGATGAGGATAAGGAACACATTGAGTAACTTGCTGATGAGTCTATGACTAGATGATATTGACTTTATTATGATACATTCATCTATGATGAAGTATAGAGATGAAAGACACAAAGTAGTGTTGTCGGTAAATGAGGCATTTCTAGTATACACCGATGGAGTGTAGTGTATATCGATCGAAGTATTAACCGAGCAGTGTTCACCAATGCATTTCTTTGTTAACCGAGTGGAACAGAATGAACTAAATGATTAGTTTAGCTGATAGGATTGATGAGCTATAAAGTACCTCGATTTCAGTGATAACAAATAATCTTTGTTATGAAGATCGACGGCTAACAAAATTAAAGGAAGATCTAATGGAGCAAATTGAAACATGTTATTGACACATCAGCCAAGAAAGTTTGAAGCGAAAAAATCTCTGAATATGGTTAAGCGGCAAAATTTGATGGAGGAGAAGAAAATAATTTACTCATCTATATAGGAGACTAGAATTTCATTATGGAATTATGCCAGAAGAAGTAGAAACTGTAGGAATATCGTGTGAACAAGGTTTTCATGCATTCTGATCATACTGGTTAGTAAGAACCGAGCTGTAGAATAATTACCAAGCTACAAAGAGTAATTATCGATGGATAGTAAGTTGATACAGTATTGAATCTGAAGTGAAATATTGATCAGAAGGATTTGTATGGACTGAATATTGATCTGTAATATGAAATTGAAGTTGTATTAAAGCAGATCATTTACTGTTACATATTTAACCATTGTATACAATCAAAATCTCTTAACCGAGTTGACTCTGAAAGTCTTATGATGTATCATTCATAGAATGAACATTTTTATCCTATCAACCCCATAGTGAATGTTGGTTGGACGATAACTTCTAGTCTAAAATCCTCTAACAAGGTCAAACCTGACAATGTGTTTGTAAACCTTTAACAAGGTTGGATCTTAATCGACCTCACTTCATAAGAGTGAACAATTTTGGGTTGCCAGTCCCAAGTGGTTTTTCCCTTTACAGGGTTTCCACGTTAAATCTCTTGTGTTATGTGTTGATTTTGATATTTGTTTGTTATCATACTTTGCATGTTACATGTTAGATTTGATCGGTAACTGTTATGGTATTAGACTGGTAATCGGTAAAAGCACAGATAGTGAAAGTAATTATTGCTTACCGAGGAGAAAAAATTGAAGAAGATGTTTTGAATTATACATTTTTTTTGGGACACTGGATAACTGATTCACCCCCCTCTCAGTTATTCTAACAAACACTTCCAGTTTTTGCCCAAAAGTGGGACTCAACTTCTTGTAGCCACCCATATACAATATGACTTATTTCTCAAATCTATCCTAATGCATCTTAATTTATGTAGATATGGGCTTTAACGTATCAAATGTTAGGAACTGATGTAAAATAAATCATTGTAAGATTCATTTCCTCACATACCTTCTTTTCTTAGTTTGAAGTAGTGTGATCACTTGATCCATTGGATTGGGAGACCTCAAGCTCCCTAGCTCCACTACTGCTTGCTTCCTCTTTCTTTTTCCATGTCTTGTTCATGTGGTTTCTCATCTGTTCAACAGTCTCTTCATTCTGGACTTGTTCATTGCTCAACATATGTGCTCTGTAATCTCTTTTTATGTGACCAATTTTATTGCATTTGTAATAGACCAGACTTCCACTCATCCAACTCTTGGATTTACCTCTAAAATGTGTTTTCAAACAGTTTACTCCAATATGACCATATTCTTCACAATAATGACAACTATACCATGTATTATAGTCCTAATTGTATGTGTTACCTTTCCTAGGTGGTTTAGTTTTCTTATTGTATGTCCACTTAGCTTTGGATCTACACTCTTGTGCTCTATGACCATATTTCTGACAATTAAAACAATGTCCTTGAAATCTAGGTGAGGTAGGTGGATTATTGACCTTTAACCTGCATTCATGTGCCTGATGTCCATGTTTCTTACAATTAAAACAATTTCCATTGAACTTTTGTTTAGGATTGGACTTACCATTTTTGCTTCTACAGATGTTTGTTGTGTGTCCTAGCTTTCCACAATGATGGCATGTAGGTTTCTTGTTCTTTGACTTTGCATTCCTCTGGTCTCCACTCTTTGAAGGTTCTCCTTCTTTAGTGGATGTTAGGTTCTCATCATGTCCAAGTTAAGAAGTATCACTGGATCTTCTAGGTGACCTTAACAGTTCTTCAAAGTATTTCACAGCTTCATTAGGCTTGTTCATCCTCCCATTGAGTTCTTTTTCTGATCTTAGTTCATTCTTCAGTTGGATATTTTTTGATCTCAGATTTTTTATTTCCACATCTTTCCTGCTCAACTCTTGATTAGCAAGTAACACTTGGTTCGCTATGTCCAATTGATTGTTTGTTATTCTTTGCATGTCACATGTCCTTTCATCAAGTCTTATAGACATTTGTCTTTTGTCTTCTTCAACCATTGTCTTGTCTTCTTCAGCTTTCTTTTTCTATTCAATTACTTCACATAATCTTACTGATTGACTTTCATGTTCTCTCTTTAGATTTATGATATATTCACTCAGTATGTTATTTTTCTCCAGTAGATATGTTATAGCTTTGTCACTTTCAGTAGAATTAGCATTGTAAAATAGAGCTCTAGTATCCTCTTCTTGATATTGAGTTTCAATCTATTGAATTTCCAATTCTCTCCTTCTACTTAAGGATTTCTTTAATTCATCTATGGATGCTTCAAGATTATGTAGTGCAAGCTAAATGTCAATCTTTTGATTCTCTATGATCTTTCCCAACTTATAAGCCTCTATCTCCAAGACCTTGACTCACAAGTGATTAGAATTCTTTAACAGACTTAGCTCTGATACCAATTGTTGGAAATCTATTATGGGAAAGTGAGATTTTGAGGGGGTGGGGTGAGTTAGATATCTACTATTCACTCCATTTTGACATAAATTCACTTTCATAAGATAAACATCAAATTCAATACTGATATAGTTCTAACATTCTATTCTTCATCCATGAAATTGAAACATAACACAAAGATTTTGGTTTCCCAAAAACTCTTGAAAGGTAAATCTAGGGTGGGGATGACACCCACAAATCTTCACTACTACAGTATTAAAGTTTACCTATTAGGGCTACAAATTTTGATCATAAACTAGTGATCTACCCTGTGAGGGGTCTGCCCTGCTAAGAGCTTAAATAAGTATACATTCTACCTTAGTAAAAGGATTTAAACTTACAAAAAAGTAAGCACTTAGTTAAGAGATTTACTTAGGCCTATTAGGACCACTCTGTTAAGAGATTTTCCCTGATTCACCTTTTAGAATGTCTTAGTACCTTATCCTTCAGTTTGCACTGTGATGTTGATAACAAATATTCTCCTTCCAATACTTATTTGATCTCCTTAATCAAATATATCTATGTTCTGTCTTTCACTGCCTTGGTCAGTCACTTTTACTGATCTCTGCCTATGTCAAAATGCATCTCTATTCTATATATGCAATCCTTCATACTCTTTTCATATTCTCTTTCACTCATACATCATTTTAGGTTTCAGATCTCATCTTATATAGACAACAAAATATCCTTCTAGATCAAGATCAACGATCTAGATTCTCTACTTATGCCGCTTTAGAATTCCCTAAATCTGATAGGCTACATAGATTACATAGGGATCAATGATTACAAATCAAAGGCATAATCACCTCTTTGATTCCCTCAACAAACATAAATTATTGTATATATGTCAGCCAAAAAATTTTACCTTAGTTTTTGTGCCATTACAAACACATATGTCAAATATGGCTTGCTCGGAATATGAAGTCTATGCCACTCGACATTAACTATTCTTCTTATACGGTGCTTGACACTGATTTATCTACACAACTCAGCATAAACTGCTTGACTATTACTGAACTACTCAGTGACCTCTGACTTTCTCAGCAATGACTACTGCTTTTTAATTATACAAGATACAAATCTATACATAACTCAGCCTTTACTAAATGGCTGGGTCATATTGATGATTGACCGACATTGCCTAGAAAATGACTAAGTGTAAGAAACTATTAAAAAAAAAACTTAGGGATCAACACAAGGCTATATCCTTAGCCTCCACACTCTCCAACATATCCAAAGGACACTCCATTGTCCCAACCAAAATCAATTTTGCATACTCAAGCCCTTCAAGACTTGCCTCTCTATTGTCTACATCAACATCCCTATCTTCTACCACTTTCTCAACATCTAGAACCTATTTTCCATTAGGTTCTTCTTCTTTTTCTTCACACTAGTCATTGTCCTACTCTATGAATTATACAAGTTTCCTTATTTTTGCCTCATTCTCCTACAAGGATTTTTCCAATCTCCTTATCTCCTCTTCTTCTTGTCTCATCTCTTATTCTTTCTTCTTCCTCTCATTCTTCCTAAACTCCTTCCATTATTTCAATGCTTGTAGCATCTCCCACTCTGACCTTGTCAAATTCATCTCCACCTATCTAGGACTCATTTCCTAGATCTTCTTTCTATGATACCACTATGATGCATATCCCTTTGATCATTGAACTTATAGACCAAAAGAACTCTACAGTTTGTCCAATAACCCACAAGGAACACACACTTTCCCAATAAGGTTCCTTTGACCAATATGGATTAGCCTGACTCCTAAGACCCAAGACTCATTCCAAGCCCACCTAAGGACTTATCCAACCTATTTCAACTTGTTTCAATAGTCATCAAGTGACCACAATGTCCATTGTTATAAGGATCATAAAAAATTCTCCCAAACTAGGCTTCCTTCCTAGTAGCCCTACCAAACGGGTAATCTGTACTTTTCTCATAACTTTCCCAAACAAATTTCCAAAAAAAATCCTGATTCAAATGCCCTTTTTGGATTTTTTCAACATATCATAAATCCAACTATCACTTCTTTGGACTAGATGCACTAGAAAATTGCTACTTTGTCTTTGTTCTTAAGCCTAATTAGACCATTTTAAAAATAAACCACTACCTAGGTTCACTTTCAAACCTCAAAAATCTCAGTAATCTTTAGTTAGGTTCCAAAACAAAGGATTTTGGCACTGGTTTGTAGACAACTCTCCACATAGGAAAACTACAAAAACCCCATCAAATTGGTCCAAAATATAGGGCTTTCTAGATCTCCCATTTTCTATCACTTCAAAACCCAAAAAAATTGATTCACCATATTTGGGACACATCTCAACACTATGTAACATAAGATTATACCCTTGTTAAGGCAGATCCTTTGCTGCTATACTCTTGGCACACATTTCATGCTCTTTCCTAGGGGAAAGTCCCAGTGTAGACCCCCATAACCACTTTTCCAACACATTATAAGATCACATTCATAATAGAAAAGTCATTTAGAGTCCATTCCATGATAATTAGGGTCCCGCATTCATGGAATGGCTCTAGATTGCATTTTTGGCCCTTAAAGCAATGATAAAAACTCAAAATTTTAGGGACAGTCCGCAATGTGAGTGTAAATATAATCCAATGGAATAAAAAAAAATCATCTAATAGGATAGGAAAAACTTATAAAATTATTCCTACTTCATCCTTAGTGATCCAACCATCAAAACAATCAATAAAACTTAAAAATTAACACAAGAAAATGTAAGAAAATTTAGTTTTATTACTGTTCTTGGGACAATTTGTACAATGTATGCTTCCAACCAATACCCCTTCATATACCTTGCCTCGAGTAGGATTTATACAATTTTAACCAACTTCCTAAACCAAATGGGATTGGTTAGACTCCCTAAAACTCAACTAAACACCTATTCTTGGCTTACCCGCCCAAAACCAACTAACCATTGGTATTTGAAAATTTAAATATTTAAAACTAAATAAATAAACTCCTATTGACCTCTAACTTTGGAATTGGTCATTTTATGATCTTATTACAATGTTTAAACCCTCAAAATCTCAATTGACCCACTTAGGCATCATTATTCCACATTTTTCTATTTTGGTGCTAGGGTCCTTACTAGACCCCTTAGGACATTTTGATAATACATTCAATTAATTACAATCAAGAGCCATTATAGGCATCAAAATAATATACTTTAACCTAAGGAATCATCTATGGTGTTCCTCATGCCTCAAGGTATTCATTGGTCTCTTTCCTCTATCGGGTGCCCCTACACCAAGATGCCTCCATCTAAGACACTGAAACAACTCTGTAGCTTGTAAGGAAGACCTTAGTCCATTTGAAGGTTTGTATCCTAGCTTGTAGAAAAGGTTCATCCTTTTTCTCACCTATTGTGGAAATATGTCAAGTTTCTATGGGATTTCTTATGTCAGAAATCTTTTGAATAGCTCAAACCGTACATAGATAATCCACGAGTGTTGGTTTCACATGTCCTAGGCTAACCTTTGACCCTCTACATTTATGCCACTAATATTTCACTCGGTGATAGTTTAGCACAACTAGATAATAATAGAAAAGAACAATCAATATACTATCTAAGAATAAAACTTGTTGGATATGATTTGAATTACACAACTATTGAACAAGAATGTTTGGATCTTGTCTTCTATACACATAAACTCTCACTACATGCTTAATCATAAAATAGAAATCATCACAAAGATTGATCCACTGAAGTACCTATTGTGTAAAGTGGCTCTCACTAGTGGTACTGCTAAGTGGGTTATAATCCTAAGTGAGTTCGATATTGTGTATGTAGAAAAAAATCCATCAAGGGAAAAGTAATTGCAAATGAGTTAGTAGAATCTCCTATTCCAAGGGATCATTCTATTGTTGCAAATTTTCCAAATGATTCCGTTATGACTATTACGATGAGTATACAATGGAATATTTATTTTAATGGATCTTTTATACAGAAAGGATGAGAGGTAGGATTATTTTTTGTGACACCACAGGGAAACCTCATACCAAAGTCTTATAAGATGACTTTTTCATGAATAAACAATATAACATAATATAATGCCTTGGTCACATGACGTTTTCAAGTTATTCATTGGAAAATCACTAGCCTCCTTGTCTTTGGTGACTCTCAGTTAGTTATCAGGAAATTCAACGATGAATACTAAACAAATGATGATAAAATGCTCCCATATTGTAGAATGGTTGAGGATCTAAAACAATATTTTACAGAGCTAGTATTCGAGAAGATCCCCTAGAATGAACAACAAAGAAACTCACTATGGTCACTATTAGGTCTTTGATATCTATGCTAGAGAACAATCCATGGTGCAAATTTCTTGTTGAGAATCTCATGGTCCCTTCTTATGACATTCTGGACTCCAAAATGGTATGTGATATTGTTGGTCTTGACTCTCCCTTGTACCTGTTACCCAAAATTTCCTGATTCCACACAATTTTGGCCACAAGCTGGGCTCCATCCAAAGGTTTTCATTTTTAAATCTTGTTGAACACCTTGAGAAATTTTTATGGTCTTGTGCCTTTTCCTTTGGTCTCTGCAATTATTTAACTCTCTGGTCTGATAGCCTTTTAATTTAAAAATGTAACCGTTAGAGGCCAAAAAACCCTAGAAACCCTATGTCCGGTTCTATTTTGTTGTTACTTTTCTAGTCACTTAAAGTCTTCAATTCCCATGTTATTTTTTCATCTAAAGCTAGTCACGAGATCTCTAAAGCTCAAAAGAATATTCTTTTCTATCTCCCAACCCCGCGACTTCCTTTTATCTCTTAATCTCCCGATCGTATGGAATATTTCATTTCCATTCAGCGACTCGGTGATTTCTCTTAAGTCGGGAAATCTCTCAATGAAACCCAAGGTCAATAATTCTTCTGGAGATCTGGCGACTAGGTGATTTTCCTTACTGTAGTTATGACTTGTGTTAATGCCAGGTTAATATTTTCCTTCAGTTAGGAAGTCACGAGAGTTAACCGTGGTCAGTCAAAAGTTCATGAGACTTTGAGATTCACTCAGTCGGGAGGTCACCAGATTTGATCATGGTCGAGAGGTGGTCCACTAAGGGTAAAGTGAAATGCAATGATAATGTGCCACATGTCCACTAGGCCCAGATGCAGAAAGGGTTGGTCGCCAAGTCTCTGGATCTGACCACGGTTTATGTCAGGTCTTTATTTTTCTTCAGTCGTGAGGTCTCATAAAGGTAATGAGTTAAGTTAATTCATTTGGTGACTTGGAGAATCGAAGGCATAGTCTCATGATTGCTTAATTAAAGGCAGAGGTTAAAGCTAAGTTAGAAAGCCCTTAGTCGGGAAGTCTCCTGAGTAACTCATGGTTAGGTAAATCTTTTAGCGGCCTAGTGAATATATAGTCACGCAATCTCTAGATCTACTACGGTTAAGATAAGGTGGGCCAATTTTAGAGCAGTCAGTGGTTGTCAGAGTTGATGAAGTAGTCGAAAGAAAATGAAAGAGTGACACATGGTGAGGTGGGCCCAAGGTTTGATAGCTTAGTCACGTGATCTCATAATGCAGAGTGAATATTCTATATAGTTGCAAGATCATGAGACTTACATAGTCGGGAAGTCTCAGTGAGAAATGGCATATTCTTTCCCAGATAAGAGACTCAGAGACCACCGTCAGATTACAATACGATCAATGCTTGTTAGGTGATCACTCAATAAAGGGAGAATATTATTTTTTTATTCCACGACTGTGAGGTTCTCTTCAATCAGGCAACCTCCTAATGAGAAGGAATATTCCAAAGACATCAGGAGACTCAGCAACCACCATCAGATCAAAAAAGGATCAACGCTTGTCACATGATCACTAGACAAAGCCAGGGTTCATGAAAAGGTCATGAGATCCAGTGACTAAAGGGAGAAGAGAAACTGAGGTGAATGCAGGGTTAGGGTTAAGATCTGATACGGTGCTCGGGTAAACTGGAAAGATCTGATGGCTACATTTGAAAGATAGATCAAGTTTAAATATGAGCCGCTGATGGATAAAAGCTTGGTGTCACCTATGATCATTTATATTTTTAAATTCAAATATCTAAGAAGTACCAAATTTGAATAGTTATGGCGAGCCCGAGTTGCAAGAGGTAGATGGATCAAGGTGGCTCATCTGCAGGTAGATATAGTAATGAAATGGACATGCAAATACATATCTGATTGATCAGGATATTTTCATGGGCATTTATGATTAGAAATGATAGAATTAGGGTTTGCTATTATTCTATAAAAAATCTATGTAACCCTAATTAGATTTTTTTTGCTCCTGCTTGTGTGCAATAAAGGAGGTGTATATATTAGTTTTTTGGAGCTTTTAGAGCTCAAAGTTTACAATTGTAAAAGAGAGGTTTTCTTTCTTAGGATTTATCCGAGGCATTCTTTCTACCCTCTGGCTTCTACAGTTTATAACCTTTCATTGGGGTTTAGATATTGCAAAGGTATTTTGTGACATTCTTTCTATCCCTATGATTTCTTGTCTAAATTTTCTCTTAATGGATTAAGTATATGTATGTTTTCAGTAATATCTTAGGGTTCTTGATCCCTCTTTCTTTCTGCAATTCATGTGTACTCCTATGGATGATTTGATTTGAATGATCTTGTGGGTATACTTCAACCCCCTAACAATCTGTCTCATTCCTATACCTAGTTGCAGAGGTGAATGTTTGTTTGCAGGTTATAGATTGTGTCTAAATTCTTAGGAATGCTATTGTTTGTGAAATTCTCTCTTTCCTTGAATAGCCTCTTTCTATTGCAGACCCTTCTATGAAATATTGATGCAAACCTATTTAGTGAGTTGTGATCTCCTAGACCTAAGTTCATGCACTGATTTCATCCTCTATATTGTAATTCATATCATCTTTTCAGTGTATCACCTAGTAGGATAGTTTGCTTTTAGTTATTTTCCTTTAGCATTCTTTCTATCCCTTTTTCCTCAAGAATTTACTTTCCTGTCAAGAAGCAAATTAAGGTGATTATCCAAGAGGAACCAGCCTAGAACCTAGAGGTCTCATCTTAGTTAGCATAGGTCCCACAACTTGGAGATGATTCCCATGTTATACTAGGTTATCAAGACCAAGAGAGCTTGAGCCAAGGGTGCAAACTTAGTGTATAACATTTCTAGCACGCCCGGTGAGACATCAAAGAGAAGTTCATCTTTGAAAGATTATGTTATCTCTGATATACTGATTGCATAATACAGACCTTTCAAAGGTTGATATTCAAGTATATCTGGCGACTCCACTGATTTCACAGATTCAGGCTAACCTTGTTCAAAGTTGATGAGAAAGATTGAGACTAGGAGCTCAAAGCCCACTGAATTTTTATAGTTTCCCTTAAAAAGAAGCTACAAAGGTAGACCAACCTAGAGAACATCCCCTGCAAGGAGAGTACAGTCTACACCACCTAATACTTTAGAAAGGAGACCTTTGTCCTTTCATCTCAAAAGAAGAGGAAGATATCTAACCAAAGAACTAGAAGAAGATTCAAATCCAACATCAAATACAACTTACACAGTTGCTACTCAGCAAATTTTAGCTCCTACAATGGCTAGGTAGTTTGCTTTTGCACCTTTCAACCAGGGAAGTCCATTGATTTTTGCTCAACCTCATGATGTGCCCTTGGTGGCACTAAAGAGTCTACCTGATTTCATAGGTGAAGGACAAACTACAACTTTTGAACACATTAGAGATGTGACCACTATTTGCAGCATCCATAATATAACTCAAGAAGATGTGGCCGCTAAGTTATTAATAGCCTCCCTCAAAGGTAAGGCTCTTGAATAGTTTAGAACTCTAGCTGTTGGTTCTATTAATTCATGGGATGGATTAGGGGATGCATTGAGTAAACACTTTGAAGATAAATTAGACAACTTGTCTTTGGTTGAGCAATTGACAATCATTAAAAGAGACCCTCAAGAGCAAATGACATACTATAACAGTAGATTTCTCAAAACATGGAATACAATTCCAGTCTTGGTGAGGCCATCAGTTGATCATGCTTTCTTACACTTCTTGTAAAGTTTGAATAGTCAGATCTCTATCATGATCCAATCTATGGGTGGTACCTCTCTAGCCCAAGCTTTTGACATAGCTGTCAGGGCTGAAAATTATTCAATCTAGGCAGGCATGATAGCAAGAAGGCCACCCATGCCCATCTTTCCTAGCCTTCAGCCCACTGCACCTCTACAAATACCTCCTTTTACCCCTATTCCCACCATATTAGCACCTCAGGCTAGTACTAGTGGTGAGGAGTTAAAGGCAAGTTTCTCTCAGGAATTGCAAGAAATGAGGAATAGTCAGCAAGAAATGACAAATCTACTGCAGACTTTAACTAAAGAGGTGACAAACCTAAAGAAGCAAGGGCAAGGAGCCAAACCCCCCTTTCAGCCACAAGGCCAAGGTCCTAATCAACAATATCAGAATCAAGGACAACCTTATCAAAAAAATAGGCCACCATACCAAGGAGGATATCAAGGACAAAGGCAAAATTTTAATCAAAGACCTTTCCAACCATACAACCCTACACCTCTTAATTCTACGAATCTAGTTAGGGACATGGTTCCTAGTCAAAATAATATGTCCTTGGACAATGAATGGTGTTTCCCTTGTAATCAACCTCACAATCAGGCTACATGTTCAAATGGATGGATGAATCAATCACTAATGGTTCAGAATGTCTCACATGCCCAATCAGAGGCCTCTTCCAGTGGATCAATTCCTCAACAAGAATCAAAAGTTGATGAGACTGCTCTTTTCAATTGGGAGTAGCAAGACTCTAATGGAGTCAATGGTGAATCTTCCATTGCTACCAACACAAGGTCAAAGAGAAGATCCCAAGACATGGAGCGAGCAAATTTTGGGATTAAAGCTACTACATATGTAGAACCACTGCATCCATTTTCTCCTATCATATTTAAGAAGGCTCCTATCATTACAAGCAAAGAAGGCCAACTTTCCAAAGAAGTGGAGCCTATCATAGTAAAAGAACAATAAAGGGTACACACTATGACACCTTTCAACATTGTAGACAACATGAAGAAGGTGAATGTTACTATGTCTATGTGGGACTCTTTGGCTATTCCAAGAAAACCTAAGATTTTGAAGAAAGCCATGACTGAAGTGATTGCTCCCCAGCCTACAAATGATGCAACAAAGCCAGTGTTGGTCAACACTGATCAAGAAAAGGAAGCCCCAAATTGAAACTCCAAAGCCAATACCATTCAAGGTAGGAACTCAAAACCCCCTCCATTTTATGTATCTTTAATTATTGGAAAATCCTTAGTACATAATTGTGTGGTAGATAGTGGAGCTACTAGTACTGTAATGCCCAAAAAGGTGGCTGACCAACTAGGACTTAAATATGAACCCTTCCAAAAAAGGGTTACACAACTTGATGGATCCTCAGTGAATACAATGGGTGTAGCCAAGGATACCAGTCTAATCCTTCATGCAAGTCCTAATTTCTCCATCCTACTTGATATATATATCATAGATCTCCCTGCTTTATTTGCCATATGTCTGTCAAGGGAGTTTACAGCCAAGATAGGAGGCTACCTTTCTTCTGACTGGTCTCACATGCTCTTCCACATAAGATATGGTACCAAGGTCACCATCAAATCTAAATCATTGGCAGCACACCATATAGAACCATATATATCCAATGCCATCAATACAAACTACCTTGCACTTGATAGCAATGACTTCCCAATTATCAGAGAAGCAAACACTAAGAGACAAAATATCACTTATATTTTACTTAATGAGCTAGAATTAGAAAAGGCTTGAGAGGCCCAAGAGAATGTTATTTGGGATACTAGTTTGGGAAGCTATTTGATACAAGAAAGTGGATCCATAGAGCCAAACCTTCTCAAAGAGGACACTGATTCATAAAATTAGAGAAACCAGGTTTGGGAATTATTTTTTGATGGAGCTAGAAGCAGACATGGCTCTGGTGGTGGTGCTATGATAGTATCCCCAAAAGGAGAAAGATACTATATAGCTTTCAGATTCAGTTTCTCCTGTACTAGGAACACTGTAGAGTATGAAAGCCTTGTAAATGGGCTGGAGTGGGCTACGAAGAGAGGGCTCAAAGCCTTAAAAGTTTATGGTCACAGTGAGTTAGTAGTTGGCCAAGTGAGAGGGATAAGTGCAACCAAAAATTACACCATGAAAGCATACAAACACAGAGTTTGGGATGCAATTGAAGACTTTTATGCTTTCAATATTGTTGCCATCCCTAGGAAGCTAAATCAAAATGCAGATAGATTAGTTGTTGTTGGATCTCATTATGAAATTCCTAATAGTATTTCAAAGGAAGAAACCCAACATCATATCAAATTAATTGTAAGACCTTCTATCTCTGATAATGATACTAATTGGCAAGTGTTTGACAATGATGAGCAAATTCTGCAATTCTTGTTTGAAGAAGATGTTTTCTCAAAACATAATCAGGATAGATTATTACAGAACTACGGTGACCAAGTGATACAACTTAAATCTAATAAGATGCCTAGAGGTCTTGTCACCTTAGAAACTATCTTCAACAAGGATGATCAAGTTAAGAAGAACAAAGTTGGCCTGGTAGTTCAACAAGAACATTGTGTTGAATTAGAGTTGGAACCAGGTAAAAGCTTACAATCTGAAAAAGTAAATACTGATTTAGAATAGTAGGCTTACACCCAATTATTTAAAGAATTCAGTGATGTATTTGCATGGCAATATGAAGACCTTAAAGGTTTTAATCCAACCCTTGCTCAACACACTATTGAATTAGAGCCTAATGCCAAGCCAGTAAGACAAAAACAAAGGCCTATTAATCCCAAGCTTGAGCCACTTATGCATAGAGAAGTGCTCAAATTGATAGAAAGTGGTATCATCTACCCCATCAAGCATACTAGTTGGGTTTCCAACCTTGTTCCTGTAAGGAAGAAGAATGGGGAGTTGAGGTTATGTGTTGACTTCAGGGATCTCAATAGAGCCTCTTTAAAAGACCGCCATCCATTACCCTCCATGGAACAAATCTTACAATGTGTCTCTGCGTCTGAGAGATTTTCATGATTGGATGGCTATTCAAGATATAATCAGATCCTAGTTAATGAAAGGGACCAATACAAGACTACATTTACAACCAAGTGGGGAACCATGGATTATCAAAAGATGCCCTTTGGTTTGTCAAATGTAGGTGCTACTTTTCAAAAGGCAATGGATATGGCCTTTAAAAGCCTCATGTACAAGTTTGTACTAGTCTACTTAGATGACATAACTATTTATTCTAAACATGCATCAGATCATATCAAACATCTAAGGAAGATCTTTGAAAGGTGTAGATAATTTTGGATATCTCTTAATCCCAAGAAATGTGTGTTTTTAGTTCATGAGGGGAAATTGTTAGGATACATAGTGTCCAAGGAAGGAATCATAGTAGACCCTGAAAGGATTGCAGCCATCCTAGAGCTACCCTTGCCACATCACAAGAAAAGTCTTCAATCTTTCATAGGAAGGATTAATTTTGTTAGGCATTTCTTGCCTAATATTGCAGATTTACTGAAGCCTTTGACAACCATGTTAAAGAAGAGTTCAGCCTTCAACTGGACTAAAGAAAGGAAAGCCAATTTCCAAGCTATCAAAGAAGCCTTGACAAAAGCTCTTGCTCTATTAAAACCAAATTTTATTAAGGATTTTATCCTTTATACTTATGGAGGTCATTATGATATATCTGCTATGTTGACTCAAGAAAATTCAGATGGATTGGAGCAGCCTATTGCTTTCTTCAGCAAAGGTTTAGAAGAGTATGAACAAAGATACTCTTTTGTGGAAAAACATGTACTTGTTGTGGTAAAAAGTCTTACAAAGTTCAGATAGCTATTGACCCATAGCAAGGTACACTTGAAGGTTACTCATCCAAGTTTGAAAGAATTTTTACTTTCCAAGGACCTAAATGAGAAAAAGAGCTAGTTGGATTACCAAAGTGATGGAGTATGAAATTGATATCCAAACCACCAAGCTGGTTAAAGGAAGAGGTCTTTGTGAGCATTTGGTAGAGGATGAAAGTTCAAAGAAATTAGAGAAAAAAAATACATCTCTGGTTGTGCATTCTATAGAAGAACATGCCAAGGTAGCAGGTTGGTTGCCTAACATAATTCATTACTTGAAGATAGGACAATGTCCTACAGACCTAGATTCAGCAAGAAGAAGATATTATAGATTACAATCTATTCCTTTTGTGTTGATAGATGAAGTTCTTTTTAGAAAGGATCACAATGGTGTCCTTTTGAGATGTATTGATTCAAAAGAGATAGCTGTTGTCCTATTTGAATTTGATGATGGACCTTCTAGAGGTCATTTTTCTCCTAGGACTATTGCTTTTAAAATTATGAGGGTTGGATACTATTGTCCATCTATCTTCAAGGATAGTCATGATTATGTGAGAAAATGCATCAAATGTGCCATGTTTGCAGGAAAATAAAGGTTTGCAGCTCTGCCCCTTCAACCAATTAGAATAGAACAACCTTTCATGAGATGGGGCATAGACTTTATTGGCATGATTAATCCTCCATCTAGTGTAGGCCACAAGTGGATAATCATTGCAATAGATTATTTCACTAGATGGACAGAGGCAGTTGCCTTGAAAGAATCAAATGAGAGTATTGTCTTAAGTTTTTACGATGATATAATTCATAGATTTGGCACTCCAAACTCCATAATATCAGATAATGCATTGGCATTCACATGCCTTAAAGTCTCAGAATGGGCAATCAGAAATGACATTTATCTGAATACAAGTTCAAATTACTACCCTTAGGGCAATGGTTTAGCAAAATCAACTAATAAGAACTTGATTAGGATAATCAAGAAAACTCTACAGGATAACCAAAGGGATTGGCATACTAAATTGAAATCTACCTTCTAGTTGGATAGGATTACCCCAAAGAAGATCATTGGGAATTCTCCTTATGTGTTAGTATATGGTAGAGAAGATAAGTTGTCCATTTCAACTGAATTGCTAGCTTTGGACTTGGCCACTCAATATGTCCTATTTGAAGAAGGAGATCCCTTACAAATCAGGTATGCTCATCTCATAGAGTTAGAAGAACTCAAAGATAAATCCATGAAAGATATGGAGTTCCATCAGGTACAAACAAAGAAATTTTTTGATAAAAGAGCCAGGGCTAGAAATTTCAAGATTGGAGTATAGTCCTCAAGTGGGATGAGTTCAGATCAAATCCTGGTAGACATACAAAGTTTGATTCCTTCTAGGGTGGACCATTTGTTATTACAGAATGCAAGGGGCCTAATGCTTTTCAGCTATCAACTCTTGAAGGAGTTGCCTTACCCATATCAGTTAATGGATTCCATTTGAAGCCTTGTTTTGAGGTCAATCCTTCCTTGTAAATACCTATAATTATGTTTCCCTGCTTTTATGTCCCTACTTTCTAGGTTAGTTTTTCCTACTTTTCAAGAAGTGCTTGTGCACATTTTTGTTCCTCCTAGTTCCAAGTCTGTCTCTCTATTAGGAATTTTTGTGTTCAGAAGATGACTCCATGCCCAGTGAATTGTTTAAAGGTCACTGATCTAATGTCTAGCAGGATGACATCCAGCAGAAATCGCCAAAATGTTACCCAAAATTTTCTGATTCCACACAATTTTGGCCAAAGGATGGGCTCCATCCAGAGGTCTTCATTTTTAAATCATGTTGAATACCTTAAGAAATTTTTATGGTCTTGTGCCTTTTCCTCTGGTCTCTACAATTATTTAACTCTCTGGTCTGATAGCCTTTTAATTTAAAAATGTGACCGTTAGAGGCCAAAAAACCCTAGAAACCCTATGTTTGATTCTATTTCACTGTTACTTTTCCAGTCACTTAAAGTCTTCATTTCCCATGTGCCTTTTTCATCTAAAGCTAGTCATGAGTTCTCTAAAGCTCGAAAGAATATTCTTTTCTATCTCCCAACCCCGTGACTTCCTTTTATCTCTTAATCTCCTGATCGTATGGAATATTCCATTTCCATTCAGTGACTTGACGATTTCTCTTTATTCGGGAAATCTCTCAATCAAACCCAAGGTCATCAATTCTTCTAGAGATCTGGCAACTAAGTGATTTTCCTTACTATAGTTATGACTTGTGTCAATGCCGAGTTAATATTTTCCTTTAGTTGAGAAGTCACGAGAGTTAACCGTGGTCAGTCAAAAGTTCATGAGACTTTGAGATTCACTTAGTCGGGAGGTCACCAGATTTGATCATGGTTGAGAGGTGGTCCACTCAGGGTAAAGTGCAATGCAATGATAATGTGCCACGTGTCCAGTGGGCTCAGATGCAGAAAGGGTTGGTCACCAAGTCTCTGGATCTAACCACGGTTTATGTCGGGTCTTTATTTTTCTTTAGTCATGAGGTCTCATAAAGGTAATGAGTTAAGTTAATTCATCTGGTGACTTGGAGAATCGAAGGCATAAACACGTGATCACTTGATTAAAGGTAGAGGTTAAAGCTGAGTTAGAAATCCCTTAGTCAGGAAGTCTCTTGAGTAACTCATGGTTAGGTAAATCTTTCAACAGTCTAGTGAATATATAGTCGCCCAATCTCCAGATCTCCTATGGTTAGGATAAGGTGGGCTAATTTCAGAGTAGTTAGTGGTTGTTAGAGTTGATGAAGTAGTCAAAAGCAAATGAAAGAGTGACACATGGTGAGGTGGGCCCAAGGTTTGATAGCTCAGTTGTGTGATCTTGTAATGCAGAGCGAATATTCTATATAGTTGTGAGATCACAGACTTACACAGTTGGGAAGTCTCAGTGAGAAATGGCATATTCTTTCCCAGATAAGAGACTTAGTGACCACTGTTGGATTACAATAAGATCAACGCTTGTTGGGTGATCTCTAAATAAAGGGAGAATATTCTTTTCTATTCCATGACTGCAAGGTTCTCTTCAATCGGGCAACCTCCTAATGAGAAGGAATATTCTGAAGACATCAGGAGACTCAACGACCACCGTCAAATCAAAAAAGGATCAATGCTTGTCACGCAATCGCTAGACAAAGCCAAGGTTAATGAAAAGGTTGTGAGATCCAGTGACTAAAGGGAGAAGAGAAACTGAGGTGAATGCAGGGTTAGGGTTAAGATCCAATACGGTGCTCGGGTAAACTAGAAAGATCTGACAACTACATTTTAAAGATAGATCAAGTTTAAATATTAGCCGTTGATGGATAAAATCTTAGCGCCACCTATGACTGTTTATATTTTTAAATTCAAATATCTAAGAAGTACCAGATTTGAATAGTTATGGCGAGCCCAAGTTGCAGAGAGGTAGATGGATCAAGGCGGCTCATCTGTAGGTAGATATAGTAATGAAATGGACATGCAAATACATATCTGATCAATCAAGATATTTTCATGGGCATTTATGATCAGAGATGATAGAATTAGGGTTTTCTATTATTCTATGAAAAATCTATGTAACCCGAATTAGATTTTTTTGCTCTTGCTTGTGTGCAATAAAGGAGGTGTATATATTAGTTTTTTGGAGCTTTTAGAGCTCAGAGTTTACAATTGTAAAAGAGAGGTTTTCTTTCTTAGGAGTTATCTAAGGCATTCTTTCTGCCCTCTGGCTTCTGTAGTTTGTAACCTTTCATTGGGCTTTAGATATTACAAAGGTATTTTGTGACATTCTTTCTATCCCTATGCTTTCTTGTCTAAATTTTCTCTTAATAGATTAAGTATATGTATGTTTTCAGTAATATCTTAGGGTTCTTGATCCCTCTTTCTTTTTTTAATTCATATGTACTCCTATGGATGATTTGATTTGAATGATCTTGTGGGTATACTTCAACCCCCTAACAATCTATCTCATTCCTATACCTAGTTGCAGAGGTGAATGTTTGTTTGCAGGTTATAGATTGTGTCTAAATTCTTAGGAATGCTATTGTTTGTGAAATTCTCTCTTTCCTTGAATAGCCTCTTTCTATTGCAGACCCTTCTATGAAATATTGATGCAAACCTATTTAGTGAGTTGTGATCTCCTAGACCTAAGTTCATGCACTGATTTCATCCTCTATATTGTAATTTATATCATGTTTTCAGTGTATCACCTAGTAGGATAGTTTTCTTTTAGGTTATTTCCCTTCAGCATTCCTTCTATCCCTTTTCCCTCAATAATTTACTTTCCTATCAAGAAGAAAATTAAGGTGATTATCCAAGAGGAACCAGCCTAGAACCTTGAGGTCTCATCTTAGTTAGGATAGGTCCCACAACCTAGAGATGATTCCCATGTTATACTAGGTTATCAAGACCAAGAGAGCTTGAGCCAAGGGTGAAAACTTAGTGTATAATAGTACCAAGATGTCTACTCATACCTCCATGATGAGATCATTCCACCTTACCTCACACCTAACCAATGTAAGACCTTCATTTGATGTACCTCTTGGTACACTATCTTGATGAATCCCTTTTCTAAAAATAATTTCATGGAACTCTCCTTAGATGTCTTGGGTCATAAGAAGCCCAAACAACATTGGAAGAGGTTCATCAAGGAATCTATGGGGCTCACTCTAGTGGACTCACTCTTGCAAAGAAGTCATTGCATACTAGATACTATTGGTTGACCATAGAGGAGTATTCCTATCACTATGTGAAGAAATGTATACCATGTCAGTAGTATGGAAACTTTATACACACACCATCCTAGTCTCTTCAGCACACCATCACACTTTGACCCTTCTCTAATTGGGTATTTGACCTTTTTGTACAAATATTTCCAAATTCCTCCAATGACCAAAAATACATCATTGTCACTAGTGAGTACTTTACCAAATGGCTTGAAGCCATTCCTCTCACTTACACCACTGGAAAATGGATTTTGAAGTTTATCATGAATTACATTATCTTTCACTATGAGATTCATTGGGACATCATTATTGATAAAAAGTCCCCCTTAAAAAATAAGGATGTCATAGAGCTATGTAAGAAATTTGGCATCGCCTATCATTGTTCCAGCAAGTCCTTCCCACAAGGGAATGATCAAGCGGATGCTACAAATAAAACTATGCTGAAAATCCTAAAGAAGGCAACCAATGGTGTTGGTCATCATTAGCACCTTTGGTGAACCCCACCCTCTAGGCTTACTGCACTTCCATATGCACTCCTACTATAGCCACTCCATTTCCATTATTTATGGTGATGAGGTTTTCCTTGCCATTGAAATTGATCTCCCTTTGCTCAGAATCTCCCTAAAGAATCTGATGTTCAAAGAAGAATATCAAGTTTATTTCTTGCAAGAGATCAAACTCGGTGAGAGGTGCCTCAATGCCATGAACCACCCCAGCATGTATCAAAATTTCATGTGCTTAAAATTTAATAATAAGATCAAGACTCATGAGTTTGAAGTTGGTGATCTTCTCCTGCAACACAATATGAAGAGCCTCCAGACTGTGAAAAGAAAAAAAAGTTTGAGCCTAATTGGTTGGGACTATTTGTGGTTATAACTAAGTTTGGATCTGGAGCCTACCATATTACCATACTAGAGGGAGATCCTATCAATATCATCCACATGGAGTGATTCTATGCATAGGTTGTTAGGGAATGCCTCTTGTTAAATCATACAAATTTTTTTTTAAAAAGTAAAGAAGAACTAAGCGTCAAATAGTGACAACTTGGAAATAAAGATCTTTTGACAAGTACCATGGTGAAAACCTATCTTAGAAGCCATTCATAATCAATTCAGATCTATTATCTATCAAATTTTCCATCCCTCCATTCCATCCATTTGCATATTCCTCTACCTTGTCCCATATATGTGTGAGAATCATACTATGTTCCATTCCACTTCATGTTGTTCCATAATTGACCTCACTCACCCCCACAAACCCTCTCACCCCTTCACAATGAGACATTTTTCATGGTCACAATAAAGATCCTCCATTATTTTCACCCAATCACTTTCACATCATCCCAATCGCTTTCACATTCCCCCACCAGTTTCACATCATCCCAACACACTAAGCTTAACCCTATAAAACTGAGCTTTACCCTGTTACATTAAGCTTTTATATATATATATATATATATATATATATTATATATATATATATATAGATATATAGATATATAGATATATAGATATATATATATATATATATATATATATAATATATATATATATATATATATAGATTTATATATATATATATCTATATATAGATATAGATATATATATATATATATATATA